>CM053770.1:77659079-77706766 GCA_028658325.1 Potorous gilbertii
AAGAAATAATCAATGCATGTGGATGAAAACAGCCCTTTCTTAGCAAACATTTCAGTGAGATGTTTGCCATGAAAATGAGTCCATTCCCATGCAGAAAAGAATGTTTGAGTCTCCAGCTCAAATGGCTAATTAATAGGTAATGGAGTCAGGCAAAGCAGTTGAGCCTTTGAATGCTTATTCTTCTCTCTGTGCATGCTTTCTATTTGGCCAACTAGAGAGCTTCTTATTCAATTGACAGCTGCCAAGTGTCAACACACTACATCATTAGACATACAGATGAAATCCATCTTTCTGAGGTTCCTGGATAAGTTGAGTTTTTAGTCCTTAGTTTTGAGTGACAGCAAGAAGTGCATGGTCAGATTCATTAACTCTTCAGCTCTAGGTACCATTAGTGAGGTCAAACAATACCTGGAGGCACTAGAGTCAATACAGAAGGCAAAAGGAAAAGAAAGATAAAAAAGTAAGTATAGGTATTTCTCTATTAGGGAATGGTAAGGAAACAGAAAGATTGCAATAAATATCCTGTAGTAGTTTTTTATGCATGGGGCAAGAGATTGTCTGTCCTTCCCCTATTCCATTGGTCCTTGAAAAATTCTCAAGGTGAGAAGCGATGGGGATTTGTAATTGCTATTGTAATTAGCTATTTTAATAGCTAATCTCATAGCTTTTGTGGAAGGTATAAAGAAAGGAAGGGAGGAAAAGAGAGAACACTTTATACAACTACCATTCATTTTTCTTTTTAAATTGGAAGTGTGGGAATTGTTGTCAAAAGCCTTGTGTCCTGCCTCAGGCTTTCAGACTCCACTGTCTGCTGTGGGGTCCCACTGTTACTTCTGCTCAGGGAACATGTTAGAAACACTTACTCCTGTGCTTTGTCAGATTCATATCAAGTCAATATTGCTGCTGGTATCTCCTACCTCAGCTTTCCAGTCACCCTGAGTAAATATTTTGGAAGCAATGAATGGAGACCAGAAAATGAAAAGAGTTTAAGTAATAAGATGAGTCTGTCCACTTCATCATTCCAATTCATTGTATGCTCTGTGGATGGAATATCAGACATAAATGAAATCATTCAAGCCAGATAATAGTGTTGCTGAATGTATTAGATGGTTTACCTGTTGTTCAATGTGGCTTTTTGTATGAAAGAATAATTATATCTTATTACAGAGACAACTTTCAGTTGCTCACGTGTAGAAGCTAATCTTTCCAAAACGGTTCTCTTAGAAGATTGCATGTGTCCTGTTGGTAAGTTAAATGAACCACACTACTGAGGTCCTGAAATTTCATGTTTTTCTTAACTATGTTGCCAATACAACTGTCCTAAATATCCACAAAGAAGCTTGCAAGCTGATACACAGCTGCAGGATTTTAGCATTTCAAATCAAGACACCTACCCACCTTTTTTTAACAGTGATATCACAAAAATCTGGAGCCAAAAATATAATAAAGCAGAAAATTCAAATTTTCTTAAAAGTTTAATACATTTAGTCCATCTGGAGCTAAGATTATCTATTTATGTCTAGAAATTTAAACTTTTGATTTTCAAAATGACATTTTAGAGGCAGCGTGTCACAATGGAAAGAATACTAGATGTATTTAAAAAAGCAACTGTAGTGTCAGCACAGTCGATGGCTACTTGTAAAATCATGGAAAAACTCTTCATTAACTTCATTCCCTTGTTACATATTAATAATAAGTAATATTTAAGGAGTCAAATAAGCAGCTTTTTGTGAAGAAATAGTGTTTCATGAAGTATAAAGCACTGCAACATCACTATTATTAGAGTTAGTTATGTTTACACTAATCAAGGCAGTATGGTATATCAGATAGATAGATGGGTAGACAGGTAGGAAGACCTGTCTTTATATTGTACCTCAGTTAATAGCCATATGATTCTGAGAAATTCAATTAGCTTCTATGTGACTCAGGCAACTCTCTAGAATTTAGTAACTCAGTCAAAGATTAGTATTCTCCCTCCCACTGAAAATCACTTACGTTATTTCTGGCTCTTGTTTTCTTTTAAAAGATTTCTTGAGTTGAAGTTATTAAATATCAAATATATATGATATATAGATGGGTGTGTACTTATGCATGTGTTTGTATACTTTTGTGTATACACATATACACACATGTATACACATTGTATGACAAATGAATTTCAATTAATTATGCCATATGATAATGTATCTACTAAATGGCAGAATGGCTTTATTTTGCTCCCAACTTTTCATGTAGCAAAAGCGTATGTTTAGTAATTTTCATTTCCTAGCTTTCCTACCAAACTATCACTTATAAGACCTCAGGTGTGAAGTGACTAGCTTTATTTTTGGCTTGCAAACCCATCAATCATGTAACAGATGCAAACAGGTGCCATAAATCATAGTTGCTGATGCATACATAATCAAACATGTTGCTTTATGTTACCTACTCACAGCATAAAGAAAGCTTTTCTTCTACCCTTCATATTTCTCCCTCACTAATCATGATTTAAGTTTTGCTTAAAGATTAACTCTTAAAGGATTATCAGTCTTCAGTTTCCTTTCCAAAAAAGAAGAAAAAATTCTACATAGTAAGCCTCATTAATATGTTATAATCTTAAGAGAAGATAATAATTTTATAGCTGGAAAGGACATTAGATATCATCTACTTTGATCCCCTCCTTTCACAGATGAGGGCACTAGGGCCCAGAGAGGTATGTAAACTTGTCAAGTAAAAGATAATTAAGGAGATCTATGGAATCTCAGTCAATACAGGGTTCTTTTCACTAGAATATTAACTAAAAATATTTTTATACTATTATTGCTGAATACGATATACAGAAACCATTGGAAAAAAGTCCCAGGACATAAACTCCTTGAAGACCTGTCCTTTGTTTGCTTTGACTTTCTGTATCTCTTCCCCCAAGTCTCATACACAATAGATACTTAATGAAAATATGTGAAAGGAGAATTGGGGGGAGAAAAGGAAGAGGAAGGGGAAGTAACCGAGATATTGCAATAATTTGATCTGATGTCTCAAGCAACTGGGCTTGTTTGTACTGAGCCAGAAAGATAACAGTCAGTAGTGCCACATTAGTCACTGGCACTAGTGACACCTGCAGGTGAGAGGGTCAGAGAGTAATTTGGTAATGAAAAAAGTCACTTTATCAGGGCAGGAGTGCTCATACTGAGAAGAAGCAGCAGCATATGGGAATGCCCATGATACTCAGAGGAAGAAAAATGCTATACACCTAATGGGGTTTTTATCATATATTTTGATAACCATTTTAATACATACACTTATATATATATATCCATTTTAATATAGAGATATATTAATATGTTTGGTTTACTTGTAATTCTATATGTATAATATGTATTTTAAAAGCATCCTTTGAAAACATACATAGGGTTCAAGTCTTCTCTGTGGGTTCAAGACACATGCAAAATGGTTCAAAAATTCTGTCCTAAAGCAAGTGATAAATCCACAACCACACATCACAAGAGTCCTTGAGAAATTTGGAAAAGGAAGCAGAAAGTCCCTGATGCATCAAGAGGTCATTAATCTCTCTTTTGATTTTTCAGGATGTCTAATTTGGTGTTAATTGGAGGTTTTTAATTATTTATTTTTCTAGTTTATTTTTAAGTTGCATGTCCAATTCATTCATCTGCTTTTTCTCTATTTTATTGATGCAAGCAATTAGAGATAAAAATTTTGTCCTAATAATTACTTTGCATCCCATACATTTTGGTATATTGTTTCATTTTCATTTTCTTAATGGAATTATCAGTTATTTCTATGATTTATTTTGTAACCCACTTTTTTTTAGGATTAGATAATTTAATTTCCAACTAATTTTAATCTCTCTTTTCATTGTTCAACATTGAATATAATTTTTATTTCATTATTTTCTGAAAAGGGTGAATTTACTATTTCCACTTTTCAGCATTTGGTTAAGGTTTCTATATCCTAATACATGGTTGACTTTTGTATAGGTGTCATGTACTCCTGAGAAAAAAAAATATATTTATTTCTATTCCCATTCAGTTTTCTCCAGAGATCTATCATATCTAACTTTTCCAGAATTTTCTTCACCTCCAAAATTTATTGTTTATTTTTTTTTCTTTTGGTTGGACTTATCTAGTGCTGAGAGAGGAAAGGTGTGGTACACCATTATGTAGTTTTACCATGCTATACGATTGGGTGCATATATTGTCTTTGTTAACTTTCAGCAAGATGGAGTTTTCTTCTTTATCTCATTTAATTAGATCTATTTTTGCTTTTGTTTGGTCTGAGATCAGAATTGCTCCCTCTTTCTTTGCTTCAGATGAAGCATAGTAGAACTGCTCCAGGCCCTTACCTTTACCCTACGTGTATCTGTCTGCTTCAAAGGTGATTCTTGTAAAGTTTGATTCTCGCTAAGTGTATGTTGTAGGATTGTAGTTTTTAATCCATTCTGCTCTCCACTTCTGTTTTATGGATAAGTTCATCCCATTCACATTTATAGTTATAACTAACTGTGTATTTCCCTCCATGCTGTTTTTGCTTGTTTATCCTCCTTCCTCTCCTACTCCTCACCCTTTCCTTCCTCACAAGGGTATACTTCTGATCACCGCCTTCTCTAATATACTCTGCCTTTTATCAGTTCCTCCTACCCTTTTTATTATTGCCATTTCTTTTTAACTTCCTTACAGGTAAGATAAATTTCTGTATCCAACTGAGTGTGTATGTTATTCCCTCTTTGAGTCAATTTTGATGAGAGTAAGGTTTACTGCCATGCCCTCTCTCCTCATCTTTCCCTTCACTATTATAGCTTTTTTCCCCATATTTCTTTTATGTGGGATAATTCACTGAATTCAATCTCCATCTTCCTTCCAGTGCAATTATCTTTCTCACTTGTATATTATGTTTTTTGGAGTATCATCCAATCAAGGTTACCTTAGAGCCTTCTATCAACATATATTCCTTCTAATTGTTCTTAGAGTAGTAAAGTTGTTAAGAGTTACAACTACTATCTTGACATATAGAAATATATTTTACCTTTATGAATTTCTTATGTTTTCTTTTTCTTGTTTATTTTTTAGCCTTTTTATGTTTCTCTTGAACCTTGAATTTGGAGGTCAGATTTTTAATTCAGATCTGGTCTTTTAATTAGAAACGCTTGAAATTCCTCTATTTCATTAAATATTCATGTTTTTCCCCTAAAAAGATTATATTCAGTTTTGTTGTTTCTTGGTTGTAATCTTAACTCCATTGCCTTCTGATGTATCATATTCTAAGATTTCTAGTTCATTAATGTGGAAACAGACAAATCCTGTGTAATCCTTACTGTAACTCCACAATATTTGAATTGTTTCCTTTTGGCTGTTTGCAATACTTTCTCCTTGATGTGTGAAAGCTGGGATTTAGCTATGATGCTCTTGGAGTTTTCATTTTGGCATGTCTTTCAGGCAGTGATCAATGGATTCTTTCAATTTATATTTTGCCCTCTGGTTCTCAGAGCAGTTTTCTTTAATAATTTCTTGAAAGGCATTCTCCAGGCTTTTCTTTATTGTGGCTTTCAGACAATCCAATAATTCTTACATTATCTCTCCTGAATTTATTTCCTATGTCAGTTGCTTTTCCAATGAGAAATTTCACATTTTTTTCTTTTTTTTTTTTACTTTTTTTATTTTGTTTGATTATATCTTGGTGTCTCATAAAGTCATTAGTTTCCACTTGTTTGATTCTAATTTTTAAGGAATTATTTTCTTCAGTGAGCTTCCTTTCTCATTTGACCAGTTCTATTTTTAGAGAGCCCCCTCGGTAAATTTTTGTAACTATTTTTTTTAATGATTCTATTGCATTGCTCTCATATTTTCCCCCAATTTTTCTTCTACTTCTCTGATTTGCTTTTTAAAATCCTTTTTAAACTTTTCTGGTAATTATTTTGGGATACATTTGTTTTTTCCTTTGAGGCTTCACATGCCTCCATTTTGACGCTATTGTCCTCTTTTAAGTTTATGCTTTAGCCTTCTTTATCATCCTAGTAACTTTCTTTAGTAAAATTCTTTTTTGTTTTTGCTTTTGCCAATTTTGACTGCCTTTTTTTTTATTACTTAGTGTTTTGATGTGAGAATTGGACTCTGGTCCTACACTGCCTCAAGTTTTTGTGTTGCAGTTCTGGGTCTTATTGATGGCTTTCACTGGGCTTCAGGGCTTAACTGATTGCTTTCTCTGGAAGGTAAATTTCCCTTTTGGTTTATGGTGGGGTGGGTGGAGTCTCCCCATTAGCCTCAACTGAGTGTGAGGTTTAGCTGCTGACCTGGTCCAGGGGTGGGGACTTGCAGCTAGGTTACTATGGTAAAAGAGTCTTTCTGATGACTGGCCCTGGAGGACACATCTTGTTTCTGGTTTTCCCCAGGGATGAGGCCCTACTGCTTGGTTGCTATGGAAAAGGGGTCTTTCTGCTGGTAGTTTCAGGAGTGTGAGGATCTTGTGTTGTCCAGTCCCAGGGTGATACTTCACTACTTGTCCCCAATGTGATTAGGGCATTGCTGGTGTGTTGTGCTGGGGATGGGGTCACTCAAGTGGTACCCTAAATGCATAGATTGCTCAATTGCCTAGGTATCTGTTGGTTTGTAGAAGGGCAAGGCCTTGCTGGTGGACTGCCCCAGGCTTAGAGTTCTAATGCAGGTCCCATGATGTGAATCTGGGGCTGCTGCTACTCTTGAACCTCAATCTCCTACCACCCCAGTGAGACAGACCTTTCCTGCCATGCTAATAAGTTTCTTCATTCTCCTAGATCAGTTCTAAAATGGTTTTCTAGTTATTTGGAGGGGAATTTAAGAGGGCTTCAGAGAGTTCCTTCCTTACTCCACCATCTTGGCACTGGAAGTCCAGAACTTTCAAAACAATATGTTTAACTGTCAACTCAATATCATGAAATGTAGGTACTACAAACACAGCTAGTTCAGAGAGGATATGTTTATGCATGTCGAGTGGAATTGTCTATTCCTAGCATAGAGTAGAGAGCAGGAAAGAACTCTGAGGATGTGTGTTAGGGAAACTCAACAACTTTTCAGTTTCCATGACAGAGGTCTTCATGACATAATTTTATTTGATTATTTTCTTCTAAAGAGTGGCAGATTACCATGACAGTGGGCATGCTCATATTTCAATATTGCTCCAGATTATGTTGTCTCTGATTATTTTTTTAAAGTATCTTAATTAGTAAATATAATATTTTACTGAACTTGACATGGAAATAAGCCCCTAAGATGTTATACACTACCAAATGATAGAGTAATAACACTTTTTTATAGTGGGTCACACTTAAGAATATAAATTTTCCATTATCACCCAAGCAAAACTGTTCTTTCCTTCTGTCTAATGTTCTGAGGACATAGTCTTCATTTCATCATTGTTCCTGTCTTTTCCCCTTCCCTTCAGAATCACACTTAATGTATTCGTTTTTTTTTTATTCAGAGATAAAAGTATGCCATGTCTAATATTCACAACTGAGTGAACATGCAGGCTATAGAACTAATTTACTTGAGAGAAAGAGAGCTTAGATGAGGAAGCATAATGGAGGAGATTACAAAAGAAGAATAAAAGAAGGAACAATGGAAAAGGACAAGAGAAAATGGAAAGGGATAGGAGAGAAGAAAGAGAAGGCATGGAAAAACAGAAAGGAAAGGAAGGAGGATAACATTTTAAAATCCTAATTTTCAATCCTAAATATGACATGAGACTCCTTTTGCTGAATCTCCGAAGAGAAAGCACTGAACAGAAAAGTCCTCTTCAGTGGTTGCCTCCCTTATTTTGTTTTATTGGCTCTGAAAACACTGTACAATTTTATTTCTGTGTTCTCATCAAGTCATTGCCCAATAAAACAGCCCTTCCCCTAGGTTATCACACTTGACCAGACCTCTTATACCCAACTTCAAAGAAACAGTTAATGCATGTTGAGTCTTTGTGGATGCTTTCTGTTCTGGATATTGATTTGTCAGCTCAAGAGAAAACAAGGAGTGTTATCAAGGCTTCTATTAATTGACTAAATGTTAGTTCACAATAGGTTCAGCATATCTTACAAACTCACATGCATCTGCTGATGTTGCCTCTTCTGTAACTATAATGAGCTCAGTATTTATTGGAAGGATGACTTGTTTCATGGGGAAAAAAATAAAGATCTCTAATTGAGTCTATCTCATAGAAAGATGAGGGAATGTCAATATTTCTTGAACAGGGACAACATAGCTTTTCAATAGTGGTATTAATCATCCTATGAGATATACATACATGCATCTATATAGATAGATAGATAGATATATCTATGATATAGATATATATATCATATAGTATGTTATTAATTTATTTTTAATTATATTATATGAACAGAGCTGATGTAGCTTTGTAATTTATGATACTAAATATTATCTGTGAATAAGGATTGTTTTTAAGCTCCATTTTTTTTATGCTAAATTGATTTTGAAGAAATTTTTAAAAATCATTTATGATAAAGCTGTGTTATGGGAATGTCTCAGTTACCAGACAATGCTGATAAATGACAGGTTATGGATAAGTGAGTTTTCCAGGAAATTAAAATTTAATTTTATAAAACTAGAACTATTTTATTTTAAACTCTTTTTAATAGAGGTCTTTGTAGTATAATATTCTATAGGGCTTGGACTTGCAGTTTGGAAGATCTGCCTGGGTTCAGATGCCACTTCTTTTGCTTGCTAACTGGAAGAATCTAGACAGGTTACCTATAGTTTCTGAGTCCCCTAGTCTTTAAAATACTGATAACAATTGCCGTATTTATTTTTAAAATGTTTCTCTGCAGCTTGAGCAATTATATAATGATATTTTGCATATTTAAAAAAGTATATGCATCAGTAATTGTTAATGAAATGTCTAGAACTCAATTGAATAATTCAGTTTCATGGATAGCTCAGGACTATCTCTTTGGGTATAAATTACTGAATTTTCTTGTGAATGCATAGGGTAATGTTGTAGAACAAAGAATCAACAGGGTACTCATTTAAGCAGATGTTCTAGAATTTGTTTGCTCAAAAAGTTTTGATTATAAAGACTGCTTCGTTAAAAAGTTAAGAAAAAGCTATCTCGATGACATGGACATCCTTATTCCTGCTACAAACATGTGGTAATCTAAGAAAGCAGAAGCAAAGTGGGTCAAATGGCCATGGAGAGTCATGTGAAGAATGATGAAATGCTGAAAACTTTGTTTCTACCATCACCCATGCTGTACAGTGGCTTCCTCTGAGGTAGCTACTTTTTGCTTCTGTTACATGAGGAAATGAAGGCTGAGTGGAGCTGAGTCATTAAATACCTTAGATCACACAACCAGTAAACATCTGAGGCAAGACACGGATTCAGATCTTTCTGATTCCAAGTTCATTGCTCTATCTAATATATCAAACCAAATAAATTCAAGCACCAATAGGGAAGGAAAATCACTTTTGGATTCTACCCAATTGCTGATGTCCCTGTGGCCTGACTCTTGTACAGGATATTTGAAGGAGAAGTTAAAACTACAATCGTCTTATGGACAGTTCAGGCACCAGTGATGGATAATGGGAGCTTCCTTTTGGACTATAAGTTTCATTGCATGCACAAATAGAAAGAAGGAAAAGATTTCAAAATGATACCACAGGAGAAAGACACATGCTTACTAACTAGATCACACTGAACTTGGATACATAACAATGGCACCACTTCACAAGGTTATCATGAGGTATGGATTGAAAATGAATTGTAAAAAAGATATGTAAGTATAAATTGCTGTTACTACCACCACCACCATTGTCATCATAACAAAGATTGGATGAAAAATGTTTCAGTCATTGTGTGAGAGAAGTCATCTGATGGAAACTTCCTGATTGTAAGCAACTTTGCCTTTGGGTTTTGTGCCAGCATGGCCAGTTGGTAGTTGAAGAGTCTACATCCAGATCATCAGAAATGCTTCTGAATGTCTAATTCTTTATGGAACTATAGAAGTATATATGTATATGCATGCAAACACACACACACACACACTTACACACACACACACACACACACACACACACATATATATACATACATTTATTTTTAAGAAAAAAGGAGGGAATTTATTTCATGTTTTAAAATAATCATAATTGCAAAAATTATGTGTACTTTCAAAGTAAAATATATAGTATAATATCATTTGATCCTCACAAAAACCCTATGAGGTAAGTGCTTAGTTATTACACTCCAGCCCCCCAGGAAGAAACTGAGGGTTAGAAAGGTTCAGTGACTTCCTAAGGATCCTATGACTGAGAACTATCAGAAGCAGAGCTAGAACTCAAGTCTGTTTGAATCTAAAGCCAACTATCTTGCCAATAGAATGAAGTATTTAAAAAAGGAATCAATTTTAAACTTTTGAGTATGATGTCTTTTCAGTATACATATTCTTGAGTGTTCACTTTGCTTGGAAATAAAGATTGAAACTATATTTCTACTCTAGTATAGCCAGTAGCCTTCAAATATCTTATAATACCTTATGAATTATTTTTTAAAAAATTATACTTTTTATTATTTTAATGTTTACTGTTTAATAACATACAAATGTTTAGTCAGTTCTCTCCATTTTACAACTGATGGGGACTTTGAAATATGAGCAATATGAACTCAACAGTGTCACTGCTTTGTCAACATTAGGTCACTCCTGAAAACTGAATTAGACTCAATCCAACTACAACAAAAAAAACTTTGTAATACAGTGCAAACATTTCTCTAAGATGCTTATTTTACATTGTGGGGTATAGGATCACGTGATTTATTCATTTTCATATTTGTCATCCCACATATACATTGTCTCTTATTTAGATTCTGCAATTATTGGAGGGCAGTGTAGAAACCAGAAAAAAAAACAACCTTTAACACAAGACCACTAATGGATTATATATTGGTTATAGAAAGACACAGTTAAGGGAATGGGCACTTAGTTCTAGTGCAAGTATTATTTTTATTTTAAACCAGAGCACCTCATTAAACAACCTTCAGAGGTTATATAAAACTGACAATCTACAATGGCAAAAATAGATGTCACCTGGGTTGGAATTATTTATCAATAAATTATTAAAGTAAAATTTGTGAAAGGCTTGCTATAAATCCTTTGCCAGAAGATACCCATAACAAGTGAATTTTCTCTGTTTTCTTCACTGAACAAAATATTGGGCACAAGCAAAATTAACATTTGCCTCATTATTGCTAGCAAAATGACTAAATCAAAATCCAAAGTCTGATGATCTTGCATGTTAATGGCATGATTGATTCATATTCTCCCAGTAACACCTCTAAAAAGCATTTAATGCCCTGAATAACACACTGGACAAAAGGATGAAGCGGTGACACAACATTAGCTTATAGGGTATTGGGCGGCGGGGCGGGAGGAAAATTACCAATTACTGGCACTGTTCCCTCAGTGTGAAATCCACAATGATCTCGCTAAAGAATTGATGGCTTTTCCTCAGAAAACCAAACAATTCTGAAATGATCTTTTATTGAGAGTACAAAAGGCATAAAGAAAAAAAAAGTCTATCTGCAAATTAGTTCCTACTCTATAAACTTTATGTAGTATATCCAAAATATGTCCTTTTCTTCTGCATTTTGCTTGAATTGGGAACCATTTAATGTAAAGATGAGCAAAATCTACAATTATGTCTGGCCCACTTCTGACATCCAAAGTTGTACTACCTGAATAATTCTTGGATTACAAACTCTCAGGTACATCTACTATCACCACTGTTCTGCTCAAAAATATTCGTTTGCTTCTTAGAACCTGCTGGGAAACATTTTAAGTGTTTTTTTTATCATTCAAGGTTTTCCACAACCCTCTACCACCAACTTAAATTCTTTTTCATACAGTAATAAATTTAGAACTGAAAGGGATGTCACTGAATCCAGACTCTACATTTGCCTATTGAGGAAAGGAATTATCAGAGGTTGCATGACATTGAAAAAGGTCACACAGCTAGTATGTGTCTAAGACAGAATCCAAACTTTTGTCTTCCTGACTTTAAGTCCAGTACTGATTCCCAGTCCAGATCTCTATTTATTGTAACATGCTTCCTCAACTGCAATTTAACAAATGCAGTTATTAAGGACTTTTTAGGTACAGGAACTGTGCTAGTAGCTTGTTCTACAAAAATAACAATGAAACTGGTCCTCTCATTTTATAAGGTTATCCAAATGCCTGGAATGGCCTTCATTTTCTAAACATCCTTCACACATTGAATTTGTTTGGCCTCTGTAATACCACAAAGTCACCTCCTTAGCAAATGGGCAAGTTTTTTCTTGGCCAAAGTTACTTCTTTGAGCATCAATTTCCTCATCTTTAAAGTGAATGGTGTTAGCTTTATCCTAAGGTTCCTCTAGCTCCAATGATGCATAAATCTGTCAAATGGTGAAGGTTTTCTTGGTAACCACAGTGAGTAATCCCTCCTGAAAAGCACTTAACAGGTTGTATGTGATGATCATTTGAAAGAAAAAGGACAGGAACTGATTCTGTGACTTCAAAAGTATAGGAATCCCTGAAGTGACCAAAGTCCTTCAACCAATCCAAATTGATACTATCTCCATAGATGACTATCTTAGGCAGTGACTTAGAACAATGAGAAATTCCAGGTCATCCAGTCAATAAGTGTCAAAAATAGAAACTTCTTATTGCTGAAACCAAGTCTTTTTTTCCATTATCCTACAAAGTCTTCATAGTTATTTGTGACTGTCTCTTATCTCTTTAGTAATCTTCTAAGTTTCATGAGGGCAAGGATATTTCTTAGAAAAATTTTGTATCTCCCTTTGTACATAGCATAATGCTTTACAAATAATAAAATGCTTTATAAATCATTTTTAATGCTTTTAGGTATGCTAAATCACAGAGCAAGTCACTTGTCCCATCATTTATTTGTTAGGATACAGTATTAAGGACAGACCAGATTGATAGGGGCCAAATAATGGATGGAAAATGAATGAATTAAAGACAAACAGTTAATTTGACAATAAAACTAGTCTTAAAAAATGACACTGAGAAGTGGTTAAAATACTCCAAATTGAGGCAGAATGGTAAAGGGTCTTGAGATCATGCCCAACATGAGTTTAAAGGAACCCAAGAGGTTACCCTGGAGATGTAGGAAGGAAATGATGATTGTATTCACATATCTGAAGAACTTTCTCTTGGAAGAAAAATTAAACTTTTTCTGGTTGACCATGGAAACTAGAATTAAAAGCAAAGAAAAGATGTACAAAGACACTCTTGGAAAAACAACAAATTCTTTTTACATCTGAGATTTTAAAATAATGGTGACCATTTGTTTAGTATGTAGAGCAGGGGATTATTGTTCAGGTCCTGGTCAGACAAAATAGCTTCTGAGATTTTTGTGATTACAATGAAATTTAGTTCTTATTTTCCATTCATTCATTCATTGTCCAAAAACAGATGGTCTTTTTCAGTCTCCCTTTTCTCCCCCCTTTTCACCAACAGGTTAAAAATTATATGTGTCTTCTGTTTCCTAATTGGGGGCCTATTTGCCATTTTTTGAGAGAAAACACTTGCAATTAGATAATATTAATTAGATGTTATATAACTTTTGAAGGGGTCAATTGATCATGAATAAAAGAAGGTCAGTATTTAAGAAACCAACTGACAGCATTAGCCCTTCTGGAGTTTTTATGCTTGAAAAATAAAAGTTAATCCCAATGCAACATGAAGGTGAATTTTCTAAACGCATTTTAAAGGCTTGCTACTGTGACAGGTCTCTATGTAAATGTTTATTGTATGAAAGAGCAAACTCTGACAGAAAAAGTATTTCTACAAGACAACAGGGAATGCAGGAGACTAGATAAGACTGCTGAGATGACAGTAACTAGAGATGAGGAACATAAATGCGCCCATTATATCCAGGACCTGAAAAAACACATTTTGCACTCACTGGTAATACTGTCATCTCTGACTAGTTTCTGACATTCTAAAGTCAGCAATTCTAGAAGGATTCCCTGGGCACAATTAGATGGCTCAGCAGATTTTAGTAATGGGTTTTAGGACCTTTCACTTCTAGGTCACTAGCTTGAATTCAACCCAAGTCATTACCATTTAAAGGCCATACTCTCCTTGTTGAAAGTAGTCATCGAAGACTAATTTGTCCATTTGTTAAATCTCTGAGCACCATTGAATTCCAACATCAAACTATTTGATTCATGCCTAACTGGTCAATTACATGAATTCGTAGTTGTATGAATATAGTGGTTGACTGATCTAGATGTCATCTTCAGGGAGGAGAAAGTTTAAAAATTCAACATATATATTGTTGCCTTCCTATTAAGAAAGTTTATTTAATTTGAAGTTAAAAAAACAAAAACAAAAAAAACAAAAGGTTTTCATGATAGAATCATATTATGACTGTGGGTTTTTTTTTAGTCTTTGATGCCAATGACTCTGTTCTCCAAAAAGTTATTACACAATGAAAATTTTATTTTTCTTTTGCCAGATTTTATAATGAAAATGAATGTGGTATTGAGAATATGATTAAACATAGTTTATGACAGTGACTTATAATGTGCAAGTAAATGAGAAGATAAAAATGAAGTGAAACGTAAGATTATTTCTTTCTGTTAGAAAATTGCAAGCAAATGTCTTTGTTGTTAATTGCATTTTTTTTTGCGAAATAAGAAATGGGGGCATTGCAGTTCTCCTAACCAAAAATAAGTTACAGCAAATTCAGCAGCAGCAACATTAAGTACCTTGCAGTCTCAGTTATAGTTGATAGAATTTCAAACTCTTCATAAAAATGATTCTCATTAAACGTGAATCAATAAAAATAATCACCTAAAAGATTGAATTACCTTCATGATTTACCTAAAATTTACCTACTTCAAATATATGCAGTCTCAAAGGGTGGAATGAAAAAGAGTTTTTCTTTTGAATTGAGCAATTCCTCTCAATTGGTCTGGGACACCAGTTTCAGGAAGGATGGTATAAAGAAGAAGGTAATTCAAGGATACAAGGAGATTGATGATAATGACCTATGCAAACAATCAGAAGGAAACTGAGATGTTTAGCTAGAAAAGAGAATACTCAAAGACTAGGGAAAGGCAATGTTTATTTGAAATGCTGCCGCCCAAACTAGGGAAGCCACTTATTCTGATTGTCTATGGCCAACAAGAACTTGAATAATGAATGAAAGCTAGAAAGAAAGATTTAATACTGATGTCAAGGGAAAGAAAATACTTCCTAAGCACCAGTTATTCAAAAATGGAGCAGAAAGTATAAGGAAGTCATGGGTTCCTTCTCATTAGATGCCTTCAAGGTTAGATGACTCTGTTTAAATGTGCAAGGGGGTTATTGCCCATTTTGGTCCCTTCCTACTTAGTGATTCTGTGAGGCACACCATTCATGTGAACTAAGATATTCAGAGTTAAGAAAGACATTCTCTGTATGTGACTTTTACTCATCCCTATTCCTCTGAAAATTACTTTGCATTTACTTGTACACATGTTGCATCACCTAGAATAGGCAGAGACTGTTTCATTTTTATCTTTGTATCCTATTTGCATTGTACTTTTTACATTGTAGAGAACAATGAGTATTTCTGGAATTGGAGATAATGTGACCTATTAATCTATAACTCAGAGCCACCATCACCAAGGTTGTTGTCCGGTCAATAAGCATTTATCAAACACCTACTCTATGTTAGCACCGGGATAAATGCTGGGGATACAAGAAAAGACTGGGAGTGGCAAGGAAGGATGTAGTCCATGCCCTCAAGGAGCTCATTTTACAGAGGCCTTCCTGGATCCCATATCTCTCTGATTCTTTAACCTGCTGTGGAACTTAATGCTAATACTCATGTCATAGCCAGCTAATTTCCCAAAGAATAAATTGTTCTTACTGAGAAGACAGTGTTCATTCTCTAAATATTAGGATAAGCACAATAGTGCATTCTAGATATCACTAAACTAACTATAAATGTGTCTCTATGAAGTTTTTGAGTCAGTTGTGAAATAATATGTATAATAATTTGAGTTTCTTATAAAGATACTCTCAGTTACCCTGCCATCTGCTTATCTGACTCAGAGAGGAATAACCTATGTTGTGTTTCACTTGCCTTTCATCTGAAGAGTCAAATGGATTGATGATATGGTCCTTCTGATTTCATTGTAGGTATCGAAAAAAACATAGAAACTTCCACAGAAGAATTATCTGCTGAGAGGTTGAACAGACTACTCCTAGAACAAATATTGAGAATATTTTGCAGTCTGAATACACTGTCATGGACATAGAGAAACCAAAGAATAAAGGCGTGATTTCACAAGATCTAGCACTAAAAACTTTATAGAAAAAAATAAAAGTTAGCAACAATGCCTAAAAGAGAGTCAGAGAGAAATGTGAGGGCTTTTAAATTTATCCTACTGAAATCCATATTTAATTCTATTATATTGTAGCTTTTCCTTTAAATCAATCTCTTTCAGAATCTCAGAGTACTTTAGAGACTGGGGGTCTTGGAGAGTCCTAATGTTATTTGGCATGGGGCAGCATAACACTATGTTGAAGGAAATAAAGTAAAATGTCTGAGAGCAAAGACAGAGGAAGATATGGCAGGATAATGAGTTTGCTTCTCTGTATTACTCATCAAGGAAGACATCATGGAGGAAGTGACAGTTCAACTACATGCCCTCTTCATATCAGTTACTAACAGCTACAAAAGATCACTCAATTAATGTTAATGTTCATTTAAAATATTTGAGAGAGGGATTGGTTTGAAGAAATACTCCACTATTCCTAAATTACCTTGTATTGCTCTGGGTACAACTTTATAAATATTTATGTGCATGTTGACTTTTATGTATTATAATTTTGTTATTTATATATATATAAATAATCATTAATATTATGTATGTGGTTATTTATTATTTATGTCCACCAGTAGCAAAGATGTGAACAGAGCATGGGCTGATTTTGCTGGCACAATCAACCCATACTGTACGCATGCACTTTCAAAATAGCACGTAAACTCCTTAAGAACAGACTGTTTTGCTTTTATCTTTTTATCGGCATCACCTATCACAGTGCCAGAAACAGAGATACCTAATAAATGCTTTTTAAAAACTGAACTGGAGGGTTCTGGGAAGATGGCAGAGTAGGTCAGAAAATTCGAAACTCTCAAGATTCTCCCCTCAAAAAGAGACACCTTAGGACCAACAAAGTGCACCACAGGGATCTTGCTGGGACAATTTAAGAAAACAGAAGAAAAATCTGAGAGCAAAGTCTGGCCCCCATGAAGCATAAACATCTCCAGGATAGGGTTCGCTTTAACAATATATAGTAAACCCTGCAGTTAGTTGGTCTGAGAGGTCATCTTGTTCACAGTCCCCTGGAACATTATCCCTGGGATAGTGAGGGGACTTAGATGTCTGAGCCAGGGCATATCAGGGGGGAACCTCTGCTGACAAGGAACTCTGGACCAAGCTGTGCTGAGAGAACAGTAGGTACAAGAAGGAACCAGAACACCCACAGTAAGTACAGAAGCAGTAATGCAGGAGACCCCTGACTGTGGACACTTACAGGAGTTGGGAGATTTGACTTTGATTCCAGGCTAGAAGCAAGAACTGAGGATATGGGGCAAGAAGCACTATCCCCTGTACTCCAGAGCTAAAGGTGATTACAAAAATTAATCTATTACTACAAAAACTTGCACAGGCAAAAGAAAAAGAATCCAACCACAGAACATTATTATGGGAACAGAGAATTCAAGGGTTCATCTTCAGAGGAGGGTATTGAAGCAAGAAAACTCATTTGTACCCCAAAGAGTAATGTCAAATGGTCATCTGTCCCCCCAAAAAATCATAGAAGAGCTTTAAAAAGACTTTAAAAATCAAATGAGAAAGATGAAAAACTAAAGAAAAAACAAGAATAATCCAAGGAAAACAAGATTATGAAAAGAAAATCAACTAATGAGAAAAGAAGATCCAGAATCTTAAGGTAGAAAATGACACCTAGTAAATTAGAATTGGGCAAGGCTAAGTCAGTGAAGCTGTAAGAGAAGAAGTAATTAAACAAAATGTGAGGAATGAAAAATAGAAGATACAGTAAAACATCTTATAAAAAACTGATCTAGAGAAAAGACCATGAAGAGAAAACATATGAATAATCAGACTACCTGAAAGTTATAATAAAAAAAGAATCTTGATAATATTCACACAAGAAATAATTAAAGAGAATTGTCCTGAAGCATTAGAACAAAGGGGGAAAGTAGAAATAGAAAAATCCACCAAACACCACTTGAAAGAGATCCTATCAGGAAAACTCATAGGAATTTTATAGACACATTCTGAAACCTCCAGCTGAAGGACAAAATATTAAAAGCAACAAGAAAAAGCCATTTAATATGATGGTACCAGAAGTAGAATCACACAAGACCTAGGAACAGAGACACTATAGGACCGCAAGTCTTGCTTGAAACACCACGAAGAACAAAAGAACTGAGTTCTTGCATAGCCAGCAAAGTTAAGCACAATTCTGAATGAAAAAATAGACATTTACTCAACTGTCAGATTTTCAAGATTTTGTTTTAAAAAAATCCAAACTTAATAGAAGATTTGACATACAAGAGCCTAGAGAAACATAAGGTACAAACCAAATACGAATTACAAGAGATTCAAGGACAGTCCATTTACTTTTTATATAGGTAAAATGTAATATGTCTAAGATTGTCATTAGCAATAGGGTAGTTTGTAACAAAGATTATGGTAAACCTGAGTATGATATAGTATTATAAAGTAAAACCATTTAGGAACAACTAAAAAGTAATTATTTTATACAAATGAGGTAAAAGATGAAAAATTTATGCAGAAGAATTAGATGGAGGAGGAGGGCTTGTAGTTTTGGTACTTTCATCAGTAATGAGTTTATGAATATAAACTTGTAAATTCAGAAGAAATAAAATGATAAGGGGATAGGGAGGGGTGAAAGGACAATGGAGGGATCTCTAGAGGAGAGTGTGAGGGAATAGATTAAGTGGGGTGTAGAAGGGTGCTTAGGTCAATGGGAATGGGAGGATAAGGAAGGGATCTCTAGATGTATGAGGAAATAGGTTATAGGGGACTATAGAAGAGTGTTTAGACTTATGGGAATGGGAGGTTAGGGGAGGGATATTTGGAAGATGTAAGCTAAATAAAAGAAGTGCAAGGTAGTAGGTAGAAGAAGTACAGTAGAGGTGTCAGGAGAGATAGGAAACAGGATATATATACACAAATATAAGAACAAATATCAGGAGTAGAATTTATTAGGGATTATGTATATTTATATATATGGTTTTACTTCACAATGTTATATCAAATAATGTATGTATAAGTGCATATATGTGTATGTATAAAACTATATTTATATAGTAGAATATCTCCACTTAATTGTAGCCTTCAGGGAGGGTAGAAGGAGGGTAAAAAATGAACAAAGTAAAAAGTGCATAGCAGAGAACAAAAGTAAACTTACAAGGAAGCAGGTACAGGACAGCTCTCAATATAATAAGCAGTATTTATCATAAAGGCTTTCATGAAATGAAAATGTATTGTTCCATATTTTGAACACTCTCTTATGTTTGTCTATGCGCATGGCATGGTTTTTCCCCCTTTTTAATTTTGTATTTAAAATTGTAATATTTAAGTTTTTTTTAATTAAAAAATTAAACTGGATAGTTTTAGCTAGCTGATATTGTATAAAGAGACAATGGGATATGGTGAATAGAAATTATCTTCAGAGCCAGGAAGGCCTAAATTCAAGTTCTATTTTTGACACTTAAGAGTTACGGTCTCTGTTTGTCCTTAGGCACATGATGTATGTAATCTCTCCACTCTCTAAGTAACTCTAACACTCTAGATTGAAGATGAGATGTTGACCTGAACTGGTAGTGCTCTCTATACTAATGAAATCATGAACCTATTTCCTATCCCATTCTTGTATGATGTATTATTATATCATTACAAAGTTTGTGGTATATCATTTACTGAATCAGTATTACCCTTCAGACATTCAACTCCCATTAACCCGGGTCAGACTAAAATAGGTTGCCAAAACACATCTTTTGAGATATCCAATTATTAAAACATCACTTACATCAGATAATCTGAATTTGATTAAAATGTCCCTTTCTCTATAGAGATCTTGCTGTATATAGAAGTCTGATACTTTCATAATAATTTATATAATCTTGGCAATTGGTAGCTCAATTTTAACAATCACATATGACATTCCTGCATAGATCTAATATATTAGATGGCAAACTCACAAAATGCTTTGAAAAGTGAAATGCCCTTGGATCTCTAAAGGAATCACATAAAGACAACAACAGAGTTAGGTGATCGGATTTTTGCTCAAATATTTTCTTTTTAATTTCCTTAAATATTTTCTACTTATATGTAAAAAGTCATTTTAATGGTCATTTGAAAAAAAATGAGTTCAAAATTACCTCCCTCTCTACCAACTTAATTTTCCCTTGAGAAGATGAGCACTTTTTTTTGATAGTGCATATGAAGTTATACAAAATGTATTTCCCTATTAGTCATGTTGCAAGAAACAAAAATAAACAAAGAAGTGAGAAAGATAAAGTTTGAAATCTATACTCAGAGGTCATTATTTTTCTCTCTAGAACTGAATAATATTTTTCATTATGGGTTCCATACAATTGTCTTGGATCATTGTCTTGATCAGAGTAGTTAAGGCTTTCCCAGATGATCATTCTCACAACATTACTGTCACTCTGTACAACGTTCTTCTAGCACTGCTCATTTCACTTTGCATCAGTTCATGTAAGTCTTCTTAGGTTTTCTGAAAACATCCTGCTCATCATTTCTTATAGCACAATAGATTCCACAATCATATGAAACAATGTGTCCAATCATTCCTCAATTGATAGACCTTTCTTTCATTTTCAATCCTTTGTCACCACAAAAAAAAAGCTGCTACAAATTTTTTTTGCATAAATAGATACTTTCTCGTTTTACTTTTATCTCTTTGGTATACAGACCCAGTAGTGGTACTGCTGGGTCAATGCTGTGCATGGCTCTATAGCACATTGGCCACAGTTCCAAAGTATTTTCCAGAATTATTGGACTAATTCACAACTCCACAAATAGTACATTAATACACTTATTTTTGTTGTTTTCTTGTTTCAAGAATTAACAATCTTAATGGCCAAAATTTGTAGGTTATACAGAAGTTAACAATTTTTATATATAATTAGTCTTATAAAGATATTTATGTACTATTTTTGGGAAAAGAAACATTATCCAAACCTCTCATTTCATTCACATCAGCAATGATTAAAATTAAGTAATTTCTTCATGATATGGTAGATGAAGGACTGGAATTCAGTTTTTCCTGACAACCCATCTAGTTCACCTTATGTTGTTCTTAGTATTATCTCTTACATAAATGAAATTAAATAAATGCACTTCAATTTAACAAATTTTCTGGTTATCTCCACATGTTCTTTATATTCTGGACGCTCTCTTCATGCCTATCCCTTGGTTTTGTACTCTGCCCTCAGTTTCCTACTTTTGCTAGGTGATTTTTTTACCTTACTATACAAAGAAGGAGGTTTCTACACTCCACTTCCCTAATGTGAACACGATTCCCCTATTCAACCAATTCTACTGCCTTATTACCTCTGGATAAAATATAACCACCTCTATTTAATTTTTTTAAGATTTACATAATCTAGCACCAACCCATCTTTCCACCTCATGGGACATTGTTCTCCCTCTTACATTAACCAAACTAGCAAAAACCAGCCTTTTTCCACTCTTACTCACTCAGGAAAATCTATCTCTAGTCCAAAATGCCTGGAATGGACATCCTCCTTATCATTACCTCAAAAGAGACCCACATTTCATTTAACTGACCTGTATTCAAACACCTTGTAATTTACAATGATTGTATTCATGAATTTTATATTGATGTTGTGCACATTGTTATAAGTACTTACTGACTCCATAATCAAATATAAGCTTCTTGTGAACAAAGTTTATCTCAGTGTTGTACTTGCATCCTAGTGGAATGATTAAATGGTTACATTTAATACTTGTTTATTAATTGATTTATTCTTGGCCAAACTATTTCTTCACTATACTACAAATGAATTATCTCTTTCTCTTCTTCCACCCCACTAGGACTTCTGCTGACTTCCATAGCCAGTGTGTTCCCCTAAAAGATTTTTCTACAACATTTACTTGTTATCTCTCCTTCATATCATCCTATGAGAATCATCCCTTTATACCTCTTTGCCCATTAGAATATAAGTTTGCTATGGGTAAGGACTGTTGAGCTTGCTTATTTATAATTGTATTCTCAGCATTTAGTACAGTACATAAAACATATGGTACTTTAATAAATATTTTTCCTTCCTTCCTTCTTTTCTTCCTTCCTTCCTTCCTGTCTATCTATATGTCTATCTAATATCTTTGGTTTGACCTCAGACCTCAGGATGAATATATTCTAAGGACTGCCTGACTAGAGATCAGGTATCCTCTATTCCCAGCCACTTTTCCAATGTCTGAGTTAGAGTTAAATATCCTGGCTCTCTGTCTCTCATATTTTATACTTTGAAGAATACTTTCATTTCCATAGCTCAGCCTATCCCACTTCTTCATTTCATTGTTGACAATGCAGTCATCTCTTTGTCCAAAAACTCCACATAAATTTTAGACTTGAAAAGGTGACAATAGAGTTTACATCATTCTGCATGTATGAGCTGCAAGACAAATACTGTCCATATAACTGTGGGGCAATGAGGTCCATATACCTATGCTTTCCCCTTTGATGTGTTTTTCTCCTTCAGCTTCTAAGCTGGCAGTTTCTCTTTGGGGAACAATTTTCAACCATCTCACAGAGTACTGTGTATCTATCTAATGCCACATGTTGTTGCGGAAACCCCAGAATTTCACTGTTTTCAGTGTGTCAGGCTCCTGCTACTTGGCAAAAGAAGTTGAAGTCAGTTGAATGGACTACATGTTATTAATTTCTATTAATTTTGTTGTTGTCAATTTGTTGCTGAAACATACGAATGCCTTGTGATTAGGATTGGGATCCCAGCCCTGTTCTAGCAAAGATCACTAACACTTATGTTCCCTCCATAGTTATCCCTTGTACACTCATGTCCCAAACTAACAAACATAAGTCATAATACATACCTGAATTAATGAAATTAATTCTGTAAAACACAATTTATGCAAAACAAATGAATATATTTAGAAAGATAAGCAAAATCACATGTAGCAAAAAGAATAAGGCATAGGAATAGTTGTTTGTAATCAGCCAGCACTGATGAAAGCAGTCTGGATCTCTACCTCTATCTCTTCATCTTATTTTTCTTTGTCCTATGGCACAGGAAAATAATGCTGATTTCTCTGGATGCTATTTAACCTGCCACACCAGCTCTAACAGCATCCTCAATAGTTACTAACCATAGCCTTGCTCTCTGGCATCACAATCTCTTTCCATGCATTCTTTCCCATTTTGTGGGCTCTTTTTCAATTTTACCTCAGCCTTACAACCATATGATATTTCTTTGTCTCAAGTGTTAAGGGAAAATTCTAAATTCCTGTAGTGTCTACAAATCCATACCTTTCCTGGTCCCTCTCGAGAGTTCATATTACAAACATTTATTAAACACCTACTTCAAGCACATTCATTGTACATTCCAATAGAATGAGGGTCCTTGAGTTCAAGGATTATTTGTTTTGTTTGTTTGTTTTTTGGTCTGTATCTCCAGTGACACATAGCACAGTGCCTGGTTGATAGCAAAATACTTAAGACTGTGACTTGAGTTTATTGAGTTGAATTAAATTAAATTGCTGGAACCTGGAGAAGATGAATAAGACATACTTACAGATCATGGCTATCATAGATCTATTTTTGGAAGTGATCTTAGGCAAATATACATGCATAAAACACATACAAAAATTGAACATGTAGTCAATTTAAAATGATGTTTTTAAGATTATTTACAGTTTTCATGTGAAACTATAGAAAATCATTTAGGCAATTTCAGTAAGAGCTACACTATGTTAAATATGTATAAATACATTTCAGAGAATATATTGTTAGAGGTATATACAAAGAGAGCATACAGAAATAAATGTTAAATTTCTTGTTTTTGCACATTGTAATTTGCCTATTAAACAATTCTAATTGTGTAAGCTCTAGCCAGCTTTCTACATCAGGAACTAATTAATAAAGATCTATTTTTTCCTTTCCTAAAATAATTGGAACTTCCACTAATGACCTCTTCCTTCTTCATTTGTGTGTTATGTGATAGGGGCTAATCCTTCCCACATTGACTTACTTAAAAATAATGACATGATAATCAATATGAAATTCAGGGCAGAACATCTTGTAGAAGAATGGAACTCATGACTAGCACTTTAATGTAAAATGAGTACATCCGGATTAATGTTATCACAGCAAATAGAAAAGGAATTAACAATGATTAGACTATTATTTTAAATTAGCAACTTCATAAACCAATAACTCCAGTCCACAGTTTCTGTCCAAAGAGGACTGTTTATTCATCACAAGAGTTCCATTTTGTTTTGTCACCATAATGGCTCACCCAAAAAAATGAAAATATCAGTTCCAGGAGTTCTTCACTCTCAGCCCTTTTTAAGTTTCAGCAAATTATTATTTTTTTCTTTCACTGTGACATATAATCCCCTATCAGTATTACTGGAAATAATGTGTATCCCAAGGAGATGACAAAGACAAAACTGAGATGTTCAGTCACTGAAATACTACTGACCTTTTCCTGTAAAGCTTTGTTTAGTGTCACTTGATAAATAGCATTTGACGTTATGAGACTAGATCTCACAATGAAAGAAGATATATAAATGGAATCTGCTTATGTCTCTGTTTACCCCATCTTTCTTTCCCCCTCTTTCTCTTTTCTCCCCATGGTGCTCTTCTGTTGACAAGCGTCTTTTATTAAGAAGAATAAATGACTTAGAAAAAAAGGGTGATATTTTAAGTCAGGCCTGCACAATATGCGGCTCACAGGCTGCTTGCAGCTTACTGAAGCATTTCAGGTGGCCTACCAAAACGTAGAGAATGTGAAAGAAGGTATAGATGGAATAAGTGCTTTGTCTATGTCCCTTCCTCTCATCACTATTGTGCCCATCATGTAACTTGGCAGGCGGGTTGCCACTGTGTACTCTGTCACATGATTTATGGAAAACCGCCATCTTTAAGTCTGTCTCTGGTCTGAGAGGAGAAATTTCATGACAAATAAAAATCTTAAGTAATAAGTGTAATTAATTGATATTATTTGAAATGTCCTCTTTTTAATAGGGTTTATTTCCAAAAATAGTTTAATGGTTAATTATACCTTTACTTAGAAAGTACGTGAAGTTACTTGCCCAGGGTCACACAACTAGTAAATATCCAAGGCCAGATTTGAATTCAGGAAGATGATGAGTCTATCTGACTCCAGGCAAGGCATTCTATCTACCATGCTACCCAGATGCCCTAAACTATTAATAATTACAGGGAAAAAACTAAATCATCACTGCTTAGAAAAGCACAAATTAAAACAACTCTGTGAAACTGCATCACATTTTGGATTGTCTAGCCTGACAGACAAGGAAAATGAAAAATGCTGAAGGAAAGGTGAAAAAAATGGAACTTCAATGTATTATTGGTCGAGTGGTGAGCTAGTACAATCATGCTAGAGAATAATTTAGAACTTTGCTCAAAGATCTATAAAATTGCATACCCTTTAACCCAGCAACACCACTACTAGGGATATATATATATATATATATATATATATATATTAGAGAGAGCAAAAAAAAGAGGGGAAAGGACTTATTTGTACAAAAAATATTTATAACAGCTCTTTCTGTGGGTGGCAAAGAATTGGAAATCCAGCAGGCTTTCATCAGTGGGGAATGCCTGAACAAGTTGTAGCATATGATTACAATGGAATGCTATTATGCTATAAGAAAAGATGGTTTCAGAAAAACCTAGGAAGACTTACATGAACTCACGCAAAATGAAATGAGCATAACCATGAGAACATTGTATACAGTTACCGGTAAAATAATAAGGCACTTCACATTTATAATTTTTATCAAATTGCCTTCTCAAGAAGGGGGGAAGGTCAAGAGGGAGAGAATTTGAAATTTATTGCTTAAATGAATGTCAATTTTTATATCTAATTGGAAACTATTTAATGATTTAATAATTATAATGAAAATGATAAACTTGAGTGGCTCCCTATTGCTTTCAGAATCACATAGAAAATATTCTTTTGATCTTTTAAAACTCCATGCCTCCCCCAGCTTGTCTTTCCAGCTTTATTTTAATTACTTCCTTGCTATACTCCGAGATTCAAATAACCTGGTCTTCTCTGCTTTTCTTTTTTTCTTTATCATGGTACTTCATTTTCCATTCATGTTCCCTGGAAGTGGATATCTCCCATGCTCTGAATGTATCCCCACCTTATATCCATGTCACAAAATCCCTCTGTTCCTCCAACATGCAGTTCAAGAACTACTTGTATATCAACATTTTCTGGTTCCTTCAGATGTTACTTATATGCCAAAGTTAACTATAGTAAGTTCAACTGCTTTATAATTATTTCTATTTACAGTATTTATGTTTCTTTTGTGTATAGTTACATAGATATTTACTATTTCCACCATTACAATATGTCTCTTAAAAGAAGGACTTTTTTTCATAGAGCCTAACAAAATATCCATCATAATGAGAACCTAAATGATGCTTGTTGACTAACTGATGGTATCACATGGAAGAAAGAGGGAAGAAGTGAAGATATTATCAAAAAGTCAAACTATTTGGGGCACTTCTGACATTTTTCTGGGACTTGTTGCAGAATGTAAGTTTCATGATAAAAAAAAATGATTTTTGTTTGCCTTTATTCTTTGTATATTTCAATACATAAAAAATAGGATTTTTTTCAGCATGGATGTCATACCAAAACAATAAATAAAATACCTCCAAACATTTTAGACTAGTTCACAAATGGTTATAGCTACAATTTATATCTGTAATATCAGAATTTTGTGCTTCTTTAGTGAGCTTTATTACACTAATTTTAGTTGTTTTCATCGATCAGTAATTTTTTAAATAATGTCAAGCTCTTGGTGATCCCACTTGGTATTTCCTTGGCAGAGATATTGGAGTGGCTTACTATTTCCTTCTCCAGCTCATTTTACACATGAGGAAACTGAGGGAAACAAAGTAAAGTGACTTTTCCAGGGTAACAAAGCTATTAAGTCTGAGGTCCAATTTGAACTCAAGAAGAGGAGTCTTCCCTACTCTAGGTTCAGAGTTCTAATCACTACACCAACTAGCTTGGCACCAACTACACTAATAGGTAATACAAAACAGTTAATTTTCCTTTTTAGGAAAAAAAGCTTTATGAAGTCTCATTAACTTTAGCCCATTGCTAACAACGCTGATCGGAACTTAGCATAAGGAAGGTTTTTAGAGAAATTAGAGATTAATTTGTCATTGGTATAATGATTGTTTAGGTGAGAAGAAATATAAACTTCGTGAAACAATCATTTGCTTTACCTGTTTTATAAATATTTATAAATTTACAAATATTACATGTCAGGTACAATACTTGGCCTTACGCTGATTTCCATTACCTGGTAAATTTCAAAATCTTACCATGTAACAGTCAAGAAGGCAATGTCCAAAGATTGAGAGAAATCAGTGTAAAAATTTTAGGAAAAGAAAACGCATCTAGATATTTTGGGAGAGCATCACTCAGTCTTCATTAAGACTAAAGTAAATTGTAAGGAATTTACTAGGAAATACTTAAGTTTTAAACAATACTAAATGCTTTTGCAACTACTACTAGTAAAGATAGACACACAGGTATCTATATGCATATACATACATATCTATATATACACATATGTATGTATGCATATGTGTATGTATGAATGTATGTGTGTATGTATGTATGGGTATATATGACAAAAGTACCACTACAATGGATGTTATGTATGTTATGTCTCTCCTAGCTTCTGGTAAGCATATTATGTAGGTAAATGTATCACCTCTCAATGAAAAAAAAATCTATAAACATGGTTTCCATTGTAAGCCTTATCAAACATTTTTATTTGTGGGGATGCTTAAGGGTGCTTGATATTTAGTCAGATAACCCCTTTGTTTTTCTGCACTTAGCTTATCCCTATCATGAATTTTCAGTATACAGCAAGATTCTAGGACAGGACACTAGTTACTTATAAAACTCTTATAAATAAGAATGATAAAAAATAAAGTGAAACAAAGATTACAGCAACTACCCAAAACTGTCTCATTTTTATCAATCAGGAAGCAGATATAAAAGTAAACAAATCAATAAATTGTATGTGCATACATATATATATATACATACATATACATATGCACAGCCATATATATATATGTGTGTGTGTGTGTGTGTGTGTGTATGTATGTACATATGTGCATATGTTTATTTTGCTAATCCCTTCTGTTTTTTACAGTACTCATTTTTCAGTCAACAAATATTTAATAAGTGTACACAAAGATACCTCTGACTATATTAAGACAGGCACATTGTTCCTGCCTTCTAGAAGCTAACATTCTTTTGAGGGAGCCAAAATATCATCCATAAATGGTATATAAAGTACAAATTGGAGGTAGTCTTAAAGGGATTTCTGGAAAAAGTGTAATAAACCACCATATAGCAAAAGAAAATAAAACAAAATATTTAAATAAAACCAACCAGCATTTTAGCCTTTTAAACCAACATATAGAACATTTCCTCCATGCTCCATTGTCTTGATTCTCACAGGAAAGGGGACATTTTCTCTCTTATACTAACAAAAGTGATCATTGTGGCTGCACAAAATGTATTCAAATATTATGGCACATGTTATATATCACTTCAGCTTCTGGATGATATCAATGAGGAATAGAGTTTGAATTCCAAATAACTTATTTCCCCTAATTCATCCATTAATTGCACATACAATGTTTTCAAAACAAAGATGTATCTTTATAACAAACCACTAAATGGAGGGAAATGATGTTTATGAGATCGCTAATAGTGAATTTTATGCAAAACATCAAAACTTGGAATTATAAGATCTTAATAACAAAATTTTCTGCCTGAGCATCTACAGAAATACTTCACAAGTGACCACATGATAGGCAATATTGTGCCTAGTTACTTCATTCCACATTCAAAATTAATACTTTATATAAAGTCAAACAAATAACCAATGACTTATGAATACCAATGAAGCAGGTAGAATTCAAAAGAAACCATAATATTAATGCCAAAATTGTGTCCTTCAAGTAAAACCTGTTCTTTGAGACTAATGAACAATTTGAACTCTTAAAAGCATTACTATATTCTTTAATATTTATGATTTTTTCACCCTAAAAAAGAAAATTATAATTGCTAGCCTACCAAATGTATAGTCATTACACAATATTTTTAATTTAAGTTTTCAAGCACCAACTTTACGGTTTCATACCTTCACAAATTTTTCAATTTAAATTTCTTAAATGAACTTTTAATGCATCTGATTGCATTGATTTTGGGCATCCATTAAGCTGTGCAACTTATTTTAAAAACTAAATTAGTTTCTATGAGATAAAGGATCATACGTGTTCCTCTACAACTCTAACAACGTCTAACTTTTGTCAATTTATTTTAATTGCTATCTTCTTGCCTCAACTAAATTTCTCCTGTAAGTTCCTTTCCTAGGGACATATCTTTTATTTTTTCAATTTTCTTTTTCAAAGGAAAAGTGAAAGAGGTAAAAGAAATCCAACCAAACGTAAATTTACAAAGAAACAATCTGATATTTTAAGTAATAGATGTCATGTTCTACATATATGGACTTCTCCTGATTATCTCTACAAGTGAGCAGAATAAAGTATTTTGTCATATTTGGGGATAGGGACAGTTTATTCTTTATAATTTCTTAACATTTTTTTGCTTACATAAGTTATTCTTTTCAAATATGATGTTGTGGTCATTTTCCTTTATATTTTTTCTATTTCTACTTATCGCACTTTGAAACAGTTGATATCAGGTTTTTCATGGTTCTCTGTATTCATCACATTCATATTAAATTATGAATTTGATTCAAGAGATATGACAAAATAGTTGTGCTTCAATGATAAGGAAGTGATAGACTTTCTATATTCTTCTCTGTTCAGACTCTTTAAGTAATGTGTTGATTTCTGGGTACCATAATCCAAGAATAATGGTAAGTTAGAAAGGACTAGGAGGAAGGCAACCAGTATTGTGAAGAATCTTCAATTTATGACATAGAAGGATCAGTTGAAGCAAATGTTGATGTTTAGCCAAGAGAAGATAAGACCCAGGAGAAGCATGATAACTGTTTCTAATTATGTGAAGCTTTGTTATATAGAAGAATTAGCTAGATTTGTTTATTCTCACGGGACAGAGACAAGAGGAATGAGTTAGAGAGAATAAATGCCAGAGATAAACATGGCATTTATTGCTTCCATTGTATAGGTCTTCAAGCCAAGGTTGGTTGATCACTTTTTAGGGAGTTATGTTAAAGTGGATATTACTTTAGCTGCTGAAATCCCTATCAACACAATAATATTGAGATTCTATAATCTTTAAAAATGTAGTTATGGTAGTGAAACCAACCACTGATCCAACTTTAATTTATTCTATTTAATTGTTTAGATTAATTGTTTGATTAGATTAATTGTTTGACATGTTTACTCTCCACAAGATAATGTAAAAAAAAAGATCTTGATACTTTTGTTGGTATCTAAAGGTTACTGAAGTTATTTAGCAACATGGGGTGGGCAATATCATAGCTCACTTGACAAGATTGCTATATGAAAAGATGCTTTCATTGTCAGTAAGTCATATGAAAGAAATAAATAAAAGATAATCATTGTTTGTTGTATATAAGAGTAATTGCCCATTATTTCCTGGGACCAAATGACAGATAGTAAAATAGCTTGAGGTAAGTTCTAAAAAATAAAATTAGAGTTCAAACCTATTTACAATAGATTTAGAAAAAGAATAAAAAAACTAATTTAAGAAAAAATGGGGAAAGAGGAGCATTGGATTACTCTGGTTTGTAATCATTTACCTCACCTCAAGAAACTTTCTAGGTTGATGGTACTCCTAAAATGTGAGGCAGAGAATTTGAAAGATTTCAAAAATATGACCAGATACTTGAGAAAGTACTGTTATCACAATTTTTTTTCTGGATGCTATATTCTTATGTATAGAACTTATTAGAGAGGCAATTGGACATAGGACTTAGAGTTCCAACCTTGATGTCAGGAAGTTCAAGCTTCATGCCTTGCTTCTAACATATACTAGATGTCTGACCATGGATAAAGAAAAAAAATTTTTTTAAATCTTAAATTTTCAAGTTCCTTTAAAAATTTGTTTTACAGAACAACTGATAATCTGAATTGGTGAGGAATTTTCTATGTTAGATAATATCCATACTGCTGAAATTGTAAGTCTTGACTAAGATAAATAAAAATAAAAACAAAAACCACAACATTAGTTTGTGTGGGTAGAGATATTACAATATACATTCATATTAGCTATTAATTTACTAAGTACCTTAGTAGGTATCCAACAATGGCTAGACCATCCTATGTTTATTGAGCTGATATTTTAAAGAAAATTTTTTTTAAAATTACAAATATTAAAATTCACAATTAAACTGAATGCATTCCAAAATGTCCAAGGAAATGAAAAAATCCATGTATCACCTGCAGATCTGTTGCATTTGTCCATCACTCTCAATAGCTTAGCCAAGCATTCAAATACTGTAGAAGGTCAACGTTTTGCAATTCAGTACCACCATGTTTTAGATTTACATTGAGTCCAGGTCAAGTATATTTGTACCTTCTCTTTTCAGGGAGATAAAAACTAGAAAGGGGCCACAAACTTGGGTTCAGTTAGGAGTTAGTTCAATAACCAATTTCTTAGTAGTTACTAGTCCTTCATAACTCATTTAAGCATCATGAATCCTCTATTAATTCACAGCCATGGTCAATTAAAATTTTCTGAATATTTGTTGTTGTATTTTTTTAGCATAATGCCCCAATTACTTTTTTCCCAATAATCTACCATATTTCCTTTCACTGAACTCTGAAATACTACAAACTTTTTTCCATTATAGTAACAATAATTCACAAAAGTTTCAGTTGATCAATTTGCACCAGAAAAATCAAATGCATGAAAAATATATTTTCTAGTTGATGATATACAGATGAATGATCACCCCATATATATTAGCACATTAAGATGGACATCATGGTAGAACGTTTAAGATTCATGCTGGCCTAGAAGTAGAGGATAAAGATGGAATATACGTACTTGTTAAACACAGTGTTTTCAATGATTCCAAATAGCTTACTTTTTCAAATTCCTGTAACTTTAAAACTTACACAAGATGCAAGATGGTTGCAAATTATGGGGCAAGAGAAAAATATTATAGTGACAAATTTTCAATATACAATGCATGGTAGATCATGGTATATTATCAATAACGTGTATGAAAAAGTGAGAAAACAAAAGGACTTGTTCACTGGTAAAAGATGGTAAACCAAAGAGACAGTCAGAGTACTGAGTTAATTTATTCAGTATAAAAGCTAATCATATTACAACACACACACACACACACACACACACACACAAAGAGTGAGATTTCAAAAGTCAGATGGTTTTGACAATAGCCACTCATCAAGACAATATATTATCTTACATGGAAGAACTGTTCACATCGACAAAAATCACAATTCCTATAAGCACTACCAGAGTCTAAAGGATTAGCATATTTAGAAAAGAAACATTATTCTAACAGAGAATAATTTTAGACCTGTGCATAAGTGCCTTGTTAGAACATATTTTCAAAGACAATAAATCTCAAATTAAAACATCTCTATGAGGTGGACAAAAGTCTTATACTTGTACCATTTTTCTATAAAAGAGGCTGAGTTCAACTAAGAGATTCAAGTGCTTCCAGAGAATATAGAGAATTATTTTGAGAATTACTTATGATTATTTTCCTCTCCAGAGCTTTGAAATTCTTTAGGTTTGTTTCATTTATAGGGGAGGAGCTAATATTTCCACTCGGTACATTTTAAGAATAAGAAATATTATTCATTTTCAAAGCATATCTTTGCTGTAATTTTCATTTACTTATTTAAAGAGGGAAAACATTTTAGTTTTAGTCTACTTGCTCATTTATCATTTTCAAGAAAATTAAACACACCAGGTATTTAGGGATACTGGGGCATTTGGGAATACATGTCCTCTCTCATACATTTATGTTTTATATTTTCTCATAACTATTCCTCATACCTCATTTATACGAATTTCCCATAGAGATTGAAATACATATATATATATATATATATATATATATATATATATATATGTAGTATTTATGCTCTAAATTTCCATAGCTACACTAGAACTAATGCACATCTCTTCAAATTAATGGGAAAATACATGAAATTATTTTAAAATGTCACATGTATTAGAATAAAAACCTATAAAATAAATCATAAATAATGTTGAAAAGGAAATAAAATTCTATAAAGGTAATTAGATAGAACAATGACAAAATCATGAAACCGCAGTCATTAAGATCTGAGTTAAAAATCTAGCTTCAAAGAGGTATGTGACCTTGAACAAGTTACTTAACCTCTTTCTAACTTAGAGTTATTAGGATAAAATGAGATATCATTTGTATAGCACTTTAGAAATACAGAGCTACATAAATATTGTTGTGGTTGTTGTTATAATTTTTTTACAAAATGGTTACCATTTTCAACAGGAGTAATTTCCATATTAGTGAATTACCAAAGAAACTCAATTATGACTAAAGGAAAACAAGGGCAAATTATTTACTGAGTCAATAGACAGATAAACTTTAACTTGTGTAGATACTGGATATAGTTTAAGGAACAAATTATTTCAAGGACCAAAATGAATCAAGCTAATATAAAAATAAGATAAACATGAGCATATAATTTCACCCACTTTACAAAAATGTTTCATTTTCAATTGCTAATTAGTCTATTTAAAAACAAATTAAAGTTTAATTTTCTATCATTAAAAAAGGGAAAAGAGGGAAAAGAATTCAGTGTTGCATTAGGGGTGTTTTGTGTTTAAATTAAACTAATTTTGTATTAGTCTAAAGTACTCTATTCATACAAAGTTTGTTTTCTTTGGAAATATGTAAACTTTGAAAACTAAATGCACAGACTTAATTTGTAACTTACAAATCTCAGGGACTGCGATTGAACCTAGTGTTTTTACCTGATCTTTGTGGAATTATCTTCTTATTGAAAACAAATACATATTTTCAACTATTTAACTGAGATATTTGTCTGTTGTACCTAAATATAAAAAAGCAATTATGCAGGGTATACCATTTTAGATACGAATATTTCCATTTTATATTCTGTGCTTTGTGGTCAGTTTTTACTTTTGCAAATTACAAAGCAAAACAACATTTTCCCATAGAAGTAAATAAATAAGCATATACAAACCCGAAAATATTATATCACAAAATCTTTTATATAATATTGTAGGTATATTTTATTAGTATTAATATTTTCTTCACTTGCCAACACTACTATTCCTCAAACATCATTTTAAGCAAAACCTATAACTTCATTTCAAAAGGAATCAAGTTTTTTGAGAGCAGATACTATTTGATTTTTTTTCTCCTTGTGTCTCCAGCCTATTTGGTTCATTGGAGGTACTAAAGAAATTCTTATTAGTGAATTAAAGGCTCTCAGATGGGAAAAATATTTTAGAAGCATCTACATATTTTTAAATTCTAACAGAATTCTTTATAATAATAATTAAATAACAATTATTTAACTGACAATTAAATTATTAACCTAATACTTTGGATTCATCAACCTACCTTGCCATAAGACATAATACCCAATATTACATGAGCAGATAACACATTTTATTAAAAATAATGCTAAACAAAGTGGCCACACAGTGAAGCATAAGTTACCTGCAACTGAAATCTGAAGCAGTAGATAAAATCTTGACAAAAATTGTTTTTAAATCATATCAAAAAATTTTAGAAACATGACTAGACTATACAACGCTCCTCAACTGAGAGAGTCACATGCTACCAATCATTTCACAAAGTAATTTGAAATATATCAAGGGTATATTCATATTACATTAGATTAGATGTTTTGATTCAGGTCAAGGATCACTGGTAGAAAGAAATCTAGGAATGCTGATATAATATGTATACTATATATTTTATTTCAAGTACAAGTGATCCTTCCCAGCTCTATCCCTAATCTTCTGAACTTCAAAATTATGCTTCAACTGCTGTCTCAGTGTAGCACTTCCCTCAGCACCTGGAATATCAAATTATCCTTGAAACCCTTTCAACTTGGATTATTTCTCAGTCAACTTAGCCCCCTTCTCCAACTGGTGAGTTCCTTACTGAGCCTCCATTTTCAGGAATGGCCAAGGCTTACCAATCTACATTCCCTTGTGGGCTCTGATCCTGGCTTTCTGTCATTCACTGGGTATCTTCTTAGTCCCTAATCCATTAACATCTGATTTTCTGGTGTCTTTTTTGATTGTTTCTTCCACCAGAACATAGACGGTGCTCATAACATGAACCTGCTGTGGAGAGTAAGGAAAATTTCTGTTTTTAGATATTGAAATAATTTAGCCTTATCAAGGGAGATTTCTGGGTCAGCAACAGCCTTAAGGTTTTCTCTGTGGGAAACCAGTTTTGAGAGTCCCTAAAGTCAACAATTTGGGCGTCAAGTCTTCTAGAGGAAGACAGGAATTTCTGGATTAAAGATGTTTCTTGGAGAAAGAATAAAATATTCTATATGTTTTGGCAATTGGAAAACCAGTAAAGAGGATTCATGACTAAGAGGAAACAGGAGGTGGTTGAAAGATGAGCTCCACTTAGTTTTGTTATAGATGCATAAGATGGAGGTACCTAGAACCCACTGTTAAACTTATTTGGTTCATTACTAATCCTCTCAAGCTTCAACTTTACTTTGTCCTTTGTTTTCAAGTAGGTCTTATCCTCAGTTCTGCCAAAAACCATATGCACTAAATGGGTGCATTGACCTATTACTTCTTAATTTCCAATCTATACATCCAGCCAATTGTTTCCTCTATGTTACAGGTTTCAAATTTCCAGCTTTCTATAGATTATATTCACATTCACTTGATCAAAAACTATCTAAAATTATATTTTCTGCCAAATAAGTTTTACTTGTTAATTTTCCATTTTCTTTATCTGCTTCTTTGTCAATGGAATCATCGGTCTCCTGTACCCTCTGATTGAAAACCTTGGAGTTTACCTTGAAGTTCTCTTTCTCTTTCATCTTCCTTCCCGCCTCGTGCTGGTGTTTGCTTTACCATGTATGGCATTTTCATAACCACCACAGTCATCTCAACACCTAGATCATTGGAGTGCTGAGTTTGCCTCCTCCATTCTTTGCTATATATTGCTACCAGCTACATCTTCCTAAAAACAACTTCCACCTCTTTCCATTTTTGCTGAAGGACTTTAAATGTTTTATTAATGCTTATCACATCAAGTTTAATTTTCCAAATTGTTACTGATGACCTCAGTCTACTACAGTATTCCATTCCCACATTTGTGTTAGCTTAGATTGTTTCTCATCTCTGTTGATTTACATCTTATTCTTCTTTCAAAGGTCAAGTATTATGTTTTCATTGAATATTCTTTTTTGCTTTTTATCCTTCACATCTTTTTTTTAATGCAGGTTGACTATCTTTTTAACAATTTTTTTTTTAATTTTGAGTTCCAACTTTCTACCTTCCCCAGCCACTTCTCCACCCATTTAGAAAGCAAGGAATAGGATCAATTATATAGGTGAAAACCTGCCAAGTTTATTTCCCTATTAGTCATGTTGCAAAAGAAAAGCAAGAAAATAAAAGTGAAAAAATATACTTCAATTTGCACTCAAGGTTCATCAATTCTCTCTCTCTGCTGATGGATAACATCATGAGTCTTTTGGATCTGTCCTGGATCACCACATTGTCCCCCTTTGGGGCTCTTGAAGCCACAGCAAATTAGGAAAATTTGGTCCCTCAGAAATTCTCCCAATAGTCAGACCGTTCCCCTCCCATGACTGCTTCACCATGAATTTGACAGTCCAATCTATCCTGGTTCTTTGTGGCCCCCAGACTAGACCCATAGACTGCACTTTGGATATGGCCAGGGTAGGTCAGTGGAATGGTGACTGGGTCCCAATGGGCATCATCCTACCCAGGGCTGAGAGCATCAAACCCTATGCAGAGAGAGAATTGGCAAATAAAGTCACTGGGTAGGTTAGTGGACTAAAAAAAAAGGAGGTGATACAACTAGGTGGTATAGTGACTAGAGAACCAACCCTAGAGGAGCTGAGTTCCTGAGATAACAGTAGCTAAGTTTCTCACAGTTTATCATTTTTATAATATTGCTGTTACTATGTGCAATATTATCCTGGTTCTGCTCATTTCACTTTGTATCAGTTCATATAAGTCTTCCCATATATTTCTGAAACCATATCCCTAGTTATTTCTTATAATACAATAGTATCACAATCATGTGCCACAACTCACTCAGCCATTCCCAACTGAAAAGTATCCCTTCAACAACATCTTTCATGTAAAATACCTTTTGCTCCACTTACACAATTACCACATTATTTCAAGCCCTAATAAACTCTCACAAGGTTTATTTTTTAATGTATTTGTTTTAATATTCTTTATTTCATAGTTTTCAATTACAAATTCTTTCTTTTCAGATCCCATCTTTATCCATTAATAAAGCAATAATATGTTATATATATATATATATATATATATATATATATATATATATAATGTAAGTGTGTGTGTACTCACCTTGCACAGATTATTTCATCAGCCTCCTCACTCATTTTCCTGCTCTAAGTCCTCACCCAAGTCCATCCTATATATGACTGACAAGGTAATTTTTCCCTTTTTTGTGTGTGTTCTGTGTTCCATTGACATTCTAGTGAAAGTTATGGATTCCTTCTCAGAGAATATTTCTAAACACCTAAAATAAAATATTCTGCATTCCAAAGGAAACCAATTATACTGAAACACAGTTATAAAAAATAAATATTTAACTAAAATGTTCCTAAACCCCAGGTTAAGGACTTCTGGTATAGGATAAAATTAGTGTTGTTTCTCTCCAGATACCTTTCATCCATTTTCTTTGCATATGTAACATGCATACATACATATAGAAGTGTGTATTATATATTAGTAATATATGCATTGATATATTTAATATGTATATTTATCTAACTAACACTACCTACCTCTTTAGAATGCAAGTTTCTTTCAGGTAAGGATTCTTTCATTCTTTATACTTATATCCCCAGTGCCTAGAAAAATGTGCAGGCCCAGTGGAGATACTGAATAAATATGTGATTGCCCCCTAATGATCTTTGCCTTCTCTGTGGGCCTAAAGCAGTAATAACTGGTACCACACGAATCTATACTTAATTAGTTTATATTGTTTTGATTATATATTTTGTCTTATTCTCTAGTTGCTTCACATATGTTCTAAATATGTCCCTCAACTAATCTGAAAGCTCCATTAGATCAGGGCATTTTTCTTCAGTTCTTTTGTATGCCACACTGGCTACGTATATGGCCGAGATCATAGCAAGCAATCAATAGTACTTACTGATTTTTTCTTCCTCTTCTTATGTACTCTTTAACACATTGTAATGTCCTCTTATCTACTGAGTAAAGGAAACTGGAAATCCCTTTTTCCTATTAACAACACAACTGTTATCTATTATATATATATATTTCTATTTAAATTTTTGTGCCCTAATGATGTGATAGCATATTATTGGTGAATTCAGTCAAACTTTTAATAAACATAGTGATGAACAGAAACCATAGATTAGTGATTTTTGAAAGTAGGAAGAATATTTATAAATTACTGGAAATAATACAAACCAGAAAAATTCAGTGAAAAGCAATAAAATGTTCGGGAGCTAAAGTGAGAAAAATATCAAAACCAATGAGGGTCATTTAAAGGTTGAAGAGAATACACATATTGAATCCATGCTACCCCACAAAAGTCAGAAAAACACACACATGCAGACTCTACTCAAATTTACATCATTTAATGGGAAAAATAAAGAAGGAAATCAACCAGAAAGCATTTTGATAAGAAAATAAAATTGCTGAGCAGTATTCAAAATTATAATCATACTTTTAAGTGGAAAATTGCATTTAGTGCTCTTAATAAATTCAGATTACATAAAATATCTAATAAAAACCTAATAAGAAAGATTGGCTCTATTTAGGTATGAATAAAAAAAGTGAATTAGAATTTAGAAGGCAAAGACAAAGCAAATGTTAATCTCAAAATAGAGACTGTTTTAACAAGAGCCCATGCATTCTTTTTTTTTAAATTGAGAACACTTCATATTGTTGATCCATCCTTTAGCATTTATAGACACACTTACGTTATAAGTATATTCAATATTATGCCAAGCTTTCTCGGAAAGGAAATGTTATTTCTCAAGAAGCTTACAATCTTTTGCTACACAAGACTAACATGAAAAAGTCACAAGCATGGCAAGCCAGTATAAAAAGAAATATTTGATTATATGTAGCAGATTATTTGTATTGACAGGTTTCCCAGAAAAATAAAAAGGGTTAGTATTATAGACTATATTCCTAGGAATATGTTTAAAATACAGTTTTACCTGAGGTGGAGAAGTTTGGGATTAATGTTCACTTGTTATTTAATTATTCCACAAAATATTTCCCTATCTACTACCAATACTTCTAATATTCCAATTCATGTGTGATCTCATTGATGTGGAATCTACATTCTGGCAGTGGAGTTTATACTAAAAAAAGTTTGCCCATCTTATGTGACATTTAACCATGTCTTTCCTTATGTTCACCACAGGGAATCCATAAAATATTCTAGGGGCCTTTTCTATGTCCCTTTTCTATGAAAGTTGTATGAACAGAACATGTAAATTAGCCAAAAATTATTTTCATTTTTGCTTACAGAAAGACTAATCTTCCTCAGTCACACATTTTGTCAATAATATATTTAGTTTACCTTTCCTGATTAATTTATATCTGTTGTGTGTCACCAGTGCAAATAAATTGAAAAGTAATTACAGTGACCTGAAAAAAAACTGGATAATTAGGGAATAATTTCACTTGAAAAAGATACATTTCAATTTTCCAGTTCTGGGAGCCAAGATGGCAGTGATGCATAACTGCTATCTCCCTCCCCTTGCTGACTTTGATGAGCCCAGAGAATATCTCTCTGGGAAAAACCCTGGAACAGTAGGAGCAGCAGAAGGGTCAAATAGACTCTCAGCCCATGAGGCTAGAAGGATTGCTAAGGAGGATTCCTCTTGCTGTGGCAGAAGGCGACCAGAGCAGGATCACACCTGTCCCAGACAGTCCCAGCTCAACAAACCAGGAGAAGATTGTGAACCCCGGGGTAAAGTCAGCAACAGTCAACACCAGAACTCCAGGCATGGCTCAGCACCTCAGTAGAATTGGGAAGACCCTAGTGCAGACAGCTGAGCTTGCTATGCTCTAGCACAGCAGAGGATCATGGCTCCCTCATACTTAACAAGCTAACTCCAGGGTAACTGCAGGGAAAACCCAAAACCTGACCTTTGTTTTCATACACCAGTCAGTTCAACAACCACAACATCACAACCTCAACACCAAATACAATACCAAAGCCTCAAGTTTTAGGCACAAGAACTGTGGGACATTGCTCCCTGTGCCACAGATGCAGAGATCACCTTTAAAAGCTAGGAAAAAGGTTATTATCATTAGTAACAAGCAAAGTAGAAAAGAAAAGACCATAGAGTCTTTCTTTGGGGACAAAGACTAAAACACAAATACCAAAGAGGTCAGCATTGAGACTATACTCCCATCCGAAACTTCAAAAGGGATTATGAACTGGCCCAAAGCACAAAGAGCCTTCATGGAAGAGCTCTGGAAGAATTTTAAAACTCAAATTAGAGAAATAGAAGAAAAACTGGCCAATGATTTTAAAAATATGAAAAAATAATTCACTGAAGAGAACAGCTCCTTAAAAAGGAAAATTGGACAAATAGAAAAGGAAGTAAAAATCTAACTCATGAAAATAACTCTTTAAAAGGAAAAAATGGACAGATGGAAAAGGATGTGCAAAAGTTAACTAAAAAAAACAATTTGGTAAAAAAAAAATAGAAAGGGGTAAGTAGAAGCTAATGAATCTATGAGACATCAAGAATCAGGCATCTAAATCTGAAGAATGAATCTAAAGAATGAAAAGATAGAAGAGAATATAAAATATCTAATTGAAAAAACAACTGACCTGGAAACTAGAGCCAGGAGAGATAATTGAAATATTATTTAGTGTACCTGAAAGTCACAATGAAGCAAAGAGTCTAAACATCATCGTCCAAAAACTAATCAATCAAAACTATCCTGAAATTCTAGAACCAGAAGGTAAAATAGAAATGGAAAGAATTCATTGATTACCTCCTGAGAGATCCCAAAAGGAAAACTCCTAGGAATATTGTAGCCAAATTTCAGAATTCCCTGGTCAAGGAGAAAATATTCCAAGCAACCAGAAAGAAACATTTCAAGTATTGTGGAAATACAATCATTTTAATACAAGATTTAGCAGCTTCTACACTAAGGAATTGAAGGGCTTGGAATATGGTATCCCAGAGATCAAAGGAACTAGGATTAAAACTAAGAATCACCTACCCAGAAAAACTGAGTATAATACTTCAGAGGAAAAATGAAATTTCACTGAAAAAGAGAACTTTCAAGCTTTCTTATGGAAAGTACCAGAGCTAAATTGAAAATTTGACTTTCAAATACAAGAATCAAGAGAAACATGAAAAGGTAAACAAGAAAGAGAAGCCTTAAGGAACTCATTAATGTTGAACTGCTTACATTCCTCCATGGAAAGATGTTATTTGTTATTTGTAACTCAGGAAACCTTTTTCAGTGTTGGGATAATTAGAGGGAATATATATATATATATATATATATATATATATATACATATTTATATGGGTGGTTATGGGTATGTATGTATATGCATATTATATATGTGTAGCCATGTATATGTCCATGGGTGTATGTATTTATATAGATAGATATAGATATACACAGAGAGAGGGCACAGGGAAAGCTGAATATGAAAGGAGAATACCTAAAAAATAAAATTTAATGTTGAATATAATGTACTAGGAGTAAGAGACAGGGAGACATAGAATGTAGCAAATCAATTCACATAAAAGAGGGAAGAAAGAGCCTTTACAGTGGAGGGGAAGGGAAAGGGAGATGAAAGGAAATAACTGAGTCTTACTGTTATGGGATTTGGCTTAAGGAGGGAATAACACACACTCAATTGGATATGGAAATCTATTTTACCTTGTAGGAAAGCAAAGGGGAAGGGGATAGGAAAGGGAAGATAATAGAAGGAACAGCAAATAGGGGAAAGGGATCATCAGAAGTAAACACTGTTTTGGGAGGACAATTCAAGGGAGAGAATGGACTAAATGAAGGGCAGGATAGGACAGAGAGAAATGTGGTTAGTCTTTTATATTATAACTATTATGGAAGTACTTTGCATTGTTGCACATGTATGACCTACATTGAATTGTTTGTTTCTCAATGAGGGTGGGTGGGGAGGGAGGAGAGAATATAAACCCAAAGGTTTAAGAATGAATGCTAAAAATTGTTTTAGCATGCAACTGGAAACTAAGCTATACAGGCAATGAAGTATAGAAATCTATTTTGTCCTACAGGAAAATAGAGGGGAAAGGGGATGGAAGAAGTTTGGGTAATAGAAGGGAGGACATACTGGAGGAAGAGGTGGATGGGGTGTATGTTGTCCTGGGAGGGGGGAAGGGCTGGGGAGAGATGTGGAGAAAATTTTGAATTCAAATTATTGTGGAGGTGAATGTTAAGAACTGAAAATAAATAAACTGTATATTAAAAAAAACCAGAATTGGCCAAATGGAAAAGGAGGTCCAAAAGCTCACTGAACAAAATAATTCCTTAAAAATTAGAAAGGAGCAAATGGAACCTAATTACTCTGTGAGAAACTAAGATATTATAAATCAGAACCAAAGGAATGAAAAAACAGAAAACAACATGAAATATCTCATTGGCAAAACCACTTACATGGAAAACAGCTCCAGGATAGATAATTTAATACTTATTGAATTACATGAAAGCCATGATCAAAAAAGAACCTAGAAATCATCTTTCAAGAAATTATCAAAGTTAACTGCCCTGATATTCCAGAAGTATGGGGTACAACAGATATTGAAAGAATTTACTGATCATCTCTTGAAAAAGATCCCAAAAGGAAAGCTCCTAGGAATATTGTAGTCAAATTCTACAGTTCCCAGGTCAAGGAGAAAATATTGCTAGCAGACAGAAAGAAACAATTTGAGTATTGTGAAAATACAATCTGAATTGCATTTAGCATCTTCTACACTAAGGGATTGGAAGGCTTGGACTATGATATTCCAGATGTCAAAGGAGCTAGGATTAAAACCAAGAATCACCTACCCAGCAAAACTGAGTATAATCCTTCAGGGGGAAAGAAATGGAGAAATAGATAGATAGATAGATAGATAGATGAATGAGTTGAATATGAAGGCTTGATATTTAAAAAATAAAATTAAGTGGTGAGAGAGGAATATAGTTGGAGAAGCAGAAAAGGATAAAAGTAGAATGGAGTAAATTAACTTACAAAAAAGAAGCAAGAAAAAGCTTTTACAATGGAGGGAAAGAGGGAAGGAGGTGAGAGAGAATGAGTGAACATTACTCTCATCAGATTTAGCTTAAGAAAGGAATAATATATACATTCACTTGGGTATCTTACTCTGTAGGAAAGTAGGGGGAATAATATAAGGGGGGAGGAAGATAGAAGAGAGAGCAGATTGGGGGAGGGGCTATTCAGAAGCAAACATTTTTGAAAAGTGACAGGGTTACAGTTGAGAATAGAATAAATGAGGGAGGGATAGGATGTAGAAAAATATAGTTAGTCTGGCACAACATAGCTATTATGAAAATGTTTTGCTTAGCTACACATGTATAATCTATATTGAATTGCTTGCCTACTTAATGAGAGTGGGTGGGAAGGGAAGAAGGGAGAGAATTTGGAACTCAAAGTTTTAAAGGTAAATGTTAAAAATTGTTTTTAAATGCAGTTGGGAAATAAGATGTGCATGTAATTTTCCCCACAAAAATGTGAGGGGGAGGGGAATAGGAGGGGGGACGTGGTGATAGAGGTGAGGGAAGACTGGGGGAAGGTTTCATCAAAATGCCAGTCATAAGAATTAGAGTATATGATGACATCGAGATGTACAACTATGAAAGAAAATAGGTTATAAGAACTTAATAAAATGCCTGTTGGACTGAAAAAAAAATGCCAGTCATATTGGAGTGAGGAGGCAAGGAAAGATGGGAAGAAAATTTGGAACTCAAAATCTTGTGGAAATGAATGTTTACTAAAATTTTTAAAAATACATTTAAAAAAAAAGAAGGCAAAAAAAAAGAAATTAAATATCACCCATTTTCCAAGACTCCTTGTCATCTGTTACATAGTTATTTTCTATGGTGTTTGTAAGTAGATTAAAATGTTTTGAGAACAAAAGGTAGGACAGGTGTCATGCATTCAAGTAACTTCTACAGCTTGTCCCTTGTTCAGTGTTGGGCTATTAGAGTGACTTGCAAGGATCCAGCAAGGCACAAGAAGAAAACTATTGAGTAAAGTGAAAACAACTCTCCCAAGTATTTGAAGGTGTGTGTTGATCTGAAAACAGCAAAAAACAAACGATCACTGCCTCAGAAAGCTGAAAAGCAACCCAGAAGTCATCTGGACCAATTTCTTCATTTTATCCAAAAGTCTTGTAACATCTAATTCTTTAGAAGCTATCCCACTTGATCCAGTCTCATCTATTTCTCTCAATAGAATGCTACCAATACAAAACACCACATACATACATACACAAAGAGAAAGAGCTAAAAATGAGGAGACAGTGTCTTTGAAATTATCCTTTTAAGTGTCTATTGGTGAATGAGTGATCTTACAACAAAACAAGAAAACATGACTCTGTTCAAGCTCTCCAAATATGATTGTTCTCTAGAAATCTGAAAGAAAATGACAAAATAATATGACCCTTTCATTTCTCTCTTTTCTCCCCACATCCTCATTTCCCGTGAGATAAGAAGAAAATAAGATTTGAAATATTTGAATTAGTGCCAGGATTTAGCTGCTTTTGAAATATGTTGATCTTCCAGAATGGTATTTTTTGATTGAAGGTATATATGCATACGAGAAAGTGTATATGTCTGGCATTATTTGCTTATTTTGTTGTTGTTTAGTCATATCTAATTCTCTGTGACCCCATTTTGAGATTTTTCTTCACAAAGATAATGGAGTTTCCATTTTTTTCTCCAGCTTATTTTATAGATGAGGAAAGTGAAGAAAACAGGATTAAGTGACTTCCCCAGTCACACTAGAGTCTGAGGTCAGATTTGAACTCATCAAGACCCATTTTCCTGATTCTAAGTCCACTGTTCTATCCAATGCCCTTCCTAGCTGCCCTTTGTTTATTTTAACATAGACCTATTCATTTCACAGGGTTCCCTTTGAATGTCCAACCTCATAAATTTAGTATTTTCTTCCAACACCACAGCTTGGCTTTAGATTATCCCTCCAGGACAGTGCTTCTAAAAATTCACCTGCTGTGACATGATTTGTCACTTTCAGTCTGATACCTAATACAAAACACAAACACACACCACATTTTTTTTCATTTTTTATGAATTTTCTGTTGCAAATTCTAATCCAATTTAACAACTTAAACTAAGCACTTTTAACAAGGAATCACAATAATGTTTAATTACTCAAAGAAATTCCCCAAAATACAAATGCTGTGTGTTCAAGCGTAACTTCTTAAAGAAAAGATGGGAAAAAATGAAAATGTTCTAAAGGTTATTTTACATTGCTCAGGAGATTTATAGGACAAAAAAGTTAAAAAAATAAGTACATTAGAAGAAATGAACTGGGTGTGGCATTTACGTACAGAATTGGAAAAAAATTGCTATGTGAAATATGTTAACAAATAGGATTTGCCCTAGAGGAAAATATATTAAAGAAATATGTCTTCACCACCTCTATTTCATCCTTTTCTCCAGCATGCCTAATCTGAACTCCAGTGATCTGGCAATGATTTACTGAGAAGAGAATCAGATTGGAAATGAGAGCCCTCAGTCTAAATCTTAGCTCTGCCGCTGACCACTCATGTTACTTTTAGTTATCTCCTTGATTGTCCCATTGCTTTTCTTCTGACTCTCCTCTTCTTTTAGATAGATAATACAGTTCAATTAGAATTTCTCTCAGTTCTAAACCCTGTGATCCTCACTTTCCTCAATTTTCCTTCACTTTGGGAATATAAAAATAGTCTGAAACATTCCTGCTAATCTGCAACATATTGAAATGTCAGACCTCACAAAAGTATTTGATTTATAATAGAAATCAAAGCCTTGAACCAAAGGAATAGAACACTAAATGTGGAATTGCACATTTTATGTCAGAGTTCTGAAGAAGTAAATTTCAGATAATGGACCTTCTCAATACTCCTAAAATCATATTACATAAGAATAAGCTAGATACTCCACTAGAAGCAAAAGAATGAATGGTAGAAGTGACTGTTTATTTATGCCAATTCCTAGCTGGTATGGATTCAAGGAAATAGACTGGGACCATTTACTCTTTCTGGGCCAAAATCAAAATTGAATTATTTTACATTTCTAAGTGATCATTTTTTCACCAATATCTTTTTTAAACTTTACCTTTTTTGATATTTTACCATCACCTTTCATGCCTTAGTTTCTCTTTTTCCCTAGAATTTTTTTCTTTACTGAAATGTTTAATATACCCAATTCTTTTGCCATCAAGAGTTTTATAGTTTTATGGTCTACACTATTATACAGAGAGTGAAGAAAATTCCATTTTTCCTTCAATCTTCTCAACTACTTTCCCTGTGATTATTCTTAGAAAAAGACAACATGGGGGGCGGAGCCAAGATGGCGGAGTAGAAAGACTCACCTATGCTAGGTCCGAACCCACAGCCCATAGATTTCCTGTAAAAAGAACTCCTGACAAATTCTGGAACAGTGGAAGCCATGCAGCAACACAGGGAAGGAGATTTCCATTGCAGAGAGCCCTGAAAAACCGACCACAAAGGTACCCCGGAGGGGAGCGGAGCCCTGCCCTGCGGAGCGCTCCCCTCCCCCGCCCCGGCCACAAGGCACTGAGAGGAGCAAGCAGAGCCCAGCAGGCATCAGGGACCTGAATCTCCGGCGGCCGTGAAGGTCCCTCCACCCACAGACGCACAGGTCAGTGAGAGAGACTGGCTGAGAGGGGAGCGGGGTATCTCCGGGACTCGGACCCCCTGGGAAGCGACCGTTTCGGCAGAGGCTGAGGCAGCTCGGGCAGAGACTCCCAGAGTGGGCTGGAGCTACACCCCAGCTCCACTACAAAGGATCTCTGTATAAACCCCCTGAGGGAACTGAGCCTGAGAGGCGGCCCTG
>CM053770.1:77707266-77723699 GCA_028658325.1 Potorous gilbertii
AGATTGGTGATATGGGTAATTAGAATGTCCAGTGTATTGGGGAGGGGCGAGGGGACAAATGGGGAGAAAATTTTGGAACCCAAAATCTTGTGAAAATGAATGTAAAAAGTTAAATAAATTTATTTAAAAAAAAATAAAGAAAAAGATAACATGACTGTTATGTCATCATCAATATAAAATCATTCCTTCCAGAGAAATGAGCTTCAGGGGTACGTGAGAGCTAGTCATGGTTCTGATTCTTAGGATTGATAGTTTGGAGGCTACCGAAAGTGTCTTCCCTTTTCCATTTGCACTCTTTCAAATTTCTGAAATATGTAGCAGTGTATCATTTGTTCCATGTGTTTTTAGCATACTTACATTTTTCTTTTTTTTAATGTGGTACCACAATTAGTTTATTCTTTAGAATGTTAAATTTTTTAAGAAATGGTTTCAGGGTCCAACTTTGTCTTGCAAAGCAAAAATTCATTCCACAGTGCCATTTCCTGACTCATCATCTGCTTGAAATTAAGCATACATAAACAGTACCTTCCAAATGATAGCAGATGAGTACTTCAACTATTATTCTTCCTGTTTTGTTCATGAGAGCATTGAGCTTAAGCTTATTGCCTATAATCATATACCTAGTAATTTTCAGAGGCAGAAATCAAAGCCAGATATGGTTTCCCTAAGTCTTGTTCTCTTACCGCTAAGGTTATTTATCAAACCTAAGTAAATCTGAAACATTTTACAAACAAGCATGTTTAATTGTCCCAATTTCTCTTCTTTTTAATACCTATTCTCATGTGTAAGGGTGACTATTTCTTAAATAGTGTTTCCATCTTTGAAAGTACCTATCATAGAATTATCCACATATTTGAAACAGTACATAATTTGGAACTGGTTGGGTACAAAGTAGAAGGAACAGGAAAAAGGAGGGAAAATTATCACTTAGAGGAAGGATAAGGTAGAAGAGGAAAGAAAGGTATTAACAAAAATGAGAACTCTGTGAGCTAATAGCTGAAAGAGAAATTCTTTCTCAACTTGAAATACCTCGTGCATATTAAGGAAATGCAAACATGAAATGGAAATTAAGGATTACATTCTATTGATTCTAAATGCTCCCTTGTGCAATGCTAAACTAGAACTATTTAATTTTTACTGGTAATATAACAGCATAAACATATGAGAATTTGTGAACAGTGTTGTAATAGTGGTTCTCTTTATTTATGACCACTGGGAAAAGAATTAAAATGTAAATTATAGTTTAACCTGTGGTTAAAAAATAAAAGACCCATTGTTTTGGCTCTACTCCTCATTAACTAATGTAAGGAGATTACCTTAAAATATTTTTTAAAAATTATAGCTACCATATTCTTTCAAAACAATTTTTAAAAAAATCAATATTATCTACTATATATTCCATGACTGAATATGAAAAATGCATTTTAGAACAATATGACTGTGATATTTGTTATCCCCTTTATCACCAGAGATAATTTAACTTAGGTGGCTGACTTGGCTATGAGGGTGTCCTCTTTATCCCTCAATGTTCCATGTGCATTCCTTCCATAATATGAGAAATAAATCCTTTTCTGCATGAAATCTCAGCAAGTTCATTTTCCTGGACAGGGTGGTGGCAAAGTTCCTGAGAAACAGATGGCCCACAGTCATTTTTAGAAATTTTGTAATTTACTGCCCTGAGTTACAGACAAGCCACTATGTAAAAGCAAAACTCCTTTAAACACCAAAAAGGTCTTCAATCACATTGAGTGGTTGTACATGTTTCAGCCTTTATAGTTTTTTGGCCCAAGCCCAAAGTTCACCTATTATATCTCTTTCCTTTCCTTCTGCAAAGATCGTTGCACATGCACTTGTTTTGCATTCCAAACTGTTTTATTTGGCAGTAGAAATGGGCAAAGCTGTCCTCTGTCTTCATTGTTATTCATTCTAACTTTCAAGTTACTGAATCATGAAAATTAGAAATAAGAATAAAATGAAAAATATCCTTGTTCATGAAAAAAAGTCACAACAAATATACAGCCAACTCTTCAAAGCACTGTTAAAGTAATGTTAGACACTAGCATTGATTCATGAAGATTTCAGAAAGCTGAACTGAAACAACTTAATTTTATACCCATAATAATTAAATGTGTGTCCCCCATTCCCTAATACTTTGCCTTCACTTTTGTCTTTTACACTAACTTTGCATATTGACAAGTAGATGAAACCCACCAGGGGAGCTGTTTATAAAGAAAAGGGTTATTTTAGGGGTTTTTTTGAGTCAAGACATCTTTTTAAGGTGTTTTTTTTCTTTTTTTCTGACCCCCATATCCTAGGCTCCTAAAGTATGATATTTACTCATATAATATCTATCTCATAACCTGTCCAAGTGAAGATACCCACTTATAAGTTAGCATACTGTCTACTCAGCCTGCCACACTGCTCTGCATTAAAAAATGATGATGTCCTAGTGCTTATTGGAAAATTGCTAAATTCACTGAACAAATTTTCAAAGTTTTCTATAGTTTTGTCTTAAATATCTTTTTCAAGATTATCTTCTTTTATAGTAGCACTCTTTGTGGTGGCCAAAAACTGGAAATCAAGGGGATGCCCATCAACTGGGGAATGGCTGGATAAATTATGGTATATGAATGTAATGGAATACTATTGTGCTATAAGAAATGATGAACAAGGAGACTTCAGAGAGGCCTGGAAAAAATTATATGATCTGATGCTGAGCAAAAGAACAGAACCAGGAGAACTTTGTGCACAGCAACAACCACAGTGTGCGAGAGTATTTTCTGGTAGACTTGGAACTTCATTGTAATGCAAGGACAAAAAAAAATTCCCAATGGTCTTCTAAGGCAAAATGCCTTCCACATCCAGAAAAGAACCATGGAATTCAAACGCAGAATGTAGCAGATGATGTGTGTGTGTGTGTGTGTGTGTATGTGTGTGTGTATGTATTACATTTTGGTTTGTTAGATGACTTCTCCCATTTATTTTAATTCTTCAACACAGCATGATTATAGTGAAAATGTATTTAATAGGAATGTATGTGTGAAACCTATACAAAATTGTATGGCTTCTTTGGGAGGGAGGGGGAGATAAGGAGAAGGAAGGGGAAAATAATAATCTAAGTTTTATAGTAGTTATTGCAGAATGCTGAAAATAAATAAAATTAATTAATAAAAAAGATTATCTTCTGCTACTCCCTTGTATAAACATTTGGCTCTAGATACAGACTAGTCTTCGCTGTCATCTAAATGACATGCAAGTTTAATTTAACAAATGTGTCTCATTTTCTTAACTACATGTCAAGCATAAGTAGATGAATTACAAAGTTGTATAATTTAACAAACACACATTAAGTAGCTACTATATAGACGGCCTTATGTTAAGCATTGGAGAGTATAAAAATGAATGTTAACCATCTCTACTCTGAAGCACCCTGAAATCTACCAGGAAAAAAATGAGTCCTCCAAGTGATAGAGGTTAGAAGTGAAAAGTATACAGAAGATGTACAAAATATAGTGAAAAATATATGGAAGTAAAGATTCCTTTGAGCTGGGGTGTTCAAGGAAAGATTCCTGAAAGGGGTGGCATAGAGAGGATCTCACAATAAGTGGTAAAAAGGAAAACTTTCAAGGAATAAAGGATAGTGTGAATAATCCAGTTTGTTAAAAATGTAGAATGCTTAATGAAAAGTAATGTAAGATGAAGCCACATAATAGAGTCTCTTCTACTGCTATTCTCAAGAATTCATACTGTGTTCAGTGGGCATTTGAGAGTTTTTGAGCAGGAAAGCAGTACCATAAGCATTGTCTATGGTAAGATTAAATCAGCCATCCCAGACTTTCTAAGTTCTATAAACTTTGTCTTTATTATATTCTTTTAGCACTGTATTTTCTATGCTTCTGGTACATCTCTATATGCTTCTCTTATGGTGTCTGATACAGCTGTTACCTTGCTTTTTTTAATCAAATTTTCTTCACTTATTCCTGCCTTTTTTATTATACCAGGGGTGGCAAGTACCGTAGCAAGGTGGCCCAGCAACACATCAGACTACAGTCTAAACAAGATTAAAATGTACTTGGGAAATATTTAATAAAATAGATAAAACATAAAATAGATAATATTAACATATAATTTTCAAAGTTAATATGCAGCCTCCAAAGATCCGTATATACTGTGTAGTAATACCATTTCTATCTGATGTTGACACCTCTGTTTTGGACTGCAGGCTCCTTAATGTAAAGGGCTTATGAGTTTATCATTTTATATATTTCACGTGACCCAGTACCAACTTGGGTGAGTAGAAGTTGCTCAACAAATGCTTGCTTAATGAACAAACTAAATAATGGTACAATCTTTCAGGTTGTTTTGGGGTATTAGCATGGTAAAATTTCTGCTTTTTTTTTTCTACCATCACTTCAACTCCTGATTCCTACTTCATCTCTCAAACCTTGGTTTTATTAATTCTATACCTTCTTGGGTTTTTTATTTTTTTTTATTTTCTTTGATCTTGAATTGACTTGCTGAAGCCTCACTGAATACCTTGGGTTATTGTTGTTCTTTATCAACAATGACCCTGATAGACGCTCACATACATGACTCTTCATTGGCTCATGGCACTGTTCAAGTAGTATATTTATAAGGATAAAGAATCTTGGAGTTGGAAAGTACCTGAGAGGTCACTGTATCATAGCATTATAGATCTCAAACTCGAAGGGACATTAGAGACCATTATAGCCAACTGTCTTATTTAGAGAAGAGGACTAAGTGGTTTTCTCAGGGCTATATAGTTAGTATTGATGCAGGATATGAGACAAAACTTTCCTCACTCTAAGTCCATTATTCTAAAGGTTTCCTAAAGTCAAACTTAGTTCTAAAGGCATGAATTCTTTCTGATAGATCCCTATTATATTGTTCATACAAATACTTAAAAATAAGTAGACTAAGGTTGCCCTTAGAATACCACAACTTTAACAGAATATGAGAGATAAGATCATCCAATAAATCATTTTCAGTGTGGAGAAGACAAAAATGATTTAAAAAAACATTCTGAAGGAAAAAAGTCACAGAATAGACTTTCAAATCTAGATAAGGGCTTATAGTACAGGGGTTGTTAACTTTTTTTCTTTTTTGTATTGTGGATCCTTTCAATAGTCTGGTGAGCTTATGAACCACTTCTCAGAATCTTGTTGTCTTTTTTTTAACTCACAATATAACATATAAAGGATTACAAAGGAAACCAATTACATTGAAATAGTTATCAATTCAAGAACAAAAATAAGATCACGAACTCCAAGTTAAAAATTCCCCATTTGACCCATAAATCTTTCCAGTTTATAGGGGGGTGGAAAGTGAGGGACAAAGATACAAATCTACTTGCTAAACGTCACTGAAAAACTGAATCAAAATTAAAATCCAATGATTCTTGCTTTCCCTGGAGGATTCCTTCAACTACACCTCCTCTAGAAGCACTCAGTATTCTGAAAAGGACAAACCGTTATACTCCCTTAATAACATTTTTCATAGAACCTAAATGTAAAAAAGTCAGAGAAAATATTTGGTAAAGGCAGGAACTCTGTGACAAGTAAAAGCAAAAATCAACTTAATGATAGGATCCCTGAGAATAATTATATGTGTAGAGAAAATTGAGTCAGAACACATGCTAAATTTTATTTTTAAGCAAAAAGTAGTAAATATTTTTAAGTATGATGTCTTTTATATTTTAATAAGGAGGCGAGAGAATTTTTTAAAACGTAAGGTGAGATTTTTAAAAAACCATTTTATAAGAAGAACTAGAACTGACTGGAGTTTGCCTTCTTGCTTTCCACTTTCTCAGCAAAATAATGGATCAATAATCAAAGGCCAATTATTTGAGTTTAGAAAATATCTACAATCTCCTCAGTGTATACAGTTTCCTTCTAACAACCATGGTTGAAGAAGAGGAAGAAAAGGAGAAGGAGGGAAAATAAGAAGAACAACAAACACTATGTTAGTGGTTTGTGTAATATTCCCTCTAAGCTTGAGCCCACTTTCCCCTGGACTCTATGTCTTTGTGTGAGAGTATCTTTTGTTCTTTTCTATCAATTGTGGTGGTGGAAGATGCATTGGTTACCCTGCTTCACTTGAATGTTAGGTTACAATACTTCTTTGTCACACAATTCAGTGCAAGTCAGAGTGAACATATTGGGGACCCTCCTTAAATCAAAGGCATTTCAATTAAGTGCAACAGAAAAAAGTCTGTTCTAATTCTATTAAGGATTTGATAGTACAGTGTTGGGCTTATATATAACAAGAGAGCTAGTTCAAATTCCAGGGAACCCAACGGAAAAGAAGGTAGCTAAACCTGAGAAGGAACAGTTTGGGTAAGAACAGAGAATACTTGGGTTTCTCCTCATCTCCTCTCACCATGATTGGAGGAAGACCTCATAAATTCTGAAAGGTAGTAGGGGGGATTTTCCATTTTGCCATCAATAAAATAGCATCCTAGAAAAACCCAAACAGCTGATCACAATGTCATCATTATAAGTCATGGACTGACTAAATATAGGGCTCTAGAAGAGCTCAACAGAGAAAGAATACAAGTCAAGAGTAATACCTTGAAGAAAAAATTTAAAAAAATACTTTCCAGAAACTGGTATCACTTTATGACAAGTTCTTTCTAAGTCTGAGCCCATATTCCTCCAAACTCTATGTCCTTCTTAGAAAGTATCAAATTGGGCGGAGGGGGGATTTTATTCCAACTTTTCTTCCTACACCACTAAGTTAATAAATACCTGTTATAAAATGCTAATTAACTACAGATGACTAAATGATATTAATTACTAACTATAATTGGAAGCCCTTCACAGGAGGCTGTGAGGTATAGCTTTAGAATGATAACCACTCATCTCCCAGTGAAACTTGTAGCACCCTGATGTCATAGTGTTGGTCATGCTCTCAAGACCCAGTACCTTAGCATGCATGAGTGTTGACATAATAAATCTAGAATTAGTATTACATAAACAAACCAAAAAATTCATTGATGCTGTGGTTACCTGATCTTACCAACTGTTATTGTTAAGTGAACATCACTGCACATTGGAGTAGGATTATGCAGGTGAATTCAACTGAAGAAAGAAGATGAGCAATATCTATGTGGTCACTTCTTACATTACCCCTACATTACAGTCCAAAGAAATTGGTGATTAAAGGCATAGATAGAGTTTTGTTGTTGTGGTGGTGGTGTTTTTTTTCCACATCAGAGGCAAAAATCAGCAAGAGAAAGGCAACACAGAGAACAGTTTGAAAACAATATTGATCATTCCTGAGAAAGTTGGGATTTGGTCCTTTCTCTCACTGTACTATCAGTTAGGTAGGAGGTCTGGAAACATATACCACAGTGAGAGAATTTGGGGAGATAAGGTAACATGAACAAGTATCAGCCAGAAAAATACAGAAAGGTACAAGGATGATGGTTACCGCAGTAAGAAAGCTTATCTCACACACACTCTTGTAACTTCATCTTGATTTTGGCAGTCTAGATAAAAGCCCTATTTGTCCTCTCATAACCATGACTCTGTGGATGACTGATGTACATACTGCTTCCTGAAACATCTGCTAAATTCAAATTGTTATGCAAGCTGAAGAAATATCATTTTCAAAAATAAGATATTTAAAATAGTTTTATTTTTTATTTCTAAGCAGATAAAAATACTATAAAGTGAATAAAAATTCAACCTGAATAATCAAAACTATTAACACAGAATGTTAACTCTGGGTCATTACCCAAACAGTAGACCACAAACTATTCTTGAGGTAGTATTAGATACTTTAATGATTGACATACTCCATTAATCCCCAGTCCCATTAAATCTTGTCAAAAGCCAAGAGTAATAACAGTAAAAAAAATAGCAAGTTCTTTTTTTGCAGTTATTATTTGACAAAATAAATTCACTATATGGTAACCTAGATAGTACAGTCCTATAATTAGACTGCCCCTATTCCATTAAAAAAAGTCTGACTACAAGTCATGAAAATACATAGTTAAAGGAAAATCACACGTGGCTTGTTGGACTCCTGACAGTGAGGCTAGGCATATCACTTAATATTGGGGAGGGGGGAAGGGGAGAATGAACTTGAAAGAATTAATGAGGCCTCAAAAAGGGGCTAACTTAACATCATGCAGTAGTTACTAAATGGTCTGATTTGGCTCATTAGGGATGGTGGGGAAGAAGCTCTTTCCTCTGTCCTGTTGCTCTCTGTTTTTATCAGTGACTTAGATAAAGACTTAGAAGCCAAGTTTATCAGATTCAAAGTTAACAGAAAGCTGGTTAGTATATTAGTGTTATGCATTTGCTAAAAACATTTAATGCAACCTTAGACCATAATGATAGCATTAGAATCTTTTTGTAACTAGGTGGTGCAACGGATAAAGTGCCAGGCTTAGAATCACAGAGAACTTAATTTAAATACAATCTGACATTTAATTGACCACATGGCTATGAGTTAGTCAATCAACCTCTGTATAACTCAGTTTCTTTTATTATAAAGCAGGGATCATAACAACACCTCCCTCTATGTTACAAGGATCAAATGAGATTAATTTTGTACAGTACTTATCATAATGGCTGACACATTGTATGTTTATGCCCTTTCTCTTCCCTTCTCTCCTCTTGACTGTGAAAACAATTCTTCAAATTGATGCTAGACTCTTAACAACTCAGACCATATCTGGAATACCATACTCAGTTTGGATGCCATTTTACAAGGGTGGCAAAAAACTAGAAAGAAATCTTGGGAAATATTAGCAGGATGGTGGAGGAGGTCATATGGGAATCCTGTCATAGGAGGACCAGGAAATAAATGGGGATGTAGAATATGGGGAAAAAAAGACTATGGAGAAGTGGGAAAATGATATATATTTTCAAAGGTATGAAAGTCATGCAGAAGAAAGTTGTATTGCTGCAGAGGAAAAAGTTAGGACCAATGACTGGAAATCCTAGGGAGGCATATACTAGACAAATACAAGGATGAATTTCCTAATCACTTAAGTCCCCAATATAGAACTGATTTTTTTACTGGTAAAATAGTTATATTAATAGTTATACAACATGCTTAACAAAGATGTGAGGAAAATTATCAAACAATGAGAGAAAAAACCCAGACTATAGAAACTTATTTTGGTGACAAGGAAGATCAAAACACACTCAGAAGTCAACAAAGTCAAACGTCCTACAAAGTCAAAGCTCCTACATCCAATGTCTCCAAGAAAAATATGAATTGGTTTCAGAGTACAGAAGAACTCAAAAAGTATTTTGAAAATCAAATAAGAGAAGTAGAGGAAAAACTGGTAAGAGAAATGAGAGTAATGCAAGAAAATCATGAAAGATAGCTCACCAACCTGGTAAAAGAGACCCAAAAAATTACTGAAGAAAATAACATCTTAAAAAATATTACACAAAATGACAAAAGAGTTCCAAAAAGCAACAAGGAGAAGAATGTATTAAAAAGCAGAACTAGCCAAATGGAAAAAGAGGTCCAAAAGCTCACAGAAGAAAAAATAATTCCTTAAAAATTAGAATGGAGCAAATGGAAGCTGATGACATTATAAGAAATCAAGAAAATATAAAGCAAAACCAAAGAATGAAAAAATAGAGGACAATGTGAAATATCTTATTGGAAAAAACAACTCACCTGGAAAATAAATCCAGGAGAGATAATTTTAAAATTATTTGACAACCTGAAGGTCATGATGAAAAAAAGAGCCTGGACATCATTTTCCAAGAAATTATCAAAGAAAATTGCCCTGATATTCTAGAACCAGAGGGGAAAAAAAGAAATTGAAAAATTCCACTGATTACCTCTTAAAGGAAATACCAAAAGGAAAACTGTCAGGAACATTACAGCCAGATTCCAGAGTTCTCATGTCAAGGAGAAAATATTTCAAGTAGCCAAAAAACAACCAATTCAGAATTTTGGAAACACAATCAGGATAACACATGATTTAGTAGCTTCTACATTAAGGTATCAGATGGCTTGGAATATGATAATCTAGAGGTCAAAAGAGTTAGGATTAAAACCAAGAATCACGTATCTAGCAAAACTGAGTGTAATACCTAAGGGAAAAAAATTGGCATTCAATGACCTAGAGGTATTTAATGTATTTTTTAGAGAAAAAAACCACTTAAATAGAAGAATTGACTTTCAAATACAAGACTGAAGAGATGCATGAAAAGGTAAACAGGAAAGAGAAATCTTAAGGGACTTGCTAAAGTTGAACTGTGTACATTCCTACATGGAAAGATCATATTTGTAACTCATGGCACCTTTCTCATTATTAGGGTAATTGGAGTGAATATAGACAGACAGATAAATAGATACATACATACATACATACATACATACATACATAGAGATTGCAATTATACAGGTGAGAGCAATGAAGATCTGTTACTGTGTGCATTGTTTCATTTGTTAATCAATCATATTACTTTTTACTCTGAATTTATATTTTTAGAAAGATGATATACAAATGAGGGAAAAAAAATAGAAGTATTTTCCAGTAAATCTATGTATCTGTGTGTACAAATGTGTGTATATGAATGTGTGTAGTGTGTGTTTATGGACTTATGATTTAAATAGTATAATAAATTCCTCTTAAGGTACCTCCTGATAACAAGTTGTTAGGAAGCATAAGAATTTAGTTAAGTATATGTAATGTATAATGTACCCTTAACTGAAGATTTTTTCCCTTACATTTTTTGCTACCGCTATAATTCTGATGAAAACATTCCTATCTCTTCCATATGGACTTAGCGTTGTGCCTGACATCTATTAAGCATGGACAAAGATAATTTTATGTTATTTTCTATAACTCAAATTTTGGTTTTGTCTCTTATCTAGTCTCAATGAACTTAAAATGAATCCTGAAAGTTCTAGTAGAAACCTCAAAAAAATGGCATATAAGTAAAATTAAATATTAAACCCCAAATTCACATTCCAAGGGCTTTAATACTTAAAGAATAAATCCAGAGTTGAGAGAGAGAGAGAAAGAGAGAAAGAGGGAGGAAGGGAAGGAGGGAAGGAAGGAGAGAGGGAGGGAGGGAGAGAAGAAGGAAGGAAGAAAGGAAGGAAGGAAGTCACAATGAAAATCTCAAATTATGTAATAAAATCAGTAGTCATGGGGTAATCATTTCATTCAGCAAAATGTGAGTAGAAAGACTCTTCAGTTTTAAAGCACTACAGTAAACTTAAAGAAATATTCCTCTCACTAGTTAAGAGGTAAAAATATCTAATGAATAGTTGAGGTCAAAATAAGAGTACATTTGTCTCACGAAAAATCATTTTTTGAGTTGAGCTACAGGTGCTGAGAAAGCTATAGCACTCAATATAATGACAGAGACCAGGAGAACCACACACATTCATCAGTGTAAACACAAGTGACCTAAGCATGCCAGGCCATCTATCTGCTCCTAGCTGCCACCCTGCTGTGGTTGGCCAGGCTCCCTGACAGTTAATCTTTAGTCCATTATTTTATCCCTGGTGCTGACAAGATATCTCATGCTGTGAGTATCCAAATGTTTATGTGCAAGGATGTCATGCCCATTACTTGATTACCGTTTGCCCCCACATGGGCACTGGGAGTGTTGACAACCAAATGAATGGAAAAGTTCCTTCAGTGCCTGTGCTGAATGAAACAAACCTTGCATGTGCAGGAATTTCTCTCTTTTAAAATGTTTTAAAGACACCAGGAAATAGGATACAGAAATGTCTGATTACAAAGCTTCAGCAGGTAGTCAATAACAAATATATACTCATGAGGCAGTACAGAGTAGTGAAAAACCTTCTGGACCGTGAACCCAGAGACAGAATTTCTAGTTCACATTCTACTACTAATTAATTATGTATGATTAAAAATAGAACTTTGTATGTTTATACTTACAGGTATAATTAACCTAGGCAAGGCTAAGTGGCACAATAGCCTGCGAGGCCCACAGTTTAGAAGAAGTGAGTTCAAATCCAGCCTCAGATGCTTGCTAGTCATGTGACCCTGGGCAAGTCACTAAGTTTCTGTTTTCCTCACTGTCTTCATCTATAAAATGGGAATTATGATAGCAGTGCCTAAGAAGGGTGGTTGTGAGGAAGAGATGAGATTGATTGCAAAGCATTCAGTGCAGTGTCCTGCACGTAGTAAGAGCTGTATTACTATTATTGAGATGAAAATATCTCACTTCTTTCCACCTCAGTTTCCTCATCTATAAAATGAGATTAGTATAGGTGAATGATAAAAAGTTATATAGTTCTAAAAGTCTTATTATTTCTTATTTCTTTTTTTTGTTAATCATATATATATGTTAATCATATATATATATATATATATATATATATATATATATATATATAAATTTTTTTTTAAATCCTGCCAAATACCTGGGTACGTTGTACTGGACCTTGTACTAAGTACTGGATACTTAGATTCCCAGTGGTCTGTTTCCTCAGCTATAAAAGATGCTCTTTGGACTATATTCAGCCAGGAAACCTCAGTTCATAATCAGCCTCAGATACTTCCTAGCTGTGCAAACCTGGGCAAATCATTTAACCCCTATTTGGCTCAATTTCCTTATTTGTAAATAACAATAGTACCTACCTTGCAGGGTTGTTGTGAGGATGAAATGAGGTTATATTTGCAAAGCACTTAGTACAGTGTTTGCATTTATGAAGTACAACATATTATTTTTATTATTTATTCAATCATTTATTCATTTGCTCATTTGTTTGTTTATTATGTTTTAAGGGCATTTATTTAAACTTCAGTTGGAATTTTCTTCCTATTTTTTACTTTATTGACTTAGAATTCAGCAACAATATCTGTGTCTGTTTTTAGTAAATCATAACATGGGATTTAAACATGAAAAATGTAGTGATTACTTGTAGCTACTACATGTAGTAAGAGATTCAAAATGTTAGTAATGATATGTGGGTATAAATATGTACATATATATCCCTTAGCTTCAGAGACTGCATTGAGGACACAATCATCTGCAAACAGAAAATCATGCGCCAACATCCCTCCGCTTTGGTCTTTTCTTGTAGCCTTTTCAAGTTGAATGATGTACCATCAGGACTGTAGCTGACCTTGATGTCATGTTCATCCTCATTGAAAGCATCTGACAGCATGCCTGAAACCATCATGCTAGAAAAGCATGGAAGCAAGCACACAGCCTTGTTTCACCCCATTGTGAACTGGGAAGTCATGAGAGTAATTCTCTGTTGCTTGTGCTAGTTTTCCCCTTACAATCAGCACCAAGAAACACAGGCACTCCATCAGTCACCACCACACCATCTATACCTGGAACCATCTGCCACAGCAAATGGAGAAATTTTGAAAGCTGTGGCTAAATTCAGTTACCTTGGGAGTACACTTTCCAGGGATGGACACATCAATAATGAGGTTGATGACACATTGCCAGAGCTAACTGTGTTTAGGAGGCTCCAAAGGAAAGTATGGGAGAGAAGAGGTTTTTAGACTGACTACCAAACTGAAGGTTTATAGAGCTGTTATGCTTAACTCTTTGTTGTATGCCTGTGAAACCTGAACAGTATGCCAGTGCCATGCCAGGAAACTGAATTGCTTCCATTGGAATTGTCTTAGGAAGATTCTGAAGATCACCTGGCATGATAAGGTACCCGATATTGAAGTCCTTCTGTTAAATAAAATGCCAAGCATTCAGACTCTGCTTCAGAGAGCATAACTCTGATGGGCTCGCCATGCTGTTCAAATGCAAAACACACACTTGCCAAAAAGACAGCTTCATGGAGAACTCACAAAGGGCAAGCATTCATATGGTTGTCAGAAGACGCGATACAAACACACTCTCAAGGTCCCTTTTAAGAACTCTGTAATTGATTGTGTGATATGGAAGACACTGGCACAGGACCATTCAGCATGGTGTGCCCACATCAGAGAAGGTACTGTGCTCTATGAGCAAAGCAGAATTTAGAGTATCCATCCCAAATGTTCACACAGACTATTTGTGCCTGACCTGTGGTAGAGCATGCTGAGCTTGTAGTGGTCTGATCAGTCATAGTTGGACACATTAAAACTCGACTCTAGCAGAGTGATATCATTTTGGTCCTCTTCAAGAACTAAGGAGAGCTCACTCATATTTGTGTGTGTATGTATGTGTGTGTATCTATATGTATATATGCATATATGTAATATGTGTACATGTGTATATGTGTATGTGTATATACAGAAATACGGAGAGAGAGAGAGAGAGAGAGGAAGAGAGAGAGAGAGAAAAGGGGTCACTATAGTAAGAAGCAGAAAAAAAATCTTTCAAATCAAGTGATAAAAATTTATCCTGCCTGCTAAGCATAATAACTATGGTTTATTCAAGTGATCCTGAGGCTAAATGTGAAATTAAAAAAAGTTTCAAGCATTTTAGATGATTCTATTTTAATAGAAATTACAAGAAATATCCTTTGATAACATCAGAGTGATAATTGTTTACACATACATAGTGCTTTAAGTTTGGTCAAACAGGATAATTAACACTATGAGGAAGGCAAGGCTCCAGCAATTTCAGAATCTCAAATTTGGAAAGGATCTCAAAGGCAGAATCTCAGGGGATTTCTAAACTATTAAAGAAGAAATTACTTCATATCATATTGAAAAAGTAATCAGCTTACTTCTCCTCAGTAAAAGGGAATCCATTATCTGCCAGGAGCAGCCCATTTTACCTTTGGAAAACTCTACTTATTTGAATAGGGCCATTAGGTGGCACTGTGGGTAGAGGCCTGGGCCTTGAATCAAGAACACCTGAATTCAAATCTGTCTTCACACACCACTAGCTGTGTGACTCTGAGCAAGTCACTTAACTCCATTCACCTCATTTTCCTCAATTGTAAATGAGCTAGGGAAGGAAGTGGCAAACCACTCCAGTATCTTTGTCAAAAAAAAAAAAAAAAATTGGGTTATGAAGAGTCAGACTCTACTGAAAACTTATTGAACAAGTGCAACAAAAACAAAACTTAAACAAACAAGAGTCTAATTGAGTCCTTAAAATGTGGCAAAACTTCCATTGACTACTGTAAAGAATGATAGAATGAGTGACTTTCGTTAATGCAAGGGGATTCCACCCATACTTAGGAAATTCTTAGTTTCCAAGAAGAAAACCTCCACCCTCCATGCAGAAATGATATTTACCTTTTTTATGTCAATACTATGTTTAGTGCAAAGGAGTATAGTAACATAAAAAAAATTACATCTGGAAGGGTCCCCATAGGCCATGAAATCCAACTCTCTTTTTGAAAGATGAGGAAACTGAGATGGAGAGATTTGTTAGGGAGACTTAAGTGTCTTGTCAGAGCCACTCCTAGCTAGTGTGAGAAAGGATTTTTATTCAGATCTTCCTGACTTTAAGTGCAGTGTACAGTTCGATCTAGAATTGCAGCTTGGATGAAACAACTGAGATTGAGCCCAGGGGGTCAAATGAACTCTTTAGCTGCATGGGAATAAAGAATGAGAGTGTGAAAGAGGCAGAGATACAAAAGCCTTTGAGAGTAAGAACAAATGTAACTGGGACCCATGAAGGGACTGTAGACGTTGAAGGAGGATTTCAGGTGTGGAGAAGCAGGCATTTAAAGAGGAAGGAGAGACAAGAAGATCTAGAAACATTCCTCATCTGTAGTATTGGGTTCCATTCTGGGTGTCATGATTCAAAAAGAGATGGAGATGTCAAAAGTAACCAGAATGGGAGAGTGCCTTGAGTTCAAGTGATATGAGGATATACCTGAAGGAATTGTAAAAATTTAGCCTGGGGCGGGGGGGGGGCCGGAGCCAAGATGGCGGAGTAGAAAGACTCACTTTTACTAGCTCCCAACCCACCGCCCATGGATTTCCTGTAAAAAGAACTCTTGACAAATTCTGGAACAGAGGAAGCCGCGCAGCAACACAGTGAAGGAGATTTCTGTTGCAGAGAGCCCTGAAAAGCTGACCTCAGGGGTCCATCGAAGCCCCGGACAGCAGCTGAGCCCTGTCCTGCCCTGCCCCGGTGCGTGGCACTGAGAGGAGCGAGCAGATCCAAGCAGGCTTCAGGGATCGTAATTTCTGGCGGCCACAAAGGTCCCTCTACCCATGGACTCGCAGGTCAGTGAGAGAGACAGGCTGAGAGGGGAGCGGGGTATCTTCAGGACTCGGATGCCCTAGGGAGGCAGCTGCTGCAGCAGAGGCAGAGGACGTTCAGCCAGAGGCCCGCAGAGCAGGCAGGAGCTCCACCCCAGCTCCATTACAAAAGATCTCTGCATAAACCCCCTGAGGGAACTGAGCCTGAGAGGTGGCCCTGCCCCCACCTGAGCACCAGCAGATAAGCTCCCACTGAAGAGCAGTCAGGCCTGCCGCCAAAAGCCCTGAGGCTGAGGAGCAGCATTTGAATCTCAGACCCCAAGCACTAGCTGGG
>CM053770.1:77724199-77745273 GCA_028658325.1 Potorous gilbertii
GGAAAAAGAGAGCTGAGAGAAAAAAAACAACATGAAGTTTACTCTCATCACATTTGACTGAAGAAAGGAATAAAATCCACAATCATTTCCGTAAGGAAACCTATCTTACAATACAGGAAATTGGGGGAGAAGGAGATAAGCAGGGTGGGGGGGGGATGATGGAAGGGAGGGCAATGGAAGGAGGGAGCAATTTGAAGTCAACGCTCTTGGGGAGGGACAGAATCAAAAGAGAGAATAGAAGCAATGCGGGGCAGGATAGGATGGAGGGAAATATAGTTAGTCTTACACAACACGACTATTATGGAAGTCATTTGCAAAACTACACAGATATGGCCTATATTGAATTGCTTGGCTTCCCAAAAGGAATGGGTGGGGAGGGAGGAATGGGGAGAAGTTGGAATTCAAAGCTTTAGGAACAATTGTTGAGTAATGTTCTTGCTACTAGGAAATAAGAAATACATGTAATGGGGAATAGAAAGTTATCTGGCCCTACAGGACAAAAGAGAAGATGGAGACAAGGCAAGGGAGGGATGATAGAAGAGAGGGCAGATTGGTGATATGGGTAATTAGAATGTCCAGTGTATTGGGGAGGGGGGAGGGGACAAATGGGGAGAAAATTTTGGAACCCAAAATCTTGTGAAAATGAATGTAAAAAGTTAAATAAATTTATAAATAAGAAAAAAAATTTAGCCTAGAGAAGATACAGGAAGAAGTAATAGTTGTCATCAAGGAACTGTCATTTGGAGAAGGGATAAGACACATTGTATTTGGACTAAGAGGGCAGAACAAGTTACAAAAAGTCAATTTAGGCTTGATATCAGAAAAAACTTGCTAACAAGCCAAGCTACAGGAAATTGGAATTGTCTGTCTTGAGATGTGGTGAATTTCCCTTTCTCGGAGATCTCGGAGCACTGGTTGGATAAATTACTTTCATGTATATCATAGTAAGGATTCTTTTCATGTGTGAGTTGGATTAGATGGTCTTTGAGATCCCTTCCAAATCAGACATTTTATTTTAGTTCCAGAAATGCGTCACAAGTCTTGGACATGTCTTGTCACAGCTATATATTTAAAACTGTCTCGATTTACATCCTCCATTTTCTTTCTCTTTTTGTCTTCTTGCATATAATTCATTAAAGGATAGAGCTCCTAATGGATGTAAGTTCTCTGAGGACAAGGACTGTTTCTTTTGTCTATTTTGTTTTTGGTTTTGTTTTTTGGTAAACCCCCCCCACCCCCCAGGGACTAGTACTGTGCTTAATAAATGCTTATTTCAATCACTGCCCAATCTCACATTTTGATATCTGGTGCAATTTAGGGATTTTTTTTTTAATTGCTTAAAGCCTACTTAAAAATTCAGCTCTTCCTTTAAAAATATCAAAGTATTTCCCAAAAGGCTTTAGTTATTATGTAGGATACTTGGAGTATTCTTTGTGTTCTCTTCCATTCAGTATTAAACTGTCATTTAATTATTACCTAAAATTGGAAGACATTTCCAGAAATCCAAAGTTGTTTATTTGTTTGCTTTGGACCAGAGTGGGTAGGGAATCCAGGTAATTAAACTTTTGAGGAAAGTGAAATGTCTCAAAATCCCCTTCACTAATAATCCTTATCAAGGGGCTCTCATTCAGAAAGCTCAGAGGAGTTCTTAAATGTTAATTAATTCTGAGAGCAGTCTGGTAATCTGCCCACTTCATCAGGGTGGGACACAAAAGGATTTTGACCCAGGGGATTCAACCAAGAGCTAGTGGTCTTAATGTCATCTTTCAAACATTTCTGTTCTCTTTGATTATTAGTGTTTCTCCTTCTCCTTACCAAAAAACGATATTCCTCATTCCCCTCCTTTTTTGGCAGATATTTTTGAATATCAAAGGGGAAAATTTAGCTGATTCTAAAATGGTGAGCTCAAACAAAATTGGATTGTTTGGAAATTAAGTCCATCCTTTTTTATGAAATATATAAAATTACGAATCCAGGATTTTGGTCAATATAACTGAGATCATAAATCCTTTTGTGTATTATAATATAAAGTCATTAGCAAAACTGTCCACCTGTGATGTCATAGGATTAAGGATCTTGCTTTAGGGAAACATAATCAGTCCTTTAACGCTTCCTTTTATTCAAATCTTTAACTTCAACTGGAACTTTAAAGTGCTGATCAGGCCAAAACAGGGGAAATTATTTGCTTAGGGTTGCATAGTTAATTTGTAACAGAGACAAAAATTGAAACCCAGGTCTTCCCACATCAGCTGTCTATCCACTGCAATATATTGCCTTTTAAAATAAAATCATAGGCTCAAAACTGAAAGGAAACTTGGACATCATTCTTATCTAAGCCTTCCCTGAAGTAAGGACCCCTTCTAAAAATGATTATGTAGTCTCCATTTAAAGACCTCTAGAGATGGTCAGCTTTCTCCTGTCTTCATCAGTTTAAGTTTTTGTTGTTATGTTAGTGGTAGATCATTTTAGTTGTTTAATTTTCATTGTTACTTCATCGATTTAAGTTTAATTAAGTTTAATTTGGTAGGTTTATTTAGTTTACTTACAGTTTAACTTCCATCCTTCTGATTTTACTCTATTCCCCTTTTTAAATAATTGTTGAGAGAAGGCTTTCTTCATCTTGTTAGTTGAAAGTGCCTAGATTATTACTTTTTGCAAATTTAGTTTATGTACAGTTACAATGATAGGAGCTTAGGGTATCATTTCCCTAGGGATGCCTAAGTGATTCATCATAATGCCCCCACTCCCCTCCCTCCAAAAAAGAAGTGGGTGGGATGATTCTTAAAGCACTGAGAAACTTTGCTCCCTGCTTCAACTTAAAAGGAGATGGATTAAAAATGTACAATAAAACATACAGTTTAGTGCTTGGTCAGTGTAGGCATTTATTTTGTTAGACTATGGATGGTTGTTATGAGGCTTTAATTTTTCTTTTACAAAAATTATTGAATTAAAAAGGGAATGAAAATACATTTCATTAATATGTGTGAGTGTGTGTATGTACCTGATAACCTGAGTAGTTCACTCAAAGTGTTTATTATGCATTTCAGTTCAGTAAATAACCATGAATTAAACAGGAAATAGGAGCTTATAGAAAAGTAGAACACAAGTCCTAAGCCATGGGGTGGCGGGGTGGGGGGCAGGTGGAGTAGAATGCATGGAGGAGAGCCTCAGGACTCAAAGACTTTGTCTACAATGTCTCTTGATCCTACTTTTTCTTAGATTGGTCCCACTATGTAATAGTAATTTTAACTCATGCACTTTGAGATGCTCCATTTCTTGCATAAGTAGTTCATGTAATTTGGATTTTAGACTTGGCTACGCTATTGCTCAAGGTACTCTGCTAAAGCCTCTCCAAGGAAGAATTACATATACATACATTTCAAGCCACTTATGTGTTTTAGTACCTTATTTAGCAAATATTCTAAAAGGGCTACTGATTCTTTAAAAGAGCCTCTTCCAGCCTCCATAATCAGGTTCTCTTTTATTTATCCTCTACAGTCATGCTTTTCTCTTCCATTTGCCTGTTCATTTTCTTTTTCTCTCAGTTGTAAAATGAAAGCTGCATTTCCCATCATCAGTCTGCTACCAATTAGGTTTAATGTGATTAAACTGGGAATTATCTTTTGAACTACAGTAATCAACCACTCTCTTTTCTTTCTCTGTTGATTTGCTTCATTCATTTTCTTATATTTCCATTTTAATAATTATTTTATCATCCTGCATTAATTTGCTTTCAATAAATTAAATTAAATGCATCAAAAGGCCTCAAAGCAAATTAGCTTTTTTGCTGTCAGGTCTTAAAGATCCAAAACATGATTTTTTTTTTCTGTTGCAGATTCTAAGTAGACATTTGGACAAATGAGGGAGTACATTTTCGCATGAGTTCTCCTGTAGCTATCAGATGCTGGAGGATTTGTTTTAACCTAAAAGAAGCTTGATTGTCAGACACTTAAGTCTTATAAACTCAAGATACCCGTTTTCTATTTTATATATATATATATTTATATATATATATATATATATATATATATATATATATATGTAGAGAGAGAGAGAGAGAGAGAGAGAGAGAGAGAGAGAGATGTACATGAACATGTGTATGTATCTGAGCTTTTTCTTTTTTATTCTTAATATAGTAAAGAAAAGATGAGCAGGTAAATCATTGTACTTTGTAGTACTGGGGAGGCTAAAGCTAGAAAATCTTTTGAGCTTACTTGGGAATTCTGATTTTCAGTTCTCTAACCCCTTTGTACTAAATCCTTACACCAATGCGGTCACCTCTGAGCACAAGCTATTTTAAAAGGGGCAAAATCAGATGGAAATAGCACAGTTAAATACTCTGATGCCAATCAGTAGTGGGATTTTGATGAGGAGAGGGAGGGAAGGAGAGGACAGATTAGAAGGAAGGTTAGGGACTGTGATTTTACTGGTGTTTCACTAAAGGATAACTATAACTGACATTTTCATTAGATTAAGGACTAGTCCTATAATTTTATTATTATAGGCAACTCCCACATGAAAGAAATTGTCTCTACTAATGCAAATCAACCCGTTTATCTTCAAGGGTTGCCTGGAGAACTGAAAGCTTAAACAATTTGCCCAGGATGCTTCTGCCAGTGTGTCAGAGATAGGATCTGAACCCATGTTTAACTAGCTTTGATACCAGCTCTTCCATTACATCAAAGTATTATTTGTATAGATCAGAAAAGTTCCAAAGCTGTCTACAGACATTATCACATTTGAACCTCACAACAGGCATGACAGAGATTTTTTAACTACATTTTACAAATGAAGAAAATAGGTCTCCAAGGTTAAACAAATTGTGCAGTTATTAAGTACCAGAGGCAGGATTTAAACTCTGGTGTTTTTGACATCTTGACTTTAATTTCAGCAGTCTATACACATTGTATATATTGTATATGTATACAATATACATATTGTATGTCAGTAGTGGAAGCCTCACTGAGGACCGGCTAATGAGGGACTTGGACAAGATTTCTAAGTCCTTGGAATTCAGCCCAAGTCAGAAGGCAGGAGGGCCTTGATATGGGGAAGGCAGTGGGACAAAGAGATGAGTAGGAGGTAAAAATGTTAATTTATTGTTGTGTGTGTGTGAGTGGTGGGGGTGGAGAGGGAGGGAACTTTAGCCAAAGAAAATCAAATAGAGAAACAATTTATGAAATAGACAAGAAATCATAACCAAAGCAGTCAGATAGCTAAAGTACAGAGGTGAACAGAAAACAAAAGGGATTCTGTGGAAGCCTAGCACTGGCCTAGAGGTCAGAAATGCTGATTCTTCTCTTTCTGATAGCTAATGAATTTTGTGGGATATCATTTTACAGCTGAAAGGATCTTAGTGCAACTCCACATTTGACAGATGAGGAATCAGAAGCCCTGACAGCTCATGACTCACCTCAGGTCATATAGGGCATAAGTAGCACAACCAGAATTCAAACTCAGACCCCCAAGTTTTTTCATTATGCCACAGATCACAGCCTCTAACTGAAAATGCAAATAAGTATGAAGTAAAACAAATTTTACCAATGGTTAGAAACTGGTTCTTTACTCTTTATCTCTCGATTTCTCCTGTCTTCTAATTTCCTATAAAAATGACTATGCTATTTCATGTTGATCATCACCATCTTGGAAAAAAAATATTTAAAGAAATTGGTACTTACCAACTTTTTCATTTTAGCTGCTATATCAGGTAAGCAAAACTACAGACTTACATACAGCATATTCAGCAGTTATTACCTCCATCCTACTTAATTTGCCCAAAGGAGGAATCTCACCCAGGTTTTCTTCCACCACCAAAACATCAATCTATCAATCAATGGTTATTTAACAAATGTCTAATATTCTCATAAGACCATAGATTTGAAACTGTATGGAACCTTGAAGGCACCTAGTCTACGCCCTCCCTGTTTTATAGATCAGAAAACTGAAGCCCAGAGAAATTACATAGCTAAGTTTAGGAATACAAGTAGTTAGTGAAGAGGTAAGATTGTGACATAGGGCCTATGACTTGAAAACAGTGATATTTCTGCTGCACTGTGTTGGCCTTCTTCCTCTTCCCTCTCTCCATCTTTCAAAGGTGGTTACAGCCTGCCACATGAAATTCTCTTAGCTATCTGACCTGTGACATATTAATAAAGATTTTCTACTCATATGGTATGAATGGTGTCAGTTATGTACAACACACAATGTTTGAAAAGATTAATTTGATGTTACCATAATTCCAAAACTGCAGCCAGTAACCCTGGACTGTGGCATGACTGACTTTGATTGCTACCCACCCTGAAATTAATATCTTTTCCAGAGAAAGGAAAACTAGAATCCAAGAACAGGATGAGGAGAAAATGAGGGAGAGGCATCAATCCAAATATAAGGAAATATACCAACATTATTGCATAAGAAATGTCCTTCCCACACCACACAGCTGTAAGCATACAAAGTATAGTAATGACAATTAACTAATGAAAAATAAACTGAATATGAGTGTGTAATGGAAGAAAAATACTTAATAAATATTTTTGAATTTGAATTTGTTTTGAAATGAAAGTGAATCTCTTTATCATTTTCTTTTCAGAAATTTAATAGATGCTTGTGAGCAGAGAAAGTAATGTAACAAGGTACACAAAAATATTCCTGTACAGACTAGAATAGTTTCCTCTTTCATCCTGAAGATACTTAAAAATATACTACACATTTGTTACTGACTCTCAACTAGACTCCTTTTGCGACAAGACATTCTTCTACTCTTCCCTATTCAACTCTATAACCTACACACAATTGTGGAAGTTCCTGACCTCTTTTTCTTTTCCCAAGCTTTTCACAGCATGATTCTCTAAGCTCTCAGCTAAGGACCTCACCTCACCCATCAATGAAAATGAATGAGGCTATTCGCCATAAGATTCCTCTTATCTCACATACACATGACACCTTTCCCCACTTTTTCCTGTTTTACTTCAGACTGATGAAAAAGTGGTGCTTAACCTCCCAAAGGACAACTACTCTCAATACTTTTGAGCCCATCTCTCATCTTCTACAATATGTAAACGACCAGACATGACAGAGCTGGCTGCATACACCTGCAAAACTCCAGAGCATAGCCACACCAAATTAAAATTTAACTGGGAAATGTTTAACAAAGTAAAGAAAAATACACTACAATATTTTTCACAGTTAATATACAGCCTGTAGGGATGTTTCTGAGTTTGACACCAAGACCTATACGATCATCCTTTTCTCAAATTTTCAGTGTCTCTTTTTTGACCGATCCTTGTCATGCTGCCTACAGACAATACCTACTCCTTATTATTGACAAGTATCAATCTCTCATCTGATTACCCAAGTTCCCACCTCAATTTCATCCTTCCCTCTATGGTCAAATATATTTTTTTCCTGTTTAGCATTTAAAGCTCTTTACTACATGACTTCTTCAATCCTTTTACACATTACTTCTTTCCAGATATTTTACAGTCTAGCCATAATGACCTTCTTCTTCTCCTTCACTCATGATGTTCCTTCTCTCCCCTCTTTTCCTTTACACTAGTTATCCCTCCATACCTAGAATGTAGTCACTCCTCATTTCGAACTTTTAGCTTCCCTGATTTCCTTCAAAATTCAGCTCATGTATTATCTCCTACAGGATGCCTTTTCTATTCTCTCCAGGTACTAATACCTTCACTTCTAAGGTTAACATATATGTACTTGGTGTGTATTTTATATGTATATGATGTCTCCTCCATTAGAATGTGAGCTCTTTGAGGGTATCACACTTTAATATTTGTATCCTCAATGTTAGCATGACATGTCATAATATAAACAGTTAATGAATTCTTGTTGACACAGTGACTAAACATCATTCCCAAAGAGTGCTTCTTTGGCCTGAATGTTAGTTTACTCTGTGATCAACAAGGCTGGGATTTTTCTATTTTTTCCCTTACATTTATTTACTCATTTCCAAGACAACTCTGTTTGTTACAATCTCTAATTTTAACTCCCCATTTCTTTCCAAAAATTATCACAGATACATGTTACTTCATGCTAGTGGGTTCAGGCCCAGAAATGAGTCTGATTTCTTATATGTCAACATTCAATACTTAAGAATACCGTTATGCTTTCCATATTACATTATTAATGTAAGAAAGAAAATAACATATATGTTTCATTTTTACACTGACCTTTTTTAAAAATCAGGAATATGGTTATTTGATGGAAACTCTGCAGAATTAATTCACAATAAAATGTGAGAATTTTCAGTTGAAAGTATAAATACTGATTAGCACCCTCAATTATAGTAGAAAACATAGTGCTAATTTTCCCTGACCTTGCTGATGAAGACTTTCAGTTGCTTAATTAACTGGGATAATTTACTACAATTCAGAAAAAGCTTACAAAAGAAATATTATCATACATAAACTCAAGAGATAGAAAGAAAGATTTCTGAATCCTGGTCCAGAAATTGTTGGTGATTTACCATTCATCATTTTATTAGTCACTGAAATTCACAAGACTTAAGTTTAAAAGCCTTTAAATCAACATTTCAATAGGAACTAGTAAGGTTCCAGTGTGAACAAGAACCTGTGAGGTTTACTTTATACAGACAGGAATTTTTTTTTTTAATAAATCAGGAATAAAAAAGACAAAATTTATTAATTAAGGTGAATTCAATTTTGGAAATATTTTTAATGATAACGTTGAATTCTATACAGCTTGTTGAATATAAAAGTGATATAGTATTTCCTACAACATGACCAGGGTAAGAAATACATAATTACCTTGGGACATTAAGGGATACTGACATATTTAAGGAATATTTGGGTCCCAAATTGAAATTGCCTGCCAAAAAAGTTTGGTTTTTCAGTTATTTACTATAAATTTCTGGACATAGACTTAATTTAGCTGATTACTTTTAATTAAATATGTTTATCTTAGAAAAGGCAAAAAAACAAAGAAGGCAGCAGAGACCTTAAAGAAAATAGCCTTCAATACAGGTATTCTCAGGTTATTTTCACTCTGTATTCTTTTCTTTCTATGAATGTTAGTCTTTTAAGTGTTTACACCAGGAAGTAAGGAAGCAGGCAGAGAGGATGTAAAGAAGGCTAAGAAAATAAACTAATGGAAAGTCTTTAGGTTTACTGGCATTCTTGATCTTAAAGTATTTTTTTAAACAGATTTCAAAGTTGATATTTTTCTCAACTTTTCATTTAACTTTGAGGTCATCCATGACTACTGTTTATTAAGGAAAAGCTAATTTTTAGAGGAAGAACTTAAAGCTATCTATAGTCGTATGAAAAAATACTCTGATTAGAAATGCAAATCAAAACAACTCTGAGGTACCCCATCACACCTATCAGATTGGCTAATATGACAAAACAGGAAAATGAAAAATGTTGGAAAAGATATGGGAGAGTTGGAACACTATTTCATTGTTAGTGGAGCTGTGAGCTGATCCAACCATTCTGGAGAGCAATTTGGAACTATGCCGAAAGGGCTACAAAAATATACATACTCTTTAACCCAGCAATATTGTTTCTAGAATTATATCTGAAAGAGAATATAGAAATGGGAAAGGGTCGCACATGTACAAAAATTATTTATAGCAACTGTCTTTGTGGTGGCCAAAAACTAGAAATCAAGGGGATGCTTATCAATTGGGAGTGGCTGAACAAGTTGTGGTATATGAATGTAATGGCATTCTATTGTACTATAAGAAATGATGAACAGGAAGACTTCAGAGAGTCCTAGAAAGATTTATATGAACTGATGCTGAGTGAAAGGAGTAGAACCAGGAGAACTTTGTACACAGCATCAACAACAGTGTGTGAGGAATTTTTCTGGTAGACTTAGTCCTTCATAGCAATGCAAGGACCTAAAAAAATTCCCAATGGACTTTGAAGTAAAACACCTTCCATATTCAGAGAAAGAACTATGGAATTGGATCACAGAATGAAGCAGACCATTTTCTTTTGTGTTATGTTTTGTTTTGTTTTATGGTTTCCCCCATTCATTTTAATTCTTCTATTCAACATGACTATGGGGAAATTGTATTTAATAGGAATGAATGTATAGACCCTATATAAGACTGCAAGTTGTCTCAGGGAGGGAGAGGGGAGAAGGAAGAAAGGTGGGAAAGGAAGGGGAAAAAATCTAAGATATGTGGAAGTGATTATAGAATACTGAAAACAAATACAATAATTATTTAAAAAAGAAAAAGCTAAGAACCAAAAAAACACAAACATCTATTTATGCATGTAATAACTTCATTTTGTTATAGAAAACATGAACCTATTTGTGATAACAAGATTTTTAGGAAGAAATTATTTTCAGTCTCTTTCAGAGCAATCTCAAAGTGTTTGTCAGAGGATACACAAAAGGTCATAAATATAATGGCCGTCCACTTCCATTGCATTTCTGAATTATGGGTCAGAAAATGTATCTTAGAGAATGAACTTTAAAAAAAGAGAAGCAATTGTACATGTAATGGCACAGAGGAAAGAGGGCAAAGAAATCCAGATACCTTTCAATTGTTCCCCATTTTTTTACCCTTAAAAGCTAGTTTTTGGAGGACCTGCTTCTTTGATTTTATTGGTGTTATGATGTCCCACTGAGAAAACTCTAATAAAGATTAGCAATGATTTTAAAAGTTATAGTACTAATATTCTAGAGATACTGACATTAAGCCATTTGGTGCTCCAATTTACAAGCCCAATATATGTGAGAGTCATGTAGTATTTGTTAGAGCAACTCCTCCTGACACCGACGTCCAATCCCCATCTGGTTTGCAATTCTGCCATTTTCGAATATTTAAGTCTCAAAATATAGCAGAAATATTTTCTTTTCATAAACAATTTACCCATTAAAAAAAAACAATTGCTCCTTACAGCAGATACATATTAATAGAGTGCAAACTCTGAAATAGGCTTTCAGTATGTTCCTGTTGATAGTCTGTGTCTTAAGAACTAGTCTAGCCACATGCCCTGATCCTTGTGATCAAAAGGTTAGCTAGCAGATAAATATTTTGTTCAAGCCTGAAATGCTGAACTGGTGGCAGTTCTTGGAGGGAACATTCCCAGTATTCCAATTACAGCTTTCATTTTTTTTTTAAACAATTGCAAAACTTCCCAACAATGCAATCTTTATCTTGAGGTTCGTTTACTGCTCCCCTTCTAATAGCTTTAAACTATGAATATGCTGGAGATACTGAATTGCTTGCTTCTTCTCTTTGCCTTCCATCTTTAAGGCTTTCATTTCTATTCCAGGCTTCATGAAGCACTGTTCCCCAACTGTACCCTTCTTGTGCGTCTCCTATCTATCTTCTCTATAAACATTTATTGTCACTGTCATTATTTGTTCATTAATCTACCTTCTCCCTTCAGGTCAGTTTCTGAACATGATAGTCTGAAATCTTTGTTCGGCGACTTCTGCAGGACAAAGAAAATAACAATAATGGATAAGAAAGACAGGAACAGCAACTGAGGCAATCTGAGAAATGAGTCTGATGCTGTTCCAGTGACATTGGAAACACTAATGATTCAGTCCTTGTCTTAAAGAGGGCTGAAAAAGATGCTGTGGTGTAAATCTGAGCTTTTTGTTTGTTTGTTTGTTTTTATATAACTAAAATTTGATATTAATAACACAGAATGTATTTTTTAAAAGACACCATTAGGCTAATGTGATAGGATTTTATTTTCCCACTTAATAAATCCTTCCCTTTTCTTAGGGAAAAAAATCTCCCAAGTGCAAGAAGAAAAAAAAGGCACATATTCAATTCAACAAACAATATCTTCAGTGAAGTAGCAGACAAATATGTCAGAGATGACCTTCTGGCTCCAAGGAGGCATTCAGATAATTGATCTACAAGTACACACATTATCAGGCAGCGAAGCAAATTATAACCAGTCACTAACATCATTGCTGACTCACTAAATGATTTCCTGACATTTCAGAACATTACAGGAGAGGCATATCTTTCCTTTGGGATTCATATCACCATTCAGTCTAATTTCTTTGTAAACTCTGGATAGAGATATACCCAGAAAGGAATGAACAAAACAAAGTCATAAATATTATAGGAAGTTTATCTTTTGAAAATGGAAGTGCCTGCCTTGTAGAAGTGATGAGGATTTGGAAAGGGGCATTTCTATAGGCCTCAAGAATGGTATGTCGAAGAAAGTATAAAATTTAAATGAGCCCTTCCAAAAGCTCCCTTCGCTGCATTACTCGTAAATACTTATTGGGTGGCCCCAAAACAACTTGGGATTTCCCTCCTCTCCGTCAACAGTTCCATCTGAAGATTCTATTTTCACCAAATCATTAGATCAGTGATATTCAAACTTTTTGGGTTCAGGAACCCTTTACATTCTTAAAAATTGAAGACCCTCTCAATGAGAACAAAGTGACTTTGTTTATGTGGGTTCTAGCAGTTTGTCACAATAAAACTAAAAGATGATAAAATTGCTTTGAGCAGTGACCACAGCGTGCAAGAGTTTTGTTGTTGTTTTTTTTTTTCTGGTAGACTTGGAACTTCATTGCAATGCAAGGACTTAAAAAAATCCCCAATGGTCTTTTAAGGCAAAATGCCTTCCATGTCCAGAGAAAGAACTATGGAATTCAGTTGAAGAAAGCAGCAGATCATTTTCTTTCGTATTACATTTTGGTTTGTAATATGATTTCTCCCATCCATTTTAATTCTTCTATACAGCACAACTATGGTGAAAATGTATTTAATAGGAATGTGTGTAGTATGCTGTCTCAGGAAGGGAGGGGAAAAGTAGGGGAGAGGGTAAAAAAATCTAAGTTATATGGTAGTCATTGTAGAACAGTGAAAATAAATAAAATTAATAAATAAAAAGAAAATACTATGAAAAAAAACTAGTTTGGACCTCACAGGGCCACCGAAATGATCTTATGGACTATCTGATATTAGTAGATTAGCTAAGAGACCAAGATATTTGAAAGGACTTTATATGTGAAGCATACATAGAAGAAACAGCTGATGACCTTCATGTTTCTGAAGTATTAAAGGGTTTCTCAGGATAAGACATATATAGACTAACATAAATATGTCACAATTTTTGAGAGATCAATCTATGGTTTTATGTAAGTGACAACATACTGAGAACTCCTGCTGTTATGTTTGACAAAATGCAATTGCTTAGACTCTGTGGCCCTAATGGCCTTAGTAAGCAAGAAAGCCTTAAGTTGCCCAATACTCTTCTATGACACTCATCTAAGGATAAGGTGTATAAGATAAGCAAATGAACTAACCCTCAGGTTTTTCTAATATGCAAATGAGTCAACCTTAAGGTGTCTCTTATAAGACTAATCAGGTTCCCTTCCACTTTACCCTCTAAGAATTCCCCTGTTTGACCATCATGCCAACATCTTCCCAGGCTTCCTTGGCACCTTGTACCTGGCTTCTACTTCTTACATGAATGGCCTTGTGTGGTCAAAATTCTCTTATCTACCAAGTCCCTCCCCTAATCCTGTTTCACTACTATACATTTTGCTTGTGTTTTGTGCAATATGGTAATAAACCAAGTAGCAATTGAGTCCGGAATGCATTCCTTCTGCTACCTTGAACCCAACCCAGGCTGCCTCTTGATCTTGAGGCATTGAAATTTGATTCTGTACCTTAAACTTGGGAGTCCCCAGACTCATTCTAATGTACCTGTCCTGAATCATTCCTCTTCCTTTCTCTGGCAATTCAGTATCTGGCTCACAAGTTTCTTTTTTAATACAAGTCCTATCTCTATATCTGGGGATTTCACAGGTCATAGTCTTATAGAATACTAGAGCTATAAAGATCTCAGGAGAGTCTCTACTCCAAATTTCTTATTTTACCGATGAAACTGAGGGAAGTGAAATGACATGCTCCACAAAACAAAAGTAGTGTCAGAGGCAATATTTGAACCTGGGTTCTTTGATTCCCTAGCTAGCACTCTTTCTATAGAATTGAACTGCCTACTATATATATTAATGCCCCCTTAACCCCTGTCCTCCCAGCTAATATCTTCTCAGTTGCCATGACAAATACATTTACTCTATCCCGATTACACACATACACACACACACACACACACACACAGTCACACACACACACATACACACATATTCACACACACACACATACATACATATTCACACGTACACATACTCACACACACACACACATACACACATATTTACACACACACACACACACACACATTGATACGTATGGTATTGATCTGATCCTTACTGATGTGACTGTGTTATCTACATGTCCAGAATTCTGAAATCCTCTTAGCACAAGCTCATAGTCTTCCTTCTTAACCTCCGCCTCAGTCCTTCTAAATTTCTTCTGCATCTTCTTTGAGAGTTCCTGTCACTACAATTGTTTGTTCCCCATTCTGTCCACTCTGCTTCCTCTCCCTGTCTCTCTGTCTCTGTCTCTCTCTGCCTCTGTCTCTGTGTCTGTCTCTGTCTCTCTCTGTTTCTGTCTCTGTGTCTGTCAGTCTGTCTCTCTCTCTCTTGTTCTTGACCCTGTCAGAACTTAAGTATATATTATTTCTTTATCCATGGCCACATTACTAATAGGTGTCAAAGATAGGATTAGAACCTATATCTCTCCCGACTCCTAGTTCAGAGTACTTCCTCCTCTACTACACTAAAGCTACACTCATAGTTATTTCGTAACAATTGCTGTACATCATCAAGAACAGGCTAAATTATTTTCAAAATATTTTATGAAGTCAAGAAAGAAAGTAACATATTTTGGAAAGATTTCAGTCAAAAACAATGAAAAAATGATTCACACTTAAGAGGATGATGGTCTAAAGTTATCCATAATTCTGATTACACAGAAGGAATCAATTTTCAGATCATTAAAAGAAAAAAAGATGAAGAAAAATTATATTTCTATATTCACATGTGTACATATGTGTCTATAATCTTTATGGATATAGGCATATATACAGTCATCTTCATTGTTATAAAATGTTATCTTACTATTCAAGCACATCATTACCTCCATATTTCATATAACATATATATGTATATTTCCTATCTAAGCAGCTCCTTTTCCCACAGTATACTACTTAGCTGTGGAAAAAGTACAAGAGGTAAAGGAAGGATTGATTACTTAATGAGGACTCAAAGGACTTGAGTTTTATTCCTCATTTTACCATTAAAACAAAACAACACATGGCTAAATGAAAAGGATAGAACTAGAAAAAAATAGTTTGAGATGTGGAAATGGCCCCTCATCCACCTCAAAAATATATTCAAAAATGATCATTTGGTATACTTTAATTTTAATTCTCAGCACTAAGTGTGTAATGCAAGTAGATTTGCCAAAACTGCTAGAAGGAATCAAATAATTTATACCCGAATATATCTAGTATATTTTATAACATCCTTGTCAGATCCCTAAGGATCCAAATATTTTTTCTTGATGGACTACCAAGTAAAATTTCATATGACAGGCTCAGTTATACCTTCTAAAAAAAATAGATATATCAGCGCATTCTTCAGATGTTATTCATTTTTTTCTGAAACTAGAAGTCACCAAAGAATCAAGTACTGCAGATATCTGAGAAATCCTTGGAAGAGAAAAAAAAACAGTGGGGCCCAATAAAAAACTAAAACTGTCCCAGTAGGACATTCAGGGGGATGTACTGCAAGACATGAAGGCTTACATTTAGGGCTGTTCTGCTTCATTCAGAATGCCTAATAACAGAGATCAATAGATTAAGTGGGAGATCAGAAATGTGTAAGAGGACATTATATCCGAAGTATACATAAAAGAAAGTTAATATAGTCTAATGACTTTCATATTCATGACATATTAGGTTTTCTCAGTATGAGGCAGAGACATCCTATATAGTTGCAGCAATTTATGAGAGCTTCATTGTTCGTTAGTTTTAGGTGACTGAGAAATCACTCATTTCTTGAAATATTGAAGATGAATTAAGACTATACAAAAGGACAAAAGAATGGATGTCGGGAATAAATTATTATTTTTTCAATTTAGGTTCTTATTTCAGTATCACTGATATTGATATTATTTACCTCTATCAATGTAATGAAGTTTTCCGAAGGGGAAAAAAATGAGAAGGGGGAGGCAGGGATTAGACAAACCTGTGATTCATTAGGGTAAGGAAGCTCTTACATAGCAATACTTTCCACACATACAGATCAGCAACTTCTGTGCAACTTACAGTCTTTGAGAGAAACCAGGGGAAATGAGAGTTTACTTCACTTGAGTCAAATAACAAGGCTGCCTGACTCCAGACTCTATCCATTCAGCCATGCTGCTTCCTACTCTTTCTGATGAAACTAAATATAAAGGTTCAACATCATTAGAATACTAGATATTTTTTCCCCAAAATTTTCACTTCTGTCAGTGGTTTTGAGTAAAGACTCAAACCCTACTTGAAAGTACTATGGTGAAGCATATTTGATGCACTTTCAGTGAAGTGAAGTGAAGTGGGCTTTTAAAATTCCAGCATAGGGTTTCTAGGAAAATGTTGTAATAAGGTAAGAAATTATCTGCCTCTCCCAAGTTCCCCCACAATTTAAAATAATCCCTGAAAGTGAACTTTGGAGCAGCAGAAATAATTAAAGTTGGTGTTAAGCAGTTGTCCAGCCTAAGACAACATGGGAGGATCTTAGGAAAGACTTGACCTTCCTAGTGTTGCTCTGGCCTGACAGAAGTGCACATGCCTCTGGGCAGATGCTTCTGAATAAACATACAATAAGTCTTGGAGGCAACTGTGTAGGCAGCAGCCTCAGTTTCCAGAACTTCAGTCCCAACCAAGGACAGTGTGGGGGTCAGATAGCTGATTAGGGGAAGATTGTTGTGCCCCACTGGTTTTGGGCCTGAGGCCCAGGTATGTGACTAGACAGGGTAGATCAATAGAACAGAATAAACATACAACAAATATAAAAATTTAAGCTTTGGGGATAAAAATTCACTGTTTTGTAAAAGTTATTTGGAAAACTGAAAAGCAGTTCTGGAAATACTTGAGTATAGACAAATATCTTACAGAATTTGCCAAAATAAGTTCAAAATGGACACATGACCTATATATAAAGAGAGATATGGAGAATAAATTAAAAGAACATGGAACCTATTACCTATCAAACTTAAGGATAGGAGAAGGATTGATGAAAAACCAGAGACAAAGAGAAATGTAAGATCTAAAAGGAATGATTTTGATGGCATTAAATTATTATTATTTTTTTTACAAATTAAAGCAATGTGGCTAAGATTAGAAGGAAAACAGAAGATCAGAGGAATTTTATAGACAGGTTCTCAAATAAGGTTTTCATATCTTGAATATATAGAGAATTTTATAAAATTTATAAGAATATGAGTCATTTCCCAATTGATAGACAAAGGATATGAACAGGAAGTATTTTTGATGAAGAAATCAATATGTATATAGTCATAAATTATCTTAATAATTCTGGATTAGAAAAATGAAAATTAAACAACTTTGAGATATCTCACACCTTTCAAATTGGCTAAAATTATAGAAGTGAAAAATGACAAATGTCAAAGGGGATTTGGAAAATAATTGAGATATTTATACTGTGTTGGTAGAACTGTAAACTGATCCAATTATTTAAGAGAGTCATCTGGAATTATACCCAAAGAGTTAAGCTGCATATACTCTTTGTCCCAGAAAAAGTACTATTTATTAGGGCTGTTTCCCAATGTAATCAAAGAAAAAGGAAAATAAAATACTACATGTTCTAAAACATTTAGCAGTTCTCTTTTCTGTGCCAAAGAAATGAGGGGATGCTCCTCAACTGGAGAATAGCTAAACAAGTTGTAGTATGTGATTGTGATGGAAGACTACTGTCATGTAAGAAATTATGAGAAAGTGGACTTTAGAAAAACATGGAAAGACTTACATGAAATAATAGAGACCAAAATGAGCAGGACCAAGAAAACATTATATATAGTAACAGCAATATTGTTAGAAGAATAACTAAAAGACTAAGTAATTAGCATAAATACACATATATACATACATAATAAACATAAATATTATAAATACTCAAATCAGCTACAAAGGATCTATGATGAAAGATGCTATCCATCTTTATTTATAGAAAGAACTGATGAACAGTATGGTTTTAGATAGATGGACAGACAGAGAGACATATCTGACTCCACCTCAGACTTTATCTATCTCTGTCAATATACCTATCTTTATATATCTGCATCACATAATGACCTTCTCTAATGTGGTATGTGAAAGGAAGCCAGAATTTAAAATATAATAAAATGTAATAAAAAAGTAAAATTAAATTTTAAATTAAAAAAAAATTCCAGCATAGAGTTAGCAGGGCAAAAAAATGTTTCCTACAAGAGCAAAGCAAATGCCAGAGTAATCCTCAATGCCAGGAATTTTAAAACAAACCTGATGTAGCCATATTAGTGGTTTGCTCTGAGTCAGTCTGGCCTCAAAACAAAATTCTCTCCCCACACGTGTCCCATGAAACTAAAATAAATAAGTAAATAATTGAATAAAACAAATAAATGAGCTTAGATTATTTTCACATAGACTTTAAATACATTCTCAAGTTTATTAATAAGAAGCTTTGAGTTGGTTGAGTTACTATGTCTGAACTGTACAAGAATATTTACATTAATTACTTGACCCATAAGATGTGGACTATTTACACGATTATAAGAGATACTATTGGGGGAAAAGCAAAAGACAAGAACTGACAGCTGGACTTAGAGTGATTAGGTTGGTGAAGTGCCCTTCCAGTGGAACATTCAACATCTTTAAACATCCTCTTCTTCATTTGCCTGTCCCTAATAAGCTATGCATTACACCTTTTCACAGGGGGCTGTCCCACATCTACACTAATCTCCTTTCTCATCCCTGTTGCTTAGAATTCCTAGACTCATTTAAGACAAGAGCTCAGGCTTCACCTCCTGCAGGAATTCATTTCTGAACCTACTGTCTTAAATCATTTTGCACTTGTGTTTGTACATATTTTATATAGGTTTCATATAATACTTGTAGGTGTATAATTTGTGTTCCTCAAAAAGAATGTGAACTCCTTGAATTCAAAGGCTGTCTGTTTTTTTTTTCTTTCTCTCACCAGGGTCTAGAAATAAAACAGTGCCCTGTAAAAAGTAGGAACTCAATAAATGTGTGTTCCAGCCTTGTTCATGCTTTTAACATATATGTTCCCTGAATGTACCATTACCAGATTTAGAGTATCTCTCCTGCAAGCATTTGTAATATTTTCTTTTCTGACAACCAGAGCTGACTGTAACCTTCTCCTCTAACAAACTATTAAATGTGCTATATCTCAAACAAGCAGCCCTCAAAGTGTTAACTAAATTATCTGATTTGGAAAATTTAAATGAATGTGCTAATATGCCAGAGTGGAAGTAGAAGGTTTCTCCAGCCAGGATCCCTAATTACTGCCACAAGTAAGCCCAGAGAGAAAAAGAAGCTGCTTCAGAAGGCCCTGTCATGCACTCAGCGACAGTAAAGTTTGTCCCAGAAATCCCTACTGATATACTCTTGTAGTGGGCACAGTGAAATCAAAAGATACCCAGGGGAGCATTTATACAATGTTCTCAGAATAGAAGGTGTGGTTTCAGGTCCCTAATATATAAAGAACTGAAAGCACCTGCAGCCTTGAGATGACCAATCTTTCTTTGCTTCTCCTCACATTTGTTTTCTGAACATTATTAGCACAATGTCTGATTCCTCACTTAGCACTGGGCAGACTTAATAAAATGCTTGTTGACTTGAGGGAGGGATAGTATAAAAAAAGGGCTGCAGCAAGCAGTTCCTCCTCCACCCAAAGTGTACTGACTTATTGTAGATTCTGATGCACTTGCTCCTATCTCCACCTGCACAGATTAGGGACATTGTTAGGCTAATATCTCCCAGATAAAATATGGGAACCTTAACCTTGGCCATATGGAGTCAAATTACCCACTGTTCTTCTTGCTGTTTGATTCATTAGTGACTCTACGTAGGAGGGAAAGCTGGTATTCTGACTGGTCAGTGGAGGGGATATTTCTGGGTTGATGACAAATATAGAACAAATTTTGTTTTCCTCGGGTACTATATTTTCTCCTGTCTTCCAGAATTACTTATTTTACTTTTTAATCATCCGAGTGTCTCAGGACTGAGTCTATAGATTGCTATAATACTTCATAAAACCATCTTCTTAATTGTAATCTCCATGAAGGTAGGGGCCTTGTTTCATTCTTTAAATTCTCCATATGTAAGGATTACAAAGCTATGCAGACTTAGGAACCTTAAAAAATTGTGTTGAATTAATTGATATGATTCCAATGAGAACTTGATATCTTAGCATTTAAAGTTATGTATAACTTTACAGTTTGAAGGTGAAAAAACCTTCTCATTTGAGTTTTTGGCAAATAATGTTCTTAAAGTCCGCTGTTAAGTCAGTTGTTTGAGACTTAGGATATATTTAAATACAGAAAGAAAAAAATGATATACACAATTAAGTTGTCATTCTAGACACTTATATCCTATTTATTGAAAAGCTTTAAAAGCTTTTATCTGTAATGAAAAGTTACAGAAAACGTCACTGAAAATCTACAGTATAATGTTTCAACTGCAGACCTTCCTCCACCCAATAGTTTCTGGGAACAGAACTGCAGGAATCCCACATGTCAATCTAAAGTTATTACCACTAAGTTGTAAAAGACTGATATTATAATTACATCTGGGAGGGAATAGGTGCTATTCTTGGACTCAGGGAAGAACTGGTTAAAGATCCTATTGATGGGGTACAAGCCCAAGCCAAGACCTTTCTCCCTTGGATCGGGAGGGCTTTTGTCCCATTTGTCTGAAGGGCCCCTGGAAAGTCTGGCCTTTGGGAGGGGCTCCTTGGATTTCCCTTCCATTTCTTTTTTTTTTTTTTACTAAATAAATTTATTTAAATTTTTACATTCATTTTCACAAGATTTTGGGTTCCAAAATTTTCTCCCCCTTTGTCCCCTCCCCTCTCCCCGATACACTGGACATTCTAATTACCCATATCACCAATCTGCCCTCTCTTCTATCATC
>CM053770.1:77745773-77810166 GCA_028658325.1 Potorous gilbertii
ATGGGGGCTTATCTGCTGGTTCTCAGGTGGGGGCAGGGCCGCCTCTCAGGCTCAGCTCCCTCAGGGGGTTTATACAGAGATCCTTTGTAGTGGAGCTGGGGTGGGGCTCCAGCCCACTCTGGGAGTCTCTGGCTGAGCTGCCTCTGCCTCTGGCCGAGCTGCCTCAGAGTCTGCCGCAGCAGTCGCTTCCCAGGGGGTCCGAGTCCCGGAGATCCCCCGCTCCCCTCTCAGCCCGTCTCTCTCACTGACCTGTGAGTCTGTGGGTGGTGGGACCATTGCGGCCGCCCGGAGATTCAGGTCCCTGCCGGCTGCTGGGCTTTGCTCGCTCCTCTCAGTGCCGCGTGGCCGGGGCGGGGGAGGGGAGCGCTCAGCTGGGCAGGGCTGTGCTCTCGTCCCGGGTACCTTTGCAGTCGGTTTTTCAGGGCTCTCTGCAGCGGAAATCTCCTTCACTGTGTTGCTGCGCGGCTTCCACTGTTCCAGACTTTGTCAGGAGTTCTTTTTACAGGAAATCTATGGGCTGTGGGTTCGGACCTAGCATAGGTGAGTCTTTCTACTCCGCCATCTTGGCTCCGCCCCCTCCCTTCCATTTCTTCCAGGCCAGATATTCTCTATCTTCTATTTAGCATTCTTTTGATATTCCTCCCTTTGATCCTATTACAAGCCACTGCCATCAGGATCCTCCCTGGGTTTGATCTATGAAGACCATCCCTGGCACCCCAGACTACCTGGTGACACCTGGAGTCTTCCTTCAGTCTTTTCTGTATTTAAGTTCCATCTCACCTCCATGAGGCGCTCAGATTCCATCCAGCTCTGACACTGTCTAGCTGAGATTCTATCTGGCCTGCTTGTAGATTACAAATGCTTAGGCTCCTTAAGAGTCCAACATGGTCAATCTTTAATAAACTTTGTCTGTCTTTGGCTTTAAGAAGACTTGAGTCAAATTCATTCAAGCAGGACCTGGCATGTCAGTATTTCAGGGTCCCCAGCACCCCTGAACCTCAACATTTTTACTGAAATTTTCTTGTTCTGCCACTGTGAACAAACCATTACACCTTACTGGTCCTCTCCCTCCACTTTCTGGGAGACATGCAAGCATGCAATGGCTTTGTCTCCCCCTCTTCCTAAAGAAAACAACAACGTTCACCTCCCCCAGTTAGCCCTTCTGTGGAGGCTGTGTGGCAGATCCAGCTAAACCTAGTAAGCATGATTAATTTTAGCTTCTCTGTGAAGAAAGTATGTGATAGAGTGGAAATAGATTATCTACATAATCAGAAGCACCTAGGTGGTACAGTGAAGAGAGTGCTGGGTCTGGAGTTAGGAAGACTCATCTTCATGATTCTAAATGTATTGGAGAAGGAAATGGCAAACCACTCTAATATCTTCTCCAAAAAGAAAAAAAAAGAGAAGGAAAATGTCATGAGGAGTCAGATGTGACTGAAAAACTACAAGGTGGTGTAATGGAAATGATAGGGTTATGGGATCTGAACCTCTAAAAGGAAAAGACCATGTCTTTGAATTGAATAAAACCCAGCCAAAGCCTCTGAACTTTCTCATAATACCATTTAGCCTGAGGCATCAGGCATAAACCAGACTACCCAGATACTCAATAATCCTTTTAACTACCCTTTTACTGTGGCTCTTTGACCACTTTTCTCCTTTCATTGTCTACACTTGTGACACCCCAGGCTACTTGCCAGGCCTTAATCCTATTCAGACCCTTTCTCTATTGCCCCCAGCCACCCCAGGCAATCTGTCACTCCTTAATCCCATCCTGTACCAATATCAGTACCAATCTTACCCCCATTAAATTGTAGACTCACTAGGAACTCTTCCTGCACCTGTTGGAGATAGAGCAGATTTATTAGGAAACTTGCCTAACTAATGTTAAAAAACCTCACTACTCTGACTGAAAGAAGGCTTGAGTGGACAAATTCTCTCGAGGCAGACCTCCCTGTGCCCTTGCATTTTGGGGGCTCCCAGGACCCCAAACTTCAATAGAAAAAGCACTGGCCTTGGAGTTAGAAGACCTGAGTTCAAATTCAGTCTCAGACAATTACTACCCTGGACAAATCACTTAATCCCATGGCAAAAGATTCTCTTCTCTCAAGGATCTTACAATCAAATAGGAAGGCAGCATTTTTACAGCTATACACAAACAAAATTATACACATGTGTTATGATTTTATAATGTAATTATGATAAATATATATAATAAATATGAATAAATATATATCTCATATAAATAAATGAGATAATTAACAGAGGGAAGGCATTAACATTAGAAAAATCAAGAGTAAATACTTCATGTAGAAGGTAAGAGTTTGACAGTAAGAGAAATATGGAAGGGAGAGAGTTTGTGGGGAAAGATGATGAGTTCAGCTTTGCATATACTGAGTTTAAGATGTATAAGAGAACCAGCTCAAGAGATCAAAAAGAGACACAATTCTAGAAGTTAGATGAAATTAGGATTTATTTGTACCTATCACATTCTAATTTATATAATAATTCTTTTTCTAGATATCATTCATCTGCCCACTTTAGATTATAAACTTTCTTGTAACTGGGGGACCAATTGTTTTTCACAGATCTAGTAACACTTTGTTCTTGAGGTGCTTTGAGGTATTGAATTGTTGAATCTATAAAGGCAACAATACCAATAATAAACTTCTAGGGAGCTGATGAGGAACACTAGAATACAAGACTTTCTAATTTTTCTTTATTATTTAAAGAGCAAAAATACTTAATGATTATTTAGTTCAGATATCAATAGAGAGATTTTTCAAGATGATTGATTTCACTTTACCAGTGCCCTGAAAACAAATAAAGAAATTAAATGATATTATTGATGATCAGCTGATGTTTCCTTTGGAGATGGGACATTTAATGTGATTATTCATGCATATTTCAATGGAAGATTAATCATGTCAGTCATTAGACAATAAATCTTAAAATTCAAACAACAATGAGGCTAATGACAAGTTTCCATGTTTAATTTGTGGAAGAAGAAGAAGCAAAACAAGTTGAGCAGCTGTGTCCTATTAATTTTTGCCAAATCTTATGTGACTAAAATTGATCTAAAGAAAAATGTATAAAAATTTATATCCAAAAGCCTTGAGAGCATCCAGGCCTGCCAGAGTGTAAATTCCACCCCTCTCTTTTAATAGGACTGAAAAAAATATTAAAAATTCAATAGGGAAGATGAGGCTCATGTTTGTTCATTATAGTATTCTAGTTATATACAAGTTATGTTTCAACATGCCATATGGAAAACTATTAGATATCTCAAGGTAGAAACTCAAAGGTCCAGTGCCATCATTTTTCAGGTAATATGCATGCTAAGTAGTATTGTCTTAGGTTATAGGGAGAGTGAGCATGAAATTCAGCCTTGGGCTTAGGTTTTCTGATTTTGTTGTTGCTTAGTTGTTTTGAACTCTTCATGACCCCATTTGGGGTTTTCCTAGCAAAGATATTGGAGTTGTTTGCCATTTCCTTCTCTAGTTCATTTTACAGATGAGGAACTGAGGCACATAGGGTTAAATGACTTGTCTAAGGTCACACCGCTAGTAAGGCTATGAGGCCAAACTTGAATTCAAGAAGATGAGTCTTACAACTCCAAGCTAAGTACTCTCTCCACTGTGTCAACTACCCTCAACACAGGGTCAATAAAGTATAAGAAGACTGGGCAGAGAGGAAGGGTTTAGGCTCTAAAAAGCTATAAATACCAAAAAAAAAAGGACTTTTTATTTCATCCTGGAGATGAATGATATCCTTCGGGATTTATTTAGTTCTAGGATGACAAGGTCAGATTTGTGTTTTAGGAAGCTGAGTTTGACATCTGAGTAGAGGAGGGAACTTAGTACAGAGAAAGAAGAGGCAGTGATATGAATTCAAAGTCTACAGTTTAAGTAGTGATAAGGGCCTTAACCAGGAATTCAACTGTATGAATAGAGAAAAGGAGACAGAAGCAATGAGTTAGCTGTGGAATGGATATGATGGATTAGCAAAAATGAGAGATGGAGGATGACACTGAGACTGTAAGATTGGGTAGTTTGAGGCGGTAGTATTGTCATCAACAGCAATAACAAAACATTTATGCTTCTCTGCGCACTGTAGTTTTCCCCATATTATGAATAGCATAACTTGACTTTCCTTTGATATTTCAGGAGGTACAGACCACATTAGGCTTCCGAGTCATTATCCTCTTGAAAACTGTCGAGAAGATATTTAATAACTGTAATCAGTTGCAACATAACTACAAAAACCACCACATGGACATATTTAGGACATAAGCATATCATGTTCTGAATCATATACCTGGGGAAACTCATTCATTCTTTTAACACATATTGACTTTGGACATCGATGGCAGTAGACACAACCTTAACAAATATAGTCATGCATTCATTCATTGAAGGAAATGTTTATTTAGGATCTATTGTGTGCAGAATATCATGCCAGAGTGAGGAAGATATAAATTTAGATAAGACAGGGAATGAGTTTGTCCTCACTGAATTTGTAGAAAACAAATATAATTAAAAGAAATGTTCCCCACTTTCTAGGAGTTTACAATTTAGTTTGAAAGAAGAGACATAAACAAATGAAGTATAATAATAATATAGCATAATTTATGATTAAATGCAAAAAAATAATGAACAATAAGATAGTACTTTAAGATGCGCAAGATACTTTCTATACATTTGAACCTCACAATACTCAGGTGAGATAAGCCCTGTAGATATCATTATCCTTGTTGTACAATGAGAAAACTATGATTGAGAGAAATTTGGTCCCTTACTTAAGGTCACACAGCTATCCATATTTGAGACATAAAAGAGTGCAACTAATTGCTAAGGTAATTTAGAAAATGTGCAAATCAGCTTGGAGCAAATTTGGGAAATCCACATGATTTGTCAAATCCTTCACTTGACAAATATTTATTGAATAACTATTATGTGTAAACTGGGTTCTACTTGTATTGACAGAAGGGGGACTGAAGAACTACAAAAAGTGACTTTTTCTGTCTTATATCTTAAGAAATTTTGTGAATGACAAAAAGACAAGGTGCAAAGAGAGGGGATGGGCCAAGATGGCAGAGACAAGGCATAGACTTCCCAAGGTCTCCTCCAAATCCCTCTAAAGACCTTTAAATAAATGCAGGATTGACAGAACCCACAAAACAATGGGGTAAAACAAATTTCCAGCCCATGAGAACTCAGAAATTTGGCAGAAAATATCTGGCAGAAACAGACTTCGAGAGTGAAGGAATCAGCAACTACAGTGGTTGCCTCCAGAGCTCTCAGCTTCTAGACAGTAAGGGGGTTGAAAAATTGGTCAAAAGATGATTACAGGTGTCTCTTTGCTGGCACTGGGGCACAACTCTGTTGCTTTACCCATACTCAGATGTTGATCATAGTCCTGGGTGGCAGTTGGAGGAGGATGAGGAGCACTAGCAAACAATAGCTTATGGCTGCAGTGGAGCAGGGACCCTCATCACAGTTCCAGAATAGAAAAGAGTGCTTGTCATCCCTCATATATCAGAGCACAGGCTAGTAAACATACCTCCCTTTAGATCAATACCAACTTGAAAAACTAAAAACTTACAGCTCTCTACAAGTATCTCTGAAAACAATTGCATGAAAACTGTATAGGTCAGGAGAGTGAACTCTTTACCCTAGAAGAGGAGCCTTACTTTAGTAAAGAGTGAAAATTCAAGAAATAGGCTGGAAAAAACAAGCAAACAACAGAAAAAAACTCTGACCATAAAAAATTACTTTGATGACAAAGAAGATCAAAATACATACTCAGATGACAGCAAAGTAAAAATCCTTATGTCCAAAGTTTCCAAGAAAAACATGAATTGATCTCAGGCCATGGAAGAGCTCAAAAATGATGCCAAAAATTAAGTAAGATAAGTAGAAGAAAAATTGGGAAGAGAAATGAGAATGATGTAAGAAAATCATGAAAAAGGAGTCAACAGCTTAGTAAAAGAGTCACCAAAAAAAAACCCATGCAAATATAACACCTTAAAAAACAGAATATCTCAAATGGTAAAAGAAGTACAAAAAATCCAATGAGTAGAATGCCTTGAAAAGCAGAATTGGGCAAATGGAAAAGGTGGTATAAAACTTCAGTGAAGAAAACAATTCCTTAAAACATAATTGAGCAAGTGAAAACTAATGACTCTATAAGACATCAAGAAACAATAAAACAAAACCAAAAGCATGAAAAATACCTTATTAGAAAAACAACTGACTTGGAAAATAGATCCAGGAAAGATAGCTTACAAATGATTGTACTACATGAAAGTGTCATAATAAAAAAAAAAGCCTAGATGTCATCTTTCATGAAATTATCAAGGACAATTTCCCTGACATTCTAAAACCAGAAGGTAAAATAGAAACTGAAAGAATCCACCCATCATCTCCTGAAAGAAATGCCAAAATGAAAACTCCCAGGAATAGTTTAACCAAATTCCAGAGCTCCCAGGTTAAGAAGAAAATATTGCAAGCAGCCAAAAAGCAACAATTCAAGTATCATGTAACCACAGTCAGAATAGCAAAAGATTTAGCAGCTTCTACATTAAAGGAGAAGGGCTTGGAATATGCTATTCAAGAGGGCAACTGAATTAGATTACAGCCAAGAATGATCTACCCAGCAAAATTGAGTATTATCTTTCAAGGGAAAAATGGATATTCAGTGAAACAGAGGACTTTCAAGCATTCCTGATGAAAAGACAAGAGGTTGAATAGAAAATTTGACATTCAAATACAAGCTTCAAGAGAAACAGAAAAAGGTAAACAGGAAAGGGATATCATACGGGTCTTAATATGGTTATACTGTTTATATTCCTGCATGGGAAGATGGTATTTGTAACTCATAAGAACTTATTATTTGAGTTATTAGAAGAGGTATGTATACAGTTGTGAGCTGAATATGATGGGATGATATCTTTAAAAATAAAATTAGGGGGTGAGAAAGAGGAATGCACTGGGAGAAAGGGAAAGGGAAACATAGGATATGGTAAATTATCTCACATAAAAGAAACAAAAAAGAGCTATTACAATGGAAAGGAGTGCTTGAACCTTTCTCTCGTTGGAATTGGCTCAAAGAGGAAGTAACATACACAGTTAATTGGATATAGAAATCTGTCTTTCCTACAGGAAAGTAGGAGGGGAAAAAAAAGGGAAGGCAGGGTGGATTGAGGGAAGCAATAGTCAGAAGCAAAATAATTTTAAGGAGGGACAGGGTGAGAGAGAATAGAATAAATGAGAAGGGGGATAGTTTAGGGGGAAATACGGTTAGCATTCATAACTATGAAAATATTTTTGAAGCAATAAAGACCAAATCACTCTATTATACAGATTAATGAGTCAAATTTATAAAATTGTTAGCCATTCCCCAAATGACAAATAATCAAAAAATATGAAGTCAGTTTTCAAATGAAGTAATATGACAAAAAAGTTCTAAATAACTATTGATTGGAGAAATGCAAATTAAAGGAGTCTTGATGTACTACCTCATTTCTATTAGACTGGCTAATAGGACATAAAAGAAGAATGACAAATGTTGGAGGGAACATGGGAAAATTGAGACACTGATGCACCATTGATGAAATTGTGAAATGATTCAATTATTATGTATTGCAATTTGGAACTATGGCCAAATATTTATAGCAACTCCTTTTGGTGGCAAAGAATTGGAAATTGAGGGGATGGTCATTACTTGGGGAGTGGCTGAACAATCTGTGGCACATAACTGTGAAGGAATATAACTGTGATTTAAGAAACAATGAACTAGATGCTCTCAGAAAAACCTGGAGAGATTTGCTGGATCTGATGCAAAGTGAAATGATTAAAACCTGGAAAATACTGTACACAGTAAAAACAATATTGTAAGATGGTCAGCTATGAATGACTTAGCTCTTCTAGGCAATACAAAGGTCCAAGACAACGCTAAAAAATGCTATCCAGCCTCAGAGAAAGAACTGATGGAATACAAATATAGATTGAAGCATACTTTTCTTTTTACTTTATTTTTTTTGGAGTTTTGTTCTGTTTTCTTTTATAACATGATCAATATGGAAATGTAAAAATGTGTTTTACATGATTACACATGTATAACATATCAAATTACTTTTCTTCTCAATGGGGGTGGGGTAAGAAGCTAATTTTTTAAATTATTTTTTAAAAATTGTTTTAACATATAATTGGGGGAAAACAAAATATTAAATAAAAAAAGAGAGACAAGTCAGTGGGAAGGCCTGTACTATCTACCTATCTACCTCACTGCTTTAGGTGCTATACTGAAGTGAATGACCAAGGGCAGCTGATGGTAGCTGATGTCTACAGTGCCAGGCCTGGAGTTGGAAGGACTCCTCCTTTAGACTTCAAATATGGCCTCAGATATGTACCAGTTGTACAACTCTGATTAAGTCACTTAAACCTGTTTGTGTGAGTTCCTTGTTTATAAAATGAATTGTAGAAGGAAATAGCAAACCATTCCTATATCTGTACAGGAAAACTTCAAATGGAAACACAAAGAATTGACCATAACTGAAAAACAGCCACAGCAAATGTGAAAGACCACAATGTCAAAGAACTGATTCAAAGTTATTGTGTTCTAACAACTTGTGTGGATATTTTAAATGTGCGACAATGAGTAGAAATTTTAGAAAGTTGTCAAGTTGAAGATGTGTTTCTAAGGAGAGTATTAGCCTAAGGAAAAAAAATAACAAAACTATTTACTGTTGTCAAAAGTAAAGATAGCGCATGTCTATTCCAGGCATTGCATTCCAGGCACTGTGCTAAGCACTTTACAAATATTAACTCATTTGATCCTCAGAGCAATCTTTCAAGGTAGTTGTTAATATTTTCCCACTTTTACAGGTGAGGAGCCTGAGGCAGACAGAGGTAAAGTGACTTGCCTAGGATTATTCAGTCAGTCAATATCTGGGAATACATTTGAACTCAAGTCTCCCTGATTCTAGTCCCACTGGTCTATCCCCTGGGTCAGCTAGCTATTATGAAAAATATTGGATTTAAAGTGCAAATGACCTAGCTTTAAATTTTGTCTGTTGTATTTATAATCTGCATAACCCTGGGGAAATCACTCTGCCTTTTTTGCCTCAGTTTCCTCAATTGTACAATGATATGAGAAGTCTAGTTGATCTCTTAAGGTACTTTATAGCCTTAGAAGCTATGATATTGTCTCTTTCTCTCTACCTCTTTCCTTCCTCCGTGTGTGTGTGTGTGTGTGTGTGTGTGTGTGTGTTTGGTTTATTATTTTTGTGATTTCTCAATATGTTTGGACAAGAGGAAGTACAATTTTTAGAATGTTAAATTTCTCTCTTCTAAAGGTTACCAGCATTGTGTGTTCCATACTGCGCTGATAATAGCATCATTTGTATTTGTAATTAATTATGGAGAAACAACACAGTGGTCAACCATGTGGTTTGTGATTTGCTTCACACCAACATCCAAGCCATATGGTATCTTAGTAATTTAGTGAACAAAACTATCTCCTTAATGTACTTTACTGTAGGTTAATTTATGAATTGGCAGAAATGTTGTAGAACAAGAAGTCGACTTTGAAGAATAAAAAAAGGAAAAAGATCTTCAGCAAATAAAAGTGCATTAACCTTCCTGTTAATCATTGCCCTAACATTATTAGATACACAGTGGTGCATGGTTACTGAGCCAACAAGGCACCTGCACTCAAAACTTCTCACTTTAATTAGAACTAAGGAATATACGTGTCATTCCTTCAGTCTGGAAAGAATTCTGTGCTATTCTTTTGTTAATATTGAGGCAATCATGTTTTAAGGTTGAGTTTTCTTGCCTCAGAGAAGAGTAAGGACATTTTTTTCCTGAAGTAGCTACTGGGAATGGTTTCCAGTGGTGACATATCATATGATTTATTCTTTCTTTTCCTTTCTTTCTCTTTGTTTTTCTTTTTTATAGTTGTTTTCTCCTTTCACAAACAGTCAGGCTTGTGAGAGAGTGTCCAATGATGGGGTTAAATGAGATCCAAAGATTTTGAAAAATCTTTTCAGATTTTGACAGGGTAAACATGAATATTTGCAAAAAAAATCAGGGAGTAGCAGGAAGGTAGCCCTTAGGAGAGTTTAGTCACAGAAAATGCCATGAAGATGAGATAAACATGTAATCAGGTCTAGGGAGCATCAATAGTAATCACCTAGCACTCAGCATGAGGGATAGAAGAAATCCAAAAAGAGATAGAACTTTAAGCAATGGGTACTGGCATTCAGGTAGAAGCATATCAGAGAAATCTGGCAACTGGGGAATTTTGGAAATTTCCAAATGGAAATTTGGGAAAACAGGTCTTGGGTGGAGTAAAAGGAATAGATTGGGCCTGAGTCAAAATGTTATAATGCATGTAAACCTAGCAATAGTAAAGAAAAACTCCAATCCAAAGGGAATTGTGATATTAGGAAGGTCACCAAAGTAGGAATATAAGAACTGGAGATGATGAAATGAACTCAGCTGAGTTCACTAAGGCACACGTTGGGCTTGATGGACAAAAGAACAAAGAATAGCAACAGCAGCAACAACAAAAACAGAAATTAATTACCAGAACTGGAATCACAGTGTGACAAGTAACAAGGATGCTATGGGTCTAGGCATCTCTATATTTACTTTGACTACGACTTAGCTTCATTGCAAATTCTGGGACAATCTGTGTCTGGGGACAGAGCAAGCTGTAACTGTAGGGAATGTGGGATGCAGGGGCAAGAAGCCAAGTGAACAGCTGTGGATTTGAGAAAGTGTGTTTTCCCTTACTTATCTACTTCTTTCTTTTCCTTTTGATTCTCTTTCCACATTTTTCTACTTAGTTTCATAACCCAAATCAAGTAATACATCGTTGCTAAATTGAAATACTAAATTATAAACATCCAAGGGTTGTGGTTATTACCATAACTCCTTTTAATTGCTACGTTAGAGTTGCTAAAATCTCATCTCTTCTCCCCATCACTATTAAATTTAGATCAAGAATTGCAGATCTCAGAATTCAAAGGCATCTCAGTGACCATTTATTGCAATCTCTACTTGACTGAGAATCTCTTCTACAAACTTCACTTTCTCACTTAGAAGTTGACACCCAGACATTTTACAAACTTCTTACTCTGCCTCATTTTGAAATATTTGTGACTTCCATCTTATGTGACCAAATTTAAGGTAGTTTATTTCATTCATTGCGACATTTATTAAGTGTGCAGCGTGTGGACAGGTTTTAATTTTTTAAGGGCATATTTCTAAAAATGAATAAACCAATAATAAAAATGAGCCAATAATAGCTAGCATTTATGTAGTACCTACCCTGTACCAGGTACTTGGCTAAGTACTTTACAAATGCTATCTCAGTTGATCCTCACATCTCTGAGAGGTAGCTGCTATTATCTTCATTTTACAGTTGGGGAAACTGAGATAAAAGTTTGTGATTTGTCCATGGTCTTGTTGTTAATAATTTTCTCAGGGTGGATTTGAAGTCAAGTCTTTCTGAATTTAAGCCCAGCACTCTATCTGTTATATCACTTTGCTATCTTTTTTTTTGATAGTTCATATACATTTATTTTCATTTTTCAACATTCACTTCCATAAAATTTTTCTCCAGACAACATGTATTCTGATTGCCTTTTTGTCCTTTCCTCCAATCTGCCCTCCCTTCTATGATACCCCCTCCCACATCCCTTTCCCTTCTATTTTTCTGTAGGGTAAGATAGATTTCTATATCCCATTGCTTATATATCTTATTTCCTAGTTGCATGTAAAAACAACCTCTAATATTCGTTTTTAAAGCTTTGAGTTCCACATTCTCTCCCTTCCCCCCTCCTCACCCACCCTCATTGAGAAGGCAAGCAGTTCAATAAAGGCTATACATGTGTGGTCATGCAAAAAACTTCCATAAAGTGATGTGAAAGACTGACTATATTTCCCTCTATCCTGTTCCACCCTCCATTTATTAAATACTTTTCTTTGACCTGAACCTTTTCCAATTACCTCTTCCCCCAATTTGCTGTCCCTTCTGCTATCCTCCCTCTCTTATTCCATTCCCCCCTGCTTTCCTGTGGGATAAGATAAACTTCCATACCCAGGTGAGTGTGTATTTTATTGCCTCCTGAAGCCAAATGTGATTATAGGAAGGCTCACTTATTCCCTCTTAACCTTCCACTTCATCCCTTCCATTGTAAAAACTTTTTCTTGCCTCTTTTATGTGAGATGGTTTATCAAATTCTACCTCTTCCTTTCTCTTTCTACTAGTACATTTCTCTCAACCCTTACTTTGTTTTTTTTAGATATAATCCCTTCATATTAAGCTCACCTTGTGTGCTTTCTCTCTCTCTCTGTAAAGATATGTATATATATATATATATGTGTGTGTGTGTGTGTGTGTGCATGTGTGTGTATGTACATACACATACACATACAAATATACATACATATATGCACATATATACATGCACTTACTATATATATATGTAATCCCTCCAACTATCCTAATACTGAGAAAGGTCTCATGAGCTATAAATATCATCTTTCCATGTAGGAATGTAGACAGTTCTACTGTAATATGTTCCTTATGGTTTTTCTTTCTTGATTACCTTTTCATGCTTCTCCTGATTTTTGTATTTGAAAGTCAAATTTGCTACTCAGCTCTAGTCTTTTCAACAAGAATGCTTGGAAGTACTCTATTTCATTGAAGTTCCATTTTTTCCCCCTAAAGTATTATACGTAGTTTTGCTGGGTAAGTGATTTTTGGTTTTAATTCTAGCTCCTTTGATCTAGTAAATATGATATTCCAAGCCGTCTAATTCCTTAGTGTAGAAAGGGCTAAATCCTGTGTTTTCCTAATTGTGTTTCCACAAAACTTGAATTGTTCTTTTTTGACTGCTTGTAATATTCTCTCCTTGACCTGAGAACTCTGGAATTTGGCTACAATATTACTAGGAGTTTTCCTTTTAGGATCTCTTTCAGGAGGTGATCAATGGATTCTTTCCATTTCCATTTTACTCTCTGGTTCTAGAATATCAGGGCAGTTTTCCTTGATAATTTCTTTAAAGATGATGTCTAGGCTCTTTTTTTTGATAATGGCATCCTGGTAGTCAAATAATTTTTAAATTATTTCTCCTGGATCTATTTTCTTGGTCAGTTGTTTTTTGCCAATGAGACACTTCACATTGTCTGCTACTTTTTCATCCTTTTGGTTTTGTTTTATAATTTCTTGATTTCTCATAATGTCATTAGCTTCTATTTTCTCGATTCTAATTTTTAAAGAATTATTTTCTTCAGTGAGCTTTTGAACCTCTTTTGCCATTTGGCTCTTTCTGCTTTTTAAAGCATTCTTCTCCTCATTGGCTTTTTGGATGTCTTTTTCTATTTATGTTGATCTAATTTTAAAGGTGCTATTTTCTCCAATATTTTTTCCTGTTTCCTTTAGGAAGTTGTTGATTTGTTTTTCATGATTTTCTTGCATCACTCACATTTCTCTTTCTAATTTTTCCACTACGTCTTTGATGTGATTTTCAAAATCATTTTTGAGTTCTTCATTGGCCTGAGACCAATTCATATTTTTCATAGAGACTTTCGATGCAGGAACTTTGACTTTATTGTCTTTTTCTGGCTGCATATTGTGATCTTCATTGTCAACAGAGATATAAGAAAGTACTTCTTCACCTAGGAAGTAGGAATCTACAGTGTTTGTTTTCCCACATTCCTCATTTTTTCCAGCCAGTTACTTGACTTTTGAGCTTTATTAAGTGAAGGGCTCCAGAAGCAGCCTCTGCTTCAGCAGTGGTTGCAGTAGCCCTTGGGCTCAGCCTGGGCCTGGGCTTGGACCATGCTCCCCTCTCAGCCAGGTGACAGACCCTTCTCATTGATCTCTGAAGCTGTCTTTAGCTTTTATGGGTTGAGAAGTCAAAAATCCACCACAGTTCCCAGCTATTCCTTCCTCTAATATCTGCTCATGGCCAAACTGCCCTTGGCTCCCAGCCTGGTGTGATGGACTTTTCCCATAGACCTTCCAGATTGTCTTAGGTTGGAAATTTGCTTTAGTGAGTCGTTTTGTGACTTCTGCTGCTCTAGAATTTGTTTAGAGTCATTTTTTACAGGTTTATTAAGTGGTTTGGGGGGAGAGTTGTAACAGATCTCTGCTTCTATTCCACCATCTTGGCTCTGCCCACCCCTACGTTGGCACCACTTAACTTTCTTAACTAGAAAAGTGTCTAAAGAAAGATAATGCATAATTTGCAAACACTTGAAGGGAACTCAGTCACTAAAAATGAATATGGTTTCAACATAAAAAAAATTATGCCCTAACAAATTTTTACCCGTCAATAAGTTTGCTAGTCTATTAAATCAAGAATATGGGGCATATAATTTGCTTTTCCCAACTCTATCATCCCTATTTCTAGCTTGTAATGGAAAGTAGAAGGGGAAGAGGAAAAGAAAAGCAGGGGATGATGATAGGAGAGATAGTGGACTGGGGGAAGTAAAAGTCAGCACAAAACACTTTTGAGAATGGAAAAGGTGAAAGGAAAGACAGTAGAAAAGCCATTTCTCATTTGATAAATGATCAAAAAGATAAGAAGAGGTAGTTTTCAGACAAAGTAAACAAAGCTATCTTTATTCATATAAAATTCTCTAAATCACTATTAATTCAAGAAATGCAAATTAAAACAATTCTGAGGTACCACCCCACATCTATCAGATTGGTTAGTATTACAGAAAAGGAAAATAGCAAATATTGGAGAAGATATGGGAAAATTAAAACACTACCGCACTGCTGGTGAAGTTGTGTACTGATTCAACCACTCTAGAGAGCAATTTGGAACTGTGCCCAAAGGGTTACAAAATCATGCATGCTTTCTGACCCAACAACAGCACCACTAGATCTATATCCCCTCTCCAAAATAACTAACATGAAAAAGACCTGTTTGTATAAAACTATCTATAGCACTAGTAATTGAGAGAATGTCCTTCAACTGAGGCATGGTTGAACGCATACTATTGTGATAGAAAACTAACGAGCTATAAGAAGTGACAAGCAGGATGCTTTCAGAAAAAATGTGGAAAAATTTACATGAACTGATGGAAAGTAAAATGAGCAGAATGATCAGAATGTAGAGAATGTTTTAAACAGTAATATCATATTATCATCAACTGTGAATGACATAGCTCTTCTTAGCAATACAATGATGCAACACAATTCTGAAGGACTTACAATTAAAAATGTTATCTATCATCAGATAAAGAACTGATGGAATTTGAATGCAGATCAAAACATTATTTTTCTTTACTTTTCTTGTGGGTTTTGTCTGTTTTTTTCTACAACATGACTTACATGGAAATATGTTTCGCATAAGTACACATGTATAATCTATACCAAATTGCTTGCCATCTCTAGGAAGAGAGGGAGGGATGGAGAATTTTCAACTCTAAAAATAAAAAAAGAATATCAATTCTATATGTAATTGGAGGAAAATAAAATATTGAATCAAAATACCAAATGAAGGAACTGGGGATGACTAATCTGGAGAAAAGAATATGTAGAGTGAACATGACAGTTGTTTTCAGTATTTGAGGGGTTGTCATATCAAAGAAGGAAGGGAGTAATTATTTGTCAAGCACCTCCTATATGCCAGGGAAGGGAAGTTGGATGACTCAATGGATAACGTGCTGAACATGGAGTCAGAAAGACAAGTTCAAATCCCGCACCAGACACTTACTATAACTGTATGACTCTGGGTTAGTTCCATAACTTCTGTTTTCTTTACTCTCCTAGAGAAGGAAATAGCAAACCATTCCAGGATCTCTGCCAGTAAGAACACATATTTAGTATGGTCTAGGGATCATGAAGAGTGGGACAAGACTAAATAAGTGAACAACAATAACATGTTACAGGAAGTAAGCTAAATGCTTTATAAATATCTACTTTGGTTATCAAAATAACTCTATGGAGTAGGCACTGTTATTATTCCAATTTTATAGTCAAGGAAACTGAGGCCGACAGAAGTTAAAAGACTTGTTTGGCACACTGAGTAAAATTTTGAGGCCACATTCGAGCTCATGTATTCCTGACTCCAAGTCAAATCTCCACATGGCTGATTAGACTTGCAATGCTTGACTCCCAAGGGAAGAGCTAAAAAAACAAAACAAAGCAAAAAACAAATGAAAACAGCTGATATAAGTTTAAAGAAAGGCAGTTGCAAACGTGATAGAAGAAAATTTTAGAGCTGTTCAAAATTGCAACTACCTGGATAAGCCACCACAGGTTCAACCTCATTAGCCATCTTCAAACAAAGGCTAACTAACCATAAGTGTATTTCACAGGCAATTTTTTTTTCCACTTTGGTTATACATTGATATACCTAACTACTGAGGTCTGAACAAATGCTAGAATTCTATGACTATTCTGTGTTCTCAAAAATAACTCTATAAACAGGCATATACAGCTTCTCATGTAAATATGCTGAGGCTTATTTTTAATTACCTTTCTTTACCATGCCTCAGGATGCACTTTGGATAAATAACAATTTGCAGATTCCACTAAGGAAAAAAAGAAATATGTTCCCAATTTGTCAATAATTTCTGGAAAACCCACAAAGAAGGCTAGCAGAAATTAGAACTAGACTAGTAAATCACATTATAAACAAGTTCAAAATGGATATAACTTAAATATAAAATATTATATCATAAAAATTAGAGGAAAAAAAAGCCAGAACCTTTCAGAGATATGTCTTAGAGAAAATTTTAAACAAGTCAGAGCATTTAGAAGAGAGTAAAGAGATTATTTCAATGATATGAAAGTGAAAACCTGTAACAAAATCAACACAGGATAAAGAAGGGAATGTTGGGAAAAAATTTGTATTAAATATCTATAAGTCTTTTATCTAAAATATAAGAGAACTAAAGTAAATATAGAAGGTCTGTCAACCATTACTGAGTTTGTTCTAAGAAAGACAAACAAAATTAGGTTGCATGTATTTATTTCTCTCAAAGCTTGCAGCACATGCCTGTAGGTATACACATGGGGGTTCACTGTAGGCAATGGATGGACAGACAGAGGGGATTTTACATCTTCAGAGAAATCTCCTCTCTCCCTTCCCTCCCTGTCTGACTCAGGATGCTTATGTCAGCCAAAAGTATAGTCTCCATGTATTAACCATAATATGAAAAAGAAATTTAAGTAGATAAATTATAAATACAACAAGATAGGGAAATGTCGAGGTATCAATTGAAATTGTAAACCCAGGATGTCTGTGTTTCTTCTATCATTAACATGACATGATATAACACCATATAACATGTCTCAAGAATACTAAGATAAAAAGTCCCATTCTTTAAGAAATTGTCCTTGGTACTCATAAACAAAAGAATACTCCTTATCAGCTTCATTTGACCTTGTAGTTGCTGACAAAGGAAGGGGCATTTTGAGTTCACTCAGAGAGCAAAGTAATGTATTTCTGTTATGCCAGATCATGCAAGGCATTGTAGTAGGATAAGGACACAGTAGGTCAAAATGTCTCTCCTGATTGTCCAACCTGGCAAAGGATAATTATTTATTAGATATAAACAAACAGTTTTTAAAAAGAACTGTAATATAGTAACAGTTATAAGAAATATTGCTCAAATCACTAATACTGAAGCCAGTATAAATGAAAAAAAGTCAGGTTTAAATTCTCCTAGAGCCAGCTGGCAAAATTGATAACAAGTGGGAATAGTTTGTGTTAGACAAGTTGAGGAAAACTAGATACACTAATAAAAGGCATTTAAGGCTATAAATTGGCCAAACATTTTTAGAAAGTAATCTGTAATTATGAAGAAAAAGTGATGAAAATATCTCTACCCTGTGACCTAAAATTGTCACTCCTGGTCATGCATTCCAAGGAGGTCAAAAATAGATATTCCAATATACAAAAATATATTTGTAGCAACACTTTGTAGCAATGAACTGGAAAAAAGTAGATGCCCCTTGTTGGTGAATTCCTGAACAAGTTATGGTGCATGGATACAATGGAATAATAAGTGTGCTATAAGAAAAATAGGAAATATGAAGAATACAAGAAAGCAAGGGAAAATTTACTTGAAGTAATTCAAAGTGAAGTAAGTAGAATAATCAAACTTTATACACAATGATTATAACAATGTAAATTGAAAGAGCAATCACAAATGAAATTGAGTATGCTATAAGTATAATTACCAACTTGGCACCAAAGAAGAGAAATAAATATATACTTCACTCTTTTTTTTTTACAGAAGTGGGGAACTAGAAGTGGACTACATAAAATACTCTTGAAATTGACTCCTGTATTGATTGGATTTGGTGAAGTGTTGTTTTCCCAGCTTTTTATTGTTTATTATAAACGATAGGTCTTTGATCAGAAAAAGAAAGAAGAGGAATATTGAGAAATGAGGATAATATCAAGCCCTCAAACATAAAGTGCTTATTATGGGATAGGCATTGTGCTAAGCAATGGAGATTAAGAAAGGTAAAAAGAGTCTCTGACCTCAAGGAGCCCATGATTTAATGGGAGATATAACATATGACCAAAATAGATAACAAGTTTATTTGGAGATAATATCAGAAGGTGATTATGAACTGAAGAAGATTTTAAAAGAAAAACAAAGGAAGGGAATGTTTATTTCTATGAGTTAAAGTGCACATACACATGTACATTTATACATAATGAACTTTTAAACAAAGCTAACATTAGAATCCATGGACATAAAAATGGAGAATATAATCATAAAATATAATGGAGAGAAAGTCTCTTCCTGCCTGTAGCAACAATAATCTGTGAGGAAGTAGGAGAAACTCTCAGCAAGAAAATCACATTAAACTGAGTTTCATGGATATGCCATAAGAATTTGTTTTTCCTTAGCGGAGACAGCCCAGAGCATTGTAACACCTATTGTGAACCATTCTTTAATAGGAAACATCTCTGAATTTTTTAAACTATGATTTCTATCTTAAGTTTTACTGCTAAATAATATAATAATGCAAGATGGGATTCTTTTCCAGTCCCATTCTGGCTTCTCTTTAAATAAAAAAAAAAAGTGATTTTTTTTTTTGGTGTAAGAACATAGGGATCAATTAATAGGAGGTGTGGGGAAGAGATCATTCTATCTGTTTCAGAGTAGAAAAAAGGCATTGAATTCAGAGTCCATTGCATAACAATGATTCTTTAAGTTCACAATATAGATTTGCAAATGGAACAAATTTTGTGCTATGGGTATATTACTGTATGGATATTCATCAGACTGAAGCTGCAATGACGTATACAGTGCCTGTGCTTCACTCATTTAAGAGGCAATTAGTCTACCCACAAGTCATTAGAACCAATTTTCATATTGAGTGATGCTATTGAGTAAGAGGGGGAGAATATATTACATAGCACAGTGTCAGGCACAACGTAGGCATTTGATAAATGTTTCTTGATTCATCATTCTCTTTTTATTGTCGGTAGTGCGTCCAATGAAACAGTAATATTGGTAAAAGACAAATGCTCAAAGGTTAGGATAGAAGAATACTAAATGGCATGATAATTTATTTTTTTTATTCAGCAACCTATTTAACAATAGATAATTTACAAGACTTTGGTAAAGTAGAATTTTTTAAACTGTGTGCAAAACATTCATTATAATTTGTTGCAAAATAGAATAGAATCGGATGTCTCAAAATTAAAGTGATCAGGGACTAAACTGGAATGTAACAACCCAAAGGAAAATGGATCAATCTGACATTTTAATGAAAATTTCAGTGAAAAAAATTATGCATATATACATCTGCTACAAGTCCTCAGAGCATGTGAATGTGTGTGTGTGTGTGTGTGTGTGTATGCATAGGTGGGATCAGATATAGAGCTGGAAGTTGCCCAGAGATACTAGGAAATAGTGCCTCAAAACACAAATGGAAAGATGTTTCAGCAAGGCAAGTTGAATGATTCAGAATTAATCTCCACTTCCAGCTGAAGACACCATTGACACAAGTGGAGAAAATATTTAATTCCTAAGTCTTGGTTTTGCTAACTGAGGATAAGGCTAGGCTAATTCTACCTTTCTTTTCACCTCAGATCAACCTGAACAATTTCTTGCTTCAAGAATTATTGAAAGGAATTGAATTTAAATCACTATGCTCTGGGTTCAAATTTTGCATAAACAATATTAAGCATCTAAATGAAAATAAGAGCTATTTCATTAGGAAGTCTGGCTATATACCTAATTTTCTTTCTAAGAGGAGACAGCTCCACCATTGGAACTATGAAGATAAAGAACTTCCACATTTCCCCGTGTTGTGTAGCAATCCTTGGTTAATAAGCCTCAGAATACACAGTAAAGAGAGAAAATAGGATTGTATTTAAACAACAGCAACAACAACTAAAAACATGGATGGTGTTTTTTTTTTTAATTTTGTATTTTTTTGACATTTATATTCTAGTCCATTATCAAATATTTGACACATTGCCCCTCAAATATCATCTGCATTGGACTTAACTACCTGGGAGACTTGGGCAAGTCACTTGACCTCTGTGGGCCTAAGTTTTTCATATGTAAAAATGAAAGAATTGAACCAGATTGCCTCTAAAGTACCTTTGAGCTCTAGATCTATGATGTTATGATCCCCACATACTGCCCTTAAGGGGGGGAGATAAGTGGGAAGGGGGGCTATGTGGAGAAGTTAGGTATCCAGAGTCTTGGGTGGAGGAGAGAGAATGTGTGAGATGGATGACAGTGCTTTAAAGTTTGCACTATGATTTACACATGCCACATTTCAGCAAGGCTTAATAAAGGGTCTAAATTGCTAAAGTCCCTGGGAATTTGATTAATTCCCAAATTAGGAAGTGAAGAAGTTCTCTAAAGATGAAAACTCTTTGGAGAATGGAGGTTCCCCTTTCCATCTGTAGATTGAAATCTCTAAAGAAGGAAGAGAGAAAATACTGTCATTTGCACTTTTAGCTATATGCTAGATTTATGAAAAATTCATAATTCTGCACATAGAAGGCAAATTATGAAATGATCCATACTTATTAAACCAAGTAGAAAACAAAACTTTTAAGAATAGGCTAGTGTTGAGCTTCCAGTCTTGTATTAGGAAAAGTTTCCTTCTCCTACGGGGATCCTATTATACAGATAAAGGGACATCACACCATAATAGTAGTGAACATCACAGCTGTTTATGAGAAAAAAAAATATAAAATCTTGGAAATGCATTCTTTAACAGAATGAAGTTAGGAAAATCACAAACAAAAGTAAGGCTGGAAGAGGAAAGAAACCAGCCCCATTAGTTCTCTCTCTAAGGGCTTGTTACTTTCTTCCCTGATGCTACAGGGTGAAGACTCACATACCTCCTAACTTGTCCATTCAGATAAAGTTGATCTCTTCTCGTCTAAGAAAAGGGAACTGAAAACATGGTTGGCACCAGCTATTACTCTGATCTCATGTCACTCCTGTGGGATGAGTGTCACCTCTCCCTTTTCTTTTTCTCCTCAAGAGTGCCACACAACTCATCATAAGTCTGTGAAAACTTCCACTCTATTTGGGGGCTTAGCTCATGTTCTCTCTTCCTCAAATAGTAAGAGCTACAGTTGCCAGAGTGTTTTACGGCCAGCAACTGTTTAGTAGGACTTGTTACATTCACAGACAAAATGGAGGAAGGAGGGGAGGGTCCCCTCCAGAAATGGAAGGAGATTGAAACCTGTGGAGGGGCAGCAACATACTAAGTTCCTATTTGACCATTTATTCCCCGCCTACCCCCACACCCCCTGCTCATTGATCCAGCTACCTAAGTTAGAAAACCTACTACTATCCCTCTTAGCTTTCACCTGAATGAGAGAACTGTTTATTTTGCTGCTGCTTTCCATTCTGCTGTTTCATACTGAGAAATTCCATTTTCTCCCCTGTCTCTACTCTCTCTTTCCTTCCTACAGATCCATAACATTTAAACTCTAGGAAGTAAACTCCATTACTGAGTTCTAATCTCCCATTAGTTCCCTCTCCTTCAAAGATAGGGAGAAATACTAGTCTCTAATCTTTATTGATTTAGGACAGAACAAGCCAAAAGGACGTAATACAGGAATTATCAGCTCCATTGTAGAGATGAAGAACATGAGGTTCAGGGAGATTATATAACGCCCATAATGACATAGATAGTAAATGTCAAAGAAAAGATTTAAATCTAAATTTTCTTGACATCCCAAGGTAGAAATAGTAGGGATTTTAGAAGTCATCTAGCATAAAACTTTTTCTTTACACACAAAGTAACTAAGGCTGAGACAGATTAAGTAGGTTTCTCAAAATCACAGGTAGCAGATTGCAAAACCAAGATTCAAATCAGGATTCTCTGATTCCACATCCAGATTTCTGGTTGAAATTTCAGCTGTATAACTTGTAATCTTTGTGACCTTGGGTTATCACAAATTTGGGTACTTTTTAATGGTGATCTTTCTATTATTCATGGTAGCAATGGCTTGGCTCTATATTGCTATCATAAATATGTTCATTTATTTCAAAATGAGTCTGCATTACTCAGTCAACTTTTTTAGCATTTTTTTCCAATATATTTTTGATAGATATCATATGGGAATCATACATGGTTCCATTCTTGGATTTGAGTTTCTTTATAGACTGGTAAACCAACAATAGTCACCTCAAATAGGTCAAATAGCAAATACCTATCGTCAGCTTTTACACATCCATTCTTTGATGTAATGTCTTTTGATATTAGAAATATTTCTAGATGTTTTTAAACTGTTCATCATCTTTATTAGCAACAGTCATAGTAATGTACATTCATATAGTACCTACTATGGGTCAGGTGCTGTTCTGATCACTTTATAAATATCATCTCATTTGACCCTCATAACAACCCTGACAGGTAGGTTCTATCATTATCTCCATTTCATAGTTGGGTAACTGAGGTAAACAGAAGTTGTGACTTGCCCAGGGTCACACAGTAAGTGTCTGGGATTGGATTTGAATTCAGGTCTCATTCACTCTAACACTGGTACTCTATTATACCAAAGGCCTGGTTCACTCTGAGAGTATTTATAAATATTTTTTTCACATTTTAAATGTGCAAATATTAATGACTCTTAGATGCCATAGAACCTGTGATCTGTTAATATGCTATGAGTTGTTTGACTACTTCCTACATCTGTAGTTGTTCACATCACATTGACTAATATTAGGAAGGTTAAAATTTTTCTAAAGGTGTTCTTCCCAATAATTTTTAATTTCACGATGTCACTATTTTGTTTTTACATATGTAGATCCTGTTTTGTCCTTGATAACTGACCAATATCTTTAGAAGCATTATTTCATCGCTTGCTCCTAAGTAATATCCAGATTCTGACTACAAGCTTTTATTCTGTTTTTAATAGTATACATTAGTTTTCCATTTATTGCGTACATATAACATTGTTATCACTGAAGCAAGTCTTCAAGAAATGAAGCTCTTTAATATACTTTTTGAAAGAAGCATATTGCTTAATTTCATCAATGTACATCAAGTAAATAAGACAATGTTTTGGGGAGACTTTCTTTTTTCACTTAGTCATTAGGCTAAGTACTTCTATGCAGGAAATATGATAATGAGTTTAGTACTAGGGAGATTCATAACAGAATTAAACTATCTGAAAAATACCATATATGATGTCAATTTTTCATGGCATTATTGTTTTGTTGGTATACTTTTAAAATATTTTTCTTTTTTATGTAAACATGAACTGTACTAATGTTTTCACTATATTTCAGAATTTTTAAACTATTTGCAGTATAATTAATTATAATAAAACATGATCATGGAATTGGGTAAAAATGTTAAGGGCAGGAATAAAGAATCTACAGCCTCAAGGTCACATGTGACCTTCTAGGTCCTTGTGTTTGACCTTTTGACTGAGTCCAAGTTTTGTAGAATAAATGTATTAAGGAGATTTGTTTCTGTGGAGTTTGGACTTAGTCAAAGGTTGGAACTTGAGAATCTAGAGGGCCACATGTGACCTTGAGGCCACAGTTTTCCCACCCCTGATTTACGGTAATCCAAATATAAATGGTATGCAGGTAGTGTATTCAATAGTAACTGAATGGAACAGAACAAATATGACTGAATAGAGAAAGAACTCAGCTGAGCCCTCCCAATATTCTCCTCTAAATTACTTCAAAATAACACCAAATACTGAATTCTGGAGTGCCAGAGACAACAAAAGGAAAGAATGAGACATTCATTTAGCCCATGACAAATGAGGAGTTTGGAAAGAGAGATCTGTGACACAAGGGTGGAGACTGATCCAGAATCCATGTGCAGGAAACCCCAGTGGGAGGACTGGGTGGTGGAAACAAAAGGCAGCAGAACCTTCAAGAGCTTTCAAGTGAGAGAGAGGTAGGAAACCTGGCAAGTGGTCAGAAAGAGACTAGAAGAGGGGATTCCTATTCTAGCATCAACTAAGGACCAGACTCTGTTTGGCAGCTCAATTAGACCCACTTCTGAGTCACAGTTCAAAGGCAGGAAGGAGTTGTTACTGTTGTTGTGCAGTTTTAGTCATATCTAAGTCTTCATGAACCCATTTGGGGTTTTACTGGCAAAGATACCACAATTTTGTTTGTCATTTCCTTCTCCAACTCATTTTACAAATGAAAACCTGAGGGAAACTGAGTTAAGTGACTTGCCCAGACTCCTATAGCTAGTAAATGCATGAAGTCATATTTGACTCAGGAAGATGAGTCTTCTCAACTGCAGGTCTTCTACTGGGCTAAGACTGGAACTCATAATAAGACAATTATATCAAAACAACTACAAGCAAAGCCTCAAGGAAAAAAAAATGGGGATTTGACATAAACCCAACAAGAATTCCTGGAAGAGTCAAAAATGATTTTCAAAATCAAATATGAGTGATAAAAGAAAAAATTATCAAAGAAATAAAAGCAAAGAAGAAAAATTATGAAAAGATAATTATAAGCTTGGTAAAAAAAAAAAAAGACACACACACACAAACGGAAGAAAATAACACCTCAAAAGCAAAATTGACCAAATGGAAAAAGGAGATACATGAAATCACAGATGAAAATGACTTTTTAAAAAGCAAAATTGGCCAAATGAAAAGAGATAGGTGAAAATGAGAACTGATGTTTAATCCAATTTTGTTAATACTTAATCAAGCTAGCATAAATTTCCTATTCTCCTTTGTTTTATGTGCCTAAAATTCTTACTCCTGAAAAACCACTGAAGTAACCTCTAGTTATTTGGGTCCTGATTCTTCCCTGGTGATATGTAATTCCATCCTTATACCTTGTACCCCAACCCTTATAACTTTACCTATCATCCACTTTCTAGAGAAACCACATTAAATTAAAGATCAATCTCATCAAACTAAACCATTTGTACTAAAGGTCAGTCTCAACAATTTAAAACTTTTGTAACACCTCTCTCTGCCTTCAAGTTAGTCCCATCACATAAGAATTGATATCATCTCTCAATGTTATAATGGGGAAGAACTGGGATGACATCTGTCCTACTACTCATTAAAGTTCTAACCAATAAAAAGACATTTTTGTTGCTCAAGATTTTGTTCTATCATTCTGTTAATCACTATAAAAGATCTTATCATCCTTAACTTTGAGAATTTCATCATTGAGAGAGGTCATTTATTGATTATCACTGGCCTTACTAGTAAATTGACTGTACTTGTAACTTTTTGTCTCAGAATTTCCATTCAAATAGGTACAAAACCTCCCTGAAGAAAATAATTCCTTAAAAATCAGACTTAGGTAAATGGAAGCTAATGAGACATTAGTCTATAAGATATAAAGAAAAAATAAAACAAAGTCAAAAGAATGTAAAAAAGAGAAGAAAATGTGAAATATCTCATAGGAAAAACACTTAGAAAATAGGAAGGAAAGATAATTTAACAGTAATTGGATTATCTTACATTTAGGCAGCATTATTTTTGTTTTTAAAATATTTTCACACACATTATTTATTTAATCAGGATCTAATGCCCCTAAGCTAAAAATTACCAAGCTTTTAAAACTTCACTAACTGCTTTTCTTTTCTTTTTCCTTTTTGGAGCATATATATTCAAAGGTTTTCTGGCTTACATCCTTATTCTTAGATATGCAGTTGAATTTTCTGGAAAAATGGCCTCTAGGTAATTAAGGTGCCACTTTTTTACAGAAATATAAATCTGAAAAATTTAGGTGAATAAATGTGGGCACTATCATATCTAGCTTGTCATTTGTTATTTTCCTTTTCTAATGATTTTCAATGAAACTGATAGATATTATGTTTAGTTTGAAATACATTTTGCTTTAAATGTTAAAGACTTTGAACTTAAACACTAAGCAATTGAGGATATAATAGCACTCATTTAAAGTGTTCTGAGACTTTAGTTATATCTATAATTAACAGGTCACAAAACAGATTATATGAGAAGACTCATATTATCCTGGAACGTATGTTCATTTACATATCATATCTATTCTCATGATTCTCTGGACCTATTTCTTATGAATTGAATTAATTGCCCTAAAGTGTTAAAACAGATAAAAGATGAGAATTACAACAAAAAAGTAATCCTTTTAATTGGTGCAAATTTGTCTAAATAGAAAAAGTTAATTTTTTTTCCTATTTCTGCTGAAATAGTCCAATGAGATACCTTTTTCTCCCAGAGTATAATGAATCATGGTTTTCTCTCTCTTTTTTTAGCATTGTCCCCAATCTTTTTCTTTTAACAAGTTACCTTGTTTAGATAAAATACTACTCATTTTCATGTTTAAGATATATATCATTGTAGTCACCCAATGAATTAAGGGAGTGAATGAATGAATTGACAGAGAGAAGGATGACTGACTGACTAAACAAAGAATTGTTCTGCTTGAGAGGAGTGGTAGTTAATAGTCCTTACTGAAGAGGAAGTAAAGAAAATAATCTTTCAAAATAGCTTTATGGTAAAATGATTCTTGCTGTTCAATGATCTAGCCAGTCGGGACTACCTAACTTGAACATAGCTCATACTTTCCTCTCTGCATGAATATGTTCATGTTGTGGCTGAAAGACCTTACCCATCTATCCCAACTTTTAACAATTTCTACCAGTCCTTCAAGGAATGCCATTTCACATGACATTTCCATAAATTCTTCCAAAATTTTCCTAACCAGAAGGGATCTTGCCTTCATCCAAAACTGTAGTATTTTTCTCTTATTCATCAATCACCATTTATGTACATTATAGTTATACTCTTTATCTCTTAACATCTCCACTACAGTATAAATTTTTTGATTATAGGAAACAGATACTACTTATTTACATATCTTCCTTATGATCTTGCATAACTTGCATAGCATTAGATTATAAGTTCCTTAAGGACAGATATTATCTTCCCTTTTCTATATATGCCTAGTGCTCATTACAGTGACTGGCACTTAGTAGGCATTTAAAAAATGCTCCTTGACTGATAGATTAATTGCTATTTATTGAATGATAATTGAAATATATATTTATGTCCATCCTTAATAATGAACCTCACCTCAAGATTATGTTGTGCCTTGAGAAGGTAGGATTATGGATGTACAGTTGGAATGAATCTCAGTGGCCACCTAGTCCAATACCCTTATTTTCAAGAAGAGAAAATTGATACACAAGGAGGTTAAATTACTAGTCCATGGTCACACATTTAGATATACATGTGTAGCAAATGTGACAGTCAGACTATGAACTTGGATTTACAATAATTTCAAAGGCAGTATGCTTTCCAGTGTTCTACATTGTCTAAATGTTAGTGGCAAAATTTTAAAATATCATCAATTTAATTTTATTTAATCATGTTATTGATATTTACATTTCATATGTTTTGATATATTCATATATTAATAGTATAACATGATAGTCATATAGTAGCTATATATGTATATATACTTCATTAGCAAAAATACATATATTTGAGACCATGTTCAATTTTTATTTTTTACTGAAAAGCTTTTTCAATTATAATACTCTAAGGACCACTAATCTGTCCCTACATAAATAAAATGATTTATTGATGCTCACCTAGAGAGTAAACAAATGGTGTGAGATTTAAAACCAATTCATTGCTTTGACACTAAAGCCAGTACTCTATCCATGGTATCATAGTTTCCTCAGACTCTTTAACGCTGTCAATTGCATGGAAGTTGCTTGACTGTTTTAGTAGAGGGAGTGTGAATGCCAACAATTTCCTGAAAGAATGAAAACGCAGGTCTACACACACACGTACACACACACACTGATGCACACACACACACACACACACACACACACACACACACACACACACACACACCTGCCCACATAAATATACTCCCCAAACACTCTAATACTTAACTGACTGTTTTTTTAGGAAACTAATAATTCAATTTTTATCAATGACTTTCATTGTTATTAAATTTCACCTTCAGGGGAAAAAAAGTATTATTTATTTTTTCCCTACTGCTTTAACCAGATAAAAGTATCAGAAATTTGAAGCTCTGAAATTGGAATGTAGACAAAAATATATTGTATATCTTTTGGGAAAAATGAGAAATGATTCAGCCATTTTCTTTCCTGTGTTTAAAAGATAAATAGCCTCTCATCATTTAATATGTAGCTTATGAGATATGTGTTGCAAATGCGGCAATACAGTTAATAAGATAGGATTCTTTTGTATCTTTCTGTGGCGAATAGTTCTTGTCTTTTGTGAGCACAATGAGAATAAATTATACCTCTGGAACAGAACCCATTACCAGTAGCTGATAGCACATGGCTGAATTACTTAAGGGAATTACTGAAATCATATTTTGTCTTAAATTTGTTTAAGTATGTTTTTCCCCTCAAAACCAACCTTGCTGGCATGTTTATAGCCATAAAGTCATGCTAACTTGTTTCCCCACATAGCTTTTGCTTTTCTACTTGATTTGTCTCTTTCGTTTTTTGCCTGGTTACTATTGACAATGGAAGAATATCTGGTCTTGTTGTGAATACTACACTGCTCTATCTGGGAAGTAGAGGATGACAAATAGTGTTTCTGACAAGCAGAGGAATAATAGACCCTCAATTTCAAAATTAATAATGCAATATAAATAACATGCTTATGTTTTATGTACTCAATATCTTAGGAAATTGTCTTCATCCTTTCTAGGTTTATTTTTCCTCAACTCTATTCTCCTCATTATAAACCCCAATACTTGAAAACTTGTCATTTTGTTGAAATATTCTTTTGCTTCTTTTATGTTCTGCTCTCCATCTCTCCTACCTAGGAACAATTTCACTTTCCTCCTTCTATTTAAATAATATTTTCTGCCTTTTTCTCCCCTCTAATTAATATTAGACAACTACTCTCAAGACAACTTTCCATTTCCATCCTGTCAAAATATTCTTGAAAACAAGAAAAATTTCCATGCCAACTTTCTACTCATGATCTAAAATTATACTTACAATAAAGATCAATCAAGTTGGACTTTTTCACAAGTCGCCATGAGGTGTCCTTTGTCTTCAACAGCTAACTAGAATGACTACATGGGATATGACCATGTGACCTTGATACACACATATATATATATTTATATTATTCTGTTGTGTTTTGTTTGGTTATCCTTTTCTGTGAGAGGCTGCCTGGCATAGCTGATACAAAACTGACTTTGTAATCAAAAAGACCAGAGTTCATGTTCTGGCAAAGATATGGAGTGATTTGGTGGTTCCTTCTCAGGCTCATTTTACAGATGATCAATAGAAACAAACAGAGTTGAGTGATCTGTCCAGGGTTATACAGATAGTAAGTGTCTGAGCCTAGACTGAAATTCATGAAGATGAATCTTCTTGATTTGCAGGCCAGTGCTCTATCCACTGTGCTACCTAGCTGCCCATAAGTTACACTAGACTACCAAAAAGGTCCGTGAAACAAAAGAATATAAGATTCCTTGCTCTGTGAGCAAATGTAAACTCCTCTATTAGGCACTTAAAATCCTTTACAAGATACCTTTATGCTACCTTTGTAGCTTTATTGTATATTACTGCCTTTTAACTATTTTATGATCCAACCAAAGTGGATTTCTAATCTGAAATGAGTGAAATAAGAAATAACCGATGAAACAAAAATTTGAGCTTCTGAGCATATTGATTTGTTAAACAATTCAAACCAATTACTTAACAAATCTAGATCAAATCTTTTCAGTTTGGCAATGGACCCCAAATACAGGATAAAACAGATTTTTATGCATTAGAAGTAAACAAAAGGATATAAACCAAGATTCAAAGTTAGGTAGTCTGATTTCTAATTGGAGGAAAGATTGAGGACTCTCCAAGTTGGGATGGGGAGAGTAAACATGTGAATGAAGTCAGGGGGGTGGAACCAAGATGTCAGAGTAGAAAGACACATTTACTCTAGTGCTTCCACCACAGCCCACAAAACACCTGTAAAAAATGACTCTCAACAAATTCTAGAGCAGCAGAAGCCACAGAACAATGGAGTGAAAGAGGTTTCCAGCCAAAGGTAACCTGGAAGCCTGACAGGAAAGGTCTATCTCATGAGACATAGAGCAGAGTGAATCCCAGCCCTGGCTATGCTGCACTGGAAGGAACAGGACTTGAACAGAGCTCCAGGGCAGAATTTCCAGAAGGGAGGATCTCAGATCCCTCAACCCACAAGTCACAAAGAAAGCTCCAAAGGTCACTGTGGGAGGGCTTTCTCAACTGGGAGAGAGGGGAACAGGATTCTCCCAGCAGGTTGCTACATGGAAGCAGACTGGGTCCATTGTCCAGGCAGCTCAGCTTAAAGCCTTTAGCAGAATTGAGCAGCTGATCTGAATCTCAGCCTTGAGCATGGCACTGGGGAGTGGAGAAGCACTAGGACCCTTCTCTTGACAAAGGATTCAGAAGTCAAGTAACTGACTGGGAAAATGCCCAAAAAAGGGGAAAAAACATAAGACCATAGAAGATTACTTTCATGGTGAACAGGTGTCTCCTTCCATCCTTTGGGATTAGAACAAGGCATACTGTCAAAAGAAGGTAATCCCTCTGCCTCTAGTACCTCCAAAATGAATATGAAATGAGCTTAGGCCACAGAAGAGCTTGAAAAGAATGTCAGCAGCCTGCTAAAGAAGAATAAAAAAAAACACTGAGGAAAATAACACCTTTAAAAAGAGGCTAACTCAATTGGAAAAAGAAGTCCAAAAAGCCAGTGAGGAGGAGGAGGCTTTAAAAAGCAGAATTAGTCAAATGGAGGAGAAGGTTCAAAACCTCACTGAACAAAATAGTTCTTTAAAGGAGTTAATCAAGTTCAGGGGAACTAATGACTATGAGATTAACCAAGAAGTTAGAAAACAAAACCAAAAGTTTGAAAAAATAGAAGATAATGTGACACATCTCATTGGAAAAACAACTGACCTGGAATATAGATCCAGGACAGACAATTTAAAACTTATGAGACTACCTGAAAGCCATTATCAAAAAAAAAAAGAGCCTAGACATTATCTTTCATGAAATTATCAAGGAAATCTACTCTGATATTCTGGAACCAGAGGGCAAAATAAATATTGAAAGAATCCTTTGATCACCTCCTGAAAGAGACCTGAAAAGAGAAACTCTTAGGAATATTATGGCCAAATTTCAGAGTTCCCAGGCCAAGGAAAAAATACTGCAAGCAACTAGAAGGAAACATTTCGAGTATTGTGGAAATACAATCAGGATAACACAGGATTTAGCAGCTTCTGCATTAAGGGATCAAAGGGCTTGGAATAGGATATTCCAGAAGTCAAAGAAGGTGGGATTAAAACCAAGAATCACCTAACTAGCAAAACTGATTATAATACTTCAGGGAAAAAAAATGATCATTCAATGATATAAAGGACTTTTAAGTGTTCAGAGGAAATGACCAGAAATGTATAGAAAATTTGACTTTCAAACACAAGAATCAAGGGAAGCATGAAAAGGTAAACAGGAAAAAGAAATTATAAAAGACTTTCTAAAGCTGAACTGTTTACATTCCTGTATGGAAAGATAATATTTGTAACTCTTGAGACTTTTCTCAGAGTATTTGAGTAGGTGGAGGGATTATACACAGATACTCTCCCTCTCTCTCTTTCTCTCTCTCTCTCTCTTTCTCTCTCTCACACACACACACACACACACACACACACACACACACAGCCAGAGGGTGCAGGTTGAGTTGAATCAGAAGAGATGATTTCTATAAAAAAAATAAAATAAAAATTAAGGGGTGAGGGAGGAAAATACTGGAAGAAGAAAAGAAGTGGAATGGGGCAGGCTTTTATGAGTGGAACTCATAAAAGAGATAAGAAAAATCTTGTTCAATAGAGGAATAAAGGGAGAAGGGGAAAGGGGAAAAGTGAAGCTTACTCTTCACATATGGCTTAAGGAGGGATTAACATGCTCACTAAATTTGGTATGGAAATCTATCTTACACTACAGGAAAGTAGGGGAGAAGGGGACAAGCAGGGTAAGGAAGATGCTAGAAGGGAGGGCAAATGGTAGAAGGGAGTAATTAGAAGTAAACACTTTTGGGAATGGACAAGGTCAAATGAGAGAATAGAATAAAGAGGGAACAGGGTAGAATAGAGGGCAATATAGCTAGTCTTACTCAACGTGACTATTGTGGAAGTCTTTTGCAAAATGACATATATATAGCCTATATTGAATTGCTTGCCTTCTCAGTGGAGATGGGTGGGGAGGGAGGAAGGGAGAGAAGTTGGAATTCAAAGTATTAGAAATGAATATTGAGAATTATTATTACATATAACTGTGAAATAAGAAACACAGTAACGAGGTATAGAAATTTATCTTGCCCTACAAGAAAGGAGAGAAGTTGAGGATAAGGGAAGGGTGAGGTGTGATAGAAGAGAGGGTTCGTTGAGGGAAGGGGCAATCAGAATGTAAGGTGTTATGGAGTTGGGGGAGGGGAGAGATGGGGAGAAAAATTGTAACTCAAAATTTTGTGGAAATGAATGTTGAAATATAAAAATAAATAAATAGATACAAAAAGAAAGAATGAAGTCAGGTTCCCTCACTAAACAGAATCCTGGGAGGAATCTATCAGTTTGGAAAAGGGGCCAGTGTAGTAGTGTTCTAGATTGATAAGGTCCCAGGAATAGACAGAAATTTCAGAGTGAACAGGCTCAAGAACTGAGGTATATTACGCTTTTTCATGATTGAGTTCCTTAAATTTCCTGGAGGTATTACAGCTATCACCATTCCCAGAAGATTCTTTCCCAGTCTAGCCGAAAATCCATGTGAAGAAGAAGCTCTCAGTATTTTCAATAGACACATGAAAGCATCCCAGATATCTGATCATGTTATATACTTAACTTCTCAAGGTACTAGGCAGCTCTCTAAGACTGTAAATTATTGATTATGAGATAGAGGGAAATGCCATACAAGGATTTCCCCACAGAGATGAAATCACAGGTCTGGACCAGAAAGCTTCTCAAAGATGATGAAGAAAAAGATAGACCCCAGCAATAAATGCTAGAAGGCATGTAGGTCAATCCACTACTCCTAGGTGTTCTTACACAACTTGATTAACCTCCTTGGCCTCTATTTCACATATGGAAAATAGAAATGCCACAGAAGCGCCTCAGGATTTCAAGACTATCATCATTAACATTTATAACAGGAAAGGTAAGGGAGCTGGCTGGTAATTATCAGTGTAACTCCTTGCTCTCTACATCACTGTTCCTTGTTGTACATCACTGGTAAGACAAAGACCTTGTGGACCAACGGTATCACATAGCAGTATTAGTCATGCTCATCCATAGTTGCAGTAGGTATGTAGGTCTTGCGATGTAAAGTCAGATATAAATTTCATGACATGTCACGTGACAAGCAGGAAAAATGCATGTAGATCTTTCCTGCCATGCTTGATAACCTGTTGAAAACAATTGTCATCATTACTCACTCTGAGAAGTTTACCATGGTAACATGGTTCCATGTGAATGGTATATATAAGTGACTCCCAGCGTCCACTTGTGGGCAGGATATTTGGGATAAATACACCTGTGTGAAATATACAGAATTTCAAGCTTTTTTCAAAACTTTAGCAAAAAGTTCAGCCCTCAAAGTTAGAATTGCCTTTTAGGATTTAGCTAATCTTTAGTATAATTTAGTAATTAATCTTTCAATGTCTAGGTTATTTTATTGCTTCACACATTCACAATCCTATCTTCAGATAAGTATGCTCCAATAAACCTCAATAAGGATGACATAATCCAGAAACTACCTAAGACATACCCTGATTGCACAAGGAAATTTAAAACATTAGCATTGTGGGAGGAAACAGACCATGTGTCTAAATCAGACTTATTTTTCTTGTTGAAGGTGTGAGAGAGAAGGAACATGACATAAGAAAGAAAAGCATTTGGGGAAGGGATAATGGTTCTATCACAAGAGCTTTCTGAACATGAGTATAATGTAGTTTTATGGTTTTTTAGTTTAATGTCTTATGTTAGTCCCCATGTAATTTATCTGAATTATAATTCACTAGGTATTGTTGTCATGATTAAAAACTATATGAGAGATGCTAAACTCACACAGACAGAATTACTCCTGGCAACTTGTAGTCAAAATAAATTACAGGATAGCTTTGATGTTTGATTCAGCTCTGCTAATGATTAATGATAATTGAGGAGTTATAATTTTAGTACTTTCGCATCTATTAACAGGGGCAGCTAAGTTGCACAGTGGAAAGAGTGCTGCACCTGGAATCAGAAAGACCCGAGTTCAAATTTGACCTGAGATGCTTACTAGCTGTGTGAACCTGGGCAAATCACTTATCCTTGTGTGCTTCAGTTTCCTCATCTATAAAGTGAGTTGCAGAAGGAAATGGCAAAACACTCCAGTATTTTTTCTAAGAAAAGCCCAAATGGAGTCACAATGTCAGATAGACTGAAAACAACTGAACAGCAAAAACCTATGAACATTCATCCCTTCCTGAAAGACCTAATTGGAAAGGTAACCTCATCTAGGACACTTTCCTCGGTTTCCTCAATGAAAATGTTCCCTTCTTTGAAATTTGCAGGTCATGCTATTTGGTCTCTCCTATGTACTTAGTCATTTTCTAACTTGAACTGGAGTTATTTGTGTCCATTTCTCATCTCTTCTCTTCCTAGAAAAAGTTAGCAAATATCATTTTACAATTTACATCCAATGATTAAGAAAGGACTTTGCATATAGTGGATATTTAATGAATATTTGTTGAATTTGTTTTCTGGATATTGTTTGTCCTGGCTACCTGAAATACTTAACAGCCTCTATTATTTTGTATAAGCAACTGCCAGATCCTTTTCTGCCAAATAAGTTAATACCCAAGTCAAATATTTATCCTTTCAAATTATCATCATATTATTTTCAATTTAAATTAGTATGCTCATACTTGAAGGCACTGCAATGCTGTGTTGATTTGAGGTCAGATTTTAGATATAGTTACTTGAGTTTCTAGTGTTGGAAAAGTACATCTGTCACTCCTTATGGACAAACTTCTCTGCTAGCAATTGGTGTTTTTCATCCCTTTTACATGGAATCCAGCATTCCTGCATCCAATATTCTTTCCATAATTTCTGATTTTATATTGAAAATAAATGATAGTGAAGGATTCCCTTGATTAAAATTAACTCTCTAAGAAATTTGATTATCATACAGTTCTTCAGTGAAGTTCCCTTCCAGTTAAATTCCATTTTCTTGGACCAATTTCTTCCTGTAATGGTTTGGTTTAGTTTTACCTATTACAACACAAGTACATAACGCATTCATCAGGGAAAGGGTATTACCAGTGTGAATGTTATGATGTACTTGTTGTCCTGGGAAGTTAGATATTGCTGAATTAAAATGTATTAAAAAGTTCTGACAGTTTTGATCTACTATCACTCCTTTGATCAGCATCCTTTAGTCACTTCCTATTGACACTAGAATAAAATACAAATTCCTTACTGTCATATTCAAGGCCTTACAGTCATTCAACAGTATTTTTCAGGTGTGTCTGACTGTTGGTGACACCATTTGGGGTTTTCTTGGCAAAGATACTGGAGTGGTTTGGCATTTCCTCCTCCAGTTGATTTTACAGATGAGGAAATTCATGCAAACATGGCCAAGTGACTTGCCCAGGGTCATATAGCTAGTAAATGTACTGAGGCAGGATATGAACTCATGTCTACCTGCCTCTAGGCCCAATACTCTATATACTCTGGCTGCATTCAAGGCCCTATACGTTGTCCCAAACCTTTCTTTCCAGTCATTTCACATTTCTCTTCTTCACACAATCAGCATTAGAGATACATTAGTTACTAGTTGTCTTCCAATGTGGACATTCTGTCTTCCAACTTTGTACACTCACAAATACTGTCCCCAAATATACTTCCTCATCAGAGGTGCCTGAGTAAACATAGTCCTTTAATGGTCAGAGGTCTCATTTGCTATGATACATTCTCTGATTCCTCATTTTTTATTACTAAGAGTAATACATCTTCCCTTAAATCGTGCATGTGTGTGTGTGTGTGTGTATATACGTTATATTTCCCCCTCCCCCATATCCCTTCAGTAGATTGGAAGTTCCTTGACAGCAGGTACTATTATATTTTTATCTCTATATCTCTTGGACTGGGAAGACTCTTATGTGTATGGTAAATGCTTAATAAATATTTTATGAATTGAATTTGGTGGGACCTTTGTTTTAAAATCTCTACAATCTTATCCATTAATAAGGGACCTGGAATTAATGGTCTCTAAGTTCATTCAGATATAATTTATGATACTGTGATATGATTTGAATAGATATTGATCAATTCCTTAAGCCAAATGAGCATAACACATCTACATTAAATCAATGGGCCTAGGTAGAAGCTAAAAAAGAGTACTGAACAAACTCAAGGACTAACTAAGTTTTGAAGAATACTGACTATAAGTGTAAGTGGTCTTACAGCTACCCTGAATGACAAAAAAATGCATTTGGCTTTTGTCCTTAAAAATAGAACTCTAGAGAAGAAATTGGGAATTACAATCTTGTGATCATTTCCATAGCTAATAAGCTAGCAAAACGTTTAAGAAATGACAGTCTCATCAAACATTTAAACAATATATATAACCTCTTAGAGGAAAGAAAACATGGTTTCTCCAAGACAGAATTCTTTAACTTTATGTGTATATGTGCGTGTATGTATGTATATAACTACGTGTGATAGAATCCTTTATCAATCTGATGAAATTCCTTAACCCTCACTAGTAATTGAAGAAAATGTGAAACTTCAGTAAGAGTTGAGAGAAAATGAATATGCATTTTTTCCCATCTTAGTTCCTACTCTCCATCTCCCTGAAATCTTTTTACATTAAGAACTTCTGCTCTAAGGAAAAATCATGAATAGCCTACTAACCCCTCAGCCTTTTGCAATCTGACTTTGACTTTCCTGAACACTCCCTTGAAGCCACTGTCTTGAAAGTTACTAATGAACTCCTAACTGCCAAATCTAGTCATCATATCCTTGACCTTTTCCCAGCATCCCCTCAGTCCTCATTCTCCTTGACCTTTTTTTTTTTTATGGCATTTCCTATTTTATCAACTTGAGCTTCTTGATAATTGCTACTAGCTATTCCCTATTCAAATGAGACAGTATACATATAGTACTTTGCAGAATGTAAAGTGCTACGTGAACCTGAGGTATTATGGTTGTGGCTTATTCTACTAGTGTAATTGTTCAGCTGAGAGCAATATAAATAACAGTGTCGAAAGAATTAAAATGGAGCATCACTTAGATTTCAGTGAAGAGCGTCATGGTGAGTGTGATGAGGCCACAGTACACAATATGTAAGGCACTAAGAAGAGCCAGAGAAATGTATATCATCAAAGAAGTTCATGATCAAATAAGCAGATGGTCTGGTTCTATGATGAGGGAGGATAAATAAGGGACAGTCAATGAGTTCCATCTTTGAGATTTTAAGAAAGAGTGAGGAAGGTTCCTAATATATAGTTTTCCTTTATTAAGGCAAACTTACCCAAATACACAGAAAGGAATCAGATAGGACAGAAAGCCATGAATAGGTTACTTTCTACATTAGGGAGAACTTCCTCATTAATGAGCTCACAGACGTTCAGGATATTCCTCCCACCCTCTCCACTGGCATTGTAACATTACTTTCTTTGTCCTTGTGTCAAAGAACTCATCTTCTCCATCTGCTTCTTTGAACTTTCCTTCAGCATCTCCCTTTATGATCCATCTGCTTCTTTCCATTTCCTTAAGGTGAACTTTTCCCCAAGTTCCATCTTTAACCCTCTTCTCTTGTTTTTCTCTATACTTTTTCTTGATGATGTAGTTTCCATTGGTACTAGTTATATTAAGAAAGTCCCTAACTTTGATGTCTTTCTTAAACTCCCACTCAGCATTTCAAATTGTGTACTGGACACAATTTGTTGAACAAGTCAGCCCCAAAGTGACAAATTAGTTTTAACTTGGATTCATTCTAGGTACTTAGAAATAAATGCAGGACAGCCCAAATTAAAGTCTAGAAATAAATTCTGTTAGTTAATGAATTTTTCCATTGAAATGATATTGTTAATCATAGCTACATCTTTAGGATTATCAACAAAGATAAAAAAAACTATTTGAATCCTAATGTATGTGCAATAAAATATAAATTCCATGGAGGAGTGGGGAGAGGTAGAAAATAATACTGGTTAAGTAGTTACCTGGAAAGGTAGGTTCAGCAGGAAATATAAATGGATTAGAAAAAAAATGTTTGCAATAAATATTTAAAATGGCTTATATATGAATGACTACTAAAACAATCTGAACACCTCACTTTTACTTTTTTTTTTTGAAACAGGGATACCTGTGTCCTTTCATAGGTATGTTTTGGAGTCACTGTTGTCATTATCATGATGTAAAATGAGAATCGGGAGGAAATTCAGAGACCATCTAGTCCAACTTATATTCAAAAAAGAGATCACCTATCCTTTGATTAGAAATTTCTAATTAGAGGGTAACTCACTAACACTCAAAGCAGTCCATTCCACTTTTGGACAGATTTAAGTGTTAAAAAGAAAATAAAACAAAACATTTAGACATTAGACCCAAATTTGCCAATATGGGACTATTAGCCATTCTTCCTGGTTCTGCCTTTGGGGCCAAAAAAAAAAAAAGAATAATTTAGTCATTCTTTTACACAATGGTTCTTTAAAGATTTGAATACAATGATCATGTTTCCCTGAGCTTTCTCTTCTTAGACTTAACACCCCTATCCCTTTAGCCAATCCTCAAATAGCATGGATTTGAGATCATTTTGGTTTCCTTTGCTGTACACTTTTCAGCTTGGTAATACTTTTCTGAAGGGGTGACGCTTAAAAATGAACACAATTCTCAAGAAGTGTTTTGATTACAGATTATGTCACATGGAACAATAAAGAAAGCATACTTGCTACCCACTATGTCAATTCCTGTTTCCATGTGTTTGTTGTTAACATCTATTATATATCACAATAGACTATAAAAGGAATGACCACATACTATTAATTGTAATAGTCTCATTCTAAGCCATGAAGAGAAAATGTGCCCAAGGGAGAAAGGGATCATTTTATGATATGTATAGGGATTCACATCATGTTGCCATAATAATCATATTGTTAGAAATTCTTGCATGATAACTACATATACGATGAACTTATATATTCATCTATTTGAGATTTAGATCTTTTGTCACATTTGTATTTGTACAAGATGTTTTTTTTATTTTTTAGAATTCCAAAGTTTTAATTGATATTTATGTTTCTAGGAGAAAAGAATCTTTAATTTTATTTCAAAAGACTGCTAATATATTTTGGTTCCTGGTTCCTCTGGACATAAGAAAATTATTCACACACACACATATACATGCACATGCATATAAATGTATATATAATTGTGTAGTAGATATGTTATATTTATATACATTTAAGGATTAGAGAATGTTACATTATTCCTTTGCTATTGAAAGTTATATAAGGTATCATTTTACAAAGACACCACTGCTTTCATTGGATAGGAATGCATAAAAGATTTTTAGGACTCATATCACATCTCCTGTCTATGTGTTATTAAACTAGTCCTATTTGTATGGTATTTGAAGTTGCTGTATGACAATACCCAATTTATACAAAAATTCCTCAGTCAATTCAAAATATGAAACTCAAATCACCTCTCTCTATATACAGATTTAACAAGGACCTTTCTCTAGAAAAAAATCTAATCTGATCATCTAATTATGGTATTGTGCTTTACAATTACAAAATACTTTCATATACATATAAACATGACAATCCTATTTGAATAAAGACTGTATGAATCCACTCATTGCTTTAGGTGGCTTTCATCTGAGTCTTTTACTCACCTATAATCAAATTCAATACAACAAACAGAAAATGAAATAAAACTTGTCTTTAAAGAACTCACATTCTACTAAGAGTGAGGTTTAGAGGAAGTCATCATTTTTAGAAGTATGTATACTAAAAGCGTAGACAACAACTTTGAGGGAAGGAAGGAGGATGGAAGGGAGAAAGAGAGAGGAGAGAAGGAAGGAAGGAAGGAAGGAAATGCTAATTGATGGGAGAGAATTAGAAAAGGTTTTTTTTGTAAGGGCTCATCTCCAAGTGTATCGGGAAACAACTTAGAGATTCCATAAAGTGGGGGTGAAGAGGGGTTAAGTTCATCAGACATGGGGAATTCTTTTCACAAAGGTAAATAAGGAAATAGATAGTGAGCCAGACTGTAATAGGTTACACTTTAGAGTGTATAAAGTAGTTTAATACGTTATTACATCTGATCCTTGCTACACCATTGGGAGGTAGATACTCTTATTATCTCCATTTTACAGGTGGGGATACTGAAGCTGAGATGTTACATGCCTTGCCCAGGAACACACAGTTACTAAGTGTATGAGTTAGAATTCAGACTTTTCTAACAGTATCCACTGCACCATGTAGCTGCTCCAGTAAGCCAGTTTCACTAAAAGACAGAGAACATGAAGGGAAAAAAAGACAACACAAGATTCAGGGGCAGATGGGAGCTAAGTTGGTAAGGGTTCAGATGCCAGGTTTACTAATTTGTATTTTATCCCTCAGGTAATAGGGTGCCGCTTGGAGAATTGTGAGTATAGGGTAATACTGACAGATATAGTGCCCTAGCCCACATAACTTTTCCCTCATTCCTTTCCCCTTGCCCCCAGCCATCCCCAAACCTGTCAAGACTGGCAACTGTCTGTCACCAGGTATGCTTCCCCCTTTCTTTCTCTTCACCCAGTGTTTGAATGAAATAGGAGCCAACTACTCCTCTCCTAAAAGTCTACAAGCCTTACAACTCATTCTCTATGTCCTACAATACCTTCTTGTCCTATATGTTCCTCTAACCTACTTATATAATCCCAGGGATGTGGGAAATTGCCATCAGTCCTATTACTCTAACAATAGGATTTTCTAGAATCCCATAAGCCGTGGGGCCAGATTTTCAGTGTCACATTGGATAGAGTGCTGGGACTGAAACTTGTCCTCCTGAGTTCAAATCCAGCCTTAGACATTTACTATCTGTTTGACTTTGGGCAAGTCATTTAACCTTGTTTGCCTCAGTTTCCTTACCTGTAAAATGAACTGGAGAAGAAAATGGTGAAACCCTGCAGTATCTCTGACAAAGCAACAACAATGAAATGAAAATATTATCATAAAGAGTCGGACACAACTGAAACAACTGAACAACTCGGTCAAATGAAATGCAAGTTTTTCAAAAGTGGGAATAGTCTCATTTTTCTGTTGATATATATACAGCATATAATACTTTGCACATAGTAAATGCTTAATGAATGCTTTTTTTGTTCATTGGTCTATCTGTTCATCCACCTATCCATTCATCTAATCATTCAATATGACAGCTATGTGCTTCAGAGTATAGTAGGTTTAAAGTTTTGGGAAGGGAAGGCAAAGGAAAGGAAAAGGAAAGGGGAAAAGAAAGCAAAGGAAAGGGAAGGAAAGGGAAGGGGAGGAAAGGGAAGGGAAAGAAAGGAAAGAAAAGGGGAAAGGAGAAGAGAGGAGAGGAGGAAAGGGGAGGGGAGGGGAGAGGAGAGGAAAAGTAACAAGCTCCTAAATTATGATAGAGGCTGTGGAAATGAAAAGAAGGGGTTAGGCATAAAAGGCATTGTAGATGTTGTCTGGATAAGGCTTGGCAAATTACAGAATAGAAGGGATTAGGAAGAGTACATAGTCAAAGGACTCCAAGTTTGTGGGTCTAGAGACTGGAAGGATTGTGATACAGTCCGGAGAAAGTGAGGAGGAGGGGCAAGTTTAAGGGGGAATGAGAAAAATGATACTTTCTGCCCTTCCCCCCAAATAAGCAGTTTTTAAAATAAAATAGAATCTTTTACCTTTCTGGCTAAAATTCTAGCAGTTTATAACTCTTTAAGTAAGACATATATATGGTTTTACTTATAGAGTCAGTGATTTCACTTTAATGCTCTTTAAGACCATTAAAAGTTTTATCTGTAATTGGGTTTCCAATTTTGTTGCTCCCTTAACTTGCTCTAAATTCAATATTCCAATCCCCAAGGTTTTGAATTCCACATTTGCATTGACACACTTACCTTCTTCTTAAACATACAAGATACTTCCAAAATTAATGTATAAACACCATTGAAGCATTAGAGACTCAAGATAGAAACATAATTACCCTAGGGATATAATATTTTCAGAATGTATTTCAATTCAGAATATCTTTGAGTGCTAATATAGTACTAGATGCCCAGGAGAGTTTCTAAATCTAGACCTACCACTATAGTGAATGTTTTCAGAAAAAGCATCTTTTTTTAAAAGAGCTAAAATATCTTGATGAGTTTGACACTGAGAAATCATGGAAGCAAGAAGATTCTTTAGGACTCATTTATTTCAGGGTGAGGGCCCTTAGAAACATAACACTGAAGTCCAATTGGAAATTAATAGTTAACTAAGGAAAAAAATCAACATCACCTATGCAGAAAGTATAATTAGGAAAAAAAAATGTTCACATTTAATTCAAAAGTTAGTATCATCCTATTCATCAAGTTAACAAAAAATCACATAGTATTAACTATTTTTCCTAATGTTCAAGTCATAATATGATTTTTCTTTACATTGACAAATACAATATAAAATACGTATGTTTGCATGTGTGTATGTATTCGTGTGCATGTGTGTGTGCGTGCGTGGACAAGATCTACTCCTATCTCCTGTCATAGTATCAGTATTTCATTTAAGTTATATATACACATTTATTCAGAAAATGAACTCCAAAACATTTTGATTCATTCAATCATAAATATTTATTGCATATACATACACACACATGCATGTGTGTGTATGTATATAGTAGGCATTATAAAAGATACAGATATCTCTAAAGAAATAACCCCTCTTCTGAATGAGTCAAATTTAATGATGAAGAGACATGAACTTTGTAAAGCAATATATTGCCATTGTCATGTGAGTGATAGTAGCGAATACTAGGAGAGAGATCATTCTAGCCTGAATGGTCAAGGAAAGCTTAATGGTGGAGGTGTAGGACCCTGAAAGATAAGTTAGATTTTCATAATCTAAGATGAAAGAGAAAGGTACCTTTTCACTGACTTTCACTAATGGCTGGAATGTTCTTTTTCAAATTGGAATCCCTGCATTTCTTTCCAACTTAATTCATTAGTCACCTTCAATATAAAACTTTTCCAGGTCCACACCTACTATTATTGCCCTCCTTCTCAAAAACACCCTGTGTTTACTATCTATATAGTTTGTATTTTTATGCAATTTGCTCCAAATATAAGCCCCTTGATAGTAGAGGTAATTTCACTTTTGTATGTATCCTAAGGAGAAAAAGACAGAGAGAGAGAGAGAGAGAGAGAGAGAGAGAGAGAGAGAGAGAGAGAGAGAGAGGAGAAAATAGTGGAGAAGAAGGAGAGGGAAGGAGGGAAAGAAGGAGGGATAGAGAGAAAGAGAGAGAGAAGTAAAGGAAGAGAGGAGAAAATAGAGAAGAGAGGAGAAGAGGGAAGGGTAAAGAAAGTAAAAGGAAAGGAGAGAAGGAGAGGAGAAGATATAAAGATACATCTTTGTGGAATATCTACATGTACACAAAAATGAAAAAAACTTGAGATGGCAGAAAAATGTACCATTGAAAATGCATTCTGGTTATGTTGATTTTTTTCCCCTTTACTTCCAACTCATCATTATCTCATAATCTACACCATAATATAAACTCTAGATCTCTTTTGAGTTAAAATTATGGAAAATAATTTTATTTTTCTTTTTGTGTCATGTTGTTTGCTTAGAAACAAAACAAAAAATTGATTCCATGAAATACCATTGTGTGCTTAACTAAAAGTCCTTAAGGAGAAAAGAAAACCTGACCCCAGTCTCATAAAATTACTTTATGGGCCACACAACAGAGTGTACAGGACAAGCAGCAGGCTCCTATTGAATTAGTGTACTGCCTAAATGAGTTGGCTTCATAGAAATGTTGACAACTCCCTGACATTATTGGCACTGACTCTTCACTGTTAATACATGAATGTGTGCTGTCAGAAAATGGAGGGAATAATTTTGAAAATAGATTATACACTTTGCCTTTGAGTAATGATAATTTCCAAACACTCAGTCTGACAGTCACTGGCTAGTTCTGTTTCAGGATTTTCGAAGCAAAATTTTGTTGTTGTTGTTTATTTGTTTGTTTGGTGAATGGAAAGGTTACCTATTAGGTGAAACACTTGGTGAAAAAAAAAGAATATTATAAATCTCCACAAGTTTCCCCAACTTAGTTAAAGCCTGGATGTGACTCTGTTGAGGTGGCCACAGGTAAAATGATCACAAATTGTCCAAAAGAAAACTAATAAAGCAATACAACACACACTGGCATTTTCATACTGATATAAACAAGTGACACCCAATTCCACTGAAACAGATATTACAAACTAAAAACAAAAATACATAGCCAACTATTCTTTCTGACATTTAATTTCTCCTAATAAAGGACCTCTACATAATGACTAAGACAACTTCTATTTAAATTTCATAGTAATTTGAAAGAAAATGTAACATGTCAAATTATTACACTTTAGAGGAGGAATTACCCAAGGAAAAAAAATCTAGTTTTTTTTTTTTTTTTTACAGATTAGGAAGCTGAGGGCCAGAGAAGTTAAGAGGTTTGTGTGTCCCAGAATTTAGGCCTCCTGACTTTTCAATGCTTTACAGTTTCTCAATTTTTTCTGGCTTTACAAGGAAATATTTATATATATATTATATATATATAATATATATAATATGTCATATATAATATATATATGCAGTCAGTTGCTAGGAACTGCTATATTCTTTTTTAGATTATTTCAACTTTAGATCATTGTTTACAGAGTTAAGAAAAAATGCCTATATGTAATGGTGACTGGCAAGGTTCTCACCCTGCTCCATGTGGTGAGTTTTCAAATAACCATATAAGCAGAGAAGGATTGCAGCTTATTACAAACACGGTAAAAGAGAGAAAATAATAGAACTTGATTCACACATGTGCTGTGAGGCTCAAAATGAAGTAGCCTAAATCACGAGTGTTGCATTGATACTCTGAAATATTATCAGTCACTCAATAAACATTTATTAAGTGCCTACTATTTGACAGGCACTTTGCTAATCACTGGAGACACAAAAGGCAATAGACAATCCGTGTCTACAAGGTGCTTATAATCTCATGGGGGAGCATGATAAAAGGACCTGAGAATGCTGAACATGTTGAAAGACAAATATAGCACCCTAAAATATGCAAAATTTTTTCCATGTATGATTAGTTTATTTGAGTACAGTAGTCATCTCAGCATTTCCAACAAAAGACATTGCAAGATAGCTTACTGACACTGTTGTGTGTTTTCTTTATATTTTAATTTGCACTGACCTCTGGGAGCCTCCAAACCTCTAGCCTCCTTTCTCTTCCCCTCCCCTCCTTTTCCTTCCTTCCCTTTTACTCCCCTCCTCTCCTCTCCTTCTCACATAGCCTATAATTGTCAATGTTTTGAAAATATTTAATTACATATATTATTCACTTTCTACTTACAATTATCCACTGGTGAACCAAAAGTTCTGTGAGAACTACATCTCAGCATTTGCATAGTACTCAGCCTATGGTAGATTCTTAATGAATATTTCTACATTTCACCCTTCTTTTTCAATAAACTTACACTGGGAGGTCACAAGTGATCAGTTGTTTTTATTATGAATTCTATTAGGAAAAAAGTCCCCCCTTTGCCTTTTCTAATTTTTTTCATTTGTCTTGTTTTTTCAATCAAATGCCTAGAAAAATGGCACAGTCAGAGAAGCAAGTATCATTTAAATCCAATGGATTTAAAAATTAATTCTACCAGGCATTTAAAATATAATTAATAGCAATAATATGTAAATTATTTGAAATAAGCCAGATAAAGGAATCCTATCAAATTCCTTTTATGACACAAATATGATGCTGATATGATATGAGGGAGAACAAATACTAGGGAGAAAAAGAAAACTATAGATCAATTTCCTTAATAAATGTAGATGCAAACATTTTGAATAAAATACTAGCAAAGAGATTACAACAATTTATCACAAGCATCGCATACTGTGAGAAAATGGGATTTTTTCCAGGAATGCAGGGATGGTTCAATATAAGGAAAATGATCAGCATAAATGACCATATTAAAAACAAAAATGGCAAAAAATGATATTATTGTATCAATAGATACAGAAAAAGCTTTTGATAAAATATAATATCTATTCATATTAAAACACTAAAAAACAGTAATAAATGGCATCTTTCCTTAAAAATGATAAGTAGTATCTGTCTAAAACAAAGAGCAAATATTAGTTGTACATGGGATAAAATAGAAATCTTTCCAATTTAAATAAAGGTGAAGTAAGAATATTCACTATCAACACTATTATTCAATATTGTACAAGAAATGTTATCTATAATAATAAAACAAGAAAAATACATCAAAAGTATAAGAGGAGGCAATGAAGAAGCAAAGCTATCACCTTTTGCAGATACGTAAAGCATAAAAGAATCCTAGAGAATCAGTTAAAAAGTAGTCAAAACAATTAATAGATTTGCAGGATATAAAAGAAACCCACATAAATCATCAGCATTTCTGTATATTACCAACAAAATATAGCAGGGAAAATAGGAATATAAATTTCATTTGAAATAACTGCAATATAAAATATTTGGGAGTCCTCCTGCTAAGACAAACCTAGGAAGTGTATGAACTCTTTTCACACAAATAGAGATGTAAAAAACTGTAGAAATATTAATTGAACATGGGCAGGCTGAGCCAATATAATAATATTAACTAATAATACAATATAATAATACCAAGTATACCTAAATTAATTTGCTTCTTCAGTTCCGTAGCAACCAAAATGCCAAGAAATTATTTTATGCAACTAGTGAAAATAGTAACAAAATTAATTTAGAAATAAAAAGGTCAAGAATATCAAAGGAATTAATGAAAAAAATGAGGGTGGCCTAGAAGTACCAGATTTCCAACTATGTTACAACCCAATAATCATAAAAAAAATCAGGTTCAGGGTCATGAAATAATATGGTGGATCATTGGAATAAATTAGATACATAACATATAGTAGTGAATAACCACTGTAATCTAAGGTTTGATAAACTAAAAATTGAACCTTTTGGGGCAAAGAGCTCACTATTTGAAAAAAAATGCTTGGAAAACTTGAAATCTATCTCATAGAAACTATGCATGGACCAACATCTGACACTGTATACTAAGATTAGGTCAAAATGAGTATGTGATTTAGACATAAAGTATGAAATCATGAATAAATTAGGCGGGGATAGGAAAAAATTACATGTCACATCTGTGGACAGTGGAAGATTTCATGACCAAAAAAGATATAGAAAGGATCATGGGAAGTAAAATAAATTCTTTTAATTACATGAAATTGAAAAGGACATGCACCAACAAAACCAATGTAGGCAAAATTAGAAGGAAGAATTGATTATAGCAAATTTCTCTGACAAAGGTGTCATTTCTCAATTTTATGTATAACTGAACCATTTTTTTTAAAAAAAGGAACTATTATTTCCCAATTGATAAATGGTCAAAAGATATGAACAGGAAAATTTTAGAAGAAATCAAAGCTATCAATAGTAATATGAAACAAATATTCTGAATCACTACTGATTAAAGTCTGAAGTACATAAACTTTGAAGTACAACTTCATACCCATCAGAGTGACTAAAATGACTGAACAGGAAAATGACAAATGCTAGAGAGAAAGCAAAAAAATAGGGACATTAATTTACTGTTGGTGGAGCTTTGAACTGTTCCAATCATTCTGGAGAACAATTTGGAGCTATGCCAAAAGAACTATAAAACTGTGTTTACCTTTTGACCCAGATATATCACTAACAGATCTATATCCCAAAGAGATCAAAGAAAAAGGAAAATGACCTATATTTACCAAAAAATACATACATATATGTACATATGTGTATATGTGTATATATGTATGTATAGTTACATATATATATAAGAGTTCATTTTATGGTAGATAAAAAGATGCCCATCAACGGGGGAATGACTCAAGAAATTGTGGTATATGATTGTAAAGAAATACTCTTGTGCTATAAGAAATGACAAGCAGAATGCTTTTGGAAAAACTTAGGATGACATATATACTGAAGCAAAGTCAAGTGAGCAGAACCAGGAGAATATTGTTTACAAAAACAGCAATATTGTAACTAAGATTGATTCTGAAAGATTTAGCTATTCTCATCATGACAATTTCAAAGGATTTACAATGAAAAATGGCATCGAACCACCAGAGGACTAAGGAGCAGTGAATGCAGGTTGAAGAATACTTTAACTGTGTTCAAATCTTACCTTAGACTCCGCCAAGGTCTGTCAATCAGGTGAATTACTTAACTACCCTATCCAGAAAAAAAATAGCTTCTTACTATTCTCATTCCTTTCTTTAAAGAAAATTTGGCATATTTTTCCTGATTCTTTATTTCACGACAACATAGCACATCATATTAGTAGAGAAGAAAACAGTTTACTTTTACTAAGAATGTAGGAAAAATATATTTTCATTTCTGAAGCAGTTATGACACATTTCAATATTACTGTCTTTATTAAAGTATTTACATAGTACTTCAAGGTTTGCAAAACACTTCACATATGTTATCTCAGTTGATCCTCAAAACCACATGAGGTTATAGGTAGTATTATTTTCCCTGTTACACAGCCATACAAACTGAAACTGACATGATTACGTGATCTGCCCAGGATCTTAGAGTAAGGATTTGAAACCAAATTTGAACGCAGGTCTTCCTAACTCCAAGTCCAACCTTCTGTCCACTACTCCACCTAGGTGCATTGATAATTATGCACCTATAGTATTTCATGTTCCCTTAAATTTATCTGAGGATGATCAATATAGCTGAACAATGGCCTAAAATTAAACTATTATTTATTTATCTCTAACAATAATCTTCACATTTGTATAGTGCATTAAACTTTTTGTGAAATGCCTTTACATCTTAACAAAGTGTCTTCACCTTTTCACTTCAAAAAAATGTTGATATTACTGTATAACGATGGGATTTAGAACTGTAAGCTACTCAGGAATCATATAATCCAGGTCTCAGCTTTCTGTAGAGGAAACTCTAGATAAAAAAGGCTAAATATCATGCCCAAGGTAGTATAGGTAGAATCAACAGCTTCAGCATATAAAGCAATGTAGTCTGACTTCATATTAGTGGGTTTTTTTTCTACTTTACCACACTTAATCTCATGAAAGTCTTATTTGGTACATGATAATTTTAACACTATTCTTACTTGAAAAATTTGGAAAATGGAAGACGGAAAAGCTGTGACTTGCCTTTTTGATATGCAGGTAAATAGTGACAAATCAGTGACTGAACCCAGGTCTTTGGATTCTAAGCCAGTGCTCTTCACAATGGGGAAATTTACCTCCACATTATTGCATTAATGATAATACTTGAAAATAAAATTAGAATTGGTTAAGGGTTTAAGGCATAAGCTTAAGAAATGCTTATTAAGAACAGGATAAAATGCAATTTAGGAAGCATTAACAAGCTTTCGAAATATGACAGCACTCTGTATCTGAAGAGGAGACCTCCGATATTTAGATGGGATAATCAATAAGCTTGTAACCCAGCTGGATCTTATCTATTCTCATGGCTAATGAACATTCATTGCTGTGCCAGGAAAGAGACAAATGTAGAAAAATGTTGTCTGAGTCAATATTTCTAATTGATAGAATACATTTGGCAAGATAGTCAGAAATACAGAAAAAAAGGAAGCCGTGAAGTGAAAAGAGGAATGAAAGGAAGAATGAAAAGAAGAGAGGAGGAAGGAAAAGAGAAAAAGGAAGCAGTAAAAAGAGAGAGAAAGTAAGGAAAATAGGGAGGAAGAGAGGACAGAAGGAAGGAAGGAAGGGAGAAGAAGAGGAAGAAAAGTGGAAATAAATATTTATGAATATTCCCCTCCTATTTATAATACTTATATTTAATATGAAAATTATTTTATGCAGTGAGAATGCCTGCTTTTATTATTCTACAAACCATATTTTGTCATAAAAGGATCACTTATTCTATTCTAAAATGTTAAGATAGGATGGTAGTTTATAATTTTTTTCCATGTTAACAAAGCATACACTTTCTTATATATAGAACATTCCTATTGCCTATTTCCCTTGTGTGTTATTATAGGACACATTATTTTCTACAAAAGATCATGGATTATGCCATTCTGGAGAGCACTGCCTTGGCATACATGTTATAGGATCAGACTGACATCATTATAGACATGAGTGATTATCTAGTGTTATAATATAGTTATGGCCTTGAGGGACTATTATATAGGGTTGTTTGCTCAGAGTGCTATGCTTTTTACTTTTCCTAGATGTTTATATGGCTAACTCTTACTGTCTTAGGTGTCAGGCTGCCTGTTCCAAAGTCTTATCATTATCAGTGATTCTACCCACAGTTTTTAGGGACCTACTAAAAGTTTCCCTTTTCACCTTTTTAATTTGTGATGTGATGATTAATCGTGGCCTTCAAAGTCAGATACCTAAACCTTTAGATAGGCATAGAAACTGTACCTGTAATTTCATTGATCTATATCATGAACTCCCAGATGAGCATATTCCCTCTATCAGTACAAGCCAGCATCTTTGCAATCTGTTGCCTATAGCATCTAGAGATAAAGTGAATTATCCAGGGTAACACAGCTAGTCTGTGTTAGAGGAACAATCTGAATCCAAGTCTTCCTAACTTCAGTGCCAACACACTATTGTCAAGCTTTTAGAATTGTATGTTTAAAAGTATACCCTAAATGAAAGTTCCACTATCTGTCCTATGAGTGAGGCATATTTCATAGGTAATTAGGACTTCTGACATCTATTACAGCTACTAATTTTTTAATCACGTTAATATCATTCTTTTCTGTTTTTTGAAGAAATTTATTTCATGCTGATATATTTGATTTTATTATCTTGAATTTCGTTGTTATTTTTTAGTCATTCCAGTAGTGACCAATTCTTTGTGACCCCATTCTGAGTTTTCTTGGCAAACATAGTGGAGTGGTTTGCCATTTCCTTTACCAGCTCATTTTACAGATGAGGTAACTGAGGAGACTAGAGTTAAATGACTTGCCTTAGATGTGAGGCTGCCTGACATCAGACACACACCTAGTGTCTAAGACCACCTGTGAACTCAGGTCTTGCTGACCTCTGGCTTGGTACTCCATCCACTGTGCCACTTAGCTTCCTGATTGTCTTGAATATAGAGTCCTAAAACCAATCAAATGGGAACCAGGACTGGAGTTGAATATACAATTGCAGGGAGAGAACAAAAACCTCTGAGCTATTTAATGAAGGTACATGGCATGACATCTTAGCTCTAGAGGTAGAAACACTGTCTGGGCATAAGAGATGGGTATGCAAAGAAATATAACTAGCATTTGGTCATTAAAGAAACTAAATGACAATAAAGTTAGAAACAACAAATCATTCCTGACTGGGAATATGTGCACAACGCATTTTGAGAAACAGAAACACTATAGAACCAATAACAGAGAACAGGAGGAAAACACCTGCCTCACTTAGCTATGGTTTTTGTGAAACTGTTCTATAACCAATGCATTTGTAATCTATGTCAGAGAGACAACTAAGATAGAATCACTTGCCCATATCTTATGGAAAGAATAGAAAATACACTTCAGGCAAAAATAGATGAGAAATACAAATCACTGTTTATCATTGACTTTCTTGGATCAGGAGGCTATTATTCAACCATATAGAAATGTAGCTCAAAAATATTTTTTTTCAGGAGTCAGTTTCTAAATCTAATTTTGATAGGATTATGTCACTTAAAACAATTAACACATGTGAATAAAGCATAAGGGGTTAACTCATTCAAAAGAAAAAGCTCAAGACAATAGAAATTTCTATAAAGAGACAAACTATTATTTTTATGAAAGGAAAAAAGAGCTAGAGTCAGATTAATCTTGCTACCTCAGTGCTTTTACAAGAATTGAAAAAAATATAAAATGTGTGCTCTGTTTATCAAGTCTTTAAAAAAACACTTTTTTTATTATTTTGATTTAAGTTAGAGAAGGAAAATGCCAGGAGGAAATACACTTGAAATACATCATTTCTGAACTGGCCACAGCCAGGCATTATAAACATATATTTATATCTTATAGTCATATGTTTATGTATGTGTGTATGTGGCAGAGGGTGGTTTAGGAACAGGGATGTATGTATAGAGAGTGAATATTCCACAGTAGAGGAGGGAATTTACAAAATGAGAAGACAGCTGATGCATGATGAGTCAATTTAACAAGCAATTATTACGCATCTTTGTGCAAGTCGTTCTGCTAGCCTTTGTGAATACAAAAACAAAAAGGAGAGATACTCAACAGGTTCTCTAAGTAGACAACTGAATTAACAGTTCTGAATATTCTTTCTTTGCTACTGTTAAGTACTTGTTTATTAAATATTACAGAGTCTGTAAATGTCACATCTCCCTAATCCTAAGTATGAAATACCCAGTCAAGCTGAGACAGAACTTGCCCAGAACACATGAGTATGTTAAATGGAACATTTGAAATAAGATCTTCTGTTTTCTAAACAAAGACTCACTCTTTTAAGCATAAAAGAAGACAATATTATGCAAATGTGGGGAGGGGAATTATTATGAATTAGAGATGAGAAGGGAAGGGCTTCATAAAAGAAGTGCAAAAAGAAGGAAATAAGCATTTATGTAATGTCAACTGTATGCCAGGCAGCGTTCTAAACGCTCTTTGCACATATCACCTCTAGTAATCCTCACAACAACCTTGTGAGGTAGGTACCACTATCTTCATTTTATGGTCAAGGAGACTGAGCTTAAGCAAATTGCTTAAGTTCACATAGTTCTTATGTCAGATCATATTTAAACTTAACTGTTCCTAACTCCAGGGCCGGAGCTCTAGCCAATGTGCCATCAGCTACCTTAGTGGTGGTGGTGGGGAAAAGTTAGTTATACTTTAAGAGATAGATTAACTGTTAGAGAAAGAACGTAGGAGTGCGTTCCAGACATAGAGAAAATCATGAATAATAACAAAGAGAAGAATGTAGCGTAGAATAAGCAGAGAGAGAATTGTTTGATCTTTGCAAATGCAAAAATAATACATATGAGATTACAAGAATGGCTGGCACTAGACTGTGCCAAATTACTTCTGTCTTTACTTGTGAGTATAGATTTAGATATAGAGGTATACATAAATGCATATTTACCGACACTCCACTTACTTTCCCATTATCCATACAATCTTTATGAAAATTACCTACACGTGTACTGAGAGAATCCTTGATGTACATGTGAGAATGAAATGGGCATATTTTTGCAAATAATAATCAGTATCAAAGTTATCTCCTCAGTCAAGATGTAGAGAACACCAGATCTCACTCTGCTTACTATTCATTAACACTTAAAAGCACTGGGATCAGCGAAGCATCGTATCTTCCTAAAGCTACTCTTTCCAATAAGAAAAGCTTCATACATATGTAAATATAGTATAAAGTTCTTTTTCAAAAAATGGAGATAATTTTGTTTGACAATCTTTTTTATGACTGGTTTATAACTATGAAGTTAAGTATAAAAATGATATATACTAGACAAAAAAATTTGCAGTTGGCACGGAGGATGTCCAGCACAGTGTCCAAATGGAAAGTGGATTCCCTAATGATAGTCCATAAATATGCTCCTGCTTATGACATTTTGCTGATTTCATCAAATCACGAAAATGCAGAGTCTCCTAACTAAGCTCTATAATTACCTAAAAGAATTCTAAGACCTCAAAATGAAGGAATTCTAAATAGGAATTCCTGTGTTCATTTCAGAAGAAATAAAATCAGCTCCTGTGAATGTTTAGTTTAAGGAACAAAATTAGATCAAATATGTGAAAGTGGCTTTGCACACTGTTAGCAAAATTAAAATGGTAGTATTATTCATGAGATCATATGAATAATGAATGATCACTTTACCAATGAAAGTTGCATTTTTCCTGAATGTGTTCATCCCAATTTTAATTTCTGTTAACTTTTGAAAGGAAAATTGCTTCCTTCCTCTTGAAATTCGTTTTCCTGAATTGAATTGAATTCCACTTATTTAACGTCCCCTGAACTTCCACTGAAAGGAAGAGTTTGCTTCCTCACAAAGGTAGAGAATATTTTCAGTATTCTTTCATCAGTTATGGCTTTCACATAACCCCAGTTAAAATCACATTTATACAATCTTGCTAAAGCTTGGGTATGTCCATTCTAACTCATCAGGTTAACATGTATTTTTTGTACAATATTGTGTCATGGAATAATATTAAAACTTTCCAAAATAAATCTTCTCTCAAACCACAGAAGTTGTCAGTTCTGGACGTGGTATCATCTAATGAATAGTAACATAAAATGTTTTTTTTTTCTTTTTCCTCCATGGAACAACATCCCTCAGGGACATTTTAACTCTCTTTGGGAACAAAGATCACAATTGATTTCTTTTTGCTATTGTTTATTGTGTCTCACTTTTCATAGTCCCATTTGGATTTTCTTGGAAAAGATACTTAAGTGGTTTGCCATTTCCTTCTCCAGCTCATTTTACAGACAAAGAGACTGAGACAAACAGGCCTAAGTGAATTACCTTACATCACACAGCTAGTAAGTGTTTGAGGCCAGATGTAAACTGAGGTCATCCTGACTGCAGGCTCAGCTCTCCATCTATCTAGATGCCCTATAATTACTTAGTCAAACATTTTAAATATGTCTAGCTAACAAAAAGACCTATTTTTCTTCTTTTCCTTTACCTCTCTCCTTACTGATTGTTTTTTAAACTGTTTTTACAAGTAACATATTTGAATTCTAAAACTTCTTAAATTTTTGACAACACCAATGGAAGAATGTTTGGCAAAGAAAACAAATTTCTATATTGTCCATGGCAAAAACTGTCTCATTCTACCTAGCTTCAAAAAACTATTGTGAATAATCATAGTTGAAATCATAGTTATAACCCAGTTTGATCTCATTTTGCATATGTTCTTTTAAGTCTTCTCAGATTTCTTTGAAAACCTCCCTTCTATCAATTCTTCTTATACAATGTATTTTATACTACGTTTTCTTCTCAGCCATTCCCCCATTCATGTGCACCCCCTTACTTTAAGGTTGTTTTTCACTTAAAAAAGTCATCATAATTATTTTGGTATATTTTTAAAAATCTAATTAGGATATAATCCTACTAGTGGTATCATTGGATCAAAAGGTATAATAATTTTGCTTTACAGGACGATTGAACCCTGTATAGATCCACCAACAATGACTTAGGCAATACTAATATTCAAATATAACTATGATTGCCTTCCATTATGAAGGGGAGTTGTGGTGATACTTGTAATCCATGATTTCAATTATGTATTTTGCAACCAGGCTTGGATACAGAAAAAAACAAAACAAAACAATGGGCTGCTGTCATCTGCAGCCTGTTCCTGGAAGACTTTATAATGCTTTTGGCTCAAGCTGTTGGCTTCAATCACGACACACTGATTTTGTACTCAATGAAGCACCTTGTTTTTGACAGCACTGTAACAGGTGAGTCCATCAACTGAAATAATTTGCCTATTTCCTGTAATGATGTTACATTTCTTCTGGATGATTTTCTGTGCATCCGTTGAGTGCCTCACCTCTCCATGATAGATATACCTATCTTCTATTAAATCAGTGTTTGGGGTAGTCATCCAGTTTCCTCACACAGCCTTCCCAACATATCTGATTCTCTCTAATTACAACTTCAATCTCCTTTCCAGATGCAAATATAATGACTATATGCTAATACTGTTCTATTATGTTTTAATTCTGCATCTACTCTGTGTGCAGGGCACTATTCTAAGCACTAAGTGAGATACAAAAAGAAAACAGAAGAAACAAGCAAATTCCTCAAGGAATTGTCAGGGACGCTCTATTTGAGTCAAAGAAAAAAGATTTATATGCCTAAAATAATGAAATAACAAAGTAAACTAGTATTTGTTAACCTCTCAAGATTCTTTTATTTCTAACTCTTTGTGGTATTTATATGACCTATCCTTGATTTTGTGCTACATAGAATTATTATTTATACCTTAGATGAAGGATGAAGTGACATACGTATGAAATTTGAAAATGAAACCAAACTAGAAGGGAGAGTGGACACTATGTATGAAGAACTAAGTTACAAATATCAGGAGAGCATATTGGGCAAAATCTAATAATATGAAATATAATAGAGATAAATATAAAATACTATATCTGTATCTTTAAAATCACAAGATTTTTATAAGATAGAGGGAAGAGGTAATATACGCTGGATCTGACAGTTCAGTCTGGCATTTCAGGTACTGAACTGGAATGAAATGTAAACAGCCCTGAGTCATTAAACAGTTAACAAAAAGAGGTTTACTTAGTAATAACAAGGCTTCAGTGCTTAGCTCAGCTTGTGTTCTTCAGTGGTTTTTCAGTCATGACCAACTCCATCTAGGGTCTTCTTCACAAAGATGCTGAAGTGGTTTCCCATATCCTTTTGCAGTTCATTTTAGAGATGAGGAAACAGATGTAAACAGGGTTAAGGGACTTTCCCAGGGTCACATGGAGAGATTCTAAGGCCAGATTTAACTCAAGAAGATGAGTCTTTCTGATTGCAAGACTGACACTCTATTCATTGTATTGTCAGCTATAGATGACCACTTCCTTTACTGCCCATTCTTAACAGGAGTGGCATCTTATGGTATTGGCATATCTCTGCCAGACCTGAAGGGACAAGACTTCAGGTCCTTTATGCCTTTAGGTGATCCGGAAGTCAATCATCAACATATTGCCTGAAGATGCCAGAAAACTATGTCAACAGTGAACCATAGTCCCCTGGACTGGAGATATAGGAGAGGTATTTGCTGTAGTGGTGTCAGTTAGACGAAGTTGACTCTGGGATTTCTGTGAGGTGTTAATACAATGAAGTACCCAAGTTAGGAGCTTGGAGAGTACATTCTAAAGGTATTTGAAGAAAGGGGAAATCATTCTGAGTTTGAGTAGTTAGTGAAGGCAACAGAACTTATGGCATTTGGAAATGGAAGACCTAGTATCCTGAGGCAGCAACAACAACAAAAAATCATCAAGGAATGTAGAAGGGAACCTTAGATAAACTTTGCCTCCTTTTCAGTTTTACTGAAGTCCAGTCAGGCCATTAGCCCTCCAAAATGGGCACTAGCTTCGTTAATGCCTACCGTTACTGTCATGCCTTGTAATTTATCTCTGGATTATGTAATAACTAGGCCACACAATTGCACAATATCACTCCCTTCATGCCATTCCTACTTCTTGGATGCTCGTTAGTTTCATCTAAGGCAGGTTGGCATTCAACCATTTTTGTCAAACTAATTTCCAGTTCCTTCCTTGTGCCAAATTTGTGAGATGATCAATGACTAACTGTGTATCCTCCCATGTGTGAGTTTCCAGCATACAGTCATCAGCAAACATAACTCCAATTTAATTGATTTGAAAGCTTTATTGAAGGTTAACAGTCTGTTCAAACAGCAGAGATTTTTGGAGGGGTGGAAACAATGTTTAGCATAATGCTACCTTCTCACTGAGCTGACATTTGTGGCAGATAGGAAAGACTGAGGTGTGCTGGTATATGGCATTCTCATTAACTAAGGGAAATAGTTCAAGCAGGATGCCATTATTATTGATGCAGGAGCTCATTAAGGATCCTTGGAGATGTGTATTTATTTACTTTTAAGATCTCTGCAATAGCTTCCTTCCAGAAAGCTCTACTGGGCAAAGAGTTCCCAGGCTTGATATAACGATTCCTGGCTTTGACATAATTAGTACCCCTGAACTTACTCATAAGCAAAAAACAAGCAAACAAAGTTTTCAGAGGGATTAAAACACCACCTTCTCTCCTATGCGAAACATGTCCTGAACTCCTTCTACTTAACTCTCCCTGCCTCAAAAAACCACCTCCTTTATTCTGTATTTGTACATTCATTTTCTGTTCGCTTATTTGTATTTATATATTTCATCATGAAAGAATATAAGCTCTTTGAGAACAGAAACTATTTTGTTTTTCTCTTTGAACCTTAGCACCTAACACTATCACTGACAAAGTGCCCATTATTTGACTGCATGATTAATTTCATTGACAGCTATTTTAAGGTGTCTCTCTTCTATCACCTGAAGTAAACTATTCTTCTAAGCCCTTGGAAATAAAAATGGAGTAATTAAATATGTCAAAGTGAAAAAAAACTGTTCCTGAAATCTCTCTCATTATATCTTTATGTCACCTAATTAGAACACACTTACCTACACAATTGTAAACACAGTTGACATAGGTGCAATATTATTAATACATTATATGTATTCATGATATTATAAGATATCTTTGTGAAATTACAAAATTAAAATAAAAATATTTAAAATGTAAAATTTAATACAAAAGAAAATGATCTGCTACAATCTGTGATTGAATTCCATAGTTCTTTCTCTGGATGTGGAATTTTGCCTTAAAAGATCATTGGGAATTTTATAAGTCCTTGTATTGCAATGAAGTTCTAAGTTGACCAGAAAAAATCCTCACACACTATGGTTGTTGGTGTGTACAAACTTCTTATGGTTCTGCTCCTTTTACTCAGCATCAGATCATATAAGTCTTTCCAGGCCTTTCTGCAGTCTTCCTGTTCATCATTTCTTATAGCACAATAGTATTCTGTTACATTCATATACCATAATTTATTCAGCCATTCTCCAATTGATGGATATCCCCTTGATTTCCAGTTTTGGGCCACCACAAAGAGGGCTGCTATAAATATTTTTGTACATGTGGGACCCTTTCCTATTTTTATGATCTCCTGGGGATACAGTCCTAGAAGTGGTATTGCTGGTTCAAAGACTATGCACATTTTTGTAGCCCTTTGGGCATAGTTCCAAGTTGCTCTCCAGAATGGTTGGATCAGCTCCCAGCTCCACCAAGAATGAATGATTTCCATCTTCCTGTTCTGTCCTATTAGCCAATCTAGAGATTTAATTTTAAAAAAATACCTGTGAGAACACTCTAGTTCTGGTGCTCTAGAGCCATAAAGAAATTTGTAATGAGGATATTAATGGTGCTCATTAAATGCATCCTTTAATTTTTCACTGGGAAGCTAGTGCAAAGAATATTATCCTAAAGTTTTCTTCCCAAGAGATGAAGAAAAAAGGATTTTTATGGGAAATTCCTAACTAAGACATAGTTGTGGTAGTATGTTAGGTGAAGTCAGATGCTAGCTTTAACTTTGAAATTCTTGAAAGTTAATGGATTTATTTCTTTTACCAGAACTATAAGGGAATAGGATGGGTTTAGAATAAAGCCTGAAAAAATCAAGGAATATAAAACATTTCTTATGAAATATCAAATAAATTTCACCTAAAAGGTGTGAAATTGTCAGTTTTTTGGTCAAGTAATAGACACGATACCATTCTTTTGTATTTGGATTGCTCCTAAGTAACAGAGGTTGAGTTGTCACCCTGAAATCTTTACTGAACTACCATAATTGGAGGATATTTGCCACAGCTTAAAATTTCAAGGAATGAAAAGGCAATTTAAATGCTATCTAAACTGCTGACAGTTTAAATATTTTTCATGATAAACCTATTTGAGCATGTATATTGGGGAAGACAGGTTTGAGCTAATTGCCTTTACTCCAGAAAATTAGAAAGTATATTGAAAAGCTGACTCAGTGCAGTTGATTTCTTAAAAACCTGGATGATTTACAGGTTATCAATTTAAAGAAATTTTATCAGTGTGGAAGACTTAAGAAGGGCTAAAGCTGATGATCAGTAACTACAAGCTTCTCTTTTTCAGTAGTCATAGCATAAAATAATTGGGAATGAAAGCTCTTTAGTGTGAACTTTTGATTTTGATGTTTAATAAAAATGATTTATTGAGTTTAAAAAAATAGAAAGAGATAAGGAAGAAAACTACATCTTGCTAAAAGGTACCATGGACAATGAAGTATAAACATATATGCACCAAGTGGTATAGTATCCAAATTCTTAAAGGACAGGTTAAATGAGTTACAGGTTGTAATGGTAATTTCAATGGGAAGATCATTCCCATTTATTAATAGACCCATATGACCTGCCTAAGTCACATGGAATCCTAAATCACATGAGTTTGAGTCACATGAAACCCGTGGTAGGAGGGGTTTGTTGAAGAGGTGGAGCAGGAAGAATGGAACAGGAAGAGGTGGAGATAGAGCAGAGCTGAGACAAAACATTGGTGAGAGCAGTCAGAGCTAGGAAAGATGCAGGCAAGCAGAGGAATGGCTAGTGTGAGTGAGAGAGCTTGTTGGTGATTGTGTTTCAGGGAGCCTGCTTGGAATTTGTTCAAGGGAGCTGATTTGTAGGAAGCCAAGCAGGGGGAAGGCTTGGGGAGGGTGTTATTCTCTGCATTGTTACAGTGTATAGATTATGGTGGATTCATATTTCTGGTGTCTGAATAAATATTTTGGTTCTGTCTTCCACGTAGACAGTCAGTTGTATTTTGTGATTCAGAAATGTGCCGGGATATTCATGGCTGCAGTAAGTGTTATAAATATTGCATTGCTGCTACACAGGTTCATGACCAAACAAGAGATAAAGAGCATTATGAAAAGTAAAATAGATAATTTTGATTATATTAAATTAAAAAGCTTTTGCACAAACAAAACCAATGCAGCAAAGATAGAAAGAAAGTAGACAGCTGGGAAACAATCTTTATAGCAAGTATCTCTGAAAAAGACTTCGTTTCCCAACTAAATAGATAACTGAGTCAAATTTATAAGAAAGCAAGCTATTCCCCAATTGATAAATGATTATAGTATATGGATAGATAGTTTTCAGATAAAGAAATCAAAGTTATTTATATAGTTATATGAAGAAGTGCTGTAAATCACTTTCAATTAGAGAAATGCAGATTACTTTGAAGTACCACCTCACACTTATCAGATTGGCTAATATGACAAAAAAAGGAAAATAATAAATGCAGAAAAGATGTGGTAAAATTGGGATCCTAAGGCCTTTTGGTGGAGTTGTGAACTAATCTAACTATTCGGGTGAGCTAATAGGAACTATTTCCAAAGGGCAAACAAACTGCACATTCTTTGATGCAACAATACCACTACCAGTTCTGTATCTATAAGAGATGATAAAAAAGGGAAATGGACCTACATGTACAAAAATATTCATATCAGTTCTTTGCATGTTGGCAAAATATTGGAAATTGAGGGATGTCTATGACATGGGGAATGGCAGAACAAGCTGTGCTATATCAATGTAATGGAATACTATCATCCAGCAAGAAATGATGAAGAGTCAGATTTAATAAAAACCTGGAAAAACTTGTACATAAGCTGATACAAAGTCAAATAAGAACTGGAAAAACATAGTGCACAGTGTCAGCAACATTCTATGATAATCAATTATCAATGACTCAGCTCTCTTCAGGAACCTAATGATCCAAGACAAACACAAAGGACTCATAAAGGAAAATGTTATCCATATCCAGATAAAGAACTGATGGATTTTGAATACAAATCAAAGCATACTTTTTCCACTTACTTTATTTTTTTTTATGTTTTTTTCCCCTTTTGATCTGTTTTTTTTTTTTAATTTCACAACTGGGACTAAAATGGAAATATGTTGCACATGATAGCACATGTATAATTTACATCAAAATGCCTACCATTTTCAAAAAAGGGAGGAAGGGAAAAAATGGAACTCAAAATCTTGTAAAAATGCATGCTAAAAATCGTCTTGATAAGTAATTGGAAAAAAATACCATCTTTAAATAAATAAATAAATCTAATCAACAGAGAAAAAGATTTCTTTAATCAAGAAATCTAATTAGCTGAGAGTTACAACGTGACCAAACTATAAATTAAGCATTTTTCATAATTACTACTGTCACAATATTCTATATTCAATGTGGACAAGTAATTTTGAAATTCTATATAAAAATATGAGCATCTAGGCTTCTGAAATTAAGCAAATTTTGTTGGGGTGGCAGCAAATTGAGTCTTTGCCATTTATGCAAAATACATTTAACTACAGAAACAACCAACAAATCACAGACTCTTAGTTCTTAGTAAACTGTAGTTTCATGCAAAACAAAAACTGTAATGAGTAAAATTTATTGAGTAAGAATTACTTTGGGCTCTGATTGGATGAAATTAATTGGTAATCATGAAGGAATTTAGAAAGTTCAATTTACCTTTAAGTATTTAAACATTAGTTTCACTGCTAAAGATTAGTCCATTTAATACTCTGTCGTTGTTATTCTGTGATCAACTTTTAGTGACCCTATCTGGGGATTTTCTTGGCAGAGCTACTGGAATAGTTTGCCAATTCCTTCTACAGCTCCCTTTACAATTGAGGAAACTGAGGCAAAGAGGGTGCAGTGACTTGTCCAGGGTCATACAACTTGTAAGCATCTGAAGTCAGATTTCAACTCAGGAAGATTTTTCTGACTGCGAGGCAGGGATTCTATCTACTGTGGGGTGAAAAACAGGTTTGTATTTTTAGCAGTAGCCTCTGACCAAAGACATGGCTAGAAAGGCAACCAGGTTATACCTGAAACCATCAAGCAGAATGAAGTATAAAATAGACAGTAAAATTTGGGACAGTTGCTGTTTTTTTGCACTGATTTTCAGTATTTTTGAACTGCTCCAGATTAAGACTAGAGTATAATACTCTCCATTAAGTGTTCCTAAGGCAAATTGAGGAAGAGGTCTAAAGATTAGTTGCCATAAGCTGGCAGAGAACTTTGGAAGATGGCAAGCAGAAACCAGTGACAAGGCAAAATTCTGGAGATAAGAGGTCATATGACATAGGGCTGATGATTTTCACATACTGGGTCTGCTCTTTACTACGTCTACAACCTTGTTTAAATCAATCAGTCTCTTGGTGCCTCACTGTCATCTCCAGAATGAGGCAGGTGTATTAGGGAAATGCTAAGTTTCATTACAAAGCCTATGAGTCTTAAGTATGTTTAGCAATATGGAATCATTAGAATCTAAGGGAATAAAACAGGAAGTGAGTGAGAAAGTCATTGGGAGTCTAGGGAACCACCTTTTCAAATATGTCAGAGTTAATAGAATAAATGTCATTCTTAGTTTGCTTTAAGCTTTGCAAAGACTGTACTATTGTCTGTAATCCTTCTGAGATAACCGTTCTGCCTCTGACTTCCTGAATACTTCACAATATATAACCTCATGTACTTTCTTTTCTTTAAATTTATTCTTTGTTTGTTGATTTAACTTTTTACATTCACTTTCACAAAATTTTGGGTTCCAAATTTTCTCTCCATTTGTTCCCTCCCCCACCCCAGTACACTATGCATTCTAATTTCCCCTATCACCAGTCTGCCCTCTCTACTATCATTCCTCCCTTCTCTTGTCCCCATCTTCTCTTTTGTCCTGTAGGGCCAGATAACTTTCTATTCCCCATTGCCTGTATTTCTTATTTCCTAGTAGCAAGAACAATACTCAACAGTTGTTCCTAAAACTTTGAGTTCCAACTTCTCCCCATCCCTCCCTCACCTTTGGGAAGACAGGCAATTCAATATAGGCCATATCTGTGTAGTTTTGCGAATGACTTCCATAATAGTCATGTTGTGTAAGACTAACTATATTTCCCTCCATCCTATCCTGCCCTGCATTGCTTCTATTCTCTCTTTTGATCCTGTCCCTCCCCAAGAGTACTGACTTCAAATTGCTCCCTCCACCCACTGCCCTCCCTTCCATCATCCCCCCC
>CM053770.1:77810666-77860797 GCA_028658325.1 Potorous gilbertii
GTTGTTTTTCCAATGAGATATTTCACATTCTCTTTCATTTTTTCATTCTTTTGGTTTTGTTTTATGATTTCTTGGTTTCTCAGAAAGTCATTAGCCTCCTTCTGTTCCATTCTAATTTTGAGAGAACTATTTTCTGCTTTTGAACCTCTTTTTCCATTTGACTAATTCTGCTTTTGAAAGCATTCTTCTCCTCATTGACTTTTTGAGTTAGTGTATTTTTCAAGGTGTTATTTTCTTCAGCATTTTTTTGGGTCTCCTTTAGCAAGGGATTGACCTGTTTTTCATGCTTTTCTTGGATCTCATTTTTTTCCCAGTTTTTCCTTCAACTGTCTAACTTGATTTTCAAAATCCTTTTTGACCTCTTCCATGGCCCGAGCCCATTGAATATTTATTTTGGATGTTTGGGATACAGAAGCCTTGACTTCTATGTCTTTACCTGATGGTAAGCATTGTTCTTCCTCATCAGAAAGGAAGGGAGGAAATATCTGGGCACCAAGAAAGTAACTTTCTATGGTCTTATATTTTTTCCCTTTTCTGGGCATTTTCCCAGCCAGTTATTTGACTTCTGAGATTCCTTTCCATACCCCCCTCACTTCCAGATCCGCCCAGCTAGTGCTTGAAGTCCAAGATTCAAATGCTGCTCCCTAGCCTCAGGACTCTCGGTGGGGGGCGGGGCTGCTATTCAATGTGAGATTAAGTTATGGTGCTCAGGTGGGGGCAGGGCCTCCTCCCAGGGCTCAGTTCCCTCAGGGAGTTTATGCGCAGACCTTCAGTAATGGATCCCAGATCCTGCCTTCTTTGGGAGCCCTGATCTGCTGCTGCCTCTGCCACTGCCTCCTGAGGGGGCATGATTTATGGAGACACCCCACTCCCCTCTCAGCCAGCCCAGAAGTCTCTCTCACTGACTTATAGTGCCTGTGGGCAGAGGGACCTTCGTGGCCACCGAAGATTCCATCCCTGAAGGCTGCTTGGATCTGCTCCTCGGGGTGTGCAGCCATGGCAGGGCTGGACTCTACTCTGGGTCCGGTGCGTGACGGACCTTTGGTTCCAGTTTTTCAGGGCTCTCTGGGACAGAAATCTCCTCCACTCCATTGTTGTGCCACTTCTGCTTCTCCAAAATTTGTTGGGAGTTCCTTTTTACAAGTAATTTATGGGCTGTGGGTTTGGAGCTAGCATATGTGAATCTTTCTACTCCATCATCTTGGCTCCTCCCCCAACCTCATCTACTTTCAAGGCTAATGACTATGACATCAGGGACAAGTGTTAACGGACCAAAGAAGAAATTAACATTTATATAGCGCCTACTGTATGTGTCAGGCAGTGTGCTGGGGAATTTTGACAAAAATTATTTCATTTGATCCTCATAGTAATCCTTCAAGGTAGCTGCTATTATTCTCCTCATTCTGTAATTGGGGAAACTGAGGCAAACCAACCAGTTGAGTGATTTGCTTCTGGTCATACTGTTAGTAGGTATCTGAGGCAAGATTTAAGTTTTTCTTACTACAGGCCCAATACTCTACCCACTATGCCACCAGGCTTGTCCCTCCAGAAGAAAGCTTTGCTTTTCAGTCATCTCAGGGTGTGATTACTCAGATTATTTTGAACATAAAGTATTAGAAGGGTTTTCTTATTCCATTTGATGAATAAGTGCATGCAATGTATGCAATTCAATGAAATTTGAAGAGCGAGGAATTCTCCTGTTGAAGCTATCATAAGCTATAGAACAATTAAAAAACAGATTAAAGTCTGAGATGTAAATTTTGTTCTTATAATTGACCTAGTGAACCACATGACGGTCTAGCAGTCAGGAAGACCAGATGAAGTCCTGCTTCTAAAATGATTTAGCTTTGTGCCCATACCAGTCCTTTAAATTCTCAGTTCTCCAGGCAGCTTTACATGCCTGTAATTGATACATGAATTGTTGATAAGCAATGGTGGCTAAAGTTTTCTCACTTAGTAGTTTCCTAAACTAATAAAACTAGAGTTTTAGATTAGAATATATTTAATATTCATGTACTGTGCATGGAATATATATATATATATATATATATACCTATGATGATGACTTGGTGTGGTGGGCAGGTAGCTGAATTTAGAATCAGGAAAACCTGAGTTTACATTGTTCATCAGATACTTATTAGCTGTGTAAGAGTAGGTAAATCATGTAACAATGGGTAAATCATTTAACCTCTCTATGCCTCAGTTTCTTCATGTATCAAATGATGAGGTTGAACTTGGTGGCCTCTAAGGTCCCTTCCAGTTCACACATATGTATACACATACACATTTGAACTCATTTGAAAGTTTTGTTTTTGTTATTTTTTCTTTTTTTTCTTCTTCCAAGCATTGAAACTCTGCTAAACAGTGTTCAGTTGAGAATTATCAAAATTTTGTTAAAGGGGTATTTTGTTGCACAATCATTCCAATTTTCTTAAATTATTCAAATAGGTATATTAAGTATTTCATGGATATACACATATATGTGTATTATATTTTGGTCAAATTTGTAAATTCACGGATTAGGGAAACTTTTTGGTGAGGAACCACTTCCCCCCAATGTATATCAATTCATGAATCACTTATAGTGTTGTTTGGGGTGCTGAGAAGTTGTCACTTATCCATGGCCACAGAAAGGATCACAAGCAGGACTTGAACCCAAGTTTTCTTGAGACTATGTCAATATAAAAACAAAAATCCCAATGTCAAATTTTGAGAATGTGGTTTTATATATACACCAATTTATTACATAGGAATCAATCGTTTCCTAATTCTCTGTCCTCTCATCTTAGAATTCTATTAGTAACTTAACAAGGTTATATGTTCAGTGACAGAATACAGTTCTTCACTGTCATGGCTTGTCTTGCAAATTACAAACAGATGTTGGTTGATTCTAAGCCAGATGTCAGTTTATCTGCAGGTGTTGAAACCTATTTATTTATGCTATGAATATATTACTTCACTGAATAATAATGAAGTCTGCCCTGTTTCTTTCCCCACCTCCTATTTAAGACATATATACCTTTTAACTTATAGATAAGGGATGAAGTAGAAAGGATTTGGGGCCTTAAGTAATTAGTGATATTTATGGTAAAAGTGACTCAAATCAAAATACTAGAAACATATGAGATTTCTAGGAAGTTGCAGTTCAATATTTTTCTACAAAAGGCCTAGAGTTTTTATTGCCTTAGGGAATTTGACATCAAGATTTTTTTCCCTTTCTTCAACATCTTTCTGTCCTATGGCTGGAATATTTTACCTTCAGGAGATGACAATCTGGAACATTTCACTAGCATTAAAATTTACTTTCAAGATAAATAATCTCTTACTTCTTGTGACCGAGCTCAATTTTTTTTAATCAATTGAGAAATCATTTTTAATAGGATGATTTATTGATAATAATCTTTAAAAATCCTTATTCTCATGAATTTCTGACACCTAATAAATTTATTTCAAAATTAAAGCTATTTTGATGAATTTCTAAGGCTGAGAATTTTATCATCCAATTTAATACTGACAGACATCCTAAACTGGCTGAGACACTACTGGTTTCACCTTCTGGTCCTAGGAGGCTGGTCGCCCATCAGAAGCCACCACACTCTGAAACAGACGACCATGAGGCTGAAGACAAAGGGGTAGAGTTAAGGAGAGAATAATAATTGACAAATTCGTTTGCCAATCTGGTTTAAAGCCTGAGGTGAGAGTTTCTTTATACAAGAATGACGACATCCAGTTATGTTTCACAACTGGTATCATTTGATCATCTGTTGACCATTGCTCCAGCTATTTTGAGGGTGGGATTGCAGAGGGAAATTATCTCTGACTCAGAAAGAATTTATAAATGTAACGCCTGTCCTACAGCCCTTTGACATAGGACTCTCTCTTTATTAGTAGAGATGAACATCCTGCCTTTTGTAAGGAGTAGGGAAGAACTTACTAAAGCAGAAGAGCTCCAGCCTTCTTCTGTCCCCTTGGGACTCCTCATTCTGGTTCAGTTCTGTTCTCTATTGAACCTTCTCCCAGGATAAATTCAAATAAGAACTGGGTATGAGAAATTCATAAAAGACAACCCCATGGAGTAGGTGGAGGTGAGTAACAGTGTGAACAGTCTCACTGTGGGTGCAGTCATTCTCAGAATGGTCAGCCAGTTTCTCAGAGAATTTCTCAGGTCCTGTTGTGCCCTGAAGTTCTGTAGGGTAATGAGATGGCAGGGGTTAAGTATGATAGCAGTTATAGGATATTGGACATGTGGAAGCTCATCCTGCTGAGTAAGAAGTACACACTTCTCAAAATCCACCCAATCCCATCTTGTCACCCAGGATAAAAAAAATGGTCCTCAATCATTTGTCACTTACTGATTTGTATTTGGGTCCCTAGGTACTGGCTCAAACAGCTAGGAGAAGGTCATTTAAGTGGGTGTCTCTTTCCTTAAGGCAACTTTGATTTGGTCATTTGGAAGTGATTAGTTCTGCAACAATGCTTAGTCCTACTCCTGGGATCTTAGATCTTAGAGACCTTTCTAGAGCACACGGAAAAAAAACAAAACAAAATAAAACAAACAAACAAAAAAAAAACCTACAAGTTTGCATGGATAGAGTAAATAGGATTTGATTATTTCAGATATACGTTTATGGACAGATTATCTGAGTATCTCAAATCATATTAATACTAACTCACTTTTATTGATAAAGTAAAATTTTAGTATGTGAAACAAAAATAGGTGGTCCAGTGGATAGATCACAGGGCCTGAAGTCAGGAAAATTCTTCCTAAGTTCAAATCCAGCATCAGACTCTTACTAGTTGTATGAAGCTGGGCAAGTCACTTAACCCTGTTTGCCTCAGTTCCTAATTTGTAAAATGAGGTAGAGAAGAAAACAGCAAATTATTCCTGTATCTCAGCTAAGAAAACCCCGACTGGGGTCATGAATAGTTAGACCTTACTGAAAAAATGACTAAGTAACTACTGCAGATACTTAAACATCATATCCCGAGGGGGAAAAATGTTGCATCTGATTCATTAAACTATCTCATAAATAATATGCATTAAATGAGAAAAGTAATTCTCAAAACAGTAAAGTAAACAAGTAAAAATAAATCAAACTTTTCAGATAGGTATACAATCAAAAGGTTTTTTAAATTCAAATTACTGGGTATTTTTTTTTGTTTATTTGTTTCTGAAAATAGGATCCTTTTCAGTTTCTAGCATCTACCAATGTGTCTTTCTCATAACAATTACTCAGTGGATGCTTATTGGGTTGGATTAAATTTTAACTGTTTACTCAGAGTAAAACCTCATGAAAACTTGATTTTTTCAAAGAAAAGTTCAATGTAAAATGCTTAGATGAGTACCTAATGAATACATAACACTTATTGATGTTAAACAAATCTAAAACCTACTTTGGTAAGACAGCATACTGGGTAGAGTATTGCCCTTTGGAGTTAGGAAGACTTGGGTTTTATTCTTGCATCAGACAGTGGCCATGTGACTTTGAGCAAGCCTAATGGCTTAGATTCCTTTTACATCTTAGATCCTTTTTTTAACATCTGTAAAATGAAGATAATAGAAGAATTTACCCCACATAGTTATTGCTCAGATGAAATAGAATGGGTTATGTAAACTATTTTATAAACTTTAAAATACTATTATTCTTCATTAAAAATATTTAATGAATGCCTAACAAAAATAAAGGCAGCAGGGTCTCACAGTGGGTAGAGCTCAGGGTCTGGATTCAGGAAGACTCATCTTCCTGAATTCAAATTCTGCCTCGGATTCTTGCTACTCTGTGACCCAGGGCAAGTCATTTAAACCTCTTGGCCTCAGTTCGTTCATCTGTAAAATAACCTGGAGGAGGAAATGCAAGCCACTCCAATATTTTTGCAAAGAAAACCCCAAGTGGGGTCATGAAGGGTTTGACATGAGTGAAGTGACTCCACAACAACAACAAAAGCAAAAATAAAATATTGTCTCAGGCACTTTAAGGAACACTAAGGCCTGCAAGAGATTATCTCTGTCTCAAAACAGACTAAAATACAGATTAATTTAGAATAAATATGCTTCTCTAAGTAGCCTACAACCCTTTCCATGACTCTAGTGTTGTTCAGTCATTATCAGCCATGTCTGATTCTTCGTGACGTCCTTTTGAGGGTTTCTTGGCAAAGATACTGGAGCGGTTCGTGATTTCTTCTCTAGATCGTTTTACAGATGAGGAAAATGAAGCAAACAGGTTTAAGTGACTTAACCGAGGTCACAGAGTTAGTAAGTGCTAAGGCCATATTTGAGTTCCTGGCTTTCTGATTCCACACCCAGTGCTTTACCCACTTTGCTATTCAGCTGCCCCAAAGGCTCAAATACCTGACACCAAATATTGGACTAGTCAAATGTTTTTAGAGCCTTGCTGTATTTTGTATCTCACTCTCTAGCCTATGCAAAACCAAGAGAAAATATTCCAGACAGGCTACTGTTATTCAACTGGAACAAATGCAGAAGTTGATTTCTTATTTTCCTGTATCTATGGAAAGTTTCATTTTTTTCCCTTTATATTTGACTCTGCACACAAAGAAGTAAGCTATTCACCAATCAGAATAATTTTCTATGTTATCACCACCATGCAATGGCTATAAACTACGTAGATCAGCAGGTAAGTCACTATAAAGCTAACACCTCTCCTATTATTAGACAAATGATGACGATCCTGTCAAGACCATAACAAAAAAAAATCTGAAATATCTTAGTAAATTCCCACAATATTTACTCAATGTACTTTCTTCACTAGGTATTCCATTTTTGTTGTGTCTCATTTCTTTCTTCATAGTCTATTTACTATTTTTACTCCCTGAAATTGAAATTATATGGAAGAAGAATATGTTATTGAAATGACAATATCTTCCTGCTACAGATTTCCAGGACCAGTTATTATTTATATTAACCCCTGTATAAGCATTGATTAGTCAAGATAGAATGCCATAAATGAAAATTTTCCCACTCTTCCCTATATAGCTTCAGAAAATCTGAGGTTCTCAATTTGTAAAGATTCCAAGAGTAAATTATTAAAACTTAGTGGAATGACTCTCAAACATTTGTTACTTCTGAGATGCCTGGAGAGCAAATATTTATCAAGTGTTATAAGACTAAGTTTCCTTTAGCAATTCTTTCTTCCTCAGTTCATGAAAATGAAGCAATAGTTTTACTTCTGTGCTAAGCCTTCACATACATTATATATGTGTGTGTGTGTGTATATATATAATATATACATATATATAATATATATATACACAAGCAGGTATATGTATGACCATACATTTATGTGCACATATAGTAATGTGTGTAAACATATCTATATCTATATCTATATATTTGTTACCAAGAATTGGCTTCCTTCCCCTCCTGCAGCTCCCTGTCAGAGATAAGATGGGATAGCTTGGTGGGCATAGGAGATAACATGCTAGACTGGAAATCAGAAGGACCTGAGGTGCTCAGAGATACCTCAGATATTTCCCAGCCATGGTGGCCCTGGATAAGTCACTTAACTTCTTTCATCCTTGGTTTTCTTATTTGCAAAATAGGGATTTAAAAAAGAAGTCATCTGCCTCCTGGAGCCATGTGGGGGGTCAAATGAGATGATGGATGTTAAGCCCTTTGCCAACCTCCAGGTACAACATAAAAAATGTTACTATTTTTATTACCATTTTTATAAACTGTCATGACCAGTCAAAACTGCTTTCTTGTACTTTGTCTTGAGGGGCCTTATTCAACTGTCCAGAACGATGTTATAATGAAACAGACACATATAAATATACATATATACGTATATATTCATACACACATGTGTATATATATATGTATACACACATACGTACACACATGCATTTGTGTGAATGTATGTATTCATGTGTTTTCCCCTTAGGGACTGTATTTGATGTGTAAAATCCCTTCTGTACCATGGAACACTAAATCACTCTGGGATATAGGGTAGTTATTACTCCTGACTGCTGCCTATGCATTTCCATGTGTTCATCTATAGGGTCTAGCACACCCTGTAAATATCTCATATGGCTGACTGCTATAGCACAAGGATGGTGCATGGCATCCATTCCTGCATATCTTTCCAATAAACTTCCATTGGATCTATAATTTGAAGTATGATGTGTATTTATTTCATATGTCTTCTAATTTGAACCTACACATTAACTGGCTTATCTACAGGGTTAAGAAGAATTATTAACTCTATAGCTTGATAATAAGTGTAATAGATTTCTGAATTGTTTCTTTTTAAACCTGTGAAGACCAAATTTATAAGCAGGGTGATCAGGGAAATACTTAGATCTATCAGATTATATATATAATATATATATTTCCTCTGAAAAAAAAATGTACATGCCCTTACTCTATGGTACATAAACCAACTGACCAGAGCATGGAGCTCTCCAGGCACTCTCATTGCAATTATTTGTATCCACATTTCTACTGTTGTTATAACTTAGTTTTTTGGGGGAGGGTAGAAGCCATTTTTTTATATGTACTACAATACACTCAAGAAGATGGCTACCATAAATTTGGTGCTCAATAAACGTTGTGAATTAATTAATTAACATCTTTAGAGAAATTAATCAATCCATAAAGACAAGATACAAATTGAACAGTTTTCTTCCAAGTTGAATTCTGAATTCCTCTAAAACACTATATAATATATTCAGCCCTATTGACTGTTCATTTCACTGTTCTTTAATAACAAAAAATTTAGAGAAAGCACATAGCTATGCAGCCCAAATATGTGACTACTGAGGTACCTTATGAAGTCAAAGGTCAGATTTTCAACCAAAAGTTCCTCCAATAGAGTAAAAAGTAGGATGGCAGGATTGAGGAAAGACTTAGTAGATAGTGAGGGGTCTTGCTTCTATCTCAAAGTCAGACAGGTGACTTGTACTCCCTGATATGTCTTTGAAGGAAAAGAAAACACTTGTAGTCTCTGAAAGGGGTCTTAAGAGCTCATGCATTTAATTACTGTCAGATCCATAGAAGGCTAAAATGGCTTTTCATAAAATATTCAAATATACACTCATGAGGCCATCTAGGTAACATATCTTGACACTGTGTTGTCATGTAGGAGTTATAGCAGTGTGGATAAGATGACACATGACACTACCTTGTAGGAAAATAATTTGACCTATCTGCCTTCCTGGGCCCCTTCTCTATTTTTCTTTCTATCTTGTGGCTATCAGTGAATATTGTGACTGCACATTTGCATTCCATCATGTACCTGGGTTTCCACAGAGGCAATGATCTCTGCTTCACTCTGACCCAGATAATTCTGTTTGTATTCCCAGTAGAGACTAATCAATTTACTTAACCAATTTCCATAGCTGTTTTCAAAAGTAGCTATGATACCAGATTTTTTTTCTGATGGAATACCCAGTAATACAGGCACAAAAAACTTAAATTCCTAAAAGAAATCGCTATTAAGCTCCCCATTTAACAGTGAACTTGGCAAAAAATATTTTCTATTGTTTCTATTTACTCCCAATATCCCCAATAAATGTAGCACTAGGAGGCTGTACAGTTTGTTTGGTTTTTTTTTAGTACCTTAATGTTAATATCATTGTGTAGTGAGGAGGAGTCTGTTTTATGTAATCACAGAAAATAAAAAGTTGATACCAGGAAATGAGATGTTAATGTGTTAACTTGCTAAGATATTTCTATACCTTTTCAGGTCTTTACCACATGTGAAGAAACTACAGCAATGAAACAGGAAGAACAGATTTTCGCTGCTGGGTCAAAAATTGGCCCGACCGCAGTGATCTTTAAATAGGTAAGCTTGACAGCCTAAGAATCCCTTGAAGCAGGAAGTACCATTTTGGAACATCTGTCCTGCCTCCCTTCCACAGCACACCGTATTTTACAACAGAGCTAGAAAAACATTTTTGGGCAGCCAAGTGGTGCAGGGGATACAGAGTCAGGATGAGCTCTGTTTGTGAGGTCAAATCTGACCTCAGACACTTACTAGCTCTGCGACCCTGAGCAAGTCACTTAACCCTGTTTGCCTCAGCTTCTCCTCTGTAAAATGAGCTGGAGAAGGAAATGACAAACCACTTCAGTATCTTTGCCATGAAAACTCAGAAAAGTCACAGAGTTAGATATAACTGAAAAATGACAAAACCACTGGGAGAAACTTAATCTAGAAAATAGCACAGACAAACAGAAAAGTGATGCAAGAAACAGGTTCAAGAAACATGGCTCTTGGAAGAAAAGAAAGAAAAGGTTAACGGTGGAGTCTAAGGAAAATGAGATTTGACATTTGGGAGCTGAGCTGTGGGGAAAGAAGCCCCGGGGATCCCAGATGAAAAATTCACTCTTCTGTTGCATTAATATGAAAACATATATAGTACATTTTAAGTACATATGCCAGGTAGTAGATACTCCCAAGTACCCAAATGACAACCTTTAGATTAGAAATTGGGGAATAGACCCTTAAAGGATCCTATTGGGGGTGGGAGGAGGGGAAGTATAAGTATTTTTAGATAGAGTATATTTGAAAAATATAACAAAGATATTTTGAAATATCCTGCAGGATCTGTGGTTTTGGCAGGGTGGAGATCTTATGAAGAGGGTATTCCTTGTACAGATAGCAATCTACCTATGACTTAGCCTATAAAATTCAAGGAGCTGCCTAAGTACACATAAAGGTTACTGACCCAAGGTCACATAACTAGTAAGTGACAGAAGAAAGATTGAGCTTTGCTGATTTTAAGTTCAGCAAACTTCCCCTATACTACTCGGAGATGTCATTACAAAAGAGAAAAATAATTGCTTAATTATATAGGTCAATTAAATTTATAAACCAACATATCTTGTTACAAAGATGGACTTAAAGTATAGTCTTATAAAATCTTAGGTTAGAAAGTACTATTATTTTGACTTAGTCTAAACTGTACCAGATTCATGAAATCTGTCTACAAAACCTTCAACAAGTGATCATTCAAACTCCATTTGAAGACCTTTAGTAACACAAAATGTTGACTCTAATTCATTTCCTAAATCATTTAAGCCAATTGCTTAACTTAATCCACTATTTAGTTGCCTGGGTTGTTTCAAGAAACATCATTAATTTAATTATAGCATATAAAATTTTTTTCAAAAGTCATATAAGTTCTATCATGTGTCATGAAGACTCTTTATAAAGTAAATCTTAAAAACAATGAAAGCATTGTCTACATTTAAACAAGACTATTAAAAGAAGTAACCAACTGTAGTAAGAGAAAAGGTCATGCATATTTTGCAAAACACTGTACGTAACAATGCAAGGTGGGGTGGGGGAGCAGGGAAAAGAGAATTATTGCTATTTGAGTATACTGAAATAAAAAGAAAAGTATTTGAATTCTCAACCTTTTGGATAAGTTAAAATGTTAGAAAGATTTTAAGTTTCTTAAGGGTAGGGGTTATTTAATTTTTTTCTCATTTTATCACCAATGTTGGGAGACTACCTGTCATATGCCAGGGGCTTAATAAGTGATTCATGTTTTGAATTTAATTGAATTCTCCTTTTAAAGATTATTACATTAATGTGATAGCAGAGGGATGAGATTTGTTTCAGTCCACATAGTCTGTTAGTGGCAGAGCTGGGAATTGAATTCAGGTCTTTAACAGACTCATGCCTTCAAGTGCCAGCAAAATCTCCATATTCTATATGCAATCTTTCCCCATCATCCTTAATTTTAGTGCTTTCCCTCTGATAATTGTTCTGTTTTATCCTGTATATAACTTGAGGATAATTAGGTGTTTGCATGTTGTCTCTTTCATTAACCTGTGAGTTCCTTAAGATCAGGGGCAGTTTTTTTGTTCTTGTATTTGCCTTCTTTTCTATCCCCAGCATTAGCACAGTAATTGAAACAGACACAGACCTACTAAATGTTTATTAACTAACTGGGGCAGCTAGGTGGTTCAGTGAAGCAGGCCTGCAGTTAAGATCTGTGTTCAAATCCAGCCTCACACGATTTGTGTGATCCTGGGAAAGTCACTTAACACTGTAAGGCTCAGTTTCCACATCTATAAAATGAAGTGGAAAAGGAAATGGCAAATTACAATGCAGTTGAGGAGACTTCTAGCGCAAATTTTAGGAAAAATAAAGGGCTTCTCAAATCTAAAAGTGCTGTTTAAGTATCATTTGTTATCACAATTGTTCTTACATTTGACTTCCTTCCAGAAAGAAACTGCTACCTTAGATGTCTGGAGGTTGAGAGTTGAGGAGAAAAACTACATGATAACAATTTTTAAATATTATAACAGTGTTCATATGGGAATCGTTCAACTCTTTCTGTTCAATTCTTGAAAACAGAAGTAGGAATTATAGGAAGCACGTACAAGGAAGATTTTGGTTCAATAAAAGGAAAAAAAATGTTTTCCATATGGAGAACTATCTTGAGAGGTGGTGAATTCCTCTGGAACGGGAGGTTTCAAGTGGAATTTTTATGACCATATGAAAAAGGTTCATGATTTAGATGCAAAGCACATAGATAGATAGACTATTGATTCATGAGATCCTAACAACTCTGAGATTCTATAATGCTATGATTCAATGATAACCCTAACATTTATATATTTTTAAAGGAAAAAATCAAAGACACCACAACAGTATCTTGGAATACACAATAGATACTATATATATGTAGTATATAGTATACATACATACATACATATGTGTGTATATATGTGTACATATATGGTATACATGCATATGTGTATATAGTATACATACATGTGTGTATATATAGTATACGTGCATATATGCGTGTGTGTATATCATACACATACACATATATGTGTGTATATGTATATATAGTATACATACATATGTATATATAGTACACACACATACATATATATGTGTGTATATACATATATGTATGTGCATATGTGTGTGTATATATGTGTGTGTGTATAAATATGTATATATATACATATACATATATATGTATATATATATATAGATATATATGAAGGGTCATTTCCCCATAAAGCAATACTCATCATGAGCCGGGCACAAAAGTTTTCCATATGCCCACTTGTATGATGAATGCTGTAATACACTAAGGAAGATTAATGAAGTGTCTGTCTAAGCACTTTGGCAGCAAGTTTTGTCACCTTCCCTTCAAGGTGATGTGTATTATGTTACCAGAAGAATCTAACAATTGACTGATTCAGACTCTATCTGATGACAGACATTGTCCAGTGGGAACTCCTTGCTAGAGTTCAGCTAACCTGCTATACCTAGGAAGAATGAGAAGTCGCAGCTATCATGGAACCATGTAATGATGAATTTATTGGGGAAAAGTATTGGAAGCTCCTTTGCAAATGTTGACTAAAAATATGTGTTCTAATGAGGAACTCTGAAATAACAAAAGCAGAACAGATTTGGGGTGAGGTGGGGAGGAAGGATAAATATAACAAAATGCATGATTGCTATCTAAGAGTAGCATGAGCTCAGATTTTGTCATTTTCCTTAAAGTTTGCAGACCTATTTCCTTGCATATTTTAAGTCTGAAGTGGGCCACTGAAAAGGATGAATCAAAATGATTCACACATTTTATTCTAAATTGAAAATGAAAAGTTCAGTTGCACATTTCCTGTAGAGGCATTGAAAATAATTTCTCCATGCCATCACTTTGTGAGGTTTCAATTTTTCTTCCCTCAGCATTTTTTTGTTGAGAAACAAACCTTTTAATTTGCTTATAGGAAAATTTAAGTATTTTTTCTACATCTAATCAAGCTTCTTCACCATCTCTAAATACATGATCTAGCCCCAAATCTAAAGCAAAGCACATTTGAGACTGACAGTGCACAGAATAATGTACATGTATTTTCAATGTTGCTATTATCTCTGAAATTCTAAGTAATATTTAATTAGCTAGAATATAGAAGATAACTTATGAACTTCTACTGGGAAGAAAGCAGTTATCTTCATCAAGGAAGGAAAATGCTGTTAATGGACTTTTATATGAATAGAATAACCTCCCTTCTAATTCACAAGGTCTTGATTTACAAGATGAAAATTTTTTCTCAATTGCACAATTTTGTCTCATTATTCAGTATTCAATTATAAGTAAATAAACAAAAACAGTCTTTCCCCCAGATAATGTTATTTTGCAATACTCGTGAATATGCACTGGAATTTTAAATTGGATGGACTTCAGATCATATTTTAATTCACAAATAGTTGACACACTCAGAGTGCTGATTTGGGGCTAAGTAGAGGAAATGGTTTTGTTGTACAATTATGTATTTCTTGTAGTTGTTTTATAAAGTTACATATGAATATAAAAAACTATCAAATTGTAATTCTTCTTTAAAGTCCTTCTCTGGTACCTTCTTATGATGAAGAATTGACTCTTGAAAAACCAAGTTGTGCTTAAAAACTATCAAGTTCAAAAATTTTATGAACATGGGCCTGCCTGTTTGTCATCCAGGGACAAAATCTGTCATAGATAAATTTGTTGACTCATTCCCAAAGGACTTTTCCAAAGATTATATTTTCACTGCCATTCATGAAGACTATATACGAAAGCAGAGAAAGTGGCACAGAGTCAACAGAGAAAGTACCTCTATAAATGTAACCTATGACAGTGGTCCTCCAATAAGCTTGTGTACACAAAGAAAATGTAAATTCATCTTCCACCCAAATAAATCATCTATACCTTCATAGATGGGTCCTAGAAAGTTGCTTAAGACCTGTAGAAATTACATACATAATAGATACATTTTTAATTTTTCTGCCACTAATTCTTAATGGCCTAAATCATGTGGAGGTCCATCAGTATTTTAAATATTTCCAAATTGTTTTCTTTATAAGACTATTGCTATTATATACATTTTTCTCCTGGTTTGTTCTACTCATCTCACTGGAAGCAAAATTAATTAATTATACAGGACCAAATAACCAATAAATATCAGAGGTGGAATTTAAACACAATTCTTCCTAAGGTCCAAGGCCAGATCCCTATAAAATACTAAGCTATACTGCCTATAGATTTTTCTCTAAAGTAAAAGAAATTGAGTAAAAATCAAATGTGGATAGATTTAGAGCTTGAAACTTCCTCAGAGGTCATCTAGTTAAATTCCCCGGCTTTATAGATGTGGCCAGTGAGGCAAAGAGAGATTAATTGAATTGCCTAATTTCGTATACCACGTAAGTATAGAAGCACTATTTGAAAACATTTTCTTTGCCTCCAGAGCTAGTGTTCTCCTCAGTGTATTATGCTGTATGACAGTGTATAAAAGCTGAATCAGTGAAAGGTCACAGAAAACAGATACAGAAAATAGATGTTAAATTCAGTAGAATGATAAATACAGGCTAGGGCAAAGGGAGAATGGATCCCAGAGGACAGGATGGAGGAAAGAGGGAAATCCAAGAAAGGCTATTTTAAAGACTAAGACTAACTGAGTGATTGATTCAAATCTTTTTTTGAGCACAAGAACTGGACTCTATACTAAGCATAGAGAGATGAAGAGAAATAGTCTCTTCCTTACCCTCATGGAGCTAGTAGTTTAGTAGAAACAATCATTAACATTTTTGTTTCATGATCGTTGGCTCACTGTCTTGCCTGCTTTCCTCAGTGTTATTTTTCTGTCTCCACTCCAGTCATATTAGAAAATGAAATGGATGATTTCAGAGAAATCTTGGAATATTTGTGTAAACAAATAATTGTGTAAACAAAATATTGTGTAAACAAAGCAAGCAACATGAGCAAAAACAGGAGAAAACTATACAATAACTGTAGCCTTGTAAAGACAAATTAATTTGAAAAAATCATTTGTCTACCCCTTGCCTGGATTTATTATGTGAATGTTATTCTTATTTTTTTTATTTAAAGATTTAAATGCTATTATGTTCCTAAACTTTTCTGTCACTGATTTTTACAATTTTCCTTTCAAAAACAAAGAAAGTCCTTTGCACATAGTGCAGTCTAATATGAGCCTCCATCACCCTTAATTCTTCCAGAAATCATATGATGTAGACCCATTAGGTATGTTAACAATGAAAAGATTGTCCCTTATTAAAAATCTATCATTTTTATAAAGTTAATAAGCAACGACAAAGACAAAGCTTCAAGATATCTCTATGGGAAAGCAAACAAATTCATCAACTGGCCATGTCATGTGTTTCTTATTATATTTATTTAGCATATCACCTCTTTGTCAAGAGTTGGGTAAAATTCATCTTTGGCCCTCTAGAGATCCTTATCAGAGTTTTTAAGTATTTCCAAGTTGTTTTCTTTATAAGACTATTGCTATTATATGTATTTTTCTCCTGGTTTGTTCTCCTCATCTCACTTGGCTTTAGTCTATACAAGTTTGCATGTTTTTCTTCCATTTTAGAATTTTTCATGACACAGTATTTAATTATGTTCATACACAATAACCTTTCCCTCCCACTATCAGCTTCTTTTCCACTACAAAATGAGATTCTGTAATTATTTTTATGCATATGAATTATTTTCTTCTTTTTTTATCTCTTTCAGATATACATAGTTTAGTGATTTGGGGGAACATAATTTCAATTTGTTTTCCAGAATGCCTAGATCATTTCACAACTCTACCTACCAACAGTATATAAAATTTCCATTTTTCCAGAACCTCATGAAATTAGTCATTTTTTTCTTTTTTGTCACTTTTACCAAATTAAATGAGTATAAGGTCAAACTTCAGTTATTGCAATTTGTATTTTCTAATTATTAATGATTTGGAGGATAGGAATAGCTTAGATTTCTTCTCAATAATTTCCTGGTCAATTCATTTGACTATCAACTGCTCTACTCACAATTTACTTATGAGGAAACTAACAGGGTCCAGACGGTGGCAGTGACTTATCTCTCAGGTAGTAAGAGGACCGATATATGAATATGTCTGACTGGAAAAACCAGTATACTTTTCCTAATCCATACTGATTCTCTTTTATTACATTTTGATAAAAGCAAGTGAAGCCACTTTATTAAATGTGTAAAAGCAAATGCCCTTACTGAAAATCCAATGTTATAAGGTTGGTGAGGAAGAAAGCAAGGTTCCACAGAAGGTAAGTTCTCTAGCCTACACATTAGGATCTTAATAAACACTTATTGATTCATTGATTGATTACTAAAGCAAACAAAAAGCATCCAGATGATCAGGATGAGGTAGTAGTAACAGTATGGTAATGGTGTTCAGTGGACCCATTTCTGGGTACAATGGATTTGCCTTGCCAAGGTCCTTAAACAGAAACAAATGTAAGTCCAGCAATAGAAGTAAATGAATGACTTTCAAAGTGTCTAATCCATTTGTGAGTGGCCTTTTGGGGTATGGTAAGCTGATATAAGCTTAAAAGTTGTAATAATTCTATTAGATTTCTGTTACACAATAGTAGCACACGCACTGACAAAAATCACAGGACCTTTGAAGCTGGAGGGAGTCTGCAGGGTCTCTTTAGCCATCTTATAAGAACCATCCAGGGAATAAAATACCAAACTTGTGTATTTTATTTTTACATAGCAATACTGATAGACAAGTAGGGATGGGGAGTATTTCTTAAAGAGAAGGCTGTATCTTTGCATCCTACAAATTACTAATAATTCTTCAACATCCCACAGTAGCATGACTGAGAGGTAGTATGGTTTTATACATAGAGAACTTGCCAAGGAAATCTTTTTCTTGCTATCCCCCTCACTATCAGTTCCTTTCTTCTGCTGTTTACTTCCAACTTCTCATATGTAAGATTTGCTTGGATATAATTTGTTTGCCTATTGTCTCCCCCAATACAATTATATGCTTTTCTTTGTGTCTCTAGTATTTAGCATAGTGCCTCATCCACAGTCAATGCTTAATAAATGTTTATTGACTGGGTTCAAATCTGGTTTCTGATATACATACTCGCTATGTAGGCTTGGGCAAGTCACTTAAATTTTCAATACTCTCAATGATTAAAATTACAAATTTCAGAAAAGTTGATGACCTGCATAGAGAGTGGTTTGATTTTTTTTTTTTTTGGTTTGGTTTGTTTGTAATCTGGGAACTCATATTTTACATGATTGCGTATATATAATCTATATCAAATTGTTTATTTTTTTTTTCAAAAGGATAAGAGGAAGGGGAGAGAGAGGGATAAAATTGGAACTCAAAATTTTGTGTAAAAAAGAGAATGTTAAATTTGTTTTTACATATAATTGGAAATATACTATTAAAATAATCTGGGAATTCATATCCCAATGAAATCACAACTCTCCCCTATTTCTGTCTCATGTTATCTATTTAACTAAGCCAAAAAAATGTACTTCTTTCAGCTCTCCAATTGATGTAGAATCTACCAAAATTTTCTGCGCAGTTGTCTAAAATAAGAAGCAAATCTACCCTCCAATTGAGAACAATAAAGACAAAAACAAAACATTTTAAATGGCTGCATAGACACCTTGAATTCACCTCTTTGTTTATGAATGATTTCCTAAGATTATAGTCATGTCATTGACGGCTATGATTCAAAAGGAACTTTAAAATCTAGTTAGAAAACATGGCATGTATATAGGAAAAATTTAAGTATTACCAGCCTCTGTTTAAGGGATGGAATGAGTGTTGATGACAATAAAGCAGTTCTGGCTGGAATGGTCAGGGAAAGTTAATGAAATAGAAGGAACTTGCACTAATTATGGGAAAATGCCTAAGTTCTGAATAGGGGGAAAGGGGTCAATGAAGTCCTTCTAGATAGTAAGAATACCTTCAGTTCTATATTCCATACAGCTTTATCCTCCAGACCATACTGGGGGAATAAGTCCACTCAGCTTTAGAACTCTCACCTTTTGACAAAGCTCTGCTAATTGAGAAGTCACTAAATTCAAATTAACGAAGCTCACTTTTCTAGTCAGTCTCCAAAACATACTTTACATTCCATCCAGACAATCATCAAGGGAGTGTCACAAATATTTAACAACCTGCTTTAGAAGCTGATTCTGTGAAATAGAAATGAATATTCAGCACTTTAAAATTTAATATTTGATTAATATTTTCTCCATCACTTCAGTAAGTCTAGAGTAGACAATCATAAGAACAATAAATTAAGTTCTAATTTATAGTATTTTTTCCTATACGTATAAATATTAATGCTGAAATTTTAACAATCAGCTCTCATCATCCAGCTCTAGATTACCCCAACATTCATTCAAGCCATCTTCTTACCATCCACCATACTTAATTTCTCCCCTTTCTCCACTTTCCTCCTCTTACTCTGAGATATAATATCCAATAGAGTTGAGTCTTAGGATTTTAGTTAGTATAGTGAGAAAATGACCAGATAAAGAATTCCCTCTACCAACATAAAAAGGTAACTTCCCTGCAAATGATATTCTTAGAGATCTTTCTAGAGCACTGAGAAATTTGGTGTCTTTCCCAGGGACATAGATTGTACGTGACAGTGGAGGTTCTTGAATAATGTCTTCCTGGCTCTGAGGTCAGATCTCTATCTACCACCCAACATTACCTCTTATTTTTGGAAACAGTGATCAAATCAATCACTACAATTGCTTTTGGAAAGGATGTATCAGTGGACTCTCCTATGATTCCACCCATCATCTGTTATTTCTCAGAGCAAAACACCCTTCACTTCCTGTACTTCTGATATGAGCTGTCTCCCCACTTGGAAGGGAGCTAGGGGAACAATGAATATAGCACTTCACCTAGAGAGTCACAAAGACCTGAACTGAAAACCAGTCTCAGACACATTTCAGCTGTGTGACTCTGGGGAAGTCATTTAATCCCTGTTTGACTCAGTTTCTTCATCTGTAACATGAGGGTAATCATAGCGCCTATCCCCTAGGGTTGTTGTGAGGATACAAAAAGATATTTGAAAACACTTTGCCAGTCTCTAAGTACTCTACGTATGCTAATTAGCTCATTGAGAAAGGAGATATTTTCACTTTTGTATCTCTATCCCTTATATTCCTGGCAAATACTAAAAGCTACTCATTAATTCATTCATTTACAGAAGTAAATCATTAAAGATTTAGAAATTGAAATGAAAAATAAAGCTATTCAATGGTAGTGAAACTAGAATGTTTGTGGTAAAGTGTTCAGGGTCTTACAACCGTGGGGGCTCTCTGAACTCTACTTTTCTCATCTGCAAAGAAGTAGGAGCAGGAAACACTAGATGGGAGGGATGGTCCTTCCATGAAAAGATTTATCTCTGATGCTATGTTAGGTGCTAGCATAATGAAGTACCAGAGAACAGCCAATTAAGAAGCAAATAACTCATTAAGTGCTTTTTTTCTTTATATAATCAGAAAATGCACTTGTATTCTCTTTCAATTTTCAGAATTGGCCACTTCTTTGAATTTTGTTTAGAGGGACTAGAAAGAAATTTGATCTTCTGAAATCATAATATTCAAAAGAACTTTGGTTTTCCAAACTCTTTGGATGCGTTATTTCATTTGAGTCTCCTAAATGTGTAAGGTAAGTACTACTGGTTTTGTTATCTTTATTTTAGATGACAAAATGGATGCTAATCAAGATTTTTTCCCATAGTCACACAACCAGGATCAAAGGCAGGATTTGAACATGGCTCTTTCTTTCTCTAACTGTCTTCGGCCCTGAGGCACTCAATCCATTATTATGAACTGTACCATTAGGATAATAGACTTGATATCTAGCAGGAACTTTCTAATTAAATATATTTCTTTTTTCAGTAAACAAATCTTAAAGCCATGCAGTGACTAGCCAAGAACCAGGATTCAAAGTCACATCTGACTCTAAATCCAGGTCATTTTGTTTCTTAATTTTTAAAAGTGAAACAAATCATGGTCTGCAGAATTTACTGATATTTCCAACACAAAAATATTTTTTTTATGTCAATCAAGCAATGGTAACTGGTACCAAATGATTAACATACCAGTTTGTGTAGGTGGATAAACATTACAACACAAGTATGTACATTCCACAAGGGGGAAAATAGAAAGTAAATCCTCAGTTATTCCTTTAAAATATTATTCATGCTAGACATGGGGGTGCTTTACTGTAGATCCAATTGCTATGGAGGGTGAGTCTGGTACATCTATTGAACTTGGAAGGTCTGAACTGAAGTAGGACTAAACCTAGTCAGGTATCTATAATTGGTCTCCCAACAATATGGTGAGACCTCAGGAGTCAAAAGCTGCCAGATTTTTCTTAGGAAAGGTGAACCAGGCTGAAAAAACAGCAGGTTAAAATTTCCCTACCAATTGGAATTGGAATTTGATCCATGAGTAGCTTCTGCATTTCCAATCTTGGTGACATAGAGAGAGATCTGCTCTTTAAAATAAACAAATAGATGAAGGAAGAAAGAAAAGAATGAAATATGATGCAGCAAAGTAAAGAGTACATTAATGAGGACAATGAATTTCAACACAATAGGTAGTTTCTTGTCACTGTTGGTTATTTAGCAATGGCTTTATATGACATTCAGACTTATTCCTTGTTTCTCCCTACCCCCCATAAAAAAAGTATGACACAATTAAAAGTGGGTGTATAAGTGGGGATAAAAATGTGTTCCTTAAACATAAAGTTTGCTGGGAATTGCGGGAGAAAATATATAGATATAAAAGTTGTATTTGGGGACTAGAAGTGAGTATTTCGTGTATTACTTGTCAGGTAGGAAAGAAATCTAAAAATCATGTTCTCTCCAAATCCATCTGGTGTCTACCAGTGGTGGTAGTGGGAGAATCTCCTAGAGCAGGGGAGCCACAATAGATATATTTCAATTTTCTAAATAAATAAGATAAAAATGAAAGATTTTTCTGAATAAATTTTAGTATAATATCTATTTCATAGTAAGATTTTAGCATGCTCTAAAATTGGAACAGAATGTTTATCACATTTTCACCACTGATTATATTTTATTTTCATATAATAAATTAAATTTTAATTAAAAATAAAATGAAACATATATCAAAATTTTTAAATGAAATTTAATTTATGAAAGAAAATTGAAAGATTTGCATCTTTAATACTTTCAAAACCCGTTAATTATCAAAATATAGACTCTTACTTTAAAACCTTGCCCTTCCACAAAAGATAAACAATTTAAAGTGATACTCAGGGAAAGAAACATTTTCTTTAACATTAAGACTTCTAATAATATTGCTAAAATCAAAATTATTTTCTCATATTTTCTTTATTTTTTTAGGAAATGTCTATATTCTGTTGATAGTTTTCCAGTTTTTCAAGAGGTACCTTTTAAGTATTAGATTGCCTTAACAAAAGGAAAAAAAAATAAAACCAGTTGATGAGATTTGGAAGCAAGGAGAAAAATGCATTACAAAGAATTCTTCTTTTAAAAGAAGTTTCTGTGATTTGCACATCAATCACTGTCACTTCTGGCAAAATGTGCAGCAAACTGACAATGCAGAACAGTAAAGTAATTGATTTCTCAGAACACCTTCTTTATTTCACTCTGTACATCAGAACTGTGAAACTATTACCCTTTGCTCTAAGGTGCTGGTGGCCTAGCCAGGACTTGTTCCAAATGGGAGGAGAAGGTGACCACTTGTGTTCAGTGACTTGAGAGAAGTCAGAAAGAGTATCAACACTATGCTGAAATATATCTCTCTTGGCTTGTTGAAGTGTGTCCCTTACCTGATAAGTAGCCTTGAGATGCCACCATTAAAGATCGTCAAGGAAGAGAATTGCCTCAGAAGCTATTAAATTGTTAGTAAGGACAGGATGGAGGACCCTGAATTGGAAGCTGATCTCCTTTAGGTTTTCCCATTAGCACATCAGTAGAGATTAAGACTGCTGTAAAGAAGGGAAAATACTCAATACTCTGCTACTGCTTGATAACCAGAAGGGCAAATTATTTATTTTTTCTTTCACTTTTATATAACAAAAGGGACTCCTGAAACCTACCTTGCCATTAACCAACCAAATTGGGGGTCAGAGCCTCCAAGGAGTCTAGAGACTTGGTTTCTAGACCTTGTTCTGCCATTAATTTACTTTGTAAATTTGGGAAACAACTGGACCACTCTAGGTCTCAGTTTTTCATCTGAAATTTAAGGAGGTTGGTTGTCATTACCTCTTGTCTCAAATATTACAGTAGCTTCACAACTAGTTTCCCTGCTTCTCTTTTTTTACCTCTCCAATCTATCCTCCATGTAACTGCCAAACTGATATTCCTAAAGCACAGGTCTGATCACGTCATTCTATTGCTCTACTACTCATTAATATACCATATGTGTTATATATGTATATATATGCATATATACAAGACACATATGTATATGTATGCATTGATTTATTTATTGTATTTATTGTACTTAAGGTAAGTATATTAAAATATTCAAATACTTATCTCTTAAGAAAAAAGCACATATTTCTAAGTGTTTTATTGTAGAAGGTCATTGGTCCTAAAGAGAAATATTAAGAAGAAGAGCTTAATGCGTTTTCCTGCCTGTGTACATCTTGACTCAGGAGAAGCCAGAGAGACATAGAGAGCAACTTAATTTCTCTTCAAAGAAATTCTACAGATTGGCAATAAGATTAAAATAACAGTGAAAAAGCGGCTGGAATTGACTGCAATATCTCTTTATGTAGCCTTAGAAAACAATAACTTTTCACATGAACACAAAAGTTTGAACAGATAGGGTGTATCTATTAGGTTATATTACAAAAGGTAACAAGTATGCATTAAAAACCTGAAAAGGAGACAAGGATCTGATTTAGGAGGAATTAAAGTAGTGTAACATAGGGCAGCGCATTCAATTTGGAGTTATCTCCTTCAATCACAAATCAGAAAAGCATCAGGATTATTGGCAGAGGCAGGTGTGTTATGGTAGCAAGGGTATTAGCCTAGAATTCAGGAGTCCTGGTTCTACTTCTACTTTAACTACTAATAATATATACATCACCAGAGCTCACAAAGGAGCAGCAAAGTGGCTCAATAGATGTAGTGCTGAACCTAGAGGCAGGAAGACCTCTTCCTGAGTTTAAATCTAGCCTTACACCCTTATTGGCTATGTGACCCAGGCTAGTTACTTAGCCCAGTTTGCATTTACTTTCTTATTTGTAAACTGAGCTAGAGAAGGAAATGGGAAACCACTCCAGTATCTTTGCAAGAAAGTGTTAGACATGACTGAAATGAATTAAAACAAAAATAATTCACCAATGATCATTTTTTTCTCCTCTATAAAATAAGAGATAGGGTGATATCATCTTGAATGCTGCAAAAAGCACTGACTGAAATTAGAGGACATAAGCTCAAAACTCAACTTTACTTCTTACTACCTGGATGGCCTCAGAAAAGTCATTTGAGCTCCATAGCCTCCCGTTTCCTCAAGTGCAAAAAGAAAGGTTTGCATTAGATGGTCTCTGAAGGTCCTTGTACAATGATGTCTAAGGTTCCCTCCAGCCCTAACCTTTCTATGATTCTAGCTATTCCTATATGTTAGTACAATGAAAGATGAAGCATGGTGAGTATAAGGGAAATGTCTGAAAGAAAGAACATAACATAAAAGTAAAAATCAATTTGACTGAGATATCAGATATCCCGTATAAAAGCGGCTCCAGTTATTAGATAAAGAACACATCATTTGTGACAAGCAACAAGCCATCCCTTTAATAGTAATGGAAGATGGAAGAACTTGGTTGAATTAAGTCAATGCTACCAAGTACAGGATTAATCTACTTTAAAAGAATAAATTTTAAGCAAATCCAGTATGTGAAAATTAAGATGAAACATTTTCTAAAAGGATATTTTGAGAAATCTTGAAACAGTAATAGTATTGAATTCAGTCAGAAAGCCTAGTGTCTTTTCCCAAGTGAGTTATTAATAAGCTATATAAACAAAGATGATTCACATAAAGACCAGTAGGCCTTAATTTCCTCATCCTCAGGGAGGTAAACAATAGTAGTAACAATGGCGAATGCCACCACCTCTACTACCACCACCACCACCACCACTACTACTATTACTACCACTACTCCTACTACCACCACTACTACTACCACCGCCACTACCACGGCCACTACTACCACCACCACCAAGACCACCACCACTACCACCACCACCACCACTACTACTACCACCACCACCACTACTGCTGCTGTTGTCACTGTCGCTGTTACTATTACTTCCACTACTAATGGTAATAATTGTACTTGATAGAGTATTCTTAAAGCATTTTACAAGAGTCAACTACAAATGAACTTTGATGTTTCTTCTTACTCTACATTGTAAAATTCATCTCATTGTTTTTCTTCTAGTCTAACCCTGAGTTTTCAATTTACTATTTAACAAGTAAGAACAAACAGATTAAAAAAAAAAAAAGAAAAGAATAAATAGAAAGGGTGATAAAGCAGCTAGTTGATCCAGGGTCTAGGCTGACAGATTAGTGATCAGAAAATCTTGATTTCAAATTCTTCTTAAGATATTGTATATCCCTGAAAAAAGTCACTTGCTTAGCTTCATTTCTTCATCCGTAACATGAAGTTAATAGTACCAACACTTTCAAGTTGTTGCAAGGATCAAACGAGATCATGCATGCCATTCTCTTAATAGATCCACTCTTGTAGACATATTAAGAGGAATATAACCTAGGTTCAAGCATGTCTTCTTTTATATTTTGATAAAGATGCCCAGATCTTTAAGCTTATCTCCATGGTTCTGGCAATGATTTTGATATAGCATTGAATGCTTTAAAAAAATGGAATTTCATTAGTAAAAAAAATGTAATTTTTCTTCAAATCTTATGTACTTTAATCTTTAATCATTTTTACCTTTGAAAAGCATATCTCTTCATAAAAATGATTTGCATCTATTTTTAAAAGCTCTTCACATTCTTCAAACATCAAGAAACCAAAGCTATTGTGTAGAGCAATTAGTAACAACTCCTCTACTTACGTCTTTATTTTCTGAGGATTATTTTTTTACAGAAAAAGCTCATCAGTTCTTAACTTTAATTTTTAAAGTTAAAATATTCTCATATTTTCCTTTGTGGTATAGTACAACTGATGCTCTTTCTTTAGAGATATCAGATTGATACTTTAAATAATTGATTTCCTTACACCAACAGGCCCTGTAATAACATGATCTAATAATCACTGAACGTGATCTGAGAGCCATAAGTTTTATGTGTTTTCTTGGAGTAATAACTCTTCTTTAAAAAATTGAAAGCCAACAGAAGAGAGAAATGAAATGTATTCATTGCATGAATTCTAGTATGCATCTGACAAAGGACTATGTAGAGACGTGGAAACCAGTTTAATCTGGTAAACCAGTTTTATTTTGTCAGTATCAGATGTTGTGAGAGGGCTTAGTGTCATTAACGGCATAAATACAAGACTCATAATCATTTCACAAGATGAAAACATGCCACAATTATTGCTTGCCCCAAGAAATTCACTTATCATTGTATATTCATAATTCAAAAATTGAAGGGTGCTTTGGGATTATTTAGTCCTCATTAGCATTTTGCAAACCTTAAACCACTACACAAATATCATCATTGTCACTGAGATTGTGGTACAGTAGAAAGCTTATAAGCCTTGACCTAGAGTCAAGTCTAGCCTGTGACAAATATTAGTTCTGTGACCCAAGGAAACTCACCTAGTCTAATCCTCTCCATGCCATTCTCTGAGATTACATGTTAATGACATATTGCCAGTCTACTTCAGTGAGGGGAGTTTTCATGTCAAAGATTTCCTATACAAATTAAATTATAAGCCTTCTCCTTGGGAAAAAACAATCATCATCTTTATTAGTTTCCAGAAGAGGAAACTGAGGATAAATATAATTATTAAAATATCAACTTTGTAAAGTCTTGGAAAATACCCAACAAGGGTCCATAATCAGCTATATCACTATATTAACTATATTTATACTTCCTCTTTAAAACTTTTTTTAATTTCTTTTTTTTGGAGAGATGAAGGCAAGGCAATTGAGGTTAAGAAATTTGCCCAAGGTTCCTAGCTGCCCCTAAAGTTTTTGTGTTTTAATTTAACTTCTTAGTAAGAGTGATGTAAGCATTTAAGTGCTCTTGAGCAGACAGTGCTCATATCACTAAAAGAAAAAAGAATCTTAACAACCAGGGGTAACAAAACAAAAACATGAGCATAATTGAATATCCATGTAGGCTCAACAAACTCTGATTCCCGCTAATTTCACCTGATGATTAGAATGATTAATCATCACATTCCACTCAACCAAGAAAACATCCAGTGTGTTTGAGCAAATTATAGACTCACATTTTCACAAAATAATAAATTAAGGTAATCTGCTTTTCTGAAATTGATCACTTGACAAAGGTAAAATTAGCTGAAACTAATAGTTTTCAGCTGAACTCATTTCAGTTCCTTTAGAATTAATTGTTTATATGTGTGCACCTGGGACTCTAGAAAGCTTCTTGGCTGTAGAAATGCCATCATTTTGGCAGGATGTACTAACATCCAAATTCAGACTTTTAATAAAGGATGTAAGATAAAGTTAATGATGGTATAAAAGTGATCTAAATATAAGGCATATTCACAGTAATAATATATTAAAGACTTCCACATGCAAAGATTAAAATACCACAGATTTAAGACACCTTTGAGGTCATTGAATACAACAATTCACGTTACTGATGATGAAACTGAAACCCTGAGAGATTTAATGACTTTCTAAGAGTGACATAACTTGTAAGTATTTGAGTCATGACTTAAATTGAGATACTCTTTTCTCAAAATTCACTGTATCTCAAAAGTCACTAGTACCCCAAATTCATCTAGTTCATGTTACCTAGCAAATGTCTTCATAGCAGGACTAACAGGAAACTGGTATATTTGTTGTGTTTGTTGTTTTATTATATTTGAGTTTACAGTCTAAGCAAAACAAATTAAAATATTCTTTACCTAGTAAAATCACCAACTCCCTATATACCTAGGATTTATAAAACTAATTTTCTTTTATTTTCCCATTTCATTTTATTGACCAAAATCACCTCAAATAAGCCAGGTCATGTAAAGCAAGTTTCCTCTAGGACTACCCCCTTGTATTTTCTTTCATGTTGAATTAATTGGTATAGTAACAGATCACCCTGTTTGAGGGGAGTGAAACTTGTTAAATGGTACAAGCTTATCAAAGGTCACATTTTACTACATCCCTTCATTCTAATACTGCCCTGCCTGCTTCTGTAAATGCTCTACCGTCTTCCCTAAATAAATCTTACAGGCTGAGTTTAAGGATGGTGTTTCTTTCAAGTAAACAGTATTTCCAGAAACATGATTAGAATTTCCAAGAACCCTCACTATTCTCTACAGAATGCTCAAATTGGAAATGCTCATATGTCCTAGAATTTTTTTTTGTCAGAAACCTGCTACATATAGTTCTAGTTTTTGCCTAAGGAAAAAAAATTAGCATTGGGTAAGGGTTTTCCAAGACTAATCTCTAAATACAACATAAACATAATCCAAAAACTGATCATAATTCTGCATTAGAAATATTTATTAACAATGGTTCTTCTGAAGTATCACTATTCCTCTTGAAACTGATTGCCTTTTCATATACACTGTTAGTAGAGCTGTGAATTGACCCAGACATTCTATAAAATAATATGCAATTATATCCAATAAGCCATTAAGTTCTAGCCAAAAAACCAGTGATGGTAGCACCACAAAATACCCTCTAAGAGAAAGGGAAGAGGAAAAGCACCTATATGCACAAATTACAATTCTATTTTATAATAGCAAAACTGGAAACTAAGGGAATGTCAATCGATAGGATGTGGCTAAATAAATTAAAGTATAAGAACATAATTGCAATTATTATTGTACCATAGGACATGATGGAATGGACAGTTTCATAAAAAATGAACTGCTACATGAAGATAAAAATTGATTTAAAAAACCACATTAAAAAGAAAACTTCATTGAAAAACTTTAGAATTCTATTTACTTGAATGTTAAACTATAAATTCAGAGGACCAAGGATGAAGTTTGCTACTCATCTCCTCACAAAGAGATGATAGCCTTAAAATGCAGAATGGGATGTATAGATACAGATGTAGATGTAGAAATAAATTTGGACCTGGTCAATGTGGATATTTGTTACATTTTATTATGTATATTTGTTATAAGAGTTTTAGTTGTCTTTTTAAATTTTTCAGTGAGAAGGGGAGTGGGAGAGAAAAAATAAATGCCTGTTTTGGGGGAAAATATATAATAAATTAATTTTGAAAGAAATTTATAGTTTCCAAAATAAATATTTATCCAATTCTGAGAGTTAACATTATAAGGTAAACTGGAAGACTTAAACATATAGATAAACTGGAAGCCTTTCCAATTAGACGGGGGCAAAACAAGGATATATATTATCACCATTATACTAGAAATGCTAGCTACAGCTATAAGAAACAAAAAGAAAGTAAAGGATTATCTATAGATAATAATGAAACAAAAGTATTACATTTTGCTGATGATGTGATGATATGTTTAGAGAACTATAAAGTGTCAACTCAAAAGCTAGTCAAAAAAAATTGGCAACTTTAGCAAAATTACTGAATATAAAATAAGTCCGCACAAATTATCACCATCTCTATATTTGACCGAAAAAACACAACAGGGAGAGATAGGAAGATAAATTTTATTTGTAATAACTATAGGCAGTATAAAATATTTGGGAATCTATTTGCTGAAATATACAAAGGAACTATATGAATACAATTAAAAGCACTTCTAACATAAGTAATGACAACTCTAAATAACTGGAGAAATAGTAATTTCTCATGGATAGACTAAGGTAGTATGGTAAAAATAATGATATATCTAAATTAATTTATTTATTCATTGTCATAGCAATCAAACTACCAAAGAATGATTTTCTAGATCTAGAAAAAAAAATACTAACATCTTGAGGAACAAAAGATCAAGAATATCAAGATAATTAATATTTTTCAAAATGTAAAGAAAAAATTCTTGTATTACAAGATTTAGATACGTACTACAAAGTGCTAATTATCAAAATAATTAGTTATTGGATAAGAAATTAGAGGTTGATCAATGAAATACATGAGGTTCCCAACATACAGCTGCAAATGAGCACTAACATAGCGTTTGATAAACCCAAAGATCCCATCTATGGAGGCAAGAACTCACTACTTGAAAAAAACTGCTGGGAAAAATGGAAATGTATCTTTCAAAACCTTTGTTGTTCTTCATTCTCAAAGAGGATAAAAATTACATCACCATGACAAAGTCAAGTTTCGGTGTGTCTGACTGTGGCTGAACAGACCAATATTAACTCAAATGCTCTGCCGCAGATTAGGCACTGACAGTTTGTGTGAACATTTGGGGTGGATACTCCAAATTTGCTTATCCTATGTTTCCTTTGTGTTATTTCAATTCTGTTTTGCCTGTAGAGAACAACACTCTTTCTGATGTGGGCACCCCATCTTTAGCATCCTGTACCAGTGTCTCCCATGTTACACAATCAAGTCCAAGGTTCTTGAGAGACATCTTGAGAGTGTCCTTGTATCACTTCTTCTGACCACCAGGTAATTATCTGCTCCATGTTAGTTATCCATAAAATAGTCTTTTTGGCAATTTTACATTTTGCATTCAAACAATGTGGCCAGCCCATTGGAGTTATGCTCTCTGAAACACAGTTTGAATGCTTGGTAGTTTAGTTCAAGCCAGGACCTCAGTGTCTGGTACTTTTTCCTGCCAGGTGGTCTTCAAAATCATCCTAAGATAGTTCAAATGGAAGTGATTCAGTTTCCTGGTATGGTACTGGTAGATTGTCCAATGAGGTCACCACAACAGCTCAGCAAACCTTTAGTTTGGTAGTCAGTCTAATATATGTTCTCTCTCATACTTTTCTTCAGAGCCTCCCAAACACTGAGTTAGCTCTGGCAATGTGTGCATTAGTCTCCTTGTCAATATGTACATCCCCGGAAAGTACACTACCAAGGTAAGTGGATTTATATACAGTGTTGAAAATTTCTCTGTTTGTTGTAACCAATGGTTACATATGGATGGTGTGTGGCTGATGGAGCACCTGTGTTATCTTGGTGTTGATTATTAGGCCAAAATTAGCACAGGTAGCAGAGAATTGATCCATACTTTGTTGCATCTCAGCTTCAAGGCTGCATTGAGTGCACAATCATCTGGAAACAGAAAATCATGCACCAACACTCCCTCCAGTTTGGTCTTGACTTTTAGTCTTTTCAAATTGAAGAACTTACCATCAGTATGGTAGGATAGGCCAACATATCACACAGTATATCAAGATAAGCTCAAAATGGTAGATGATTTAGACATAATAGGTAACATCATAAGCAAAATAGGAGAATATGGAAAAACACCTGTCAGATTTATGGATAGGGGAAGATTTCATGACCAAACCAGATATAGAGAGGATAATGAGAGGTAAATGGAATTTTTTTTATTATATTAAACTAAATAATACAAGCAAAATGAGGAGAAAAGTGGGAACCCAGAGGGAAAAATATATGACAAGTTTCTTTGATAAAGGTCTCCTTTCTCAAATATGTAGGAAACTGAGCTATTCTGCAGTTGGTAAATGGTTAAACGAAATGAACAGGCAGTTTTCAAAAGAAAAAATTGATTCTATAAATAGTGATGTGAAAAAAAATGCTTAAATCACTAATAATTAGATAAAAGAAAATTAAAACAATTTCTAAGGTACTACACCATCCTCATCAGACTGGCTAAGATAAAAGAAAAGGAAAACAACAAATGATGAAGGGGATATAGGAAAATAGGTAAGTTTGACTAGTCCAACAGCTCTGTAGAAGAATTTGGAACTATACCATAGGGCTATATAATTCAGCAAAACTACTACTAGATCATTCTCCAAATAAATCAAAAGAGAAGGAAAAAGATTCTTCATGTACAAAAATATTTATTGTAACTCTTTCTCTGGTGGCAAAGAATTGGAAACTAAGGAGATACTCATGAACTGGGGAGTGGCTGAACAAATTATGGTATAAGATTGTGATAAGATACTATTTTTCTGTAAGAAATGGTCAGCAGGATGGTCTCAGAAAAGCCTGGGAAGACGTAGATGAACTAAATCAATGTGAAATTAGCAGAACCAGGAGAACAGTATACATAGTAACAGTACTATGATAGTGACACAATTAACTGTGAACAGATTAGCTACTTTGATCATTACAAGAATCTCTAATTCTAAAACATTTACGATGAAGACTGCTATCCACCACCGGAAATAGAACCAATGTACTCTGAGTGAAGACTGAAATATTTTTTCTTGATTTTCCTTTTTTTGTCTTAACATGGTTAGCGTGAAAGTGTTTTGTATGACTTTATAGGTATAAGGGATATTAAATTTATTGCCTTCTCAAGGGAAATGGGAGAGAAATTTGAACTGAAAGTAAAATTTTTAAAAAATCAAAATATATACGGTAATTAGAATGAAAAATGTCTAAAGCTTTCAAGAAAAATAATTTCCACACTTAGGAGGAATTTAGACTGATAGGAACTATAACAAGTTTTAGTTGGAAGTTTCAAATACCAGTTTTTCAAAGTAAGTGCACTGGAAAAGCTATATGCCAAGACAGGGGGTCAAAGTTGCTCAGCGATCAGAGTGCAACTCAAAATTACCTCAGAAAGGCTTCCGTGATTTGAAGTTGTGTTTTAGCTTTAGTTTATACATTAATTACAACACATCCAATCAGCAAGAGAGAAAGAGAAGACTAAGGTGGATACAGATATCTGACTACCAAATGGAATGCTTAAAAGGACAAATACTTAACTGCCTTAGTTTTTTGTTTTTGTTTTCATGATCAATAATCCCCACAATGATGGCCAACTAGGAAATCCGATCTTGCCTTCTTAAGTTTCTTTGTTTTCTATCTAGTGAACTATGTCAACTCTCATTCTCGTATTCTTCAAATATCATCCCATGCAAGCACAACATGCTTTCATTTATGTCATAGATGAGCTGGCATATGTACATTAGACAGCAAATCCTTCCTAAGTTAGATTAATTGAAATTTCATTTCTATGTTTGATAAAAACATGTTTGACTTCCCAGCTAATTCCATTTTATGAGTTTTTTTATGGCAAAATGTAAATGGGATTTTAGTTCCTGAAAACAGGTAGGTAATTAAACACCTCCTAATTATGAAATATTAAAGTTTAATATTAATGTTCTTAATTAGAAAATTTTACTCATTACACTGAGAACCACCCTGAAATAAATGCACATCTACAACTTCTTTGGAAGTACCTTTTAGTCAAAATGAGCCTATTTATACAAGTGAGAGAAAAAAAAAGGCTGTAGCCTCTTCATTTTGGGTAGAGGGAAAAGGATAACATAAAGGCTGGTAAAATATATATGACCAAAGGTGGAGCCAAGATGGCACATTAAAAAGAGGGAATTCTCTGAGTTCTTCCCCAAAGCCTTCAAAATACCTCTAAAAAATGACTCTAAACAAATGCTAGGACAACAGAATCCTCAAAATGACAGAATGAAACAAATTCACAGTTCAAGAAAACCTGGAAAGTCAACAGCAAGGGTCTTTCATGCCAGGCAAGAAGCAGAGAGTAGTCCAGAATGGGCCACACAGGCACAGACTGGCCAGGGCAGGCCTCAGTGAACTGAATCATTGGCAGCTGTTGCAGTTTGCAGAGTTCTCAACTAGCAAATGATAAAAAAAGGACAGTGAGTGGAAAACTCTGTAGCACCTGGGTGAAGAAGGATCATGCTGTCTGGCCAGGTTTGGACCCAACCCCAGGGCAGTGTGGGTAGTGTTGGCAGTTGCCAGTGGCATCAATGGTGACAGAAGTCACTGCAGCAGCAACAATACTAGCAGCAACTTTCACAGCTCTGGGCCCGCAGATGGGGGGGATCCAGAGACTGATAAAAATATCCCACCATCAACCCCATTGAAAGCAGAGTTTTTCCTTGACAAAGACTTAGAAAGTCAAGTGTTTGGCTGGGAAGATGAGTAAACTTCATCAAAAAAACTCAGACTAAAGAATTTTACTTTGGTGACCAAGAAGATCAGGGCATACAACCAGAGAAGGACAGCAAAGTCAAAGCTCCTACATCAAAAACTTCCAAGAGGCATATAAATTGGTTATAGGTCATAGAGGAGCTCAAAAAGGATTTTGAAGATCAAGTAAGAGAAGTAGAAATTGGGAAGAAGACAAAATTAGGAAGAGAAATAAGAATGATGCAAGAAGTACAAAAAGCCAATGAGGAGAAGAATGACTTAAAATGCACAACTGGTCAAATGGAAGAGGAGGTTCAAAATTTCACTGAAGAAAATAATTCCTTCAAAATTAGAATGGAGAAAATGGAAGCTAATGGCCTTATGAGAAATCAAGAAATTATAAAACAGAACCAAAAGAATAAAAAAAGTAGAAGACAATGTGAAATATCTCATTAAAAAGATCATTGACATGAAAAATGAATCCAGGAGAGATAATTTAAAAATTATTGGACTACCTGAACACCATGATCAAAAAATGAGCCTAGACATCATCTTTCAAGATATTATCAAGGAAAATTGCCCTGATCTTCAAGAAACTGAGGGTAAAATAGAAACTGGAAGAATCCACTGATCACTTCAGGAAAGAGATAAAAGGAAAACTCTTAGGAATGTTGTTTTTGTTATTGTGTTCCTCCTTCTTTTTTGAAGACCATAACATCAGAGAAATGATGACACAACTTGTACTTGACTTCGTTTTGAGTGAAGGAGGAATATTGTAGCCAAGTTCCAGAGTTCCCAGGTCAAGGAGAAAATATGACAAGGAGCCAGAAAGCAATAATTCAAGTATTATAGAAATACATTAGGATTACAGAGATCTAGCAACTTCTACATTAAGGGATTGGAAGACTAGGAATGTGATATTTCACAGGTCATAGGAGCTAGGATTATAACTAAGAATGATCTATGAAGCAAAACTGAGTATAATACTTCAGGGCAAAAATTGACATTCAATGAAATAGAAGACTTTCAAGCATTCTTGGTGAAAGAACCAGAGCTGAATAGAAAATATGACTGTCAAATACAAGAACCAAGAGAAATATGAAAAGGTAAATAGGAAAGAGACATCATAAAAGACTTATTAAAGTTGAACTGTTTACATTCCTACATGAAAAGATATTTGTAACTCATGAGATCTTTCTCAGTATTAGGGTACTTAAAGGAAATAGGAAGATAGATAGATAGACAGACACATAGATGGATAGACAGATGGATAGACAGAGGAGTTGAATATGAAGAGATGATATCTAAAAATTAAAATTAGGGGATGAGAGAGGAATATACTGGGAAAAGGAGAAAGGGAGAGATGGAATGGGATAAATTATCTCACATAAAAGAGGCAAGAACAAGGTTTCACAATGGAGGGAAATAGGGGGCAGCATGAAGGAATGGATGAACCGTACTCTCATCAAATTTGACTTAAGGAGGGAATAATATACACACTCAATTGGATATCTTACCCTACAGGAAAGGAGGGAGGAAGAGGACAAGGAGGAGGGGGAAATAGAAAGGAAGGTAGATGAGGGAGGGGGTAGTCAGAAGCAAACACTTTAGAAAAGGGACAGGGTCAAAGAAGAATAATCATTGAAAAAGAATAATAATAAATGAATAAACATTAAAAATATTGGGGGGGTGGAATAGGATGGAGGGAAATATAGTTAGTCTTTTATAACATGACAGTTATGGAGGTATTTTGCATAATTACACTTCTATAAACTATATTGAAATGCATGCCTTCTCAATGATGATGGCTGGGGAGGGAAGAAAGGAGAGAATCTGAAACTCAAAGTTTTAAAATACAAATGTTAAAAAAATTGTTTTTGCATGCAACTAGAAAATAAGATACACACGCAATGGGGTATGGAAATCTACTTTGCCTTTCAAGAAAGCTGGTTGGTTGGTTGTTGTCCTTTGTCTCCAAAGAGGACCAAAATGATATCACCATTGTAAAGTGACACTTCAGTTTGTCCAACTGTGGCTGATCAGACCCATACAAGCTCATAATACTCTACCGAGGTTGGGCACAGACAGTCTGTATGAATATTTGGGTTGGATATCCCAAATTTGCACATCCTGCATTTGCTTTGTGCTTTCTCATTTCTGCTTTGCTCAAAGAGTGGCATGCCATGCTGAGCATGTCACCCATGTTGCACAGTCAAATCCAAAGTTCTTGAGCAAGACCTTGAGAGTGTCCTTGTATGATTTATTCTGGCCACCATGTGACTGCCTGCGCCATGCAAGTTCTCCATAAAATAGTCTTTTTGGCAAGCGTACATTTTGCATTTGAGCAACGGGGCCAGCCCATTGGAGTTCTCTCTGAAGCACAGTTTGAATACTTGGCGGTTCAGCTCAAGCAAGGACTTCAGTATTCTGCCAGGTGATCCTCAGAATCTTTGTAAGACAGTTCAAATGGAAACAATTCAGTTTCCTTGCACGGTGCTGGTAGACTTTTCATGTTTCACAGGCATATAACAATGAGGTCAGCACAGCAGCTATCTAGACTTTCAATCTGGTAGTCAGTCTAATATTCTTCTCTTTCAAATCTTTCTTTGGATCCTCTCAGACACTGAGTTAGCTCTGGCAATGTGTGCACCAAACTCATTGTCAATGTGTACATCCCTGGAAAGTATGTTACCAAGGTAAGTGAACTTATACACAGCATTCAAAACTTCTCCATTTGTTGTAACCAATAGTTCCATGTGTGGATGGTGTGGTGGTGGCTGATGGAGGACCTGTGTTCTCTTGGTGTTAATTATTAGGCCAAAATTAGCACAGGCAGCAGAGAATTTATTATACTTTGTTGCATCTCAGCTTCAGAGACTGTGTTGAGTGCACCATCATCTGCAAACAGAAAATCATGTACCAACACTTCCTCCACTTTGGTCTTGGCTTGTAACCTTTTCAAATTGAAGAACTTACCATCAGTATGATAGTTGGCCTTGATACCATATTCATCCTCACTGAAAGCATTTGTCAACATGGCTGAAAATATCATGCTAAAAAGCATGGGAACAAGCACACAGCCTTGTTTCACTTCATTGGTGACTGGGAAAGTATTTCAAGAAAGTAAAGAGGAAGTGGATGCTGGGGTGGGGGATGATAAAAGGGAGGGCAGACTGGGGAAAGAGATAATCAGAATGCATGTCATCTTGGGGTACCGGGAGAGGAAAGATAGGGAAAAAATAGGGAACTCAAAATCTTGTGGAGAAATGAATGTTGAAAACTAAAAATAAAAGAATAAATTTAAATCTTAAAAAATTAAAAATAAACCTGGTCATCCTTTCAAAAAGAAAAACTATATATGACCATATCATGTCTCAATTTAGTAATTCTAGTATTGTAAGTCTAGATCCAAAGAGAAGTAAAAAAGATAAGGTAGGCTAAATGTGGGCAACAATTCTGTTATAGAAAGACAAGGGTAACAACATATTATAGGTTTTTTGTAGTGTAATGAGGAGGGAAATGATATAATACATGTATTATCATGTAAACAGGGAAGCTGTATTTAAAAAAAATCAGTCCTTGCGAACAATTTATGGGTATTTTTTTACAAATAAAATATCTAAAAATTATATATAAAGAAAGCCTATATTATTTTTCCAGTTTTAAAGATGATCTGAACCAGTAATATGTTCTTACCTAATCAGGCTTCTAAATGAAAACACATTTTGAAAAATGCTAGATGAGAATGGGTGTGTGTGTGTGTGGGGGGTAAATGAACAAAGATGATTTATTAATTCAACTAAAAATAAAATAGCAATTGCCTTTTAAAAACATATCTTAGTTCCAAATGACAATGTAGATAAAGGAAGTATTTTTTTGAACATGTATCTGTTTCAATGCATATATACAGTTTCAATTAATAAAAAAAAAACACTTTTTCTCATCCTGGTTCCCCTCACATGGGCTGCTTCTAGTCTATGATCATTTCTCCATCTATTCACTCTCAATTTTTTTTCCTCATGAAATCTATTCTACCTGGAATCTTCTATGCTAGAAAAATTAATCAGGTGGGACCTCACCCTTTGCTCTCTACATCCATGCTCTACCATGATGCATAGGAAGAATGGTCTCATCAGTCCAACCCATGAAAATTAATGGAGAAGTCAAGAGCTTCATTTAATAATGAACCATACCCAAAAGCCTACCCATTCTAGGATCATCATGGAATGATTACTCCCAATATAGACCTGCAGGTCAACATAGATGTACAATACCCATGTTTTAACCTCTCTTTACCTTTTCACAGACTACTCTGCAGATGTGGCTTCTGCACTAGTTGGATGTGGGGCTAGTGATTCATTGCTGTCCTTCTATCTTTTTCTTGTTATTCTTCCTTCTTTACCATGTCCCCGCCTTTACAGATCTCAAGATAAGCTGAGATTTTTCTTTTTTGAGTTGAAACATACCAAATAAAGTTCTATTGCTCAAATTCTTAATCATTGCACTGAACTAGAAAATTTGTATATACTATTTATATGGAAGACACAAAAAAGATTCTGTCCATATACATATTTATATCTTTACATTTAGACACATATGCCTTATATTTGAAACTATTAGTGTATATATATATACACACACACACACACACACACACACACACACACACACACACACACGAGTGGCATCATGGTATAGTAGAAAGGACTCGAGTCTTGGAGATGGGAGACCAGAATTCAGCCTCATTTCTTAACCAAACAGTGTACCCTAGACAAGTGGTCTCCAAACTTCTTTGATCATATACCTATACCAGTAACGTTTCCCCCTGGGGGTTATGCTACAGAAAGGACTGATATTCCAAATAATACTAGTTCAGATGTTTCTGAGTACCCAACCAAGGATAAAGTTAGAAATTCCTGACTCAGAGAGGAGAAATTTGAGAATTTGCTTTTGGTCGGTAGGGGTGGAATGGTGGAGTATTGGACTACAATGCATAAAGTATAGGAATTGTTGTATTGGATGACTGGCTTTCCTGAGACTAGGATATAATCCCATCTTCCCTCCCTCAGACTTGTTGATCACATCTGCTTTGGATAATATCCATGTCCTCCACTTAAGAGACTAAACTCTTCATTCTAAAACAGCATATGCAGAATTACATATCCTGGATAAACTAAAAGGGTAGTGGCTCAGAAAGAAGCAGCAACTCTTTTGAAACTAAATCTGGTCATATAAATATGAGGGGCATTGTGGCATTGTAGATAGCAATCTGTCCTCATAGCTGGGAAAATTTGGGTTTAAATACTACCTCTAGCACAGAAAGTTTATGTGACCCTGAGCAAATCACTTCACTTCTCAGTTTTAGGTAATTTTCTAAGATACAGAGATGCAATGGCCTACATAGGTAGGAAGAGATTCCTCACCTAGAAGTCCCCTGTTCCAATGAATTCACAGATCAAGTCTCTAGTTGCAGTAACTGGACATGAACACAGTTGATTACAGTGTCGAAGAAACATGGAGAATGTTTAAAGGGGCCAATGTGAAATTGAAGCAGATGATAAATTAGTTCACATTTTTAAAGAATTTATATAGTAGTTGGTTAATCACAAGTCACAACTGATCTTCTGCTAATTCATTTTCCACTTGTAGTCACCATTTGTTATGAATTTTGGGAAAGAAATAGAGAGAAGACCTGTGATTACATTGGTATTGAGAGTTCCTGCTGGAGAACATCCTCCACTCATGGAGGTCATCACCTTCTCTGAAACTTAGAGATGGTTGCTTGAAACACTGAAAGGTTAATTGATTTAGTCTGGGTAGTATAACTAGTATACGTCAGAAGCAGGTCTTGAACCCACATCTTCCAGGCTCTGTGCCCTATCACTGAACGTTGATTAAAATATACAGCAATCTTTCAAAGAGAATTGTGAAGTTATTTTTTCCTCCTCCTCCTTCTTTTTGCTTGAAAGCTTAAGGCAAATACCTTTTTCACAGCTAACCTTTGATCATGTAGCTTTTAGTTCACACTTTGAGACTCCCTGTGGTACCAGTTACTTGGAAGTATGTTTTCTTGCTGTTAATTTGCTAGAGAGTTGCTTTATTTCTTGATGAATATAATGTGAGTGGTGCTTTTTGTGGGTAGGAAGGTGAGAATAGCATGTGCATTCAAGAGTATTTGCCATGCATTAGTATTCAGCAACCCGAAACATTGAATCACCCCTCTATGAAAGTGTTAAGTCGTCTCTCGTACTGAAAGTTTTGGTTAATTCTCCACACACACACACCATACAGTATGAGAATGAACATAATGGAGTGGTTTCTTCACAAGGCTCCATCTTTTTGTTCTGTCCCCAGAGATAGTTAATATCAACCCAAGGTTGTCTAGACTAGAGAGCCACTCTTAGTCTAAGCCAATCATTGTAGGAAGTCTCAAGCATATAAGTTGATTTTAAGATGCTAAAGGCTACCATGCGTTTTAACAGACTGCATCTGATCCTATGACACCTTATTGTCTGTTTGGAATCTCTACTGGAACTAAATAGATGTCTGAAATTCAAGACATGGGATTTCAGCAAATAGGCTTATCACTATCCCAGTGCTTATATCCCTTACTTATCTTATTTTAGACAATGTCCTTTATCCTTATTATATGTACTAACATTATATATAAATAGAATAGCAAGAGAATAACAACTGTCTTCTGGAAGTGTTTTATTAACCATTCATAATATTAACATTTCTAGTGCCTCCTTGCAGTGTGAGATGACATGAGTTCTCAAAAGTTATACTAAAAGACCACTAATATCCTCAATGGTCCTACTAAGTTTGAAATGCATTGAATATGGACCTGGAAATGAACTCTGTGTGCGTGTGTGTGTGTATGTGTGTGTGTAAGTGTTTTACATGTGTTGTGTGCATGAGGGCCATTTGTGAATGTCCAGCTAAGCTGTCATTGCCATATTTTCAGAAATTTGGCCAGCAGGTAATGATGAGGAAGATGGTTATAACGATAGCAATTCATGAGGACCATTTACTAAAGTACAAGTGGATTAAAATTTGCAATGATAGAAAAAGGAACACACGAAATTATAGCTGTATGAAATAATAGCTAATGTTTATATACATCTTGATAATTTGCAGCACAATAATTATCATTTGAGGATAAAAAATTTTATTTATGAATCTTGAGGTAGGTAGGTCACAAACATTTTAATGATCGATAATTGAGTGAAAGTAAACAAAAAACCCCAGAGAATTAATAAATGACTTGTTCAAGATTACTCAACAAGTTACTGGTGAAGCTAATGTTTGGGGTCCAATGCTTTCTGACCCTTTTCTAGATTCTTAGTAATTCTGTTATTTTAAAATCAGCTTTGTTAAATCCAAAGATGAAAAAATATTACTTTATGTGCAATGAGTTATTGTTAATATTAATGCAATATAAAGTTAATTAGATTTCATTTGTATTACTTTCCCATATGGATTTAAATTAAAATGAAATATAATTTTAAATCTACAAACTAGTAAAAAAATAACATATTACTTATAAAGATGAATTTTTGTAATACAATTTAGTTTAGCATATGATATTATGTCAGTGATTTTAACTGCTCCTACTTTGTATTCACTTTGCTAATAAAATCTGTTATGTCATGATTACTCATTAGAAATTCCTTGGTAAAAATGAATTAACATTAAGAAAGATTAATGTTTAGATCACAGCAGAAGACAAGTTTGGGTCATATGAATTTACATTTAAAAACAGAGGCATTGTAAATTGTGTTCCCAGTGAAATAATTAAAATCAGAAGAAATAAAATAGATGGATTAGCACTCAGTATTTATGAAAGAAAATCATTCTTTATCCAGATGAGCATTTACCCGTTCAAGTAAGTTTCAAAATTGCACATGATGTTGAAAACTAGTCATATTTTCTAATTCTCGGGGTGCTAAAACCTTGTGCAAATACTTATGTGAATTTCTTTAATATCCCTAAATACACTCACTGTGTCTTCCCCATTGCTTAGTGACAAATGTATATCTTACACATACCTAGGTACCTGGATATTTACAAATTATGTTCTGGGCTGGGAGAGCAGAGCCAAGATGGCAGAGTAGAAAGACATACATACACTAGCTCTTCCCCCACCGCCCATAAAATACCTGTAAACCTGTAAAATACCTCAACAAATTCAAGACCAGCAGAAGCCACAAAACAATGGAGTGGAGGAGATTTCTAGCCCAGGGTGATCTGAAAGGGGGACAGAAAAGGTCTGTTGCACTGGACACACAGTGGACCCCGGAAGACACCAGAAGGAACAAGACTGAGCAGGCTTCAGTGACAGAATCCCCAGTGGCAGCACAGATCCCTCAACCCACAGGCACCAAGGGCCAGGAAGAGGGTTTTTTCAGCTGGCTGAGAAGGGAGCAGGGTGTCCCCATAGCTCCAGCCTCAGATGGCAGCAGCAGAGGCAACAGTTGGCAAGGGCTCCAAAGGCAGGCACCAGCCTACATTCAGGCCTCATCATAAAGCCCCTGGGGGAACTAAGCCCTGTGTGGTGGCTCTGTGCTCACCTAAACCTTTTGGGGAAATTGAGCAGTTCATCTGAATCTCAGTCCCTAGTGCTGGCTTGGCAGAACTACAGGCAAGGTGGTTGTGGAGAGGAAACTCTACTACTTGCAGATTCTGGGCACAAAAGTTTCTCATTGCTCCCAGACCAGTGTACAGGCTTCATTATGCCATCTTGGAGGAAATGAGATCTTACAGATCCTCAGAGTATAGCCTACTCTTAACAAAGGACCCAAAAGTCAAGTAACTAGTTGAGAAAAATGTCCCAAAAAAGGAAAAACAAAAGATAAGGCTACAGAAGGGTACTTTCTTGGGGAATAGTTATCTTCTCCTGCCCTTTCAGATGAGGAAGAACAATGTTTACCATCAGGGAAAGACATAAAAGTCAAGGTTTCTGTATCCCAAACATCCGAAATAAATATTCAATATTCTCACATCATGAAAGAGCTCAGAAAGGATTTTGAAAATCAAGTAAGAGAGGTGGAGGAAAAATTGGGAAGAGAAATCAGAGAGATGCAAGAAAATCAAGAAAAACAAGTCAACAACTTGCTAAAGGAGACCCCAAAAAATGCTGAAGAAAATAACACCTTTAAAAATAGGTTAACTCAATTGGCAAAAGAGGTTCAAAAAGCCAATGAGGAGAAGAATGCTTTCAAAAGCAGAATTAGCCAAATGGAAAAGGAGGTTCAAAAGTTCACTGAAGAAAATAGTTCTCTTAAAATTAGAATGGAACAGATAGAGGCTAATGACTTTATGAGAAACCAAGAAATCATAAAACAAAACCAAAAGAATGAAAAAATTGAAGATAATAGGGAACTACATCCAGGAGAGACAATTTAAACATTATGGGAATGCCTCAAAGTCATGATCAAAAACAGTGTCTAGATATCATCTTTCATAAAATTATCAAGGAAAACTGCCCAGATATTCTAGAACCAGGGGACAAAATAAATATTGAAAGAATCCACCAATCACCTCCTGAAAGAGATCCAAAAAGAGAAACTCCTAGGAACATTGTAGCCAAATTCCAGAGTTACCAGATCAAGGAGAATATATTGCAAGCAACTAGAAAGAAACAATTTGAATATGGTGGAAATACAACCAGGGTAATACAAGATCTAGCAGCTTCTACATTAAGGGATCAAAGGGTGTGGAATAGGATATTCCTGAAGTCAAAGGAACTAGGACTAAACCAAGAATCACCTCCCCAGCAAAACTGGGTATAATACTTCAGGGGAAAAAATGGTCATTCAATGAAATAGAAGACTTTCAAGTATTCTGGTCTGAAAAGACCAGAGCTGAAAAGAAAATTTGCCTTTCAAAGACAAGAATCAAGAGAAATATGAAAATGTAAACAAGAAAGAGGAAATCATAAGGGACATACTAAAGTTGAACTGTTTACATTCCTACATGTAAAGACAATATTTGTAACTGTTGAAACTTTTTTTTAAGTATCTGGGTAGTTGGTAGGATTATACACACACACACACACACACACATACACATATATACACACACAGAGCACAGGGTGAGTTGAATGGGAAGGGATCATATCTAAAGAAATAAAATTAAGAGGTGAGAGAGGAATATATTGAAAGGAGAAAGAGAGAAATGGAATCGGGCAAATTATCTCTCATAAAGGAAGAAAGAAAATACTTTTCAATGGAGGGGAAAATGAGGATGTGAAAGGGAAAGCATGAAGCTTACTCTCATCCCATTTGGCTCAAGGAAGAAATAAAATTCACACTCATTTTGGTATGAAAGCCTATCTTACAATATAAGAAAGTGGGGGAGAAGGGGATAAGCAAGGTAGGGTGGATGATGGAAGGGAAGGCAATGGGAGGAGGGAGCAATATGAAGTCAACACTCTTGGGGAGGGACAGGATCAAAAGAGAAAATAGAAAAAATGGGGGGCAGGATAGGATAGAAGGAAATATAGTCAATCTTATACAACATGACTATTATGGAAGTCATTTGCAAAACTACACATATGTACACACATATACACATATATAGCCTATATTGAATTGCTTGCCTTCTCAATGAAGATGGGTGGGGAGGGAGGAAGGAAGAGAAGCTGGAACTCAAAATTTTAGGAGCAGCTGTTGAGTATGGTTCTTGCATACAACTGGGAAATAAGAAATACATGTAATGGGGTATAGAAATTTATCTTGCCTTACAGGAGAAGAGAGAAGATGTGGAAAAGGGAAGATAGGGATGTTAGAAGGGAGGGCAGATTGGTGGTAGGAGTAATTAGAATGTTTGGTGTTTTGGAGTGAGGGGAGGGAAGAGATGGGGAGAAAATTTGGAACTCAAAATTTTATGGAAATGAACGTTAAAAACTTGAAATAAATAAATTTAAATAAAAAATTATGTTCTGCATTCAAATGTATACTCTTTGAGTGCAAGGATCAGATCACAGAGTACTTTTGTTTGGTTTGTTATAACTTTCTTGATATCTGCAGCACTTAAAACAGTGTTTGGCACACAGTAAATATTTAATGACTGACTGAAAACCAAATGCACAGGAAAGAATTTATATCTCTGTAATCCATGAAGTAAAGTCCCTTAACCTCTCCCAGAAAAGAGAAAGGAGAGTTAGATGTAAGTCTGACTGCAAAGAAAGTTGTTACTTGAAACCTGTTATTAATTTGAACTCTTTTTAAACTTTTAACTCCTCTAATGTCACCAATTCCTATTAATTTTTCCTTCAAACAACATTCAGATCTATTTCTTCCATCTTTGTCATTTACTACCCCCTGACCAGAATTTTTACATTTATATTCAGATTACTTTGTCAGCCTTCCACCCAGTCTTCCTTTCAGTCTCTCCCTTTTTCACCTTATTCTGCTTCCTGTCACAAGAAAATTTCTCACAAACACCATGTTCATCCTATACTCACCCTCTTGTCTGAAAATATACAGTGAATTGCTAGCTGATCAAGTGCTTAGTTTGGCTCTAATGGTCTTCTGTCAGTAAGGGCCACCTTACCTCTTAGAAATATGATCTCCATTGCACATCATCAATTTTATTGACCCCCTACCACATGTGAAGACTATGCATTATCTCAAATTGCGCTCCTAAATGCTTAGCTCCTCTTTTATTTCCATGAATTCAGTTCTTTTATTTTCTTCAAGAGCCCCCTCAGGATCTCCTTTTCCCCATGAAGTCAATCCTGACTACTCTTACCCAGAAGAATTTCTTTCCTGTCAGAATAACTGTCCTTTAGACCTTGAAGCAAAATAAAATAAAATCTAACCTTTGATAGTGTACTACATATTTTTTCTTGCTGTTTTGCTATGACAACTTTGATTAGAATGAAAATTCCCGAAAGGCATGAACCTTATCCCTTCCTTCTTTATATTGTCCATGAGGCTAAGCACAACCTACAATATATACACTCTGAGAGCTAAGATTATGCGGCATTTTTGTCAGTACAACTAGCAGCTGGGTGGTACAGTGGATAGAGTGTGAGGGTTGAAGTCAGTATAGATCTGAGTTCAAATATGGCCTCAGACACTATGTGACCCTGGATAAATCACTTCATCTCTACCTCAGTTTCCTCAATTGTAAAATGGAGATAATAGTTGTTGTGAGGTCAAATGATATAATAATTGTAAAATGCCTTAGTTCTTGGCATATAGCAAACATGTAATAAATGTTTATTCTCTTCCATTTCATCCGTATATAATAAATTGTTTCTAACTTGACTTCAGAACAAGGAGAATGAGGAAACACTCTTCTTCAGACATGTATCAGGTACTAATTTTTTCACAATATCTCTGTGTAGAAATCATTGTATGTTTATTTTAAGTCTATTCTTTTTGTTTTGATAATTTTGAATTGTTGAAGCAACTAAAGATAAAATGCCAGTTCCATATATATGTGTATGTGTGTGTGTGTATGTACACACACACATACACATATATATATATACATATATATATGTTGAATAGAATAATTTTAAAACATATAATTGTGTGTATTTTATCTGTAATAGGTAAATGTGAAGGTATTTAAGTTGTATTCTATTTGTGAAAATATCATTCCCCTTCCTTACTTCTCAAGATGAGTTTTAGAAAACTAGCATTTATTGTAAGATGTAAAATAGAAGACAAGGTAGTCCCAGTTTGAAAAAATGTAGTTTGTGTTTATATCCATTATTAACATTCTTCTCTAAATTATACCTGGTCTCGTATGATCAATTCCAATATTACAATACACCACTGGATTTCTGATCTCAATGATCTGGGCACTCCCTTCAATGATGTATATTGCAAGCAATCACTTTCTTACCTGTGTATTGATTGTGCTTTTTTCTCACTATATGTCTAGCTTTTATTATTTTCAGATTAAACATCTCTCTTATGGTGCTGTTTACATACTCTTTTTCTTCTGTATAATTCTTGCAATACTTTTGCTGTTCACTTCCTCTGTGTTCTTCTCCTCCCTCTGAACAACCCATAAATTCAATTTTTCACAGATTGTAACATTCCATTAATTATAGCCATATGTCATCAACAAAACTAAGAGAGTACTCGTGTTAAAATGATGATCAAGCATTTTGAAGGTTAAGGCACGGCCCTGATGGAGAGTATGAATATTTCAAAACTACCAAAACATGATCTATTTACATCTGGGAATATTTTTAAACCAAAATATCCAAGCAGGTGTCAGTTAACTGCATCTGATCAGGGAAGCAGAATGAAACCATAGAAAACTTGTGTTTAAATCCTATTTTAGATTATTTACCACATGTGTGACTCTGGACAAGTTACTTGATCTCACTGGAACTCAGTTTCTTGATGTTTACAAGGAAGGGTTGAACAAGATAGACTGTAGCCTGGTGAGCCTCTTCAAGCTCTGGAACAGTGAGTCTAAGGTCACTTTCCTCACCTTATCTTCAGTGAAATTTTTATAGCTTCTTGTAGATAGAATATTCAAAACCTTCTTAGCCTGGATCTCACTTCCCTACAATTCTCTGTGACCCTTTCATGATCCTGTTATCTTCATTCTCTTTGGCAAAAGGTAAGTCCAATGTGCAAAGATTCTCAGATATTGCAAATAAAAGTAGGAAAATATTTTTCTTTTTTTTTTTTTCAAAATGAGAAGTTGAGAGTCTATTTAGGAATGTAACCAATGCTAAACATATCCCATGGATATGGGAAGAAGAGGGAGATGGTCTGGATTAGGGAAGAGATAATGGATAGAAAGAACAGGTCATGCTTATAGTGACAACAGTGTTAAGACAAAGGTATGTTCATGATTGTGCCTCAGCTGTAATCTTGAAAAATTCCTCTTCCTTTTCTTTTATGATCAGACTTTTTTGTGTAATCATCAGTAATAACACCTTAAATATGTATGCTTCATTATAGTTTACAAAGTGCTATCGTGTACCTTTGCCCAATAGAGAAATGCTGTTGTAAACCAATAATCTGGAGGACAGAAAAAGGAGTAGTGGCAGAAGTGGAATTTTATCAGTCAAAGTATATTCTAGATATGGAAATTATATGGTCATTCTCTTTTCAAACCAGTAGATTTAACTCATGTTCTTTCTTAGGTCTATTCAACCTTTCACTGCTAATATACTATCCATGAATATTAAAGCGACCAAAATTTTAACTGATGTAGTTAAAGCAATCAGTTTGATTAGCTTCATTCATATATCCTATTTTCATAGATATTTCCTTTATCCCCTCACCCCCTACATTCCTTAAGTTTGAATATACTTATCTACCTAAAACAAACTCATCCAATATTCTAAACAAAACTGATTCCTATGACAACTCTTTCACCACCATAACCATCCCCAAAAGATGAAAAACATTATATATTTAATTTGATTTTAGCGACAAAATCTGATTTTTATTGGTTGAAAACTCAGTTTTCTGTAATATTTCTTCCTCAATTTCTCTAACTCCCTCACTGAAAACTTCTTTTCCTAGGTCATTACAGGCTGAATGGGGCAGTGGATAAGATATGAGATCTGGAATCAAGAAGATTATGAGTTCACATCTTGGTTCTGACATCAGCTGTATAACTTCAGGTAAATCACTCAGTCCCTCTGAGCCTGGCTGCTCATCTGTAAAATGGTGATAAAAATACCTGTCACCTTTCTCACAGGTATGTTCTAAGACCAAAATGAGATTATCTGCTATGAAAACTTAAAGTCCTTTATAGATGTCAGTTATTGTTAGGTTTAGTTTAAAATTATAATTTCTGTTCTGATAAGTCTAACATTCCATTACTCATATTTTCTGTTCTTTTCCTTGCCTAGAATCCCCATACCATGGGTATTAAATTAGCATGGCAATGGCGACTGAGGAAAAGAAATACATAGGTAACTTTTTTCATTACTACCCCAGCAGTATGTGATTCATGACACTATGGCCTTAGCCAGTCAACTTAGTGTTTTTCACTGGTGCTAAGGTTATTTGAAGGATTCCATCTCAAGTTATTGAAATATCCTCTTCAGGAGACATTATTCATCACTTATCACTTGTCGGTGTCATACAGGCTAAACTGGCGTGTATAGCTGCTTGTACTAGCAACAGAACCTTCTCGATATTTATCTTCTCTGGATGTCCATCATTCCATACATTGTCAGCTAGCTATACTTTTCCATTGGTAACACTTTCAGGTATACTAAATATTGGATTGTGAATCAGAACAATAGAAAATAGGAGACAGGTCAGAAGTAGCAAAAAAACATCTCTTTGTAGCTATTGTGAAGAGATCTAAAATACGCTGGTGACAAAAGACCACAGTGTAATAATAGTTTTAATAACAGCTAATATTCACATGGCCTGACTATGTGCACGGCCCAGTGCCAAGTACTTTACAAATACTACTTCATTTGATTCTCACAATAGCTTTGGAGTTAAGGGTTATGATCCCAATTTTAGAGATGAAGAAATTGAAGTAAAGGTTAAGTAACTTGCCCAAGGTTACACAGCTAGCAAGTGTCTGATGTCATCTTTGAACTCTGGTCTTCCTGATACACTTTAAATACACATACACACACACACACACACACACACACACACACACACATATACATCCCACATTTTGAACTGCCTATACTTTTACCCGACACAAATATGTAAAAATAACACTTATGTATATGCCTCAGAATACATTTCTCTAAGCCAGAAAATCTCATATGAATATTTCCTTTACTCAGCTGGTATATATATCAAATTGACAGATTTTTTTTTCTATATGCTACTCTGACATTAGCAATGTTACATTCATTCTTCATTAGTTCAGAAAGTAAGATGAGGATGCAAGACAAGTGTATGTAAAGGTCTAAGTGATAGGTTATTTCTGCAGATGCTAAAGAAGCAAGAGAACAAGGGGGTTAAGAATAGAAATATCTTCCCATAGTTTATGCTCGCTTGTTTGCCACAGCTACAAGTTTTGCCATTGAGAGCCCATGGATAACATTTATACTTAAGGCCGCCATTAGTTTATTTTATTTTCTTTTTAAATAATTTTTTTTATTTAACTTTTTACATTCATTTTCACAAGATATTGGGTTCCAAAATTTTCTCCCCATTTGTCCCCTCCCCCCTCCCCAATACACTGGACATTCTAATTACCCCTATCACCAATCTGCCCTCTCTTCTTTCATCCCTCC
>CM053770.1:77861297-77882336 GCA_028658325.1 Potorous gilbertii
AGCCCATTGGATATCTATTTCAGATATTTGGGATACAGAGGCCTTGACTCCTATGTCTTTACCTGAGGGTAAGCATTGCTCTTCCTTATCAGAGAGGAAGTGCAGAATCATCTGTTCCCCAAGAAAGTAACCTTGTGTGGTCTTATTTTTTTCCCCTTTTCTGGGCATTTTTCCAGCCAGTTACTTGGCTTCGGAGATTCCTGTCCACCCTAGCCTAGATCAGCCCAGCTAGTGCTTGGGGTCTGAGATTCAAATGCTGCTCCCCAGCCTCAGGGCTTTCAGCAGCAGGCCTGGCTGCTATTAAATGGGAGCTTAAGTTCTGGTGCTCAGGTCGGGGCAGGGCTGCCTCCCTGGCTCAGTTCCCTCAGGGGGTTTATGTGGAGACCTTTTGTAATGGAGCTGCTACTGAGCTCCTGCCTGTTCCGGGAGGCTCTGGCTGCCTGCTCCCTCTGTTGCTGCCTCTGCTGCTGCCTCCCGAGGTGGCCCTAGTCATGGAGACACCCCGTTTCCCTCTCAGCCCATCCAGACGTCTCTTTCACTGACCTGTGTGTCTGTGGGTGGAGGCACCGTCGTGGCCGCCAGAGATTCTGTCCCTGAATCCTGCTCGGATCTGCTTGCTCCTCTCGGTGCCGCAAGGCCAGGGCAGGGATGGGTTCTGCTCCGTCCAGTGCGTGTCGGACCTTTGGCGTAGGTTTTTCAGGGCTCTCTGGAACGGAAATCTCCTTCACCCCATTGCTGCGTGGCTTCTACTGTTCCCGAATTTGTTGAGAGTTCTTTTTATAGATAATTATCGGTTGTGGGTTCGGAGCTAGCATATGTGAGTCTTTCCACTCCACCATCTTGGCTCCACCCCCAGCATTTTTAATATAACATTACAAGGTAAGCAATATAAGTATTATACTTCTAAAGATACTGAGACTGAGAGAAGTTGTAACTTCACAAGAAAATCATGAAGCTGAGTTTTTGACTCTTGATTAGCACTTAAATCTATGTATATATGTATATATATATCAAATTGTTTCTCAATAAGTGAAGTAATATACTCTCCACCCAATATTCTTTTTGGGAGATTTAATTATTAGTCCTTCCTCTTACTATGCTCTGTTTAAGAAGCAGAAATTGCTATAGAGATTCCTCTAACAAGTAACCCTGCCACATATGATATTTCAGTATTTTTTGAGCCCTCACATTAAAAAGAAAAGTTTTGTAAGGTTATGCATTCCTTTGCAGACAGATTATTGGAACACCTGCTTTGTTCGTGCAGTGTCTTGTCATGCTGGAGACAAAATGATCAAGTATTACTAAAATTTATTTATCTCAAGTCAGATTCAAGATTTCCAAGTAGAAATTGTGAGTTACAGGGTGTCAGAGCTATAAATTTCATTACTAAAGGAGGTGTCAAGATTTTGCATTCAGTAGTAGTGTTGGTGATAGCTCTATTACATGAATGTGAGGTAAGTAGGTGAAGTATGAATTTAAAATACTAGTTAGATATTAAGATAACATTTTGAGGACTTCAACCTCAAAAGATAAATAATAATCACTCAAGTCTTGAAGTCAGTGCACATATGGTTTTCATTTTTACATAGGTGGCCAAGAAGGCAAAGCTTCTGCTAGCAAGGGTGCTCTCCCCTTTTGACCTGACCCTCTCCAGATGTCTCAGGCTGCCCAGAACCTGTCCAGAGGGCCAAGTGGGAAAAGCAACGCAATTACTCATAGTGTTTGGGCAATTTGGAACTGAAAAAACTAAAATCCTTCTGGTTAGATGGAGGATCCCCAGGCCTCGGAATCTATTTTGCTTTGAACTGCTAATATTGTCAGACAATACTATTTATCCAATTGACTCACTTTCCATACTCTTGGAACTGCCACATGATCTGACAATACACTTGAACTTGCCTTCTGTGCTAGGGACTTCCCTGCATAGGACTTTTAAACCTTTCCATCCACTCTGAAGCTGATTTCTATTATGTATGCTGTCTCCTCCAATTATGATATGCTCTCCTTGAGAGAAGGAACTATTTCACCTTTCTCTCTGTATCCTCTTAGAAGTACAGAGTGGTGGCCAAAAAGAACCCACTTAAATATTTTTCATATATCAATATTCACAGAAACAACTTGAATGCCATTAGAGAAAAAGCAGATAAATGCAAAATACAAGGAAAATGAGGAAAGAATACTAGACAGAAATTTTGCAATCTGATTCAGAGGAAAAAACTATCTCATTAAAAAAAAATCTTCCTTTTTTGGGGGCGAGGGAATGGCAAATAGATTTATTTTCAATTTTTTGTAATATGCTGCAGCCTATATATCCACTACAGGTCTCTTTATTAAATTTTTGATGTTCCATAATGTTCTGATTTACAGTTATATGGCATGTTAAAAATATTGAATTTATTCCAAAGAGAAATTTATGGTAACAAAAAAACTGAAATATTCCACATACATGTCAAGAATATTTTCTCCTTCCTTTTTAGTATTAAGTTCTGCACACTCTCAATCTGTAATATCTTACCAAGGTGTATGAGTGTGTGAATTGCATCTGCATATTTATAGGAGATCAATGGCTCATCTATCTAACTGCCTACCACTATCTGTGCAGTAGGCATTCCTCATCTACTTTTAATTTTCATTTACAAAGAGCTGATTCATAAATGACTCCAATTACTAGTTACCAATGTAATGAGTCATTTCCTGTCTATTAAAATGTATATGTTAATTGGGATGTCAATTTCACTCTTTTGTGATGTTGCTCACTATTAACCATGTCTGACTCTCATCTTGAATAAAGTATTAATGATATAGATTTGTAGAACTTATAAATGTTACATGTCGGGCCTCTTTTGTTTCTTTATTCAGTCATGTTTTTCGATATATTTTTCAAAAACTTTCCCTATTTTCAGTCTTACGTTAAAGTCACTAAGTACTAAAACTTATGTTGATGCGTTTTGTCAAGTTTCATAGAATTTTAGCATAAACTCTGCAATGCGTGATATGCAAATTATCTATAAAACTTTATTTCTTGTCTTTAGAACTTAAGAGCAGCTACTTCCATCCACCTCTTCATTTGGCTTCCTAAAAACTACCAATGAGCTATCATTCTGTTTATATTACCTGGAATCATTTATTTCATCAATGTCAAAAATAATATCATTCAGTTCCTCCAATAGTTGACCCATAATTTTTGAGCACTGATCTTACATTTAGAGTACTATCATTTAAGTTCATACTTATAGCTAGTTCATACTTACAGCTAATTATATGATTCTTAGTACTCTCTCCAACGTATTCCAGCATTGTATCATCATTCCTGCAGAAGTGAAAGGCACACATAGGACTAACATCGATTTTGTATATTTCTTCTATGAGGGTTTCCATGACAAAAGACTTTACTACCTGAGGCTCAGCCTAATAGTGATGGACCTTTCTTCCTATCAGTAGATAGATTAACAGAAAGTTGAGGGATCTTATCACTTAAGATAAGTGATTGTGCTTAATGCTTTTGTATTATAGTAGTTTATATCAGAGTGCTGATATAACCTTTGATAACCCAAGGTCACTGTCATTCCATAGTGCACCATCTAAATGAGGTTTTCTGGGAAGAATGATAATAGGTAATTTAGAATTTAATTTGTTAATCTGAAGTTATACTATGTGAATCTCCAGTTATCTATATATAAAACCAATTTTGGAAATGGAAAATATCATTTTGCTCTTCTGACTCATTTTTTTTTGTTGTTGTTGGCAAAATATTGAGGTCATTGTTATTAACCATGACATATTGTCTTGTTTTTAAATAACAAGCAAACAAATATTTGGTAGGCTCTGAGATTATACCATTTTACCTAACTTTTTCCTCCTTTTTATTCTTCCTAACAGTTCCTTCTTCTTAGAGGATGATAACTAAATCTCTAGGGCCCTGCTCCTTTCCCAATGGAGTAGCTACTTCTCTTTTCATTTCCAGGCCCCTTTGCAACTTAACAGAGTCCTCACAAAGTCGTTAATGTACTTACTTAATATTTTATGCCCTATAAACAAGAGGGAGCCATAAAAAATATATAAAATATGAAGAGAAAAGTGAAGGGATGTACTTTACATGGTCAGACATAACAATTTTAGTCTAACCACTGAGGAACTTGTGAAATGTACTTTTCTAGATGCAAAGTGACAGTTTCTCCAATGAAAAATAACCTATGAAGATGCAATGCTTTCAAAAACTATCATTCTTTCTGAGTTTGCATTTGAAAGACCTTTAAAATTGCCACTATTTAAATAAACTGCTATAGCTGAGTCTCTACAGATTGTAACCTCTCCTCCTTATAACGGTGAAGCTTTTACACAAAAAGCTGAACAACTTAGAGCGAAACAATTGAAATGCCGTTGTTCTGGGGGAACCAAGTGTGCAGGACTGGTGGACACTGGTTATTCTTTTGATGAAACAAAATTGATGGAGAAAGTTGATCATGTGTAAGCAGATTATAATTTGATTGTCATTCAGTAAAAATTGAATTGCTGATGGGTAGCAGAGCTAATCCTACATTATTAATGCACACACTTTAATGCTGTGAGTTCTCACTTCAATAATCTTCAAATCCACTAAATTTCAAACAAAGAAGTTAAAGGTATTGGTGCTGGTTGTCTAAAAGATTTAATGACTGTGCAGGTTCAAAATTTTGTTACCCTATTTGTGGGTGTAAACTAAAGGGTTAAATAAAAGGAGTTAATTAAAAGGTTCAGAGATTAAAGGATTAAATAAAATAAAAGACAGTCAGTGGAACTGTTTATCATTGGCTTGGAGAGTAGGAATCAAAATGCTGAGCCAGGATTCAATATTATTTCCCATCATAGTTTTCACCTGCAACAAGATATTTCTAACCTTGGTGGCTATGCTGAGCTCAGATTAGAGCAATGACTCGTCTTTTCTCTTCTGCACCAAAACATAAACCTGACACCTAAATAGTGCAACAAATAAGGCAAGTGTCATCTTTCAGTTAACTTTGCAATTACCTCTCCCTCTTACCTAAACATGTGAACATAGTCCTAAGCACATAAAAGGCAATTAATAAACACTTATTGGATTAAATAGAACAAGAGAATATTTAAGATCAGTTTCACTTTCACTGAATCAAGTCTTCAGTTCCTTGTTGAGATATCATGAAACTATGTGTCACTTCTCACCATTTTTGAGTAGCATCTCAGGGGTGAGAAGAGGGACTTGATTAATTATGGGAATAAATGCCACACTAAGAAAGCTAGCTTCAGTACATATATTTAATATAAATTATAAACTCCTAAGTAATAGCCAAGTGGAGCTTGTAAAATTAAGTGCCATATAAATGCAGTGTTGTCTGGGGTACTTAACACTCTGGGCTGCAAAATATCATTTAACAAGCAATGGGAAATCTAGTGAATTTAATCAAACCCTGTCATATATTATGTACTTCTTATTTACTATCTAGATAAAATAATGTACATCTTTCTCAAACGAGAGTCCTAGTCACTATGGGAATAGATGGAAATGTCTGAATATATGTCTCTGGTATAATGTCTCCGGTATACCAGGTTGTATGACTATGACTAAGTCATTCAATCTCAGGTAGTTGTGTAAGAATGTAAATTTCTAATGATTTGCTGATCTTTATTTGTGGAAGAAATTTCAATATTGGGAACCCTTCAAAGCATTGAAATCTCAAACATGGGCCACTCTTTCTAGAGGCAAAAAGAAAAGAAAGAAAGAAGGAAGAAAGGAAGGAAGGAAGGAGAGGGAGGAAGGGAAAGAGAAAGAATAATAATAGTTGACATTTATATAGACTTTATATTATTAACTTTGAGTCAGGAAGATCTAAGTTCAAATACAATCTCTTAAATATACTAGCTATGTGACCCTGGACCAGTCACTTTACCTTCCTTAGGCTCAGTTTCCTCAAATCAAAAATGGACATAAAATTACCACCTTCTTCATATATGATAACAGATGCAGAGCCAGAATAAACTTTTAGAGGACATCTAGTTGTACCTGCATCATTTTGCATCCTAATCAAATGAGATGATATACATAAAGCAATTTGCAAACCTTAAAATTTTACATGGATGTTAGTTAAGATGACGATACTTTAATATTTTCAAAGTGCTTTTCACACATTAGCTTATTTGATATTCACAACAACTTTGTCATGTCAATGCTATTATGTTCTCCATTTTATAGATGGAACTAACATTCAGGGAGAGTAAATACATTTACCACTGTCACACAGCTAATAAGGATCTGAAGCAAGATTTGAACGCTAGTCTTTCCCATTCTAAATATGACATCTTACTTTCTATGCCATGCTGATTCTCAAGTGTAGGAGTGAAATGAAAATAGGCATCTGACTCTGATTAGTGCCTTTCTTTTAATGTTCATATGAAATAATATATGGTATAAAGCAATAACTGCTGATATTAGTAGGGTTATACATTATGACAAAATTTTTACTGTGACTAACATTTTAAATGAAAATACTGGTGTTATATTTCACCAAAGTAAAAGTAAAATCATCATTTAAACAACAGTTGTGTAACAGGTTCCAGGGATTCAAATTTTGTTGTGACTTGTCATGCTTTTTAAACAAAATATATGCTTAATTTTACCAAAGAGTTGGTAATTCTTATAGTGCTACAAACTTCTAAGACCAGCAATAGACACAGAATTTAATAAATGGGCATAAAGTTCTTGTCTATATAGTTCTCATAAGGATGAAAATGACTGAATGGGACCTTGAGGATTATTACATGGTGTAGGTCTAGAAAGCTAGTTTCTAATACTAATTCTTCTTTTGACCTTGGGCATCTCATTTAATTTATCTGAAGCTTGTTTTCTTCATCTGTTAAGTGAAAGGCTTGGCCTATAATATTGCTGTTACTTTCTAAGCCTTCAATATAAGACTATATACCTGTATGTACCATATACTACATAAACACACATATAGGTAGATGTATGTATACATATATATTCATACATATCTATATATACATATATATACATATATTTAAGAAAACAAGTAGATTTATATTCTCTTTATCCTCCCTTTGCTAAGGATACTAAAAAGGGCTATAATTAAACTCTCACTGTTTTGCCTCAGTGTAACTCTTATCCCTTTTAATTTACAGTGTATCAGTATCATCTCTATCAAATTTTTTAAAGACGTATTTAGTTGATTAAGATTCAGTAGTGTGGAGTGTCCTTCCAACCCCAAGATTCCATGATACTGAAATATCTGATGGGATCTTAGAGTTTATATAATATATTCAAGCTTCATATTAAAAATTAAGCATTCACATTTAAATTGATATTCTTCTCCATCAAGCAACAAACATAAGTGCTTACTATGTGCCATATAATATGATAGTTTTAGAGTAGAGATTCAACCCTCTCCAGTTTAATTGCAGAAGGTCCAAACATCTCCAGTAAACCAGTAACTCAAAAGTAAACTAGGTATGAAAAGTTCTTAATCGATGTGAAAGATTCCTAGAAGTTTTGGATGACTGAATAAAGTCATAACACATTATACAACAAATATTGTGATTGGTTCCAGAAGATTCACCTACAGCTTTTTGAGTACATGCAAAATCAAAAGAAAATAAAACTGTTTGCTTTTTTGAAGCCAGTGGGTATAGTAGATATAAATTTTAAAGGTGAGGATTTTAGGTTTCTGAAAGTAAGTGGCTCTTGAATAGAGTGCCTTCTTCTCTTTCTTCTCCCCTCCCCATTGAATATGTTACCAAAGAGTCTTGACCATCAGACAGTGCATCCAGCTGTTAAAAGAGAGCTTCAAGAGAGAGGCATACAGAAGGTCTCCTAAGAAAAAGTGAAATATAGAGAGGCAGAATTCGATGAGTTTGTAAGTTGAACAGTGTTTCATTACCTATGTTGAATTTAAGTTTAATATAGTTTCATTGCTTATTTCTCTTGTTAACATATGAGAATATTAATGAACAAATTAAACCATTCAGTATGGTTGAGAAATACCAAAAGGAGTTGTAATTTTATCTGTGAGTGAATTCCCTATACCAGTGTAAATCCAGAGATAAGACTGTAGGACTTCCCTAAAGTAAATGAAGGATCCTACCAATGGTGTTAGGGGAAAAAAAATGTGTGTGTGTGTGTGTGTGTGTGTGTGTGTGTGTAGATATAAATGTATTTATGTATGTGTGTAGGTATATATGCACTTATGTATGTGTTTATATACATACATACTATATATACACATACACGTGGACATTCAATAAAACAATTTATAGAAAAATTAATTTAGATCTATGACTCACACCACTCCTACAACAAACTATAATTTGGATTAGTGAGTTAAAAAGAAAAAAAAAATCTCAAAAGACAATAGGATAGTGTACTTACTCCAAATGCAAAATAGGAAATTAATATCAAAGCAATGGGAGAAGCATTCAGGCCACTCATTTAACCTATTAGTACTTTAGGCAACTTTCCAAGACAATAACTTTACAAGACACCAACTTTACACTCGTAGAGGGAGTTTCCTTATTTGAGAGTTCTGGTCCACTCCTTATCTATATCCTTGTTTGTCATATCCATTATATTAAAGATAAAAAATGGCCAGTTCACAAAAATGAGAGCAGAACTGCTCTGTGAGTACTGAAAAAAATGCTTATCTTCAATAAAGTAATTAAAATTTAAAAAAATTATGAGGTACCACTTCACACTCATGGATTTATTTATTTTGCGAGGGATAGTTGAAGTTGATGTTAGTGGCCGGGCTGAGGGGAGGCATTTGTGGTAATAAGTAATGTCCACTTTGGTATAAGCAGTCTGACATCAGCTAGGATCACAGCACTTTCCTTCTAAAGATACCATTTTTTTTGGCAGAATATCTCAAGGAAGAGATTGCCAAGAAAAGAAGGATTTTTAAAAGATCATAAAATTAGAAGAGATCTCAGAAGTCACCTCTTTTTGGTAGTTTTTATGCAGTGGGTATAGAGCTGCCCTGGCCCTTCAAATACCTGGATTCAGGTCCCTCTGCCACCTCACTGTGTCAGTGAAACCACAGTCTTTCTACATCAAAGAGTTTATGCTCTAGGGAAGGGCTTCTTAAGTTTTTTCTACTTATGACCCTTCTTCCCCTGAGAAATCATACCCCAGGTATATAAAATAGGTGTACAAATAAGACATTTAGTAAATCATAAAGAAATTTATTTTAAACAATTCTTTGGTATACATATAAATTTGCCATTTATTAAAGAGAAACAAATTTGCATACCGATGAGATGTATGTAATTGTTTATTTTTACATAAAGAATTAAACCTTGGCAAAATATTTGATAATGATATTTTGGTAGTTGTCCATTCAAAATCTTTTGCTGTTGTCAAATTTTCTGTGCTGTGACCCCATATGAGCTCTCAACCCATAGTTTAAGAAGTACCATTCTGGGACAGAGTTGTTAAACTCCCTGTCAAACCAGATTAAAAAGTCATTGGTGTATGTTTACTATCAATATATGGCCTACATGGATTTGTTTCTCTTTGTGTTTAAAACCACTGCTCTAGTAAGGTATAATATATAACACTGTGGTATACAAGGATGTTGAGTGGACCTAGGATTTTGTTGGAGTAGGAAAATACTGAAGGCGAAAATCTCCTTTACCCATTAAGATCACACTGTTTGCAATTTAAGAATCTTAGAGAGGAAGTTGGAGAACTGCATCTTGTTTATCTTTGCCTCGCAACCAAAAGCTAGCAGAGTGTTTACCTATAGTAGACATTTAATAAATGTGCATTGAATAATAGCATAAAATAATTTAGTTTCAAAAAAAACAGGCTTATCACTAGGGAACAAATAATGGATTATGTACATGCATATAAATACATGGGTCTTCTATATTATTTTTAGTTCGTACTTTCGATTCCATTGGTGTAGGTAGTTAAATACCTTTTAAATGTGAGAAGCGAAACAACTCTTTGGCAACTTAAATTCAGAGTTGCCTGGGTCACTGGGAAGTTTACATACTCTCAGTTTAAGCAACCCTAAGTAGATGGTCTCTACAATCCTCAGCCCTAAAATCCAATGGTGTATGTACATGAAAGACAGTGAAGGAATAGATAAGGGAAGAATGCTATAAAAGTCTTCTAATTTAGATAGAGACAAGAGGGCAAGGGGAAAGAGTGGCAGGGCAGGACAGGGAGGGAAGGATAGGCAGGGATCTTTGGAGAGTGGCATAGGTTAAGCAATAGGAGGGCAAGGTAAGCAGGTAGAAATAAAGAAGAAGAGTCAGGAGGGATAGGAAATAAGAGATAACAGGATAACATAAAATAAACATCAGGAGTACAATTTATTAGGGAAAGAAAGTAGGAGTAGCAATCATGATCTCAGATAAAGATAAAATTAAAATAAATTTAATCAAAATACTGTTTTAGACTATAAATTTAAAATAACTGGTGTAGGAAATGAATTGGTGAAATTAGCAGAATATGGAATGACCTGGACTTAGGAAAGAAATTGTTATCCACTGTCGGAGAAACAAAAAAACAAATACAGTAAGGTCTTACATAGATGCATATAAGTGTATATGTGCATATAGATATGTGATTATAGATATCTATGTATAGGTATATGTAAGTTAAGGTATATATGCATGTATGTGTATATATGTATATGTGTATACATACACATATACATATATACACACGAACATATATACACACACATATATATAGATTGCATGCATTTGTGTAGATACAAATGTGTATATGTATGTATGCATATATATGAATGTGTAGGAGCATATATATACATACATATACACATATATGTATTGTGTGTATCCACATTTAATTGTAGTCTTCTTGGGGGAAGGAGCAGGAATAAAAAAGTAAAAACTGTGCAGCAGAGAGCAAGAAAACCTACAAGGAAGCAAAGAAAAAATGGACATCTCTGAACACAATGTGTAATATTTATTCTAAAAACCTTTTTGAAAGGGAAATTCATTGCTCTTTTATTATTTTGTATTCAAATTTTAGTTTTAAGTTTATAATATGTTTCTTTTTCTTATTGTGTATTTGTTTCAGTATTTGTTTGAAATAAATTAATTCAAAACAAATGAACGAACAATAGATGAAATGCCACCTTAGGCGGTTAAAAGCTATGTGGCCCTGAGCAAGTTACTTAACCTCTTAGAGCCTCATTTTCATCATCTGTGGGGATTCTATGAACTCATAGATATCAGCCACCTTTAAATCTATAATCCTATGATCTCCATTTAGAGAATAAACAGAAACAGAAAAAAAAAAGTTAAATGATTTTCCCATAGTCCCACAGAAAATTATTGGAACTGGGATTAAAATCTTAGATTATCTTGCCTCTAACTGCAGCATTCCTCTCAATATGCCATGGGAACAATAATACATGCGCTGCACATATCAGGATTGGTCGGTGGATACAGTGCTAGCCCTGGAGTCAGGAGGGCATGAGTTCAAATGTAACCTCAGACATTTACTAGCCATCTGACCCTGGGTGAGTCACTTAACTCTGTTTGCCTCAGTTTCCTCATCTATAAAATGAGGCAGAGAAGGAAATGGCAAACCACTCAGGTATCTTTGCCAAGAAAATCCCGAATAGGGTCACAAAGAGTCAGATAAGACTGAATAGAAGCATCGACAAAAACAGCCTATGTCAGATAGTTGATAGGATGAAACTTCTTTCTTTGCTGAAGGACCCTATTCAAATGAATTATCTTTGTAGTACAAATGAAGTCTATTTATTAACTTTCAAATGTTCTAAATTACTTCATGATGAAATATTAATGATTGATTATTAATCTCTATCACATGTGGAAATTTACAAAAGACAATGAGATGGTGATATAGCCAAAAGAATTAATCTATAATGTGGAATTTTCAGGACTATGAAGGCACAGAGGAGATAAATTGAACATAGTGTTGTCTTTCTGTAATACCATAAACCCTACAGTGTGTCTATGCCCACATCTGTCTTTCAATACTTCTGAAGGATATCACTTGGGCTTTTGGCATTTCCTCTGAAATATGGTTATACTCTGTAAGATATATAAGCTGACAGAAAGCAGAAACAGTAACTTCTCCTAACTCTGAGGCTTTAAAAACACTTGTCACTGAAGTATGGTTGTCTGACATCATAATAACAGTAATGTGATATGAGTGCTTTTCATTTTATGACAGTCTGTATACTTATCAATTGCAAATGTACTGTATATGAAGTCAGCAATCTCTCTAGAGATGTAGTAGAAATATGCTGGACCCAGATAACAGGACTAATAACAGAAGTGTTATAGATAGAAAAGTTACTGTACATCTAAAATGTATGGTCAATGATCACAAGGGCAAATGGAAGCCATGTGTGGTCTTATCTAGCCTGGAAACTCAGATAGTTGTCATGGAAACGGAAGCTGTATAGATCGAAAGGGTACATATATGCACCATTCAAAACCAGTGATAAGACAGTCAGGTTAAGTTGCACGATTCAGAAAGGATGGGAGATTCCATAGCATCTACATGTATTCTAGCTTGCAAAATTCACTAATACCCTTCTTTCCTCTTGTGTTTGCCCAGCTTTTCTGAGTAGCTGCCTTCCAGGATAGACTATCACTATTACAGAGTACAGAATCTAGGGATTGGAAGGGACCTCAAAAACCATTTAATCCAACTACTAGTGCCCTCTCTCATTAACTGCCTTGTATTTTTAAAGATTTATTTTCTTTAGAAGTATTTATTCTATGTATGTGTGTGTATGTGTGTATATATAACGAATAGAAACTGAAAAAAATATTAAGTGATTTGCCCATGGTCACACAGAAAATTATTGAAACTGGGATTAAAAATCTTAGATTATTTTAGATTATGCATATATATATACACATACATATGTATAAATGCATGTATATGTATACATTCTTATATATACACATATGAATATACATTTATATAAATATTCACACATACCTATTTATACATATATGTGCATATATTCACATATATATGTATACTAGTCTCCTAGTTTCACTTAAGGTCCTTAAGAGTAAGGATTTTTTCATACATTGTATTAGTATTCCCAGTACCTACCACAGTGCCTGGAACATGGTAGATCCTCAATAAGTGCTACTTCATTTGACTAACTCTAAAAGCTTTAGTATCAGATAGGTGGTACAGTGGACAGAGCTCCTGACCTGGAGGCAAGAAGACCTGAATTCAGATCCAGCGTAGACAGTCACTAACTGTGAACCCTGGGCAAGTCACTTAGCCTCTATTTGCCTCAGGTTCCTCATCTGTAAAATGCGGATTATAATAAATCACCTACTTCTGAGGGTTGTTGTGAAGATCAAGCGAGATAAGAACTGTAAAGACCTAAGCACAAGGTCCGGCGCATGGTAAGCACTATATCAATGTTAGTTATTGTCAGAAGACTATCTGGCACTTAATAAGTGATAAACCATACCAGACATATATTTATCTAGCTCATTGCCTCCTATGAAAGGAAATCTCCTACTCTATATCTAGTTGGAAGGAGGAAACAAGCATCTATTAAGCACCCGCTATGTTTCGGATACTGTGCTAAGTACTTTTTTTTAACAACCCTTCAAGGTAGATGCTATTATTTTAGGAAAGTGATATACAAATGTTAGCGACTGTTGCCATTGTTAGCAATCTCATGGTTATTATTCTGGTGAGGGTATCTACTTCATTAACCTGACAGTTTCATTCTTAAATGGAAGAAACGGGTAAAGAGGAATAATTGAAGGAAATTCTAATCTTGAATGAAGACAATATTCAAGTGTCATTTTCTTGGTAAGATAAATCTTTGCCCCTTTTCACTTTGCAATGGTTCGAATCCATATAGTTCAGGTTTGTAGACCAGGTATCTGTTATTTACCATGTTGCTGCCTCTTGATCTTGTATGGTTGTATGTAGTAGAGTTCAAGAATATCTGAAGAATTGAAAGATAAAAAGTCAGGAGAACCTTAATACAAGAGAAGGCATAGATAAGTTTCAAATAGGTTCATAAGATGTACACATTTAGTGATATGTAGTGATAGTTAATACTAATGACAATAACATTAATAAATCATGGATCAATTGTATTTCATAGTGTTACATAACATAAATTAACAGAAGAGGAAGTTACATAGATTTTAAACTTCAAGGAAGATTAAAGTGTGGTTTTTCCTAAAAAGAAAATAAAAGAAAGGGACATAGGGTGTCATTATTGCGCTCTCTGGAAGACTCATTCTACAAAAAGCATTGAGTTAGTATAACCTTATAAAGACATTGGACTGGTTGCTACAGTGATATAAAAAAAAGTATGACATAATTGACTTTAGGATCCAGAATATCATATTTTGATAGACAAGCAAAACTATTACATTTCACAAGTATGTGGTTTTCTCTTTGCAACTGGATCCTGTTCTTAGGATAATCTAGATTAGTTGGATCTCACACCACATTTTCTATAAGCTCATTTTTCTTTTGTTTTTTTTCTTGTTCATTCGCAGTGTTTATTATCTTCCATGTTTTATACTACTTTGTAAATGAGCATGCACACTAAACTAGCCTTGCTTTTGACTGCCATTCCAGTCATCCCAGTGAGGAGATCAAATGGTTGTAGACTAAGATGGTTTCTGAGCTCTTTTACCTTCCATATATAAAAACAATTTTATATCCAATACACTTCCTTCATTTTTTCCTTCCTCCTTTCCGCCCCTCCCTCCCTTCTTCCCTTCCTTCCCTCTTTCCTTCCTTTCTTCCTTTTCCCCTCTTTTCCCTCTTTTCTTTTCCCTTCATTCTCTTCTACTCCTTTTTTTCTTTTGTTATTTCTCCCATTCTTAAGTGCACACAATTCTGAAATATATTCATGGCATTCATGTATCATTCTTCTAGCTAATCTATAAATCTTTATACTCACACAATCTAGAAAAAATATTTTCCAATATTTTTCCCTCTTTTCTTTTTAACATTCCTTCACACTGAAGTCAGTGAACATCAAATATATAGTAATATGGTCTGCAAGATACTTTTAAGTGTTAAGAATTTATCTCCCGCATCTTCTGCAACAGATGTTGATACATAAACTATTGTTATTTTGCTGGTGGTCTTTTTGCTTATGCTTATTATAGGCACTACAAAATCAAGTACCTTATGAAAGGATACATTTACTGTTGTTGTTGACTTGCACGTGTGTGTGTGTGTGTGTGTGTGTGTGTGTGTGTGTTGTCAGGGAAATATGTAATGGGAAAGAAATATGCAATGAGGGATAATTCCATGTGGACACTCTGAATGCTGCATTGACATCCACGAAATGTTAAGGAACCTAGGGAAGGACACATTGGGTAGATTCTCTAGGGAAGATTTAACAGGAAAACTTTTCTCGTTAGGTGTTTATATCATTGCTGTACAGCGTGAGCTCTGTGGGAAAAGTTGGTGTTAAAACTTTTTACTTTGTATCTCCAGTGCTCATAGTAGTATCTAGCACACACTAGATACTACTTATTTGTTGAATATATAGAATCACAGGGAGAGAATATTCTTTTCATTTTTTTTTAAGGTCTTGAAATAAAATCACTAAGATGCTATTGAGCTCAATTTATACTTCCTAATAAATTCTGGGTTCACTTAATTTCATTGTTCACCTTTAGGAAAGCTCCAAGTTACCAGTATTCATTGTAATATTAACGAGAGTTAAAAATATTCCCCACCCACAAATGGGCCTGCCCATTACGAGGAGTTTGATTAGTGGAGATTTATTTTGTAGGAAGGCTCACAACTTTTGTTAATTTGTAATGAGGCTCTGGCTCTCAAGGGTTGTGATGCCCTCTGGCTCTGAAAAGTGTATATATACTCTGAGATGAGGTTTTGTTTTGCGGTTTACTCATTGGAAGTATTTGGCCAGACAAGACTCCTGGTAGCTGCTAAGTATCCCCCTGACTTTGAAAACCCAGATGTTGGTGCTTCTCTCTCCGGTAACTATGTATGTTCCACTTATGGTCAGACAGTTGAAAGCCCTGTCTCTTGGTCTTTTATTTCTCTGCATTTTTTCTGAAGTTCAGGGTGCTGACTTTTCCCCCTAAACTAAGTGAAAGATATATGTTCTTGGTTAAAGTAGATTGTTACCCCTCAAAAGTTGCTTTCCTTTTAGAAAAGCAGATCTAAGAACCTGGTACACCTCCTGTGTATGTTGGAGTCCTTGATGTTACATGATTATGTGTATATATGAGTGAAAATAAACATATGTATTCATATGCAACAGTAATATGCATTCCTATGTATACGTGTCCTTATATGTATATACACATACCGGTAGGTATAAATATAGACATGTATGCATTACATACAGAAATAACTGAAAAGGTTGTCAGTTTAATCTGTATATTGAAATATAGGTAATGTGTAGTTTTATTCCAAATCTTTTTGTTCCCTGTGAGGATGATTAGCTTAGTCTCTTTTGAGTGATTTTCTAAGGCTTGATATAATCAACAGTTAATATAATCAACATAATTTATAAAAAGAAACATCTGGACAATACCAACATTCACAAGGAATTTTTATTCTACTTGGACTTTATGGAATACTACTATCATATCATTAAAAGACACCTCCAATAAATCTATATCTACTTTGATTCCTTGCTGAATGTTCATATAGAAAGGAACACAGAATGAAATTATTTCTCTGATCATGTACTACATGTTTTATCATCTTTATGGAAGACTCTGATACAACTTAAGGGAGAGTCCATTAAAACAGAACATTTTCTTCTTCCAATTTCAATCCTTTTCATTTTTGTGATCAAATAGCATCACACAGAAGAATTCTGTATTCATGGCTTTTCTCAGTCATATGTGTGACTGAATATTTGGTCTGACCTAGAAAACTTCCCATGAAGCCCATATATTGCTTTTTATGATTTTATGAAGGACACCATTAATGTATTATATTAAAATTCTTATAACAATTAAAAGGAATAACAATTAATTTATGAAAATATTACTTCTCAGTTTTCTCACTCTTTTTTTAATTTTTTACATATTTTGGAAAATGACCCCACCTTGATCCTATATCCACCAGATTCATTCAGTTTTCTCAGCTTTACCTCTTCAAGTTGCATTGCCTTTCGTTTGCATCTACTGACTTACATAAGTACCTCATAAAGTACATAATATCACTGATGATGTTAATGTCTTAATAACATTATAGTTAACAATTCTGTAATATTTTAGTTCTATTTATTTATCTATTTGTGATTTTCTCTTGTTTTCTTATTTTGTGTTTGTTAACTGGTTTTCTAATTTTAAAATATGTATAAAACATTCTCCTTTTTCATATTTTGTTCTCATATGTTCTGAGAAATATCATTAGTTCTTCCCTATGAGGATGACTTTAGCTATCTCACAGTGTTTAAAAAAAAAATCTATCTCACCACTATTTCATAATACATAGTTATTGTCTCTATATTTTTTCTTTAATCTACTAATGTTTAAATCTCTACTAAAGTCTATATCTTTCATTTATATACCTCATATTTATTAATAACTTTCTTTTACGTTATGGTTTGTTAAGAATATTTTTAGTTATTCTTTCTTACATTTATCTAATTTTCTCTAATAATGTTCCCTATCATATGGTACTTTTTGTAGAGCTACCACATTGTTGTGAGAGATATGAATATTTTTCAATCTTCTCATTTATTATATACCATAAATCATTTTGTACTACATGCTGGATTTGTCCAAAAGAACGGTGTTAAAATCAAAAGTGAACCCTAAATTGAAAAGAAACTATATGAAGAATAATTACTCCATAATCTCCTAAAATTCAGTGCAATACGTGTAAAAGAATAGCTTTCAGTGTCATTTATAGCTCAGAATCTACAGTAAGACTGTCATTTAAAAAGTAACATTTTAACTATTAACAACACATACTAATTCATTAATGAGAATCCACTGCACAGAAATGTTAAATTATTGTGATTGTCAGCTTCTCATTTGGCCAAATTAATTATGTCATTAATATAAACTAAAAGAAATTTCCATATAGTTGTTTGATTCTAAATAACACCATAGTCTCACTCAGTTAACTTTCATACCATCAGGAGTACCAATATAAATTTTGTTGATTACTTTGCTGGAGGTAGTATGTCCTGTTATTTGTCTCTCAATATGACAGTGATAACTGAGTTAAATGATATTTCAGATCTTCATATGTCATAAAGATTGTACTGTTATTATATCTCGAGTCTTTATCATTGTCATTCACCATCTTTATCTCTAAGATATGAACCAACGTTTTGCTCACCATGTGACAAAGTAAGAACACAACTATAAGCCACGTTTCCCCTCTGCTGGCACATGAGTTTCTGAAGAATGGTGGGTAGTATCAAGAAGATAATAAGATTTTGGCAATATATTATAAAATCTGTGAGGATTCTAACCTCTCTATTAAGACAGAGAGAGAGAGAGAGAGAGAGAGAGAGAGAGAGAGAGAGAGAGGGAAAGAGAGAGAGCACCAAACACAATGTTGAAAACGATCTGCCAGTTCCATGAAATCCAACATTCATCAGGCTGATAAAATGATTAGAATATTCACCACACACAATTACTCAGATGCTATAAGAGGCCTAGGAAAAGGAATTCAAACATCTACTTAAGAAATTTTTAGAGAGAGGTAAAAAAGAATTTGGACCCTGTGGTTTCCAAAATTGACTATTTATGCTAAACAAACACAGGTCTCTTCACTAATAATTTTTCCTGAAAAGGAAGATTCCATTGGTAGTTTTCTCAATGGTGCATTACAACACAGCCAGACAAATTCTTGCTAACTAAAATTCAAACTGTGCTATAAAGATTAAAATATCCAAACATAAATACCTGTAATGAAGCAAACTCACTCTCTCTTAGGATATAAGAAAAGTATTATTTGACAGTTGACACTAATTTTATTCTGTGTTTTCCCTGACCCTGTGTCCTCTCTTCGACCAAACTTAGACAACACTTGTTAACCCTCATACTTGGGTTCCCCAGAGAGGACAATCGCTATTTTTGCCCAATAACTGGCATTGATGTCTCACCCATGGTTGTAGGAGCCCCCAAGGGAAAACTGCTTCCGCCTTCTTTGTTACTAATACAACCTCTTCGTAGACTAAGAGGAATAAAGATAAAAACAAGTAATGTACTATGGGTAAAATGAAATGTGGGTAATAAGATTAAATGATATTTATAAGTGATTCATGTGTGTGGATTAAATCATGAAGACAGTACTGTGACAGAGGGGTTATTTATCCGCATTTTATAGAGGCTGAGAAAAGTGAAGTGATTTGTTCACGGTCAATATGTCTTGGTTTTGAAGCCCTCTTCAAACACTTGCTAACTCTGACTCTTTAGAAACTTAAGTAGTATTTGAACTCCAGTCTTTCTGGCTCAAAGTTTAGCTTTCCGTGTTCTCTACAAAAGAGGTCATATAGTACAGCAGAAAGCCTGCTGGTCTTGGTTTAGAAGTCCTCTTCAAACACTTACTCACCTTGATTCTTAGCAAATTATTTAACTGTGGTACAATGTGAAATCCCAGGCCTTGGCCAAATTTTACTCCTGGTACTTACTACCTGTGTGACTTACCTGACCAACTGAACCTGCTTCAGTTTTCTCATATGTAAAATAAAGGGATTAGATCACATGGTTTATGATACTTCCTAAAGATCATAATTTTTTTATGTTAGTATAAGACGATCTAATTCACAAGATAGTTCAAGGGATTAAATGACACAATGTTTGCAAAATATTTTGCTCACTTTAAAGCATTATATAAATGTGAATTTATTTATAACCTAGTCTGTCTCCCTAAGACTACTTGAACACTTTTATTTTCCCTTGCTTAAAGCTATTGCATTTTTAAAAATATATATTCTTCAACATCATTTTTATATAACTTTACTTTTCATAAAAGAGTTCACTCCAATGACTTGCCAAGCACTAATTCCAAGTTGCCACAAAATGGGAGTTCCTTTGAAGAATATCTTGTGATTTCAGAATCGACTCCAAGAATGCTTTATGAATGTAACTTCATAAACTAATGGTGGGGGCGGAGCCAAGATGGCAGAGTAGAAAGACTCACATTTGATAGCTCCGAACCCACAGCCCATGGATTTCCTCTAAAAAGAACTCTTGACAAATTCTGGAATAGTGGAAGCTGCACAGAAACACAGAGAAGGAGATTTCCGTTGCAGAGAGCCCTGAAAAACCAACTCTAAAGGTCCATCGAGCCCTGGATGGGAGCGGAGCCCTCCCCTGCCCTGCCCCAGCCGTGTGGCACTGAGAGAAGTGAGCAGATCCAAGCAGACTTCAGGGACCAGAATCTCCAGCAGCCGCCAAGGTCCCTCCACCCACAGACTCACAGGTCAGTGAGAGAGACAGGTTGAGAGGGGAATGGGTATCTGCGGGACTTGGACCCCCTCGGGAGGCAGCCGCTGCCGCAGAGGCTCCCAGAGCAGGGAGCCAGAGGCTCCCAGAGCAGGCAGGAGCTCAGCAGCAGCTCCATTACAAAAGGTCTCTGCATAAACCCCCTGAGGGAACTGAGCCTGGGAGGCGGCCCTGCCCCCACCTGAGCACCAAGAATTAAGCTACCATTGAATAGCAGCCAGGCCTGCCACCAAAAGCTCTGAGGCAGGGGAGCAGCATTTGAATCTCAGACCCCAAGCACTAGTTGGGCAGACCTAGGCCAGGGGTGAAGAGGACTCTCAAAAGTCAAGTAACTTCCTGGGAGCATTTGAATCTCAGACCCCAAGCACTAGCTGGGCAGATATAGGTCAGGGGGTGGAGAAGACCCTCAGAAGTCAAGTAACTGGCTGGGAAAATGCCCAGAAAAGGGAAAAAAACTAAGACCATAGAAAGTTATTTTCTTGAGAAGATGATTCTGCCATTCCTCTCTGACGAGGAAGAGATCTGCTTACCATCAGGTAAAGACATAGGACTCAAGGCCTCTATATCCCAAACATCTGAAATAGGTATCCCATGGGC
>CM053770.1:77882836-77933106 GCA_028658325.1 Potorous gilbertii
GGGCAGATTGGTGATAGGGGAAATTAGAATGCTCAGTGTACTGGGGTGGGGGAGGGGACAAATGGGGAGAAAATTTTTGAACCCAAAATTTTGTGAAAATGAATGTAAAAAGTTAAATAAATAAATTTATGTTAAAGCAATAAATAAATAAAAATGCTGGGCAAATCTTAAAGCCCTACATAAATGGAAACAAACCTTTTATAGGATTCACTTAATAGGTATTTTAAGGATTCTCAAGGATACCACAATACATAATTCAAATTATTTTTATTATTTATATTTATTAGAGTAATATAAACTACTATCATTTATATATGAGATTGGCTAGGTGATGCAGTGGATAGAGCACCAGGCTCGGGATACAGAAGACCTGAGTTCAAATATGACCTTAGACACTTACTAACTTTGTGACCCTGGACATATCACATAACCCTATTTACCTTAGTTTCCTCATGTGTAAAATGAGCTAGAGAATGAAATGGCAAACCACTCCAGTATCTTTGCCAAGAAAAACCCAAATGTGATCACAAAAAGCCAGACGTGTATGAAAAATGACCAACAAAACAACAGAAATCATTTATATGTCATACAAGGTAGTGGTTACTGAAGGAGAGTGAAAGTCAGTCAGTTGACTAGACAGATGTAGATCTACCATTAAAAAAATTTAGCTGTAGAGGGCAAAAGAGTAGAAAACACAAGTTTTATGTACCTAATAACTTATTATCTGACTGCTTGACTGAATGAGTAAAGAAAGAAAACAGCAAAATATATAAATAACCCCTTCCTTCCATACACAAAAATAACCCTTAATTTAGACATTGTCTAGTCTTGTGTGTGTGTGTGTGTGTGTGTGTTTAATACATAAATACGTATATTAGTGTCTTGGAAAACTAACATCTATACAAATGAAAGTCTGAGATCATTGATAAACTATGAATTTAGAAGTTGTATAAATGGGAAGTGTTGGAGAGCCACTGCTTCCCTAGAGATGTGAAAACTTAGAGCCTATACAGAGAGTTGACTGAGAACAACTTTTACACAAAAGGAAAATGCCTTAGTATTCCACTGGAATAACTTCACAAAAGTTAATTATGTCCTTCACAGAAGATGAAGGAAGAGGAAATTAGGGACATCCATAAAGTAAAAGAAAATTCTTGATATCTAGGGGGTTGTGGTTAGGTTAAATAGGAATTATACCAAAAATGGAATGGTGTCCGATAAATGAATTGCCGTGAACAATCAGAGAAGTAGTTCTAAGAAAAGCTGAAACAATTATTACAATGTTGTAAAAGAAAGGGTTATTAAAATGAAGTTGAACGTGAAGCAGCAATCAATCAAATAAGAACATATTTAATGCTTTGAACAACTTAAAATGCTACAAAATGCTAGTGACTATTAGCAACAGTATTAATATTATTTTTGTATTACTAATACTAGTCATGTATTGATGAATGAAATATACTTCCCTAGAGAGCAGTGATGCTCTTTGTCAAGAGCTACGGTGTGAGCTAGGAAACCTGAGTTCACGTTCCTTCTCTGACATATATTGGAAAATTTTCTATGACCATAAAGAGCAGAGAATTTTATAATCTGCTTTGTCAAAGAAATTTCCCCATGTGGAAGTTCTTCCTAACAAAGAAATCTCAAATCTAGTCTCTATTGCTACCTTTTTAGACAGAGAATAACTGACTTCAAACTTAGTAATAAAAATACAAATTTAAATCTGTCTGTGGATCTCTTTTCAGTAACCTGGTTCTACTTCTAAACTTCTGCATCTTTCTAATATATCTACCATGAAAGTATTGTGTATGCCTCATCAGATTCATTGACTGTTTTTTTTTGTTAACTGTTGATGGCTGTTTTTGTTAACTTTGTTTTAAATCTAGAATCAAGAAGGCTTGAATTCAAATATGACCTCAGGTAGTAGCTATGTGACCCTAGACAAGTCACTTAAACAGTTTCCAGATTTGAAAACTGTGGGGCATAATAAAAAACTATCTCCCCAGGTTGTTGTAAAGATAAAAATGAGATAATATTTGTAAAGCATTTTGGAAATTTTAAAGTACTATATAAATGATGTTGGTGCTGCTGTTGCTATTGTTAGGTGCTCTGGGGGGAAAGTAGATGGCATAACCACATTGATGCAACAAGACACTGTTATGAGAAAGACCTGCAATAGGAATTCAGGAGAAGGAGTGATCATAGAGAGCAAGGGTGTTTTGGAAAAGGGCTCATAGAAGAAACCATCTGAGCATTTAATGATGAATAAGAACTAGATAAATGAAGAGAAGTTAAGCAGATATTCTAGTTAGGGGGGAAAGCAAAGAAACGATGATATAAAATTGGGGAATTTTGGATAATCCTTTTTGAAAACAATAAGATTAGTAGCCCCATGTGACCTGCCATGTCACATGGAAGTAACATGGAAGTCTGAGTCACATGGAGCCTGTGTTGGGAGGAGTTTGCTGAACAGATGGAAAAGGAAGGGTGTAAGAGGAAGAGGCAGAGAGTAGAGAGCAGAGCTGAGAGACAATTTAGTCAGAGAGAGCTGTCAGAACTGAAGGATGCAGGCAAGTAGGCAGCTGACTGTGAGTGAAAGAAGAGTGTTTTGTTTAAGGGAGCAGGTTTATGGGAAGCCTAACAGAGAGAAGGTTTGAGGCTGGTGTTGAACTCTGCATTGTTATTGTGTATAGATTTTTTTTTATTATGATGGATTTGGCTTTCTGATGTTGGGATTTGACTTTCTGATGTCTGAACAAATGTTTTGGTTCTGTCTTCCATGTGGAGAGTCTGTTGTATTTCTTGATTCAGAATTGTGCCTGCATATCCATGGCTGTCATAGGCACTTTGAATATCACATTGGCAATACAGCTACAAATTTTGAAAGGCGCTGAATGACAAAGGAATTTAGACTTTGTCCTCTAGGAAGAAAGGAAACCTTAAATATTTGTTGTTGTTGTTTGTTATGAAAGTGATCTATGAAAAGATGTTTTAGAAAGATTAATCTGCCCGTATTTTGAAGTAAAGATTAAAAAGAGGTGCTGGAATCTGAGAAACTGGTTGGAATAAACCATGTGTGAGGTGATGAAGACTGGCAACATTGATACGGAGTCGATGAGAATGTAAAGGAAGAAATTGCTGCCAGGGATTTTGTAGAAGAGAACAAACAACAGGATTTGGTAACTGACAGGGTGTAGAAAGAGAAAAAAGTCAAGGGTGACCACAAATGTAAAGATAAGGTGATATCTGAAAGTAAAAGGGAACAAGGGAAGCAAAACAAGTTTGCAAGGAAAGATGAGATGTTATTTTGGCTAAGAGTTCCAAAGACAAATGCGCACATACATATAGACATACACACATATATTTGTATACATATATGTATATGTGTGTGCATGTATGTATATATACATATATTTGTATGTGTATGTGCATATACATATATATGTATATATACATATATATATATTTCCTAGCATTTGAATCCAATTACTTTAATACATATTCCTAACTTGCTTTATAGTTTCTAAAAATTTCCTCTAGCTTGTTACATTGTTAATATTCCATTTTTGAAAGAATTGCAGTTTTTTGAACTTTTGCAGCTTTCTATGATTGATATGTATGAAGTTGTATGTAATGAGTTTAGCCAAGTAGAGAAAAGCAAGAGGGAAATCAGTTGTGATAAATATTGATTTTTATCTTTATGAACTGACAATCTATTTGCTAAATTTTTATGTTTAGTTAGTTGATAATATGACAGATTCTAATATATGTACTCATATGTATGTGTATTATACACATGTGGTTATACACACACATGCATACACCTTTCTACAGGTCACCCCTGTAACAACAGCAACAAAATTAAAAAACAAAACCAAAAACCTATAATAACTCTTTTTGCCTTGAGGAAAAAATCTAAATTCCTTTGCTTGATATGAAAAGCATAGGTGTGTGTTTGTGTGGACACATATGCATTCATATACAAACACATACACATGTTGACATTATTGAAAGATGGTCCAACTCAATTATGTAACCTGAAAAATGTTTCTGACAATAAAACAAACATGAATCCCTATCCCCTATTCAGGGATGTGTGCTAAACCAGTGTTTCTGAAACTTGCTTTGTAGAATTTCAGGTTTCCCCTGCTGGGTGTTTAAGTAAATGCTTTCTTTTGTGGGTTCATTAACTGTTACATTTTGAAATGTCAGCTTTATTATATTTCTTTTTTTCCCAGTTTCAAAGCTGATGAATGCATTCATTTAAAAAAAGAAAAAAAAAACAATTCCAGAATACATGAGCGTAAATGAGACTTGCAAATGAGACTTACAAAACTTATCCAATATAAAGTAGGTAATGCTAGTCCTAGAACCCTAGGTTTCCTACTTCTTATTCTAGAGTTTGTGCAGTAAACCATATTATCTAACTTTATCTGACGTATTACTAAAGTGCCAAGTTTCCTTTAAGCAGATGTCTTTTAAAGTGTTGTTATATTCATAAACATATTGTTTGTTTAAAAAAACTTTTATATCTTATTTCTATGATCAATGGGTTACAATAGGTTGTCACAAACCCCTCTGAGCCTCAATTTCCTCATATGTAAAATGAGTGTAACAATAGTGTTTAACTAGATTTCTGTGAAGTTCATGGGGTTATCAGATACTAAGTCAAACAGTGAGATGTTATCTTGGCCTGTTCCTTAATTTACTGAAGAGGAAACTGAGGAACAAGTCCGGTGAAATTCAACGACTTGCTTAAGGTCATATAGGTAACCAAATGGCCTAGTGGTTTACATGGTGTATCATGATGTATCATGGACCTCCAAGTACCCTATAACTTATAGGTAGTGTTATTGTTGCTTCAATCATCATCATCATTGGAACAAATGTCCAATTTTGCAATGAATTAGGTCAAAAAATGAATATTCAACATAAAATTTTAAGAAATCCATTTTGGAAACAACTTTGTTGCCTTCTAAACTGGGAATAATTCCAAATGAATTGAATCTCCAACCCAAACCTCTCTTCTCAGTTATGATACACATATCAAATTACCTAGTAAATATCATGCTGAATGATTACTTCAAATACAACATATCTAAAGGGAGATCATTAGTTTTAAAGAACTTGTCAGTGACTTCCTGTTTTCCCTTAAAGTCATTCTTCCAGTTACTTATGCCCTATGTTGTCTTTGTATGGAAGAAAAGACATTATATTTCAAGTCTTGGGTTTAAATCCCAGTTCAGCTATTTTCTCCATGTGATCTTGGGTAAGTACCTCAACCACCGTTGGCCTGAGTTTCCTCATCAATAAAATAAGAGATTACAGCTAGGTGATCTGCAATATAGCTTCTGGTTCTATAATTCTATCATACTTATTTTTCCATGGCCGCACCATGGCCTCTACTCAATCAAATGAATGTTGACCACCTACTATGTGTTTATTATAAACAATTATTACTGTACATGGGCAGTGATGTGTTGTAGTAGAATAGAGCACCTGGCCTGAGATCAGGAAGATGCCTCTTTGTGAGTTCAAATGTGGCCTCAGAAACTACTTGTATGACCCTGGGGCAGTCACTTACTCCTATTTGCCTCAGTTTCCCCATCTGTACAATGAGCTGGGTAAGTAAATAGCTAATCACTTCAGTATCTTAGCTAAGAAAACCCCAAATAAGGGTCACAAAGAGTTAGATATAACAGAAAAAATGTCTGCACAAAAACATTACTGGGCAATGAGGACAGAAATTAAAGAAAACCAATTCTTATTTTCAAGGAGTTGATGTTCTGTCATAAATATACAAAGAATCATAATAAAGACAAATAGGTAAATAATGGGTACACTGTGGTTAAATATGAAGTAGTTGGGTAGGGACGGCTCTAACAGTTGGAGAAATAAAGATAACATGTAGAAGAGGATGCTTGAGTTACATCTTGAAGGACATGAGAAAATCAATGAGGTTAATATTCCAGGAATTGATGAGGAAGTAGTGATTGAAAAGATACAAATATAGGAGGGAGGGAAGAAGAAACAGAAAAGGAGAAAGAAAGAGAGAGAGAGAGAGAGAGAGAGAGAGAGAGAGAGAGAGAGAGAGAGAGAAATCAGTTTGTTGAGATGATGAGATATGTAATTAAAAGCCTATACAGATGACTTGGTTTTAGAAGTAAAAGGTGAGTCTTATTAACTACTGGAATAAAGGAATGTAAGGAGAAGAGTGTAAAGGGAATTGCGGGGGAGGGGAAGGAATCCATAGCATATGATGACAATTTTTTCATTAAAAAGAGATTTGAACTCCGCAGCTTGAAAGGGTAGGACAATATGAATGGTAAAAGAAAGAAACTTATATGGTACATGAGAGACGAAATCAATTAGAGGGGAATAAAAGAACTGCCTTTCATTCATGGGAGCCTAGTTAATATAGATGACATAATATATACAACCACCATGATTGTATGATTTTCTTTAGTTCTACTCAAGTAGGTATTAACGCCTATCAATTATCTCTTCTTAATTTTTTAAACTGGTATCTCCTTTCCTTTCCTAATGTGGATGCAAAATGATAAGAGTTCTATATTTTCTCTCCCTTTACATGAGAGACTCCATTGGGCTCTGGAGGAGAAAGTGAGGTTGGTGACCTTGCCCAGCCCTCCCTCACTCAAATCAAAGTCAACTGCAAGTCATGTCATCATCTTGATGTCATGGTCCTCTTCAAGAACAAAGGACAAACACAACAACAATTCACTTCCATAAAACTGGGCCAATCCTCCATCCTGTTCACCTGAAAGCTTAACCACAGGGCAAAAAAAAGAAATGTTTTGTCCACTTCACAAAACCAGTGTTAGATAAAGCAAATTTATTCATTCTGTTTGCAAAGACAGCTACAGTTCCAAAATAAATTGTTTTTATCTATATATCTATATTTATATCGATGTATCTGTCTATATATATATATATATATATATATATATATATATTTATATATGTACGTACACACACACATACATACACACACTCTCCCAAATAACTTATTTAGAGACAAGTGAAGTAAGCAGGCCTCCTTTTTATATTCTTCCCCTATCTCCAAAGGAATCTTTTTTTAGATACTTTTCTATAACTATATATCCCTGAATAAAACCTTTGGAGCCATTGCCCTAAAATTACCTTTTAAAGTTGTAAGGCTTTCTTTAATGTCTTTGCACCACACTAGTTCAGAAGTAACACACTTTGAATTTGTCATCCTGCCTGGACTTCAATAAGCATTTAATGTCTCCTTCCCTCCATTTTGTCTAATCTCAAAGTCTCTTGCATAACCCTACGGAATGGATCCTGCTAAAATGCAGGTTTCAATCATGATACTTTTAATTAAAATAAAAAAATAAAACAAGGCAAAAAAGAAATGCTTCACAAGTTTTCTATTGTCTTCAGACAATATCCTGCTAATCCTGCAGACAGTCACAGAGATTCTGTCCCAGTTGAACCCTTCATTATCTTTCAAAAAATACAGATATATTTCCACCACCTTGCCCACCCAACCATCGCACACCATGTCTTCTCTCACACTATTCCTATCATCTGAAGAATCCTCCATCCTCCATTTTACCTTCCTTTAATCCATTGAGTGTTCCCTGTCCTCTGAAGCCTATGGTGATCTCTGTCACTTTTTTAATCCTTCATTCATCTTGATTCTCTTTTCCAATGTTTTGGCACTTTTTCTATACTTCCTACACTTTTGTTTAACGCTACACGTGTATATCTCTTCTCTCAAGAAATAGATTGATGAGACCTTATTTTTTATGTTTCATTGTCTTTCTCATATCACTTACCCAGTGCCCTGCCTATAGTTCATCCTCCATTACCATGCCTATTGATTGGTTATTAAAAAATAGCATAAACCTCATTTGCCACAAACTCTTTTTAACCTTTAACTCTTAGATTATAACCAAGTGTTTTCAAAGAAGTAGCATTTTGTTATGCCTCTCCACATGACCAAAATGTTGTCATTTATAGATGCATAAATAATTACTTTTAATAGTTCATTTTCTCATGGAAAGAGTTGTTTTATGCAGAACTAAGCATTTTCCCCAAATTAAGCATCTGGCAGGTTATTTTCCACATGCAAGATTCATGGAAGATTTAAGTGATTCAGGAGAAAGTCTAACATTTTAATGAATCTACTGAAAGTTAATAATAAGCATAAAAATGAACAGCCTCTTGAAAAATGTGCTCTGTAGATGGCATTACATTTTAAGTTGAGCTCTGAATTACCCAGTGAAGTTTTCACTGGGTGAAGTAGTTCTTATTCTATTGTGTTGAGAGTGTGGAAGTAAAGAGAAAGTAAGATTGAGTTATGCAGTTTTATGCAATTTCTTCAGATAGATAAATGTTTTCCCTGTACAACTCAAAAATAAACATGGAACCTGGCAATGCTTAAGAAACCCTGGTAAAATGACAACATTGATGGCACCTTTAAAAAAAAGTCATTTAGCCCATCATAGAATATTAATTCAAATAAATTTTTACTTATTAATTGTTCTGAACATATAGATCTAACAAAAGAAAAAAAGTGGGGTTGGAATAAAACTTCATATTAGACTCTAACACTGTAGACTTGCTTCTTATCCAGAAATATAGGAAAAAATGGGGAATTTGGACACATAGAGAAAATTATCAGTCTTGGCCTAATTTAACCTCTACTATAATGCAGTTTGTCAAAGACATTGTATCTAACTGAATTCTCTTATACTACCAATTCAGAATGTTTGGGGAGTTGAAAGAATCTCTCTGTCACGTGAGTAGATCTTGGCCAGATTGATGAGTTCTTCCTGGAACCCTCATTTTGGGTAGGTTTCCAGGCCAGCCATGTTCACTGTTCTACCAGGTCCATTTTAGATTTTATTCAGACACAATTCTGATTCTACCTTCTTCATACTTAGTCCATACACTTTTTAGCTCCCTTATCTGCATTGTTTTCTCATTGAATGTAAATTTCTTGAAGGTTTCTCCTATACACATTAACTTACTGAAAACACATCTCAATAATAAATCATTCATAGGTCTTGGGATAAAGGATGATATTAAATAATTACCATATTGGTTAAACTAAGGAAGCTGGGTCTTACTCCAAGGATCATCCTACAAAGTATCAAGTCAGTTAGAAGATTTCACCTCAGAAACTGAAGCAAATATGGTTTTCTAGCATATTTCTGAAGAGCAACCACATGTGAGGGAAAGAGAGAGCTTAGATACAGTCTTGGTCAGGCATCCCTTCACCAGTACCACCACACGCAACACTGAGGACCTTGCAAGCTTCAAAGGTTCAGGTATATATTCCCACCTTCCCACAGTTGTTCTTGCCAAATGGCCTGTATTAGTAGGGGTCAATGTCTGTATTGAGAGCCTAGAACATACAGGAATCATGGCTCTATGAAGAGCTCAGAAATGAAAGAAAAAAATACCATGCCTAACTGGAAATTCTTGAGTATCTCATGAATCAGAGAAAAATTATTCCAGCAACAAAACATATGCATTATCCTTTTGTCACATGAGCTCTCTAAATCTGAACTTACTTTCCACTAGATTCTGTATACACTTGTGGGGTATTCTTCCACCAATGATTGGGGGATATTTAATTCCAATTGCTACCATTACATCATTTTAATAAATATGCTTTTTTAAAAGGTTCTTAAGACCGACTAACTAAAATCTTTCAACAAAGCACACTGGTAGTGGCCCAAGTCATTTTCATTATTGATTTACCAAGTCTCAGAGGATGCCTCTTGGCTATATTTTACCCAGTTAATGAGGAAGTGATGGTAAGTCACAGCCTTTAGTTTTCTGAACCAATAAACCTCAATATATTTTAAGTAAAATTACACCAACTTGGAGGGAGCAGAGATAGGATATTGGTCCTGCTATGGTCTCCTGAAATGAAATGGTCTTTCCCAGTAGATACTTGGTTCCTCCTCACAAGAGGCCTTCAAGCAGAGACTAGATGACCAACTGTTGGAATCCCAAGAGTGGAAATTCCTGTTTATTAACAGATAGGTCTATTTGGTATTTTAGGTACGTTCTAACTGTTAGATTCTGTAAGTGAAAATATGTTAAGTGGTGAGACAGGACAACCATGATGTCAGTCTTCTAACTTTCAGCATTACTTTCTTCCAAGCTTTTCTTTTCCTTCCTTTTATCCTTCACCTTCATCTTGATAAATATTAACAATTCTCAAGTAGAAAAATAATTTCAGGTTTAATCAAAACCAAATCCTTTTCTCTGTTATCATTAATTAGTCTAACCAATGGTTCAGTTGAAGAAAGTTACTAAATCCCTCATTTTCATTTAGATTATGCCTTCTTATTTATCTTTTGATAACTGGTATAAGAAGAAATTCCTGTACTGCCAGACTTCACAGTATGATAGCAAAAGTAAAAATATAAATAACTAATGCAAACTGATATTGATCATGAGTCCTTGAAAGCTGCGGGTACAGGAGTCACTTAGTCTATTAAATTGCAGTGACTTTAGCACAAGAAAAAAATAATGAAGAAAGAGCTGAGAATACCTGGTATTGTCTTATTTTCCTATAATGCATAATACTGAGATAATTTGGGCCACACTAGGACAAGACTAATGAAGTCGAATTTCCATCTAATTTAGCAAAGTTCAATCTGACATCATTTGCTTCTCTTCTCCAAAGATTTTATTTGTCTCTCATTTAATTACTCATTCAGTCCTTAGTTTTACCCTTGAGTCTATCTCAGTTTAATGAGAACCAGGTTGCCAAAGGATACTTTCTTTTAGGTCCTAAATATTAATACATAACTTATTGAAAGTATATAGAACCAGGATAAATTAAGGCAAGCACTGAAATAAATTCTTAGGATACCTGAGGTAGCAATTAAAGGGAAGTTTGATTAGCTTTTGCAATCTACATAGAATGACTTCCTGAAAGATAGAACTCAGATTTAATTGCCCCAAAGCCTCAGTGTGCATAGTCAGGCATAATCAGTGTACTATCTTATTTGGATTAGGACAGTAGGTATTGCCCTACTGTGTCTACCATTTCTCTCAAAGATGTGCCAGGATGAATCTGGTCTATAATTCTGGTCCAATTTGACATTTTCTTATAGGTTAGACTAATATTCCTTAATGGGAAACTCAAAGATTTCCTGATCCTAAATTTAGAAGAAAAGGGGAGCAAAGAATCATTTTCTATTTATGCCTTCATTTTCTGATCCTACATCTTTGCTACAACTCATTTTGTCACTGTTTGTTTGAATTTTAACTTTTAATTTTTTTAAAATTTTCTTTCCAACATGTGTGCTTATGCATATATGTTTGTGGTAAGTATAGGTTTGAGTTGGTGAATGGGAAATGTTTACAATATAAGTTCTTAATCTTTTTTTTTTATTTCATCATGGGACTGGTGAAACCTATGGACCACTTTTCAGAAAAATGATTTTGAAAGAAAAAATGATGGCAAAGGAAAACTATCATATTGAAATAATTATGCAAATAAAGAAAGGAAAATTCATGAACCCTACTGTAAGAACCCCTGCTGCATAACTTTATATAGATCTGAAAAATATCTGGACATGTTATATGAAAATAGAGTTGTTCTTTTAGGTGACCTTTCAGCTCCTGAGAATTACGGGAAACTAAAATACACAGGTACAGAAGTAAAGATATATCTGCCTAAATCATAAGCCATTTGATTTTTAAAATAGCATACATGCCTCTGTGGTCCAGAGATACAACACTACAAGAGAGATGACAGAGGAAAGACTTGCTATTAATGTGAACTTTTATGCAGATCCTATACCTTCATAGTGTATAATAAATATTCAATAAATATTTATTGATTTGATTTGACCTGTCAGTCTTAGGTAAAATCTTTTTTTTATTCATATTGATATCATTAAAAGTTTATGTCTCTTCTTTTACTCCAATGACTGTAAAAATTTAGAGTAATGAAAGTTCTAATATTTATATATGAAATATTCATTTATTTCTGTCATCTCATAGATGTGGGTGTTCCCTCCACCATTTGCAAACTTTCTATGTCTGTCCATTCTATGTGCTTCACTTACAGATGCTCCTATAAGTTTTTTGTGATGTGCCCATCCAATGTTTTGGGAGACTTCTCTCCTTTCTCTGACATCATGAAGAAATATATGGAAATTATACTTTTATCTCACTTATCCCTTATTTTTGCCATATGTTCTCACCACCTTCTTTGCTAATACATTCATTTGATGATGTCCTTTACGCTTGTATTCCTTGATGATCCATTGCCTGTAATGAATTGCAACCACCTCACAGCTGGGGCGAACTGCCCTACTGTCTTCTGAGTCGTAGAATTTTTTTTTAAACTCCCTCAAAACCAGGAAAACATTACACATGACGACAAAGACAATGTAATATATAAAGAATAAACACCAAAATTTTTTAAAAAATGAAAATTAACATGATCAAGCTCTATCTCAAACAAGAAATCAGAAAATAAATCTTTTTCCCTTCTTTGGGAAGGATGATCCCAGAGGGAGGAGGTATTACTAAGGATAAAGAACACCTTCATTCCTTCTTCCTTCCTTCCTTCCTCCCTCCGTCCCTCCCCTTTTTTCTTTCTTTCTTTCTCTTTCTTTCTTTCTTTCCTTCCTTTTCTCTCTTTCCTTTTCTTTCACATTCACCCTCTCCCTCATCCTCTTCTCCTTCTCCTTTTTTACTGAGGACAACTCTCTTGATAGGGGAAAAGATTTCATAATACACATAAATATTTGTATACATATGCATATAAATATATAATACACACATTGCATCTTATAACATACATTATAAGTGTATATACATATGTACAGATATGTACTTGTACATGTATATACATTGCTATAGATTTATTTTAGCTATATGTATTATGTACATATAAACACATATGTATTTATGTGTCTATTTATTATATCATAGTATGTGTATATGAATTCCAAGGTGATATAAAAACAAAAAAATTCTTTAAAAAAAACTTTGCCCCCATCAATGTCTATTGGAACACCAGGCTTAATAGAAAATAATTTTCACTTCAGAGATCATCCAGTCCAGCCACTTCCTTTTACTTATGAGGATACTGAGGACCAGAATGTTTGGAGTTGCTATTCAAGGTAACAAGGTTTTATTCTCAAATGTACACCTAAAAGCTAAGTCTCTCTACTCCTAGTATTGCTTTATTTATACTATATGGCAATGCTTGAGCCAGGGTAAGAGGTATAAAAGTGTGGTGTATACTCTGGTTCCGTATAAAAAACAAACAAAAAAACCCAACTTAATTCTGTCAACTGGTTAATGAAAATGAAGCTATAACTAAAAGAATAACATCTCTCTTCTATATCCATACAATTGGGTTGAACATAGAACTCACGCGCATATAGAGAAATCCCTTCTTTTTTTTTTCTCACAGGGAAAACAAATCTGCTCATTTGGTTCTGCCAACAGTGAAAGAAAGGAGAAAGAGAAGGGCCAATTTAGAAAAAAAGTGTTTTAAAAGAGAAAGGAAGTCATTTTCAGAATCACATGGATGACTTTTCCTCTTAACCAAGACACCACATCTGTAAAAAATGCAGCCATAGAAGGATTGTTTGAAAAACAGCTTGAAGAAGAAATAAATGAATGGAGTCAATCACCACTGACATCCCCACTTTACGGAGACTGGTATTGGCTTGTTAGCATTTGTATGGAAGTAGGAATGGAGAAGGGGTACTTGGAGTTTGACATAAAAGGAGCCACAAACACAGGCTGCATTCAAAAAGCAATCAGACTTGAACAATGTGACATCTCACATCATCTGTCCTTATCTTGCACTTCAGGAGCTCCTGTTTGGCTGGATTAGCACATTACTGGTTTTGACAAGAAATTAATGCCTTGAGATTTTTCATCAGGGTTACTGTGGAAAATGTGTTTCTGTGCTATTTTCCCTTCTCTAACTTGATGTATGAATTAGCGAATGGAATAAAGTCAGTTTTCTTTTTCCAAGGAGCAGATAATATAGGTCAGAAGGCTCCTATCTGAAGGAAATCAAATCTCTGTGGAAGTCTTTTAATCCTTTTTTCTTTTTCTGATGTATGCTCCAGTGCAAATGAGGGTAAATGAATATGACATGGGGGTCTGGAAAAAAAGGGTGACAAATAGGGGAATTGGAGTCTGAACATATAAGTAAATGACAATTAAAGTTTTTCCTTCATAAAAATATAAATTACATTAATCAAGTGGGCAGCTAGGTGGCATTGTAGATAGAATGCTGTTCTAGAATCAAGAAGACTCATTTTACTGAGTTCAAATCTGTTCTCAGACACTTACTAGCTATGTGACCCTGGACAGGTCACTTAACTCTGTTTACCTCAGTTTCCTTATTTATAAATAAGGTGAGATAATGGCAAACCACTCCAACATCTTTGCCAAGAAAACTGCAAATAGTGTCACAAAGTGTCATACATGTCTGAAACAATAACAACAAAGCAGCAAAGAACCTTATATATGGTAAGTGTAAAGGAAAGTTGAACTGAAGAGTGCTTGTCCTCTAAAATCTATACGTCTCAAGGAACTTAAAATTTTGTCCTCAGTCATGAGTCAATTTAGTTTGAACCAAAATTGTCATTTTCCCCAAATGAAATAGCAACTTAAAATAATTATATTTTGTTTCAGAATTAATTTGTGGAATAAGCATAGTGACCCTCTCTCTCCATGGTCAATTTAAAGAATGTGAGGAAGTGTCTCTCTGACCTAAAATATCTCCTCCATAGGACTATCAGGAGTGCTTAGAACTCAAATAGAGATTGCATAATCCCCTTAGGTTTAGTGTAAGGTGAGTTCTATGTATTCTATTTTTAAATGGTAATGAAATCAGTAGGAGTAACACATTTGGCTACCAATCATCAGAACCTGCATGTAGATTATTTAACTAATAAGAAAAAAGCTATCTGTGATAAGAACACTACAGATGGATACGTGTGGTTTCAGAGGAGAGGAGAAAGAAAGTTAATTGTCAGGTATGGGAAATTTCCTTGGGGATACAAGCTATAGTGAGTGGGGCACTGAGTAATTAGGAGATGATCTGAGGGCACTTGGCTGAGGAAATTTTTACAAGAACAGTACATACACATACATATAATAATATCATACACAGACACACATTTACATGTTTGTAACGTTTTTCCCCCAAGAGTTTAACTAGATTATTTTAAATGAATGAATTAGACAGATTATGAAGCAACTGCTAATTTTTTAACTCTTGCCCACTTCAACTATAGATCAAATTGACTAAACAATTGATTCAGTAACATTATAGAATGCAATGGAAAAAAATATATGTCTTTAAGTTTATAATAAGTATAGATTTTATTTTAAACTTTAAAATTTATATAACTTATATTTTAAAATAAAGACTATAAACCTAAGATTTCACCTTGATATAATAAAACTAAACGGGGACAAAAAATTAAAAATAAAAAAATAGAGGAAAAATGAAGATGTGCAAATCATACTGAGTATACTAACTACACATTTCAAATTAGGACACATATTGCCTTGAGTTGTTGCAGAAAAAAATGATTACCTATAAAAAGAAAAAGTATCATCGCAAGCTATAGAATGATATAGTGCATATTTGCAAAAAAAAAATCTTCCATATTCAATCATTCCATTACTTATTTTAGTGTAGATTTATTACCTACTACATTTTAATGACATAGACATTTTCCAGATTAAAAGAGCACAATATAAGATATTTAAATAAGCAATTTAAAATCTCTCTTGGATGGAATAGATTCAGAGTATAATAGTGATCAATAGTAGAATAATTGTAAAGGAAGAAAATATATTTCTCATAAAAATATTTTTCTGAGTCAGGATTGTACTACATCAAAGAGAATAGTAAAATGATTTACAAGAAAGGTCTGACAAACAAGTCTTTTTGTATGTTTATGTTAACGAGGATTTTTGTTTTATAAACATGTTAGACAAATTGCTGGTTCATGGCAAATTTTTACCAGTTTGTAAAATTTCCATCTCTAAAGTCATTTTTTTTTGCATTTTTTTTTACTTATTTCTTAATGCCTGTAAACTTGAATGGGGGTTCTTACCTGAAAATTCTTGGATAAATTTTAGTGAAGGGAAGATGTAAATCTGGATGAGGAATAATTACGTCTCTATTTTCACTAACCTCTAACTGAAAATTAGCATTTCTTTCCATTATTCAAGAAAATCATAAGAAGGGACCATAAACTTCACTGGACTTCCAAAGAGATCCAAGACACATCAAAAGTTAAGAACCACCAGCTTAGAAGAACAGTAACTGCCTTCTCTCTTTGCCTTATTTTGCTATCACCAGTTTTGCTTCTTGCTTATGCATTCTGGACTGTTTTCCTGAATACCTGAGATTCACTGAGCTGTAATTGTAAGGCAGAATACTTTCTAACTATGGTAATGAAGTACGACATTTCATAGCACAGCAGTAGAATCATCCCACTAATTGTACTTTGTGTTGAAGTTTACAAAGTGTTTCAGATTCATTAACATATTTGATCCTCTCACCAACTGTCAGCTAGGGAAGGCAAATATTGTCTCCTTTCTACAGGAAAGCAAATTGATAGTGAGGAATGAGCTAATACATTCAAGGCCACTAGTTACTGAAATGATAGATCCAAGATTCAAACCCAGGACTTTTATATCCAGACTGCTTTAATTATATCATATCCATTCTGAAAGAATTATACATGGAGAGAAAATTTGTATAAATAATTTCAAACAAAAGCAGTCTACCATTCAGGGTGGCTTGTAGAGTCAAGCAATATTTCTTACAAGACTCAATGCTTTAGCAACATGATTTGTCTGAGGTTTAGAGGAGATTTTGTTTTGATTATCTGTACTAGATATGTCATACCATGGGTAACAATTTTCCCAAACTTATACTAATTTTTGAATCAATTATTGCTCAATTTTATATTTTTCATTGTAATGTATAATAATACATTTTCTTAAATAGAATATCTTATTTGCATAAGATTAGTCTTTGGAGTATTTTAATTGATGTATCCCACATTTTGTTAGTGACAGTATCTATCTATTTATGTATGTATATACACATGCAAAGACTATATATATATATATGTATACATATATATATACACACATGTGTGTATAGAAATTAATTTGGCTATCAATTTATCAGTTATTTTCAAACTGACAGGACAGTCAATTGTGATTTTTTTTTCTGGAATAGGATATTTAAATCCAGTTTCCTAATATCTAATATATGTCAGCATGTCATTGAGGAAGAAATCTTCAAAAATATGCGGGGAAGAGCCAACAGATCCTTATACCAACAAGATGTCTCAGGAATTTATGTGTTAATTTCATCACTGAAATTTAATCATTCTATTTATAATGTGATTCAGACTCAGAGATATTGAGAGTAAAAATACATTTAAGGAGAAAGAAAAGTTGAAACCCAATATAAGGTCCATCTCAATGTTAGAGATAACCAAAAAGGTACTTATTATTAGAAAATCAACAGTTCTGAGATTTTAGGCACTGTAGACTAACCTCTAGATTCAATTCAAATGCTACAATTTAATAATATATAGAAATAATAAGTGAGTTTCACCTGGAGTTTTAAATTCTGGGTCAAGTTATTATCTACAGAGACAGTCAATGAGGGAAAGGATTCTTTTCAGTCCATATATATATTAAAGACTTGACAGAACCACTAATATTTCCATCATTCAGAATTTTCAGAATTACTATAATGTGGATACAATATTCAGAAAAGTATCAAATTGATTCTAAACATCTGTGGAATTGGGGTACAAATCAGAACATGTGTATATCCAGACACATCAAACTGATTCAAAGACAGGAATTAACATAGTGAGAAATATTATTTTCTGACATTTACTGAAATTAAAGTATTTAATCTTCCCTTGCTTCTGCCCAAGTCAGTGGTGACTGGATTTAAAAACTAAGGACTTGAATTCCTATATGTGATGCAAATAGATTTTGAGTATCTTGTAACATTTTCTAGTAATGTGGTCAAAATATACCTTTGGCTTTAAAAATGGAATTGAAGAGGAATTATTCTAAGGAATCCTTCTAAAATATGCTTTCCCATGATCTGTTTCTTCCCCCTTTTAGTTACTGGTAGGCTGAGATTAGATCCAAAGAATATGTAGATTAGTTTCCTTTGATTTTCAATTTTTAGTACTTTCAGAGTTTAAAAAATTCCAGATGCAATAAAGAAGCTCTGATCTAGCAGTTTCTTGAGTTATCTATACAGTCCTAGGTTTATTCTTCTCTTGTGAACAAATTTTATGCTGTATCTCCATTGTATTCCCAGGACTGACTGTCAACCTTATCTACAGGACATTCCTATACATCAAAGGACTTACTCTGTTATGGCAAATCAAATACATATATATTGCTGGTTTAGATAGGTAAAGAGTCTCAGAAACATAGAGGAGAATTACATTTGGTCTGCCTTGTCTCGTACAATCCACCAAACTGCTCCTTACTTTAACACTTCCATAAACTATATTTTTATGTAAAAATCTATAAATAAAATGTCTACTAAATGCTAAAGACCGAGATGATAAGACAAAAGAAGTCAAGGGTAGGAAGAGCTATTACAGTTGGCAGGGACCTAAGGAACTGATAGCACTGTTTGTGAACACCACAGGCAAAAGGTGATTTATAAAGTAAAGTGGCACATAAGGAAAGTCTGTGACTCATAGCCTTAGGAATAATCCTTTCTCAGAGAATATTCAAATTTCAGATGGAATTTGTCTCTTTCTGATCAAAGGGCTACTTTTTGTTCATTCATTCAAATATGATGCAACCTTCTGGGAGCTGGTGATTGGCATTGGTAGGAGGAATTCCATCACCAAAGAGTACCTCATACTGATAAAATTGCAGATCCATATAAAATAAAAGTATGCATGGTGCTGTTTTAGTTATTTAATTAGCTATGGCAATCAAGAAGAATACAATCCAGTAGAGATAGAACATTTACATAAATAAATATAACATAAAAGTTATCAATATTTAATAATATCAAAGTATATTTTTGTACAATACAGAATATTAAATAGAACTACATGTGAAAATATTATATATTCATAAGAAGAGAGGAAAAGAGGAACTTGGTGTTGTAAACAATGTCAGCCAGATTCAGGACACTGAGGAAAAACTAAGTTCAAGTGCCACCTTTGACACATATATGCTATGTGACCCTGCCAAGTTATTTAACCTCATATTACTTCATACTAACTTTAAGTTGCAAAGTGGGTGCTAGATTTTAATAGGGGAAGTTGCTTCATTGGGACTTCACTTTGCCAATCAAATCATAGATCCAGTTCAAATCTAGTGGAAGTATAGTGTTAAGAGATCTGATGTAAGAGAAATTACTTGAAAATGTATTTGAAGGGAAAGACATTAGAGACCAAGAAATATCTTGGAATAATATTGTAATAAGCAAAGTAATTGGCAAAAATGACTTACCTATAGGTAGAAGTTGGGACGTTAAGAGATGAGTCATTTCAAAGGGGCAAACAGAATCAAAGGGATATTAGAAGCTTAGGAGGAGAGAAATGAACAATTTAAAGGACCAAAAGATTAGCAGTTAGGTGAATGGGTCAGTACTATTGACAGGAAGAATGGAAAGTTTTCAGGAGGAAAATTATGATTAGCTTTGGAAATACTGGGGGTGCAATACAGTTGAGACATCCATAAGAAACTAACCATTTATGAGGAATTCTTCTTCGGAGTTTCATGCCCAAACTCAAAAATTTAGTTGCAGATGAATGTCTGAAACTTGACAGAGAAATCTAAGTTGAAGATCAAAATTTGGGAGTTGTCTAAATAGAAATGATCATTGGGTATAGTGAAAATAAAGACTAAAGAGATATATGTTAAGAAGCCGGAAGAAGAAAAGGAGTCATTGAAAGAAATACTTAAGGAATTTAAAAAAACCGAAGAGTGCAGATTCATCGAAACCAAGAGAGTGAGAATGAGTTGGAGAATAATTACAATGACGATATCCAAATATTATTCTATTGATATTGTGTATAAGAAACCATCATAGACGACCAAATTCAAGCCATGTCTTCCTGACTGTAATTCTTGCCCTCTAATTTATATGCCCATTCAAGGGGAGGAAACAATGCATGCAGTATCATTAGTGTTATTCAACATGTAAAAGTAGTTTCCCAATTGAGAAAGAACATGTTTACCTATTCCTATTTTCAACATTTCTGCTAAGAAGTTATACAATGTATTTTAGATTTTTTTTCTCTTTTATTGACATTCTTTCCAGGTATGTTTTGGTTTCACAGCATAATGTTGCTTCATTATAATTTGTTTCAATTAACTTCCCATGCCTTATTCATTTCTGTTGCCTTGGTCTCTCCCTACCCCAAATTTCTTTTAAACCATTTAGTAAGTCCCTAGTGGAATGCATTTTGGTGAAATTCCAAAATGTGAAATGTTGAGGACCAGGGTGGATGGAGTGTGGTTGACAAGATCAGGACAGACCTTGGGGAAAGTGTTCTTGGAGACAGTGCTCTTTATCATCCGGAATGGCTGTCCATGCCCCCTAGATGTTGATGTCTCCGGGAGACAAACAAGAGAATTACAGAAAACGAGGGATATGTAAAATAGATTCCCCTAGGCTCACAATCTGATTAAATAACACTGATTTAATCACTAGGGTGGAGACAAGCAGAAAGTCACATAGACTTGCAGTTTCTGTCTGTAAATACCCGGACCCTCAGATCAATAAAACGGAGTTGGTCTTTCTTCTCCCGCCTCCCATATCTTTCTTCTTCACCACATCACTGAACCTTGTAAGGACACAGGCTGTCCACTACAGTGAAAATTCTGTGATCTCATTATAAGTATTCAAATTAAAAAAAATGTATATATATTTAAAATATATATATATACATATATATATATATATATGTATATATATATATTTAATCCCAGGCCATTTTCATCCATAGAAATACAAACCAGATATATATTTTGGTACAATGGAAAGAGCAGGTTTGAGTCTAGTCTCTAAGAAAGATAAATAACTCTGGGAAAGTCACTCAACTACTAGCCTCAGTTACTTCATTTACAATAAGGATATAATGCCCACATTACCTTCTCCAAAAGGTTGACATGAAAAAAGTTATAGTATAATCTTAACACTTTGCAATATAAATTACTCATAGATTCTCAACTTTTCTAAAAATAGATTTTTGTCAGTTTCATAACATTATAAAAAGCAAAATATAAAAAGCCAGTCAATAGTCATTCTGAGAAAGCTGGTTGGGAATCAAAAAAGAAGGCCTATTCAAAAGTCCTTAACTTTTTAAAAAATATTTTTGTCAGTTCCTTAATATTATATATATGTATATATATATATATATATATATATATATATATGTATATGTGTGTATATAAACATATATACGTGTATATATATATATATATATATATATTTACAAACAAGATACCATTAATTGCCAGTCTGAGAAAAGGTCTCACTGGCTGGGAATCAAAGAGTGTACTTTTGAAAACTCCTCAGCTTTTTAAAAATGTATTTTTTCAGTTTCTTAATATTATATTTTTCTTAATTCCTTTTTAGGAAATAAGATGTCAGTTCATTGTCATTCTGAGAGAGCTGTCCTACTGTTTGGGAATCAGAGAGAGGCTCTACCAAAGAACTTGTCATTGTGAGTAACTAGTGTCTCCTAGCAGCTGACCCTGCCTAACAGCTTTACAGGTGTACTGCAAGTTTGACAACCTTGATCATAATTTTATCAAGTGACACTCTATTGCTGGGCAGCCCAGAGCATCGCCTTCAATTTAATCACTTGTAAAACTCCATGGCTTTGGCTATAACTAACTATAAATTGATTTTATCCTCTGGTAGTTGGAAAGCACTAATCTTGTTTAGCCTTTGCTGCTAGAAGGAGTTAGCTACAGTTTGATATATATGAACAAGTTGAATACTGGACATAGTTTAAAACTATGAATTTACAGCCTACGCAAGATGAATCACTCAACTTGTTGTGAATGAAAAGTGAAGACGTTTTCCAAAAAGGAAAGAAAAAAAGGGAAGGAGTAAAAGAAACAAATCTGTTGAAATATGATCTTCTGTAGAGGAGATTTCACATAGGTGTCAACAGTAACATAGGCATATGAAACACTAATTAGTTTTAATCATTTAAAACATCAATCTGGCTAAGTTAAACATGCACTAGGATCCTTAAAATTAGATTCATGACAATATAGCTATAGAAAGATAGAATAAAGCTATAGCTAGATAGATATGAAAATAGACATTTTATATAAAGATATAGATATATACTGCATATCTCTATATCATATCCCTATCTTTATATCTCTGTCTAGAGTGGTATATACTATTTATCTCTATGTATATACTATAGCATATCTTTATCTCTGTCTGTGTTTGTGCTTTAATAAGCACCTACTATATGCCAGGAACTCTACATGTATGTACACATATAATATATGCAAATTTGGGGAATTAGGTATAGATAGGGATTATTTTATCTAAAATTTGACTTCATCAGCATGAAGAATTCATATTGGAGAAATTTTCAAAGGGTATCCTTCTTTTTTTAAAAACAGTCCAATCAAATACAGTGGCTTCCAATGACTACCTGGATAAAATATAAGCTCTTATGTTTATATGTTAAAGCCTTCCTACAACCTTGACCCAACTTTGGTTTCTGATCTCAATAAGCATTACACTTCCTATCCCAAAATCTGTCATTGAGACAACTAGCCTTCTCTCTGTTCCTCACAATGGATAATTCATCTCCTCCTACCTTTGGGCATTTGCCTGACCACTAAACCAACACTTCATACTTTAATAAAATCCTTGTTCCATTCTAATTCATCTTCCTTCAAGATAGGTCCCAAGCACCATTTTCTATACAAAAACCTTTCAAGATCCTTTGCTCCCAAGCTATATTTTGTTCATCTACCTTATATTTCTCTGAAATTTATTCTTTCTACATTTATTTTTTCTATATTTCTATCCAGACTTGCCATTCCTCCACTTCCTCCAATGGAATGCAAGCTCCTTACCAGTAATAACTGTTTTATTTGTATTTGCACTCTCAGAGAAACAGAATCCATGTGAATCCATTTGGTTTCTCTCTTAATGTTTTAGGCTTAACTTTTTTCCCTTGAATTCTTCTGCTTCCTAGTCTGTTCTCAGCACCCAACAAGCACCTAACATTTGACAAATGATTCCTAACTGATTATCTGTGCTTTTTTTTATATCAGGCTAGTGATCTCTTTGATGTGGGGATTTCTAGATGAGCATCTTCCCTACTAATGAAGATCATCTTTTCTGCAATTTAGCCTTAGAGAGTTGTCTAGAACACTAAAAGACTAAACAACTGGCTCCCAGCACTTGAGTCTCTGTCTTTCTGACAGGACATCTACCAAACCACCATATTGTATAAGTACACATGTACACACACACAGACAAAATCTGTTATAATTATAAATTTAAAACATAATAACAGTATATATATATGTATATATATATGCATGTGTGTGTATACACACAAATATTGTACAAATATATTAAAGGAAGTATGTCATACAGCTAAATTTGTGTTCAGGTCCTGCCTCTGACATAAAGCAGCTATTTGATCATGTGAAAATCACAGAATCTACCAGAACTATCAAGCAGCTCTCTAAGACTATAAATTATAGATGTGTTATAGACATTTTTAGAAAGAGCTGCCACACTGGGAGTTCCCTACATAGATCAAATAAATCTAGTTCAACTAAAGTAATAGACATGTACTAGTACATACAAACATGGATACAAATATTTATTCTAAATTATCATTTAAATAACTCAACAACAGAATGGCTCAAATTAGAATGTATTCAAATTCATGGTATTGCTATAAAAAGCAATAAGTGAAATTGTTGTACCACGTGACATAATCTTGCAAATTCATAGTACCTTTTCTAAATAGTATGATAAGTTTTGTTGTTACTCATTGGTTGGTTATTCTCTCTGATCATTTCCCTTCTTTTATTTTCCAATAATGACCAAATTAGAGAGTTTGGAATCTGTAAGCAGGGGACCAGTATCTGATAATTGGTAGAGTAGGAGAAGTGAAACTTACAGCCATATAAAAGACATTTTCAGGAAGACAAAGACTCCTTCTTTTCCTTGCCATTACCTAGTTTTCCCTTGGCTTCCACTTTTCCTTGAATAACATGAACTGCTGACCTGGATCATTCTTCCCTGTTTGGTTCCTACCTCTTGTTTCTTCTCTATCCCCACCATCCTAACTGTTCTTTGCCAAAATTTTCTAGATTCTGGCAGAAAAACATTGCACAGAAGCTCATTCACAATCATTTTCAAAACCTGTCATACTTTATTTTGGAAATTATGCCCAATGATTAAATACAGTCACAGCACAAATATAACTACCCAAACAACATTTTCATTTTAGAGATTGACTGCTGTAGGGATTTGTGCCTGCATCTGTTCCACAGAATTTTTTTCATCTTCTAGAAATGGTTGAATCCATGTTACTTCAGCTCTGTGACTATGGGCCATCTGGAGGTGTATAGAAATGGTATTACTAGGCAAAACCCAATGTTTCTGTGTTGAATTTGTTTTTAAAGCATATAGGTACAAATAGGAATTGAACTTGTGATTTCATTGATGCAGAGAAAACTTTTTCAGCCAATGTAAGTCAATAACTTTTCTGCAACTTCTATTTTTAGAGCTACCTATGGAACTGACAGTTTAAGTAAATTACTATGGGTCACACAGACAACAGCTATTAGTAATGAGAGTTAAACCCATGTCTTCTTGGTTTTCTTCTCAATCTAAATGGCATCATCGTCTTTTCTAAATTTGAGTCCATGTGGACATACCTTCTACATATATATATATATATATATATATATATATATATATATATATATATATATATGCTACATATATAAGTACACATTAGCATATACATTATACATATATATGTATACAAGTACATATATGTAACAATTTTGACCAAAGATAAGACTCCAATTAATTTTCATGGCCTGGAAGAACATTTAGCAATTTATTAAAGTAAGCTTTTATTTATCCTTTCATTCCCAGGTCCATTATTTAAGAATTTCTCCCTCTGATTACAACCCTTGGTCAATGAACAATGAATTGCCTAAGCAGCTAACAGATGGTTCCAAGAGTCCACCAAGACCCTTTTAAATCTTTCTTGAATTTCCTTTACAGAAGTCAATCTCTTGATCAGGACCCACTTATTAAGAAGGGTAACTCATATTAACAGCATTTACATAGCTGTGTCCTTTGTTTTGGCATTTATATCTCCTTAATAAATTAAGAAATAGCCTTGCCCTGTCATCTCTTAACTCAGTGTTCTTAACACCCATTCAAGGTTGATTAAGTCTTTCCTGGTCATAACATAAGCTAGGTCATTGGCTTTGGAGTTTAAAATGTGAACCAGGAAGCAGGAGAATTCAAGCGAAAAAAGCTAAGACTAAAACATTAAGAGGGAAACCAAATGAACTCACATGGATTCTGCTTCTCTGAAAAAAGTCCAGGGCAATCATATGGCTCCATAGTTTCTTCAGAGAACCATGTGTGTACATCAAAGAACCTTAAGACTCTAGGAGTAGAGAAATCTTTTGACCTCAGAAGAATTAATGGTTGGAGGCTCTCCCAGAAGAGCGAGAAATTTCTGGACAAGTGAAGGAATTTCATAACCAGGTATTTGGGATCCAAAATAAGAATATTTGAGTAATTCTAGTTTCCTAGTCAAAACAAACAAACAAACAAAAAACATACAAAAAATAAGCAGTTCTTGAGCAAGCAGGAACAGGACATAAATAACAGTAGGAAAGAGGCAAAATTCTGGGAAGAAAACTCATACTTTGCCTTGTAACTTGTATTTTGTAAAAAACTGGAGAGAGCTATCAATGAAAAATTGCCAACATTGAACCTAATCTGTGTAAAATCAGCCCCCAAATTATATATATAATATATATATATATATATGTATGTATGTATATGTAAATACTGAAAGATTTACTTTTTATCAGGATCGAGGTCTAAAAGATGCCTTGATAGACTTACCACTTGGATCAAGCGGCTATCATAATAGCTAACGTTTTTATATCACTTCAAGGCTCGTGAAGTGCTTTACATTTGTTATCTCATCTGATCCTTACAGTGGCCCTGTGACGTAAATGCTATTACCTTAATTTTACACATGAGGAAACTGAGGCAAAGAGTGATTAAGTGACTTGTCTAGGGTCACATCAACTAGTAAATATCTGAGGCAGGATTGGAATTACTGCCTTTATGAAGCCAGGAGAGTAGGTATGCAATCAGAAGCATAATTAATGTGTTAATTTCTCTATCTGTGAAAGCTATTAACTGTCTTCGTTGACTGTAGCATATATTCATAGAACATTATGTATGCTGATAGATACAAATGGAAGGATAGCGATGAATATCTAGCTATCTTGTGACTGTTTGCAATACACTTTACCAACTCATTAGTTTCACAACAGACTAATGAAAGGTCTGACAAGGTTTCATAATTTACATTTAGAAAAAAATGGATCAAAGCCAGAACCAGAGACCTGCATCAACCTCCACAATCCTGCAAATTAAAATAGAAGCCAAAGGTAAAATGAATTAAAATCTACATAGAAGTGAGGAAAATAATTTTTCTAAAGTCTGAAATGAATATATAAACAGATACCATTCTTGTAACAGAAACAAACAAGGAGAAGGAGAAAAATTCTGAAAAAGTTACAGCTGAGTTACCAAGGGCCTGTCACAAGGCTGATAAAGTAAAAAGCAGGTAAGAGAAACCAGGAAATCCTGGGTTCCAGTTCTCACTTTGATACTAGGTAACTATGTCACTTTGGACATGTTGACTCACCTCCCTGAGACAAAGTTTCCTCATCTGTAAAATGGGAATTTTAATAATTATATTTCTAAATTCTTAGAGCTGTTATACAGAAAAAGACCTTATAAATGAGGGCATTGGACTAGATGCCTTTTATGATCTGATTTTCCAGCTCTGAATACATGAACTCTATCATCTACCTCCACCATAATGCCAGATAATTCAATGATGCCATCTTGTCTCTCCTCTAAATTCCCAGAGCTAATATGGTACACTGACAAGTGTTTTTACTAATCAAATTTATAGTGGACTCATTCAGAACAGTTAAAAAAAATACATGGAGGGTAAATTGAAGGTTGTATCAGAGAGAAGGATCCAGAATTAGAAAAGACTGGATTAAAACTAATCCCTCATATGGCAAACATCAAATAGATATAAGAACTAAGTATCACATCATAAATGAATTAGAAGTGAATGGAATTCACAATTATGGATAGGGAAAGAGCTTCATCAACAAGAGATGATAAAATGAAAAAAATTATTATATAAAACAGAAAAAGTTTTGCAAAAATAAATCAATGGCATTAGAATTATAAAAAAAGAGTTAGCTAGTAAAAATATTTGACTCAAATTTATTGATAAAGGTCTACTATTCATGAAACATAGATTGATATAGACATATAAAAATGAGACTATAAATAGAAAAATCATAAATGGATATTCAGAAACATTTCTCTAAAGAACGGTAAACTGTCAATAACCACATAAAAATGCATCAAGTAAGAGGAATGAGAAGTAAACAAGGATGAATTTCTACTTCAGGGTCATCAGATTGATCTAGATGACAAAAAAGGGAAAATGACAAATGTTGTGAGGAGAAACAAGAGGAAACACACTGCACACTGGCAATATTATGAAATGGTCATAATATTTTGGAAAGCAATTTGGAAATATAACACAAAAAAGTCACTAAATTGCACATCCTGTGATTCAGTAATACCTTTATGATTCTTATACCCCAGATGATATAGAGATTCATACATATATAGAAACATATATATATATATATATATAGAGAGAGAGAGAGACGTATATTCATGTACACACACACACACACACACACACACACACACACATACACACACTAAGAGTAAAAGGATTTGCATATCTTTTCTTTGTTTTTGCATTGCTTTGTTTTCTTTTTTCCTGTCCAAGAACTTTTTTTTTTCAATGTCTATCCCCTCTAGTGACTAGGGCTAGTCTCCCAGCATGAGATTGGAGAGCATCACGGGTAAATATGCATATACAGTGTGATTAAATTCAGCTGTTGTAGTATGATTTTCCTATTGATCACTATTGATTCTGTATCCTTAAGCCTCTGGGGTTATGTCTGCAAGGTTTAATATGGTATGATTCAGAATACCCTTTTATAGTGCATGTCACTTGCAGAAATTAATGAAAAAGGACAAATGTGTTTCTCTAACAATTTAGGAAATATTTATTCAGTGAAACTCCTGACTATGTGATGGCACAAATTTGGAAAATTTGGAAAAAAAAAAAGTAAACACTACTTTTTTTCTCCCTTTTAATGCACAAAAAAGAAGTAATGTTTCCCTTTCCATTTCAGAATTCACTGACAGGTAAATAGTGGCAGAGCCTAAGGGAGAGGAATGCTCTAGAGGATGCTTGGCCTTCTCACTGGCAGGTTCCACAAATTACTGAGCTGAATGAGCCTTTCACATATATCTCTCTAGTCACTGCTCCTTATCCCTTAGGGTATTCAACTGTTAGCACTTAAGTAGAGATATGAATTTTAAAACATGCTAATCAAGGCTAAAAAATGCCCCCCTTGAGGAGTCAATGAAAGATGTTAAAGAGAAAAAAGACACACCTTGTGATTTCCAATTATTTTGGGATACTCTTTTTTTAACTCCCCAAGGGGAAGCAAAAATTTGACAGGCATCTCCTAAGTGCAGTATTGCCTTTTAATATAAAGGAGTCTAGCAAAACAAACCCTGAAGATAAGTTACTATGGTTTGATGTGAAAAGATGTCTAGTGTTAACATATTAAGTTCTCTCAGATCCTATTAGTTAGAAATACTATGTGCTGCTTTGTATTGATGACTTCTACCAGTATTTATGGATGATTCCACTACCTTACTTTAGTGATTTCGGTACATAATTCAATATTTTCTCTTAATTATCTCTTCCTTTTTCAGAAATCATTTCCCCCAACTTGATAATTCAGGGTCTTCACATTTCCCACATATGTGAAAAAAAGAGAGATTTTAGCAACATTTGTTGAAGATATTCAAAAGCATATTGGCAAGCAAATACTTCTATTCAAACGTAGCGCATTTTCTTCTATGGGTAAAAATATATATGATTTTCACAATGTCGATAATATGCATAGAAATATTCATAAGTAGCTATTGTATTATTGGCTTATCTAAAGACATGGTGCAATGAATAACAGATGTACAACACAAGAAGTCTTGTTATACTTAAAAAAAATACTGGATTTATAGCCATAATACATGAATCTGAATTCCAGTTATTTGGGCAATTTGACAAGCATTTATTTATTTACTAAGCAACTATTAAGCGTAAAACATTGTGCTAGACACTTAAAATGAAGGACAAAAATGAAATCATGCTTGACTTGAAGAAGTTTATGTTCTACAAGGGCTATGATATGTACCAAGATAAGTATCATACCATATAGGGAGTAGAAGGTATAAAGGAGAAAATCACAGTTCATCTCAGAAAATGTGTGACAGAAGAAAAAAGCTTATAACTGAGGGTAAGAGAAGACTTCCTGGAGGTAGAACCTTAACTTACTCTTAAACGAAGATAAAGATTCTGAGAGACGAAGATGAAGCTTATGACAATGGATTGTCTAAGTTGGTTGGTGACTGAATGTTCAAGGACAACCTACTACTTCAGTTAGTCTAGAAAGTAACACAGGTGTCAAACTTGCAGCCTTCCAAAGTGACCTGCACAACTCCCAAGTGAAGGCAGAACTAGATTATAATTGATGGAATTGAGAAATGTTTACCAAAATAAATAAAAATACAATACAACACAGATAATGTTAATTTTTGGCTTCCTCTGTCAATAGGTGGTAGGCACCTAGGTGACACGATGGATGGTGTACTGTGCCTGAAGACAAGTATATTCATTTTCATGAGTTCCAATCTGTCCTCAGATGCTTATTTAGACATGTGACACTGTGTAAATCACTTAACCCTGTTTGCCTCAGTTTCCTTATCTATAAAGTGAGTTTTTGGGAAGAATATGCTAAGCCACTCCATTATCTTTACCAAGAAAATATCAAATGGGGTCATGAAAAGTCAAACACAGCTGAAAATGCCTGAACAGCAAAAAGTCAATGTATGATCTGAAGGGATTCCTTTATATCTGAATTTGACATCACTTCCAAAGAATATGTGAAAAGGAATAGTATGAAATGGGATTTAAAAGGTGTGGAGATTAAAGTCAGACAGTGGTATGCCTGAATCACTGGGTGAAGATTTGTATTACATTCTAGAAACAGTAGGGAACTATAAATGATTTTTAGCAAGGGAATGATATAATGTTCAAATCTTTGCTTTATGAAAAGTATTTCAGCACCTGACTAGAGGATGACTAGAGGCCGGGCAAGATAGAAAACTAGGAACCTAATTAAGAGACTTCATGTCACTTAACCCTTTTGGCCCTTAGTTTCTTCAACTAAAAAGGAACAGCTGAGTTAAGTGATCTGTGAGGTCCTTTCCAGTCCTATGACAATACACTTGTAGCGTATTTATTTTGGTACTTACCGTAGAAAAACAATTATGGAGTTTCATCTGTATAAATAATGCAGTACATGTATATTTCTGATTGCATTGTATCCTCTGTGAGACACCAACCTAAACTGTTTTCCCATTTGATAATGGGCATTCATAGAAAATTTGAAAGGAGGCAAAGTCATGTTCTCTTAACTAGATCATCTCCTAATTTTCAAATATGATGAGACACTATAAGTTAGAAAAAGAGACCTGGAATTAAAGCTAAAAACCTAGGGTCTAAGTTCCTTCTCTATCACTAACTAAGTGTATGGATTTCAAAACGAGGCAGTTAGCTTCCCTAAGCCTCAATTTCATCATGCAAACTGGGGACAAGAAGAACACTTGTCATGCATGCCTTACAGAGCTCAAAACATAGTTGATGCTGAATCATTTTTCAGTCATTTTAGACTCTTTTTGTGAACCTATTTGAGGTTTTCTTGGCAAATATACTGGAGTGGCTTGAGATTTTCTTCTAAAGCTTATTTTATAAATGAGAAAACTGAGACAAACAGAGCTAAGTGAAGGTTCAGGGTCACATAGCTAGTAAGTATCTGAGGCAGGATTTGAAGTCAGGAAGAAGAATTTTCCTGACTCCAGATCAGGTACTCTATCCATTGCACCACCAAGCTACTCAGCATCAAAACAAACAATGGATATGAAAGTTAAGGTCTGAAGATACCATACACCTTCTCAAGAGCCATTGGAAGTTCCTCATTGCTTGTGATATGAAATGTTACTAATAGAATAGTTTTTATATTTATATTTAATTTTATTTTTCTCAAACATTGTTAACATTAAAAAAACTGAGTTATACATTCCCCCTCCTTCTCCATCCCTTCCTTGAAATGGCAAGAAATTTGATATAGATTATACATGTGCAATAATATAAAACATTTCCATATTAGTCAGGTAATAAAAAAGAAATGCAAACATCTCCATCCCTACTCCATCCTGCTTCCAAAAAAAACAAGAATAAAAAAGATAAAATTTAAAAAATATCTTCATTCAGATTCCATCATTTCTTTCTCTGGGGATAGATAGCATTTTTCATCATAAATCCTTTAGAATTGTCTTGGATCTTTGCATTACTGAGAACAGCTATGTCATTTGCAATTGAGATTATCAAATGATTTTGCTGTAATTGTGTTGAATGTTCTCATTTCACTTTGGTTCGGCTGATTCCACTTTATTTCAATTCATGTAAATCTTTCTAGGTTTTTCTGAAACTATCCTGCTCTTCAGTTCTTAGAGCACCACAATATTCCATCACAATCATATACTACAAATCATCAAGCCATTCCCCAATTGATGGGCACACTCCCCTCAATTTCCAATTCTTTGTCACATAAAAAGATCTTCCATACATGTAGGTCCTTTTTGTTTGATTTCTTTCAAGTGCAGTCCTAATAATAATATTGCTGGATCAAAGGTTATGTACAGTTTTATGACTTTTTGGGCATAGTTCCAGATTACTCTCCAGAATGGTTGAATTAGTTCACAACTCTACCAACAGTACATTAATGTCTTTATTTTTTTTTACATCTCTACCATCTGTCATTTTCCTTTTCTGTCTTATTAGCCAATCTGAGAGATGTGAGGTGGTATATCAGAGTTGTTTTAATATTGATTTTTCTGTTCAACAGTAATTTAGAGCATCTTATCCTCCAACTTAAAAGTATTTTATTTTTTTCAAATTACATGTAAAGATACACTTCAACATTCATTCTTATAAGATTTTGAGTTTAACATTATCTTATGAGGTAGCTAAAGTTAACTTCATTTTACAATAAAAGGAAACCAAGGCTGAGAGAACTTAAATGATTTTCCTGGGATCACAAAGCTAACAAGAGTATGCAGAGAGATTTAAACTCAGACCTTTCTGACTCCAAACCCATCACTCTCCAGGCCTCCCCATGTTTGGAGGAGGCCAGTCTACTTGTGTCACTAACAACTGAAATCTTCTAATCCCATCAAGACTCAGCTCAAGAGCCATCTCCTCTGTAGTCTTCCCTTAGCCCTAGTTAGAAGCTGTCTTTTCCACCCCAGATTATTTTTCTCTGCGCTTGACTTCTCCTATCAAGTTCTGCTTTAATTTAAGACAAATTTTCATTTTTGGGTTTACCAACTGAAATATGTTCATCTAGTGTTTATTAAGCCTTATTTTGGGCAAGGTGTTATTCTTCACGTAGTGCCTGGCATACAGTAGGTCCTTAATAAATATGATTGATTACTGACTACTCCAGGTCCTTATGATACAAAAAAATAAGTATCTGCCTTCAAGGAACCTATTTCCTTTACTTCTTCCCCCCACTGTGGGCCATTGTAATTTCTGAAGGTCAGATACAGGATCACTTTTCATCTTTACAGCTTTTTGTACCTAAGAAAGTTCTTTGTACATTGCAGATGCTTTAAAGATGCTCAGGGGGTTGAAAAAATACTAGGTTTGGAGTCAATCAAGCAGAATCAAATCTTAGCTCTCTCACTTGGAACCTGTGTGGCCTTGGGTACATTCTTCCACTTCTCTAGGACTGTTGTTTCCTAACACTTTCAAAATGAAAGCAGTTGGATTGAATGAATTTTGAGGATCCTTCTGAATCTATGCCTACTATTCTGTGAGCTGAATCAGCAGTTCTGTATGTATACAGAGGCAGAATGGCCTCAGGTCCTGAAAGGCCTTAAGTCACTTAACATCTTAGTGTCCCAGCCAACTTGATAAAACTAGCAAGTATAACAAGTTGGAGGTAGAGAGTTTACACAATGAAAAGTGAAAGAAGGAAGGAAGAAAGGAAGGAAGGGAGGAAAGAGAAAAGAGAGAAAGAAAGAGAAAGAAAAAGAAAAGAAGAAAGAAAGGAGAGAAAGAGAGAAAGGAGAGAAAGAAAGAAAGAAAGAAAAGAAGAGAAAGAGAGAGAAAAGACAGTAGGGAGGGAGAGGGAGAGAAAAAGAAAGAGAGAGAGAAGAGAGAGAGAAAAGAAAGAAGAGAGAGTTTATCATATTTTTTTATAAATATGGAATTAAATAAAATGAGATCCTAACTAACTGGTCAGGGTAATTCTAATAGCTCAGAAGTTATTTTTAGTTAATAACAATGTTATTGAAGTGAATAATAATGACATGAATATAGAGAGCTTTAAATTTATCAAAACCTTTCACATTCACATTGATTTGATCCTCATAACCTTATAAAAGAGATACTGCAAATCTCATCATCCCCCTTCTTACAGATTAGAAACTACTGAAACTCAAAGAGCTGAAATAAGTTGTTCTAGGCCATATGGCCAGTAAAGCACTGAACTAGAATTCACACTCCAGTTTCTGGCTCCAAACTCAGGCCTTCCTCTACCGCCCAGCATGGACAGTATGGCATCAAGACATAGTGGAAGAGAGCTGTTATTGCAGCCAGAAGAACTGCGTTCAAGTGCTGTTTCTCACACAGTCTGAATGAGCATGGGCAAGTCTCTTAACTGGCCTAAGTCTCAGATTTCTCATCTGAAAAATGAACATGTTTTGTGGAGAAGAGATGGATTCTAAGGTCAGTTAAGTCCTTTCTAGTTCTTAATGTGTAATCCTATTATGCTCCTAAAGACTTAATGAGTGGCATGTGCAGTCTGTATGTACTATGGGAGATCCAAATGGGAGCCCGAGCTTGGGCTGCGGCAGGCAGAGAAGCATTTGAGGTGAAGGCATGTGGTAAAAGATGCTGTCAGAAGGAGAAAAGAGAATCAAGAATCATTCCAAGATTCTGAGTCTTGGAGAATTATGGTGCCTTTGCTAGAAATGGCTGTCTGGAGGAGAAATTATTTTTTCTTTGCTGTGAGAGAGGAGGTGGAGATGTTGATTTCAATTTTAGACATTAGAGTTTTGTGGATATGTTTTTCAAAACTGCTTCTTTTAGGACAGAGGAAGATGAATCAAGCCAACTAGTATGTAAATTAAAAACATGTTGTTTCTGCATATGCTGGAAATACACATTCTTTACAGCAGGTTTTCCTCTAAGCTGTTTTGGAGCAGGAAAAGTTTGTCTTTCCTAAGCACCTCCTAGCCTTTCAATTCCTGAGAAATTAATGACCTCCTGATACTTCCCTGACTGCTTATAATTCCTAATCTGGCATATTACTACCATCTATCCTACTCAGGAAACAGTGAGAAAGAAAGCATCTGAGTCACAAATACATAAAATGGAAATAACTCCTAAACCACATGATCCATTAATCTCCTCAGAGAATATTTACATTAAAAAATCTTTATCAATGCAAAGAAAATAAAAAAAAATCTAATGGTTGAATTCTAGCTAGGATGTCATTTAGTAGGGACTCTTCTAAAAAGCTCATTAAAAAAATAAGAAACTTTTTTTCAAGGAGTCTGTCCCTACCTTGTCTAAAAAGTTGACAGGTTGTTTCTGCCACAAATATAAATCTCATATATTGTAATGTCTTGGCAATATTTAAAACTTGCATTCAATAATGCACATGATCCATTCACATTTTTGAGAAATGATTTGAAGATTCCATTAACATATTTCATAAGTATTGATTAAAACAGAGATGGATACATTTAACTACTGGAAGAGTATGTGGGTTACAGGAATTCATATTTTATCAAATAAATACTATAAGCAAATTAAAAAAAAAAACTACTCATGGACATTTCTGTTCTATGTGACAGGAACATCTGAAAATATCTCTTCCATTTTTGTCTTCAGTTAAATTACTGTGTCAAATTCAAGTCACCCTGAAGTGCAGAGAAAATTTAAATAGATATGATACTTCCCAAGAGGAAATACTGACAGTCTAGGTAAGGGGAATGCACCAATGTAAAGACCTGGGATGGGAAGGAAGCACTGAGACACCAAGAGAATTTATAAAAACATGAGAAAGGGGACTCTTCACTCCATGGGGCTTGGCATATGGTGGTATTCTAAGGCAAAATGTCTTCCACACTCAGAGAAAGAAATATGGAAGTCATTCACAGAATGTAGCAGATCATGTTTGTATGTGTGTGGGTTTTAGTGTATTATGTTTTGATTTGTTATATGATTTCTTCCATTTATTTTAGTGTGACTACAAGGCATGACTATTGTGAAAATGTACTCAATAGGAAAGTATATGTAGAACTTAAACAGAATTGTATGCTGTCATGGGGAGGGAGAGGGGTAGTGGGGGAAATGTGGGGGGGGATAAAAATCTTAATTTTAAGGAAGTGATTGTAGAACACTAAAAAAAAAAAAATTAAAAAAAAATAAAGTTTCATCTAGGGACGTACTCCCAAATGGTCTTTTCAATATACCATTCCCCCAGCTCTCAGACTGTTCCTGAGAAAAGTTCTGGAATCAACTCAAATTCATATTTGGTCCCAAAAGCTTCCTGGGAGAGAATGCTGGCACTAGTGTCTGTTTCTTTTTCAGTTCTTGGTTCTCAGTCCTTGATCTAGGGACTACTGGTACCTAGATTTTTTGTTTTGTTTTTTTTCCCCATTTATTCCTGTGCTAAACATGTCGCACACAATTGCAAATGCATTTTGAATACAGATTTTTCCCCGAATGGATGATTCCAAACTATTTTTATTAGTTAAAGACTGAAGAAATGAACATCTTTTAAGTCTCTTATTGTTAGTATCATTAGTAGGAGAAATGACAATATTAATTATGCTGTATCTTGTTATTATTCATATTTGTCTTTGTTGAAGACGGAAGAATGATGAAAACAACATTCTTACAAACCAAGACTAAATATTTGTCCACGCCAATGGGCTTGCCCTGGGTGGGACTATTCATATAGCAGCAAATCCCTGGAAGGAATTATGAAATGCTGAACAGAATAGGTCTGCTGGTCCCATCAAGCCAGAGCGGATTAACACCCTAGACAGCAGGACATCATTGCTCCCACCTCTTAAGAAATAGATGGATTATTTTCTATATTGTTCTTCCTCTCTACATATAGTATATATTGTAAGTTAGTACAGGCAGTTCTTGAAAGAGGACTGAAAGCAATCTTTATGTAATGCCAATTTGCTGTGAATTTGGGAGAGAGAAGGAGGGAGGCAAGAACCACACACACCCCCACACACACCTGTGGAGGAAGGGGACTGGCACATGGTTCAAGCACAGGTGGGGCCATTGGGCTCTGGGGAGAGCAGGAGGTGGAATGTGTAGGATTCAGGCCAGCTGAATGGGGTTCTAGACCTACCTGAGTGGAAGAACACTTGGGGCAGATACATGAGGGCCCGACAGGGACACAGACAGGTGACAGGTGGGGGCTAAGCACAGACGTAGTCAGGGATGCTAGGAAAATAGACAGGCTGGGGGGGGGGCATGTCAGAGAGGGGCATAAATCTTAAGCCAAGTTCTACATCCTAGTAGAGGGCTCTCACACCTCTATTATTCTTCTTTCCCTCTGTATTTTTGATTTGGGGATGGGAGGTCACTTAATGCCCAGTCAGGGGACAGCAGGGGAGAGAGGGAATAGGAGGTATGATAAAAGTAACCTAGGTAGGTTTTGTTTTTGTTTTGGAATGTAGATTTCTTTCAGAATTCTTTATGTAAAGTCAAATTGTGTAAAGTGAGAACTGTTTGTAATCACATTTATATGTTTATTTATGGTTCATAAATGACCTGGGGATCTGAAGGCTGTAAAGGGGCTAGAGATGTCTAGATATGTATATAACACCCTATGGTCCACCCTTCTCAAGCCCAACCACATGACAGAACCTGAATGAAGAAAGAAGATCTTCAAACTAAGGATTGCTTCAATTTTAAAATAATTTATCAACCAAACAGCAGTGAAAACACAATGAGAAATCATACTTTTCTAAAATTCCATCATTATGAGATATTAAAGCAATGAGCACTCTTTTTATGTGTAGACAGATGCCCTGCAAAAATGCTGTCTTTTTGATAATATATTGTCTCAGTAAGCAGTATGATTTATAGCTAAAGATTTTTTTTTTTTGGCAAATAGTGTCAAACAGAAACTGCCTATCATTCACTTGTAGGACCTACCTCACAGGGTTGTTGTAAGACTATAAGGAGATAATTCAAATTGCTTTGCCAGTTGATTATCATACATTTAGAGTTTTATTTCTTAACCAAACATTTAATTGCCATAGAAATTCAGAATATACCTATATGTAAAACCATGTCTACCCATATAAAAATATGGAATATTGAAAAAAAAGTAAGTCTTTTACATTGGACTATAAGGATGTTGGAAAATAAGTTAAATAACTATATTGATTTATTTTGAATAAAATGATTGATTTTTTGACTGCACAAACTAGTCAATTTCCTCAAAATAAACTATTAAGAGAGCTCCTGAATTGAATCGTAGAATTATTCGTTCTGGTTAATTTTGAAAAAAAAAAAGTCTTAAAGATGGTTTATATAAACAGAACAAATGAGAAATAGCTGAATCTGTGGTCACATGTAGCAATAGTTATTGCATATGTTAAGGGGGAAATGATATCTGTAGATTGCTTTCTATTTAATAATCCAGGATAATTCCAGTTATAAATCAAAAAAGATGACTGAGTTTGTTCTTTGTATTAGTTAAATGATTCTTTGTTTATTTCAAGAAACAAAGTAGAGGACCAAATCACTGACAATCATTTAGATCCTTAAACTATGGTTCCAGAAGTAAATTTAGATGAATTCATGCTCATTTATAACTTTCTTAGTTAGGAATGAATCAAACTGTAATATATTATTCAAAGAATTGAGAACAATTAGATCAATACATGTCTTATAAGAAACAGGAAAAACACAGCATCCAGTTCAGCAAAGTTCTCTTCTACTTTCCATTGTAAACTCAAACATCAAACCACTTTTTTGGAGAAAAAAAAATTTATATATATATAGTGTTTAAAACTGTATATGTACAATTTCAAAATCGCCAACCTATGGCATGCAAGTTGATTTATTCCTTATTTGTTTTTATTTTCTTTCCAAATCTAGCTCTGGTGAGAGCCTCCAGTTCTGTGACACCTACCTTACTGTTATTCTTACCTTCCTTGCCTTCTTATTCTCAGCTCAAATTCATTTCCTTTTTGAATTTCCTAGAGCATTTCCTTCTAAATCTTTCTTCCTTTCCTACTCTATTTTGAATCATTCTTATTTGGCCACCTGGAATATTAGATTTAAGTGACTTTGGCAGAGAAAGAGAGCCCAGGATAGGGCACTTCTGTCCTGCTTCATTAGTGGCATGCCTCATAAAATGCCTGTCATATAATTGTTTATAAGTATACTTATAGCTCTGAAAATACTAGCTTTGCTCTTGAAACAACAGGTAAATGATCAAAGTTATAGTTCTTATTCTTCCAACCATTGGTAAATTTTATGTATTTCCTTATCTCTATCAAAAATAATTGCATTTACAATAATATTGGTTGCTTAATTTAAAAGAGGATCTATTTACTATTCATGTAACTATGTAGAGAAGAATGATTGGTAGGGGAAAATGGGGAGAGATGGATACAGTACAAAAACTGTAAAAGGCTTTGATGCTTCAGGTGTGACTTAGGGTAATCGAGTTAGTTTGGCTGCTAAGATTATCTACGGAATCAATAAATGGTCCCTGAATTGAATTGAATTAATTCCCCATTACCAATAAAGGAAAAAAAAATAACTTATAAAGATGTTCCTCACTGATTTATTTCAGGAATGAGTTTATTGAACAGAAGAACAATTAAGAGTAGTCCCAAAATTTATTTCAGAAGATCTGAGTTCGAATCCTCATCTATAAAATAGGACTAATAGAAGTTAAAATATGTATCTCAAGGGATGATTATGGGAGAAACTTATCATAAATGTTAAGTGTACATAAATGTAACTTCTTATGTTCTATGTGCAAGGCAACTAACAGGAATAGTTGTGAGGTTTGAATTATCATTCAGTTTCAGAACCATTCTTTCACTAGAGTACTTTTGGGATCTCAATGGAAAGAAAAAATGAACTATACTAAGATATTCTGTTCATTTTATATGCCTCAATCTCTTCCCTTTATTGTGGGAGATGACAATAGAAAACTTGTTAGAGTTTTCTAATGTCTACAGTTATTTTAAATGGAATTTCTCTTTCTATATCTTCCTGCTATGTTTTATTGGTAATACATAGAAATGTTAAAGATTTAAATGGGTTCATTTAAAATCATGGAATTGCTAAAGTTGTTCATTGTTTTAACTACATCTTTTTAGCTGATTCTCTAGGGTTTTCTTATTATACTATCATATCTATAAAGAGTAACAGTTTTGTTTCCTCATTGACTATTTTATTCCTTCAGTTACTTTTTCTTGTCTTATTGGTACAGCTAGCATTTCTAATGCAATTCTATATAATAGTGGTGATAAGGAATATCCTTGGTTCACCCCTAATCTTATTGGGAAAGCTTCTAGCTTATCCCTGTTACAGATAATACTTTAAAAAGAGGCTTCAATGATTCCTATACTTTTTACTATTTTTAATAGGAATGCATATTGTATTTTGTACCAAAAAATTGTGCATATATTAATGTAATCTTATGATTTATTTTTGTTATTGATGTGGTCAATTATGCTGTTGTTTTCCTGATATTGAATCACAACTGTATTCCTGCTATAAATTGCACCTGTTCATAGTGTATGGTCCTTGTGATATATTGTTATAATTTCCATGCTAGAATTTTATTTAAAAATTTTGCATCAATATTCATTAATGAAATTGGTTTATATATTTATTTCTGTATGTTCTCCCTAGTTTAGATATCAATGTTGTATTCATTCATAAAAGAAATTTTATAATACTTTTATTTTTTTTCAAATACTTTACATAGTATTAGGATTTGTTCCTTAAGTGTCTGATAGAGTATGCTTGTAAATACACCAGGTTTTAACAATTTTTCTTGAGGGAGCTCACTGATGGCAAGAAAACTGCCTTTCTCCCAATCATTCAGATACAAAACTTGTATCTGTTGTTGGTCTTACTAAAGTCTGTTAGTTCTATAACTATAGTGAAACATTCCTCTTGAACATTCCACAACAATAAAAGTACAGCAGTTCATGTTCCCTAATACCTTTCATCTAAGCTGTTACTCTAATATCTTATCTTATCTCTCTGCTTCAAATTAATCTGTTCCAAAAATCTCTGCCAGATTTATCGGTAATGACTTCCCATTGCCTTCCTAATAATGTGATTTTCCTTCTAATTTAAAAATGATATACAGGAAAATGTTATGTTTTTATCTTTCGTAAGAAAGCTTTTTATACCCCAAAGACCTTTTTTATCAAGAAATATAGAGATTTTTTTAAAAAGGAGTTTTTGTTTAATGATGTAGGTAATTGTCTCGATTCTCTACTTCACCTTGCATGAGTAGACATTGACTAACACTAATAATTGAAAACTGTCATGAAACCACAGGTATATAGCAAACTCCAGAATTAGGGCCAATGGAATATCAGTAATCATGGCCAACTTTGGCTGTGGCAAGGGAAACATCCTGAATCTGAGAATGAAGCCAACAAATGATACAGAGATTCCATAGGAATGGATATGACTATTTCTCAGGATTCATAGAACATCCACAATAGACTTGGTATTACAGTTGGAAATGGACACAAACCAAGTGAAATGAATGCTCTCAGGGGTGTCCTGTTTTGGGGTAACATTATAAAGGTTTTAAATGGCTCAATTTAACATCCCTACGTTATGTTCATTGTGTAAGTGGGCCATTTCATGGGCCACTGTTCTCTACTCTGCTTCAGGTAATTCTATTTCACAACGAGGACATAAGACCACACTGTTCCCCATCAATATATTTATATCTGGTGAAGGGGACGTGAAGGGCTGTACTATACATGGCTCATGAATCAATGAAAAATGAGGCCACATTCATGCACCATTTGCTGTGCAGTTTTGTATATCTTGCATCCAAAATAATTACAACTCTTACGCTCCATGTTTTAAAGAAAAATCACATCTTTTCTTCTGGAGAAAATTGCTTTCTAAGTAGATAACAGATTTCTAAATCAAGCATAATATGCAGTAGAAAAGTTAAAGCAAAACACTTATTTTTCACTTGGATAGCCATCACCCTTTCTCTCCCAATGAAACATAATAGCTCTAATTGATTTTTTGCTGCAGATTATCTGTACACCATTAATCTAAAATGCATTATGAATCAAAACTCATTATATCCATCAAAACATTATAATGCATGGAAAAAAATACCATCACAACTCACCTATTAAAAAAGATGAATAAACACATATAAATAGTATATCAATGTCCTGACCTTAAATCAATACTGAGTCTTGCAAACAGATTCTATAATCATTTCACAATAGATCTTTCTTCGTGTTTTTTGATGACATCTTCCTCATAGGAAAATAATGAAAAGTTTTTTAAGCCCTCATTTAACATTTCCTCTGTTGATCTCATATAATTGACTTTGTTAGAAATTAATAAATCAAGAAAAGGACTAGATTAGGTCACACTTTGGTGACCTAATGTAGGTGTAATATTCTTCCTGATGCTCCCAAGAATAGATCTTTTCAATATGTTTGTAATAAGTTTAAACCTAAAATTTTCTCTATAATGATAAAAGAAATAATGGTACCATTGTTGTGCTCCTTTAGAGGGTAGAAGAGAGACTGTGCAGTCCTGAAATCCCCTATGTTGTAGGTTGCAAAACTAACAACCACATATAAGGTTGGAAACTTCAGCTCAAATAGTGACTGCTTTAGAACTGAAAAATGGGGTGGTAACAATTGTAGTTTAGAAAATGCCTAGCAAAAATGAAGTGATAGAAAGTAAATATCATCCATTCTCTGTATATGTAGTCTGAGTATAAGCTGTCAAGCCTGGAGACTTTAATGTGTATAATATAAATTTATTCCCTCCTTTTTACTCTTTTTACGACTATTTTATGACTATTACTATTAAATATACAAAGTGGAAAATTCCCTGAATATGGAATTATAGAAACTGGGCTTGTATACTAATCTCTCTACTTTCCTTTTTTTTTTTTAGGCAATTGGCATTAAGTGACTTGCCCAGGATCATTCAGGAGGAATTCAGGTCCCCCTGACTCCATAGCCAGTGCTCTATTCACTGAGTTACCTGACTGCCTGCTAACTCTTCTGCTTCAAAGTTAATCTGTAGTTGTTTTCTGTGAATTCGGTTAAGGGTTCCCCTAAACTTATCTTTTAAAATAGTCATATTTTGCAAAAATACTGAACCCAGAACATGCAGGAAGCCCTGAATGTACCAAGGACAAAGCCTGGCCCCCTCCCAGGTAAAATAATTTGCTGTTTTCACCCCAAGGTGGACTCCTTGTGTGTCCTTGGGAGGCAAGACAGGCACCAGCCAGTCTATATAAGGGTGGGAAAAATGCCTATTTTTCCCAAAAGCTTGGGTCCTTTGCAGATAAGCAGACCCTCCTATCTTCATAGTCTAGCAATACCTAAGGGAAAAGAATGCAGCATTTCCCATCACCTTGATTGTCCCCTTTGAAGAATTATTGCACCTTTCCCCACTCCTTTTCTTGTACTGTCATAAATATGCAAACTTCTGTAAAGGCTGTGAACCATTTGTATTCCATGTGAATGTTCATTTCTTTTGTAATAAACTTGGTTTTCACATAAGTCTTTTGATGTTGTGATTGCCTGGTGATCTTTAATAAGTCACTCTCTTTGAGCTTCATTTTCATCAATGATAAGAGTTTTGTAGATGACCCCTAAAGTATCTTCCATTTTAAATCTATGTGTCTATATCTATGAAAAATATATAAACTGTAGTATAGTGGGACTACCTCATCATGCCCTAGTGGAAAACAAAAACAAAAAACCTGATAAACCAGTCCTCTCTCTTCTATCTCCCATAGTTGTGAATTTGCTAGACAAAGTGAGAATTCTCCTTGCCTTGACTAATAATTTTCCCACTAATTAGAAGTTTAGTTCCTAGACAGTACATGCATCATTCTAACTTTAGCTAGTAAGTACAGTGGATAGAGCTGGGCTTAGAATCAGGAGGAATCATCTTTCTGAGTTCAAATCTAGCCTTGTACACTTAGTAGCTGTGTGACCTTGGGCAACTAGCGTAACCCTGTTTGCCTCAGCTTCTCCTCTGTAAAAATAAACTGGAGAAGAACATGGCCAACCACCCTAGTATCTTTGCCAAGAAAACCCAAATGGGGTCATGGAGAGTAGTAACAAAGTACAGAAATGACTTACTTCAAGCTTAGCAAAAACTAGGAGAAAGAAAGAATGCTGGGAATTAGGTAAAAAATTTTCCAAAGGGAAAGTTAAGATACAATTCTCCAAAGCTGGTTCTAAAATCAATAAGAGATTCTAAATATGGTGAAGGGAAAGAAGGGAAAGGGAAGGGATAGAAAAAAGGGAAAAAAAAGGTGGAAAACTGATGCAGCCAGTTGGTGATAAAGATGCAACTGAAAGAAGATATAATGAATTGGGAGTTCTTAGCCTTGTTTGTATTAGGGACACTTTGGAAGTCAGATGAAGCTTATGGTCTCAGAATATTATACTGAAATGCACAAAATAAAATTCAAAAGACTACCAAGCTAACCAAAAATACTGAAATTCAGTTATCAAAATGTTTTTTAAAGCATATGAGATGGAATTTCCTTTGCCTAAGTAGAAGCCAAACAAAGCTAAGGAGTTTAAAAGATTTTAGGGCCCAGAGGAGAATGACTTGTGATAGCTTTTAAGTGGATGTGGAAATTTAAAGCCTTCTTGATTAGGTTTAAATCTCTCAATGCATAGTGGAAAAGATTAGCTGACTTGTGGCATATTCACCTTATTTTCAAGATTATAGCTATTGATTCAATGCATTTCATTATCCTAGAAAACAAATTATTTTTTGAAAAATAAGCTAAAGTTGAGGATTTTATTCATTTCTAATTACCCAACTATTTGTCCCAGAGAAGAGTGAAGTGGTTAAGAGTCCTGGGAAGAACAGACTGAAGAAGGAGAATGATGAAAGGCAGTAGGGCTAGATACAGTGACCGCTACTACTGCTTTTTCAGCTATGGAGTTCTATAGATAGTGCCAGAGGCACTCACCAAGGTATCGAAAAGAAACTTTGAAGCACATGTAATACTCTAGACTCTACCTAGTTTTTATAGACATACTAAATAATCATGTATTAAATTGACCTTAAACTGATGATCTCAAACTCAGTGAAAGAAGTAATGGGCTACTTGTACATGGAAAATTCATTTTTTCCACCAGAAAGTTCAAACTATAAAAATGTGCCTACAAACTTTATGAAAGAGTTACCTCTATCAAAGAGTTCTTGACCATATAAAGTAAATGTGGAGGCTTGGAAATTGATTAATAATAAAAAAAAAAATTCATTTTACTTTCTTCTTGTTCTTTTCTGCCTTATCCTCCTCTGTATCACTACCTCCCCTTGCTGTCTACATGACATTTGAGCTCCTATACATAAGATTAATTGTTGCAAGCTCTGAAATATCTCCATCTGTATCTATATATACATAAATATATGCATACAAAGTAATGATATACATACATTTTAAGTTCTTGTTCTGAATGTTTTGATTTTACAGAAGTATCAGGAATCAGTACACTTTGAAATCCAAAATTTACTCCTTTTCAATGCCCACTATTTTAGTATAGTGATCTTTATCAATAAGCATTAATAATTAAAACAACTGAAGAGAATTTTGTTAATTTTTTTGTATCCAAAAATTTCTTGGTCAAAATAATTACATGACCCATTTCCATTAATGGCTTCTATTTTTCAACATTTTGGGAACACTTAACAACTTCTATGGGTAAGGCATTATGGAAAATAGAACATTTAATAAAATTGGCTGTAATTTTTTTTCTCAGTAGACTTCAGTTTCTTCATCTATAAAAGGAGTGATTATGTTAAATGACCTATCAGTTTCCTTCTACCTCTAAAGATACATTCCTATTACAATATATGGTTCTAGCTCATTGAGAGTCTATTCTTTCCTTTTCCCTTAGTTTATTCTTTTCTCCTGAAGTTTCTATCTCTTCTTTTCTCTCTTTGCTTTTATAGCTTTGTCCTTTTAAACTTTTGGCTCTGGTTATCTCCAGATTCCTTTCCCCTATTCTTCTCCTTGACTTTCCCCATCTCTGTATACTATGCCTTGCTCTTGGCATTTCTCCTTTTCCCATTCTTTCCTCTAAATGATTCCCTTTCTCTTAAAATGGCATAATATGGAAATCAAATCTATTTGGAGGTACTCTGTGTTACTAATATTTAGGAAAGTTTTATTTTTAAAAGTGGGTGAATTGAACTTCCTATATTCCTCTCTCAAATTTTGAAACTAAACCAACCAAAAAGTAACAAAACTCTGCATTTTTTTTTCACTTGGTATGTGGTTCTTGATTGATTCTTCTTTGCATGACCGTGACCTCTCTTGGGGAAAACACTTCTTTGCCCTTTGCTTATAAGACTTCTTTAATGCTTTTTTGTTTGTTTTATTGAGACTAGACGGATTTTCTAAATCTGTGCCAATTTGAAGAAAAATTAATCTTAGAAATGAAGGGTTATAGAAAACTCTACAGACTCAGCAATAATCGTAGTGGGTGGTCATAGGTCTCAGAGTTAGCAAAAGCTGCGCAGTTCTCTTAATACCCTAGGACTTCAGATTGCCCATTATTTAATGTACCTCACTGTAGAAGAATGTTGGGAGGCTCAAATGAGCTAATGCAGTTAAATCATTCTTTCTATCCTTAAAATTCTATTTAAATGTTATCATTTTTATCATAAAGTTCTGTTCCCTTGAATTGTCACTAGCACCAGTAAGTGATTTGCTTTCAGTTGAAAGTTCATATAAGAAAGAGAATAAATGTTTAGGACTTTACCATTTATATTTTTCCTATTTAAAAAACTTATTAATGCAAAAATCAAATCAATAAATATTTATTACACATTTCCTATTTTCTGAATATTTTGCTAAACATTTGAACATTTTGAACATTAGAAAGAGAAATTTTAAAAAAAAGACCATCCTTTCCCTCCAAGAACTTATATTCTAATGGGGAGAGATAAAACACAAAAGGGAGATAAAAAGCAAATAGCAGGGAGGGGTTAGAAAGTGTGGGGAATGGCAGAGAATTCCAGAGTCAAGAGTTTCACTGGGAGAGAAGTAAAAGAATTAGTATGACTGCCCTGGGATGGATTGATATTGTACAACAAAATGGATGTCATAGGCAAGGTTCACCAGTAGAATCTTCCAGGGTTCATAGAAGATATGTTTGGAGAATCAGGAGCAGAACCCAGGAAGGAATGACGAAAGAGAAAACATTTTCCCATCGACATCTGCAAGAAACAAAAATATACTCCAAGGAAGCACTTTCTTGAAAAAATGCTCTAATTATTCCCACTTCAACATATTGAACAGGCAGTTCAAAGAGATGGATGGATAATGTGGAAAAGATGCAGAATGATCAATTGAAATGACAACCACATTTAACTTTATCAGAAATGACCTGAAAACCCATTTACCATAGTCATCTTCTGCACTGAGCTGTGTAATAGTGCTTTTAATGAAAGAGACAAGCATAACTTAACTAATTACCTAGAGACACCAAAATCAGTCATGTCAGCGACTCCCTCATGCACATGTTCTTAGACTTTCTCTTTTTTTTTTCTCAATGATGGGGAAAAAACCCAACAGCATGAATACCTGACCATGCTGAGAATTAAACAACAAAAAAATATTTTGTCACAATTCACCACATGCAAGAACATTATCGTTGGCAATCTATCTCATTTTGAATAATTATTGTCAAACACATAGGAAATCACACAGTTTCGTAAGCATTGTTTGAACGATTTGAATCATGAACTCTTTCATCTAAAGTAACATGTTAACATGGAATTATCAAATCACTACTCTAAGTCCAAAATCTCCATTCTGTAATCAGTGTAAAGATGATAAAAAGATGGAGAAAAATAGATTGCTAGGAAAGAGAACAGTAGCGAGTCTAAAAGTATGCAAGAGGTATTTTGATTGGCCTGCAGGAACAATGATGTGATCAGATCTACTATTTTAAGCACAGTTATTTGAGGCATATATAAAAAAGGGAACAAGTTTGTTGATTAAACATTAATGATGCTGTATGAATTAAATATACATTTTATTCAAGAAGACATAGACTCCTGTCTCTAACATATACTGGCTGTGTGACCTAGGCAAGCCACTCAATCGCTGAGTGACCCAATCAATTATTCAATCAATAACCACTTATTTAGTAACTGCTAGGTTCCAGGCACTGTGCTAGGCCCCAGCCATAAAATTCAATCTATGAAACAATACTTAGGCAATTCTCTAATGTTTTAAGTTGCAAAACAATTCTCATTTGAATTGATAGACAGTTTCCTCCCCAGGAGTTCCTTATATGAATGAATGAATGAATGAATGAAAAAATACTTATTATTCACTTGCTATGAACAAATCATTAAGCTAAATGTTGGGGCTAGAAAGAGAATAAATGAAAAGAGTCCCAGCTCTCAAGGAGCTTACATTCTAGAAGGGGAAGCACACAGTCAGGTTTCAGCTGCAAACCACATTGAAATATCCCATAGCCCTAAAAGTGTATCATGATAGAAGCATGTGTTAAATACATCTTTTTAAAAATATAACTTCTACTACCAAAATATATCAATGAAATCATAAGGCTAAATCAGAAATTTATCAGTCTTTTTATTCTATCTAAATTTATATTACACCCTCTTCGTTTTTTATATGTAGAATTATTGCATTATAAAAGACCTTTAAAAGTACCTATAACAATGTCTGGTAGGGGTGACAGAGGTGATACTAGAAGCCTAATCTTCAAACTCCCTAAACTGTCATTTTTCTTCTCCGTATGCCACATGGGGATTATGGTAATCTTATAAGGTATCACAAAATTTGTCCTTTTGGTGAAATTAAATTTATTGCAAAAAACTGCATCATTGAAACACCATTTTTCCCACTAATACAAGAATTATCATACAAGTAAAGGAGTAACCTAAATTAATTGGTGATTAGTATCTAGCAATATTGTTACATGAGAAAATTGACCTTGAAACCAAGGTGAAAAGTGAAGGAAATTATCCTGGATAAGAAGAGGTATGCTTTTATGCCTAAGGCCAATGGGTAAAGAAATGGAGTGAGGTGGGGTGACAATGATAGTTTGTTTTCCTTATAGGGACTCTGAATATGAATCAATGCAACTAAACTAATTATTTTTGTTCCAACCTTTTCTCTAAGAAAGCAGCCTCCTTGGAAGCTACTCTGTCCTTCTAAGCCATGAATCTACAGAGTGATGATTATTACATCCCTGATATATGCTAAAGAGTAGCATCTTAACAGAAGTGAACATAGAAAATGAATATTTAAATGCCATTAATGCCTTCAGAAAAGAAAAAGGAATAAATTTTTTTCCACAGAAAACAAGGAGTTTACCTTTGGAGTGATCTCTCCCCACCCCACTCCCACCCGCCACGAGGCATGATGAATGGCACTGGCTAAAGAATAGGTAATAAAATAGTGATCTCTCAGTCTGGACTCCTATAGTATCTATTACCTATAGATAGATAGATAGATAGACAGACACATCACAAGCTAGCACTTAACTATGTGCATTGTTAATGATCTCTATCACATAGGATTTGTAAGGAAGAGACCTTAGATATCACTAAGTATCACCACTCCATTTTGCAAATGAAGAAGCTCATGAGGGAAAGAGAAGAGTAATTTAGCCAAGGACATCCCTAGTCAGAGCCAGTATTTGCCCAATCTAGGGCTTCCTGCTTCAAATCTACTTCCCTTTCCACTTCTACATATTGTCTTCATCCAGGAGAGTACATTAAATTTCCTCAATCATTCCTAAGTTCTCCGAGAAAAGGAATGATACTATAGATTGTTCTTAAATATCCATACCATCCCTCAGTATAGCAACAATAATAGATAATCCTTATACAGTGATTTAAAAGTAATTATTCCTTACATTCATTTGAATCTTTGTTTTAAACAATATTCTCCTAGCAATGATGATGATGGTGGTGGTGGTGGTGGTGGTATTAGTGATAATACTAATGCTAATATTAATATTAATAATCACAAAAATTTACAATTTTTAAAGTATTTTACATTTGCTATCTCACTGGATCCTTACAACTGTGAGAGGTAGGTGCTACCATTATCCTCATTTTACATTTGAGGAAACTGAGGACGGCGGAAATAAAGTTACTTTCCCAGGTTCACACAACTTAAACATTTCCGAGGTCACATTTGAACTCACATCTTCCGAATTCCAAGCCCATAACAATATAAAGTGTGCTATCTAGCTGGAAAGCATCTATGCATAAAATACCACTGTCTCCAAAATTTAAATATAGGATCGCCCAAAGGGAAATGCAGAGTTATATGGTATGTGTATATATGTGTATATATGTATATATATATATATATATATATATATATATATATATATATAT
>CM053770.1:77933606-77973594 GCA_028658325.1 Potorous gilbertii
TACATATATATACATATTTATATACAGATGTATCTCTCTCTATCTACATATCTATATCTATCTATCTATATATATGTGTATATATGTATATATATATATATATATATATATACATATATACACATATATATAGATAGATAGATATAGATATGTAGATAGAGAGAGATACATCTGTATATAAATATGTATATATATGTATATATATATATATATATATATATATATATATATATATATATATATATATATATATATGAAGACTATAGTATATTTTCAATTAACACTTGCCCAGGAGTGCCAACTTAAGGATGTCATCAGAGAGTTGTATAACAAAAGGAGTAAAAAGTGATAGGTGTTCTTGTAGTAACATTGAGGAAAAACCAACCAGTGGTGATGTCAATCCATGGAATATCAAAATATCTAGGACATGGTAAGTAGCTGCTTCTCACCCAGACCAAGAAGCATTTACAGGGCATGAGTTACAAAGCATGTGCAAGGATGAATGGGTTATGATATGCATCGCTGGAAGGAATATGCCTTGTCAAAATATCAAGGCAAGAACTTCATAGCTCTGTGAATTAGCTGTAGGGAGTGGGGGTTTATCATCCCCATTTGGATGTGCGTTATTATTTTACATATGAGGAAACCCATAGAATCTAAGTGGATTCACTAAAGTTACAGTTACTGAGTAAAGACACATTCCCAAAGTCAGGTTGACTAACCGCTAATCCAAATTATTGCCATTTTAATATGCTTCATACAAGACACTATCAACTTTGAATCAATATTTGTTGAGTCAAAATTATTTTAAATGACTAGTAATAAATTTACAAAATAATTCTGTTTCTAAGATACCCACAAACAGCCTAGTAATTATATCTAACCTGGAATTGTGGGAGTGGCAGCCATAGTCCAACAATGAGACTTTCTTTATAAATTCCTATAGATCTGATTAAATCGTTTATTTGCTGTTATATCCCTCGAACCATTACGACTTACTTTTATTTGACCTGAGAAACTACATTCTACATCCATTCACCTAAGTTTAACGAGGCCACTCCACTTTGGATGCTTACTTAGATGGGAATTTCAAGGTTGTAATATATTTAGCCTACTTCCAGGGCAGTTCCAAAGTGTAGAAGGGATTCTTAAGCACAATTTTTAAACTGGAAACAGACTCTTGGGGTGGTAGCACTAGCTTCTAGTTCTTATGTAAAGCTTTCCTAGAACATGAGATTTGGAGTTAGAAGATATCAGATTGAATCTAAACTCTGCAGGTTACTTACTGAGGCAAAGGATCTTAAACTAGAGTGTGTGTGTGTGTGTGTGTGTGTGTGTGTGTGTGTTGTGTGTGTGTATTGTGGACATAGTCTGGTGAAACCTATAGCTTCCTTCTTTAAACAATGCTTTAAAATGGATTAAATAAGAAACACTAAATTACAAAGGAAACCAATTAAAATGAAATATATTTAATAAATATTGTTTTAAGTTCATGGGCCCCCAGTTAATAACCCTTCTCAAATGGAAAGTCACTTCACTTTTCTTTGACTCATATATAAAAGTGGTGATAAAAGAACGTGTACTATTTCACTCTTAGGGCTGTTATGAGGAAAACACTATATGAGCTTTCGCATTTTTTATTATTTTCATCTCTAGATTGATCTGAACTTCAAGTTTATCTTAGGAGATTGTAAAGTGATGTGAACCAGCGAGCAGGATGTTTTATACTCCGAGCCAGAATAAAAGAAGGAAGAGTTCTTGAATAATGAAGTTCATACATATAAACACATACACACTTTTATATACAAACACACATGCACATCCATCCCCTATCCTGATCAGCATCAAGAGGTTCCAGGATCTGTGACTGATAAAGTTGTAGTATTGTAAGCTTTAAAGAGGGAAGGAAGCTACAATCATCTAGAGTTGGGGAACCTGTGCCTTGAGGCCACACGTTGCCCTCTAGGTCCTCAAACGTAATCCTTTGACTGAATCCAAATTTTACAGAACAAATCCCCTTAATAAAAGGATTTTTTCTGTAAAACCTGGACTCTATCAAAAGGCGCACCCAAGCACCTAGAAGGCCACATGTGGCCTCAAGGCCATAGGTTCCCTATCTCTGAATTCTAGCCTATCCTAGTTAAGAAAACAGAGACTGGAGTTTCTCTGACTTGAATGAGTGTAGGACAAACACATTTCTGTTCGTAATTATATTGTTATTTCTTCTACCCACTAGAGTATAAGCTCCTGAGAAAAGGATCTGTGTTAAATTTCTTTTGCATCCTCCAGTGATGTTCTTTAAATATGTTTAATTAATTTAATAGTAATAATACTACTTTTCAATATTTTATATTGAGAATCATTGTGCCCCTGCCCTCACCACTAACTATTCAAGTATTTTGTTTTCTGATATTAACCTTCTGGTCTCGGTACACATTCGGATTTTTTGAAAGAAACACCAAAATTTGGAACTGGGGAACTGTATTCTAGAAGTGTGCTCCAGAGGCTATGGCACAGGAGAACATACATAGTGTGTTTTTATATTTTGACTCTCTAATCATGGATGCAGATGCCCTGGAAGTAAGCCTCTATGAATGTGTGTGTGCGTGCATGTGCGCGTGTGTGTGTGTATTTAAAGATAAATTCTTCCCCATTTTGCAAGGAAAAAGTAATTCTAGAAAACTTGACTTGATCAGCAGATGTAGGCTTATTCCAAAGCAAAGGTATTCAAATGATTGCAACTGTAGTAATAAATAACAGTAACTAAGCCAATGTAGTAAAATACAATTAACTTGAAATACAAGTAAAATAGGCAAAATTGACTTTGAATTAATGAAGTTTAAGTTTTCCATTTTTTTCAAGATGAAAGTAAACCTTGAATTTATCTGGACTGTAGAAACTAATTTGATTTCGAATAGAATGAACGCCTTGTTTTATTACTCCTATTGCTAATACCAGTAATAGTATTTACATAGCACTTAAAGTTTGCAAAACACTTTACAGTTATTATTTCATCTCATCCTCATAACAATCCTGTGAGCAAGGTGCTATTATTATACCCCATTAACAGATGAGAGAACTAAGGGGGAGAGAAGTTAAGTGACTTTTCTAGGATGGCATAGCTAGAAAATGTCTGAGGCATAATTTGAACTTGTCCTGCTGAATCTGGATCCAGTGCTCTATCTACTGTGTCACCTAGAAGTGGGTCTTTTTTTAAGTCCCAAAAGAGTTGTCTTGCTTTAACTTATACAACTAAAAATTTTCAAAAGTTTATGCCCCACCTTCCCACATAGGATGCATTCCCACTTCTCTGCTTCTTGGACTCCCCTGTCTACTTCACAACTTTGGTCAAATGTTCTACAGGAAGCCTTTCTTGATTGATTGATCTCCTCCCCCCAATTTTTTTCTTGGTTTTGTTTGTATCTTTAAAGGTAATCCAGAGATTGTAAACACCTTGAGGGCAGGGGCTATTTCACTTCTTTGCATCTCTACTATCTAGCACAATACCTTGGATATATGAGGTGTTCATTATATGCTTATTGATTGGCTGATCACTCTCTCTTACCTTTTGATAGCAATAGCAGAATCACTGAAATCAGAAAGAGGAATCAGTCAGACTCTATGCACAAATGGCAAGTTGCTGAATTTCTGACAGCCTCCGCTAATGAAGGGAATGGAACAGGAATGTTGGAGGAGGAATGAGAACCAAATGAATTATATAGAGCTTTAATCCAATATTAAAATAAGATTTCAATGATTATTGACATTAGTACTATTTCATATCTTCCTTTGGTAACTAGATCAGGGCTTCACCCACAGTCATGCCTTCATGAATGACTTCTACATTTAAAATTTAACAATTCAAAATTTAATTTCAGCAAATCTCCATTAAATACTTATTATAAATGAAGCACTTTGTTAATCACTGGGGATAAGACAAAAATGAAATGATTTCCAACCTCAACTAGAAAGCCACATACCTCGTAAACAAATAAATACAATGTATGGAAAATAGATATTGGATAGTGTACTAACAAATTAGAAAATAATGGAAAGTATCTTGGAGAAGATAGAAGCAGATGTGAATCTTAAGGGAAGGCAAAGAATCTAAGAGGCCATTTTGGATGGGAAATATGTTCCTCTGATCCTTGTCGAAGTAACAGCTTTTGCAAATGAAAGTATAAAGGAAATACTGATATCATGTTCTGAGAGCTACTAGTAGTTCATTTTGACTAAAAGCTAGGATATCTGAAGTGAGCACTTATTTTTTGGTTTAAATTGTTCAGTTCATTTTCAGTCATCTGACTTCACAACCCCATTTGGGGATTTCTTGGCAAAGATAGTGAAATGGTTTGCTATTTCCTTCTCCTGTTCATCTTACAGATGGGGAAATTGAGGTAAATAGGGTCAAATGACTTGTCCAGGATCACACAAATACCAAGAGTGCCTCAGGTAAGATTTGAATTCTGGAAGATGAGTCTTCCTGACTATCAGTCCAGCTCTCCATCCACTGAGCAACCTAGCTATCCCAATTTAGTTTAAATAGTTTTCATTAAATTCTAACCTTTCAAAAATGCCTCCCCTCTGACCTCTGACTTAAGACTGAAGTTCTCAATTTCATGGTAGTTGTAGCATGTATACATGTGTGTATATGTGTACATGTGTACATGCATCTACATATGTACACATGCATACTATATACATAAATCATGTATTAGTTGTAGTATATATACACATACATATATATGCATACATACATGTATATAGTCATAATAGTATATTTCCTGACAATGATTTTCTTTTTAGAGATTTTTTAAAATGAATACAGTGAATAAATTCTATTATTGTGATTTATTTCTAGCCTCAAAATTCTAGGTATTACTATAAATCTTGAGATTTTAAGATCATCATTCACTAATGAATTTTTCAAGCCATTAGCTTTATTCATCATGTTAACTCCCTTGGTAACACAGCACTTAGCTCCAACTTCTAAAGAAATTATAACAAGCTTTCCTTTCATTCCATAATACATCCATTACTTTCTTTAGAGATCACAGGAATGGCTGAGAATATGGAATCTTAACTCCAACTCTGCTAAAAATACATTCATAATTACATAGTTGTCTTTAATGCGTTTATCTAGAATAATGTTTTGACACTGCATTTAGCAAATGACAAATGATGACTCCAAACAGCTTGGACTTGATACCATCGTCCTCTTGCACACTCAAATCACTAAGACATTAATCTCAGTGAGATCAGAAGAACAAAATCCTTAAACTCATTGTTTGGGAGAATATATTTAAAGACTGAAATATTTTGCAAGAATAAGATAAGTTTGTTTTATATTCCATAAGGAGTTAGGGTATTCTTTTTTTTAAATAATCTCTTGCCAGAAAATATATTAATAAAATTTTATGGTCTTTCCTCCATGCTATTAAACAAAAAAAAGGATTAATGGACTATTACAAACCCAAACATATGCCATCTATATTTGGCAGAAGTATTGAGGAGGAAAATATCCTTAATAAAACCAAGAGATTTGGTTTAAATATAAGTAATTTTGTCCCCCAAACTGGAAGAATTGAACTTATTTTGTTTAGTCCCAAGAGTGAAACTTGCAGAGAGAAAATTTTATACATGAAGGGCAGCTAGGTTACACAGTGAATAAAGCACTGGACCTGGTATCAGGAAAATTCATTCTCATGAGTTCATATCTTGCCTCAGACATTTAATAGCTGTGTGACCCTGGGCAAGTCCCTTAAGCCTGTTTGTCTGCCTCAGTTTTTCATCTGTAAAATGAACTGGAGAAGGAAATGGCAAACCACTCCAGTATCTCTGCCAAGAAAACTCCAAGAAAGGAGCAATAAAAAGACATGTCTGAAATGACTGAACAACCACAAAAAAATAAAACCTCCTTAATAATTCGAACTATCCATAAACCCGTTAGGGCTTCATGTATGGAAGGTGGATGTGGGGGTGGAGTGGGGAAGTGGACGTAAGACCATTGTCTAGAGCTAGATGGCACTTCGGGGGTCATCTACCCCAACACCTTTCGGTTTTATTGCTTTAGTGGTTATTGTCTGTCCTTCATTTTCAAAGAGGACCAATTATATCGTAAGGTAATGTCTTGACTGTGCAGGAATTGGATTTAAGTGAGATAGAGTGGCATAAAGTCATCAACCTCTCTGTCCTGTAGTCTTTGACAGTGAAAGACAAAAGTCAAGGCAATTAGCAATGTCCAGGATACAGAGGATGTCCTTGATGTCTTCAATGTGTAACCAAGTTCTAAGCACTCTATAGCTCCTGCTTCAGCCACTTTTATGGTTATTTAGACAAATGGTTTTCACCTTCCCTTCTAACAGGGGAAGCCTTCACGTGCTTAAGCTAGATACTTTCATAGCACAGCCCAATGGCTACCCTCAATCTGGTTTAGCCCATCTACAGAGACAGTTTACTGGGGTATGATCATTGCTCATGCTACAGTTTCTTGGAGTCACAGGTGAAAGAGAAACCAAAGGTGGATGAATAACGGTAGCAAAAGGGCTCAATGAGCTCTCACACCAGAGGACCTAGATCTTCTTGAGCCCTTGTACATTCCACCTTCATTTTAAAGATGTATAAACTGAAGTCCAGGAAAAGTAAGTGATTTGTCCATAGTCACAAAACAACAGGCATAAGATACAGGATTTGTATAAAGGTAGTCTGAACTAGTGCAGAACTAGTGTTCTTTCTATTATATGGTTTATAGGGCATATACTTATTTTAAAATATTACATCAAATTACTTAGCTTTGAGAGATCATTTAGACCAAATCATTTATTTTTACAAAGCAGGTAATCAATGTTTTGCCAAGTTTGCGAATAAGCATATAAATGAATGAATCATGAGAAGACCAGTCTCATTCATAAAACTTTGAACTCTTTTTGATTTGGTTTTGCTCTTGAATTTGAAGCAGATATTTTGAGGAGCACTTACAAGGTGATAGCATTTATAAAACTTGTAATACATTACATTGTATCTCTTATGTGAACTAGCAAGAATATCTATCATTGATATTGTATAAGAAATAATTATTTCCTTCTAATAATCCTTATTAGCTCATGTGCATATGCATAGTTTCTGTGTTTGAAGGTTCCAAGCACCAAACTAGTTACTAAGATGAGGCAGAAAGTAATTGTTTAATAGATTGATTGGTGATTCTAACTTCGTGGGGAGATAAAAATGGTTAGATAGCCATTTTCAATGAGGAATTATTAATGGTGCATACTCAGCTGGGAACAAGAGTGTATAATGGTCCTGGAATTGATCTTAAGGCCAATTCTTTAACAATTAACATTTTACTTTAATGATACAAGCAAGAATATTCCCATTAAATTCAACGACTCCAAAATGATATTGAAATTTAAAAAAAAGGCTTAACAAATTGAAGTGTGTAGATACAAATATGATCAAATTAATTAGGAAAGCTGTATAAAGAGATAGACTTACCTTTGTCACTAACCATTTTTTTTAACCAAATAAGTTACATAACCTCGTTGGTTCTCAGCTACTTTTGTCTCTTAAATTCAAGTTAGAACTGGGTGATCTTGAAGGTCAATTTCAGTGCCAAAATTAGAATTTTATACTGATTCAGTTGGAAGGAGAAAATGATACAGATAAAAACTGGGAGAGGCTTTTTGCAAGGATTACCATAAAGCAATTTAAAATTTTGGGGTAGTGTGAGAAAATATGATCAGGTAATACAACGAAACTTTGCCTGAAGCTCTCAGATTAGTATGTATGTGTATGTATATATACATATGTAAATACATCCTATACCCTTATATGTAACCAATACGCATGTACAAATATATACGTATATGTGTGCGTGTGTATATGTGTGTATGTACGTATAGGTATGCCTATACGTACATACATACATATGCATAGTAATCTGCATGCTGTATTATTCTTCAATAGACTATGAGTTCTTGACCTCAGCAATGAGGTTTTCTTGCCTTTGTTTGTATCCCTAGTGTTTAACACAATGATTGGTACACAATAGGCATTTCATAAATATTTATTTTCTTAACTTAAGCCTTGCTGTCATGCTTCCATCCTTTTTGAGTTTACCTTCTATAACTTTCCATATACGTACTTTTCTATTTATGTGAGTGTGCGGTTTCTCCTCAGAAGTCTATAAGTTTACTGGGTTCAAGTAAGATGATAAGTATTTATTATATTTATATTATTATTGTTTTGTGTTGTTAGAAAGGCTAGGTAGTTGGTTTTGAGGAGAGTTTCACTGAAATCGTGCCAGATCACAGAGAAATAGATGAGATGATAGACAGAGATACCTTTCGACCTCATAGTTCTATGCAATCAGGTACTATACGCATCATTAAGAAAGTTTCAGGCAGACTGTTTTGCTGGTAGGAGGAAAAAAAACTAACTGCCTCACTGCTATAGCTATATCTCAAACAATTCATCATAACACAACTAATCAATAGAAGCAATTACATATTATAAGACAGTTAAAGCATGAACATAGTCAAATGAGTACATATGTTTGTAACAGTCAAGAAGGTCAAAAGTTATACACAAGGGGATTTACATCTAAAATAGTCACAATTGTTATTAAAACTATGTATTTCATTAATAATTAATGCAACAAACAGTTACTCTGAAGGAATCACATCAGATGACCTTATTGTTTTAAAAGGCAGAAGGGGGAAAAGACTTAGAATGGAGTCTGATAGTCTGGAGTTCTCTCTAATGTGTAAATTATTTTTCACTGAGTCTTTTGGTATAAACTTATAACTAGTCTCCAGTGTTCTGGATCCTCTTGGTTCCATTTAGGGTCCAATTCCAAAGGAAGAAATGGTGGCGTTAAAATTGGAATATCCCTTCTCCTGTCCGCAAAGGATCTCATGGAAACCTATGAGAACTGCAATCTGAAAAGAGAAGTATAAGTTTTAAGTGGACCTGGTCCTGGAAATAAAGTCAAGGAATAATGCAATGGATAAACTTAAGGTCAAAGTACAGACAAAACAAATCTTTTAGGGAAGACTAGGGAAACCTTTCTCCTGTTTTGTTGAGAGACCAAAAATAAAAATAAAACAGTAGGACACCTATTCCAAAGTAAAGGTCTAGGAGTACAACTTGGACATGAAGGAGGAAGAAACAGGAAATAAATGATAGTGCCCAGATTAGAAAGCAAAAAGCATTTTCTTACCCTTCTTGATTCTTTATCTCTACTGACTTTAATCTATCTTTTAAAACTACTCAGAAAAGTTATGTGATCCAATGTAGTTATTTGTTAAAAATTTTGCACAGGATTATTATTCATAGCTTAACACAAAGTGAGGAGGACCACCATTCAGTTCAGATTCAGATTTCGACTGCAATTTCTAAGTAGGCAGATTGTATGTCAGTGCTGCATAGAAGTAAGGCAGCTTGTATATCACTGCCAAATACAATCTTTATTCATCTAGGTACAATGTGTATAGCTACTGACTGACAAAGGAGTGAGGCTCATAAATCACTGAAGATAGTAATCTACGACCAGGCAGATTTTACATCATTGCTAACTGAGACTTCTTGTTAGGCTAAAGGGATGGTACCTGGGTCTGCCACTAAGCAAACTGGAAAAGTCTACAAAGTTTGCCTTGGCTATGTCCACAAATATCCTTAATGGCTATCCAATCAACCCCTTCTAGTCATGCCCATCAATATCCAGTGCTCGGATAGTGGAGGATCCAAACTATACCCCGGATGGAAGTGATACATGTAACAGCAGAAAGATTGCTGAACTTATCAGGAGTCCGAGAATGTTTGCCCTTAAGGAGATCTCAAATATTCTTCAATTCCACCATCTTATTTTACAGGTGAGGCCCAAATGAGTGGCTAAAAATTACCCAATTACTTCACTGCATAGCTGAGCACAGAACTCACGCTTCTAGAGTCCTAATTTGGTGAACTTTCTACTTTGCCACACTAACCTAGATCACTCTGTGATGTTGGGCTCCACTACTTAACTCCCCTGAGTCTCAATTTATTTTTGTTTAAAATGAAACTGATGTTATATCTCCCTATGATCAATCAGTGGTCCTACTTTTACCAACTATTGTGGGGGATCTATTGAAAACCCTCATTTTACAGATTAGGAAACTGAGGCCCTGAGAGAGCAAGTAATTTTCCAAGATTGCATCAGTGATAAACAGTAAAGCAGGATTAGAAAACAGATTTGACTCCAGATGTAGCACTATTTCTACTAAATTATTTCCATGCTTTGCTATGGATTTGATCTATGCTCAGTAAATTACTGCCTCATCTTACAAATAGTGACCAAGCAATCTGCAGTAGTTATATCCTTGTCTAAATATTCCTACCTGGATGTGTTTTTTAGATAGTATCTAAAATCTCTCTCTTTTTTGATTGTGGTCAAATTTTGCAAGCAGACTCAATTGATGACAGAAATCTCCAAATGAATAACTTCAATAAACTAGATGCGTACAATATTGGAAAAAATTCAAAACCTCGACTAAAAAAAATGACAGGAGATGATAGTCAGTACAGGGATCTCAGAGCCCAGAAATGAGCTTGTACAGAATGTTCCAAATGCAATTCCTGTGTTGAGCAGTGAGCCATACTGATATATTCTCTCTGTTATAAATAATTCATTTGGGAAAGTTTATGAACTCTAACAGTCTTCAGTTTGGCATTTGAAACTATTAAAATAAACATTTCCGTGATTATTACAATTTGAAATATTACTTTGTCAAACTGTTAAAGCTGAATTTATAGCACAGGTGTTAATGAGGCATGAAAGCTTTTCCAACATAATTTGTGAGTGTAAGACTCTCATTTTTTTATGACAGCACAATAGAATAAAGAAATTTAGATAATGCCAAAGAAAAGAGTCTCATTGAGGTCTGGTTTATGCCCCATCTTGGATTATCAAATTAATAAAAAAAATCAGTGACTGTTTGAGAATGGGAAATCAGCTCTAAGATAAATGTGATACATTGGGGAAAATTAAAACCTAATGCCCTTTGAAACTTCTTTGCATAACATGGCAAAGACATGTGCTATTCTAGAGTTTAAACTTCAGAGGTGCAGAGCATTCCCTCCATCATCAAGTAAGAATATAATACTTTACTGAGACATTAAAAGATATTCTTCCCTGCATTAACATTAAATTTTTGGCAGAATTGGACAGGGGTGTGTACATCCCTGATGAAGCAATGAAAGTCAAGAACAAAGTCACATTTGAAGAACTGTTAAAGTCACTTTAATGCAGCTATTTGTCCCCAAACTTTCAGATTCAACATAAATCTAACGGTAGCATATACCTTTAGAATGTGCCTTGAATAAGAGAATGAGAAGTATTTCCTAGGAGAAATTTACAAATTCATTTTTATTCTTTGCAACTGAAAGTTTAACTCTTTTTACATATGCTCAAGTTTTCAAAATAGGTGGCTTACAAAGATGAATTTTCAAATGCATTACTCTGTTTAAAATACAAATATGTCCTATATTCAGCTTATCATAAAATACAATTTGGATGAATTAGTATATTCTGAGTAACTTAAAAATATAGTTGCCACACTCATATCTTCTGAAAAGGTCAAGAGCCAACTCAAAAGTAAAAAATATAATAAAAGGCTACTTCTATAAAAGTCTCATGGTATATTTTTAACATGGAACAGTAATAGTAAAATATTGTTTTGTTGAGTGAAACACTGAGGTTATTATACGATATATTTTAACTAGTTCCCTTGACAGGTGTAGTCTGTAAATTATTTGAAAGAAGTTAGTACACAGTCAAATAGAACTGTTAGCACCAGTGTCTCATCTCCAAATTCACTACATTCATTTTTCATATATTCTCCTTACACTTTCAAGAACACACTCTCTCTCTCTCTCCAAATATATATATATATAATATATATATACTCACATATATATATATATATATATATATATATAAACATATATGTATCTATCTGTTTGTCTGTCTATCTATCAACCTTTGACTAAGTAGCTACCAAAAGGAAGAACACAGAAATGGTCAGATTTTGATATTAAACATGTGACACCACAGCAACACAATATCACATATCATAAATGAGAAAGGGGACCTGAGATGAGTATTTGTTTTTGTTAGACCATTCTTGTTCTTTGTATCTGGGGTATTGGCATAAGTATGATGTGGCTCATTAAAGTGTGTGTCACAATGTCACAACATAACTTGATACTACTGAGACCACTGATTTGAGAGTCCACTGAGTGAGAAAAATGAAATAGTTTAAAACATTACATAGATATTTATTACTAGATAGGTATAAATGCATCTATGGAGATATATTGATATCTCTATATCAATATTTATCTCTCTAAATATATCTCTCTAACTCACTCTCTCTGTATGTAAATGTGTGTGTGTGTTATATATATCTCAAATGGTTTCATTCCCAGTAACGATCCAGAATTTTTATAAAGATAATACAAAAACCATCCTTGGTCAAACTAGCACTTGATTCCATTATTTATAGCTGATACTTAAATTTCAAACTCAATGAAAAAGGAAAGGGTCTTCCTCCTTTATTTAACAACCAGAGGCTATATGGACCTTGTGAAGAGTAAAAGTTTGCTGTACTTATAGGTAAAATTTGCATTGTCCTTATTGGAAGTATACATTACATTTGGTAAACTTAAAAAATAATATTTAATCCCAAACATAGATACATCAAGGCAACTTGTCCTCAAATCTGTACTTTCTCTTAGATAAAAAGGCTCAAATTGTTTTTGAGTGGTTTTTAAAAAGTAAAATTGAAATAATATTAATTGTTATATATTGCTGACTTCTATTATTTGCTATGTTATTTTGTTACTTTAAAAAAATACTTTGTTGGAAATAAAGGTCAGAAATTTCAATTACTATTCCTTCTCCTCTATTCTCTAATTTTTTGAAATAATCTTCTGTCATAGCTGGAAGGGTCCAGTGTGGGAATAATGGTCCAGTGAATTTTGAGCACTTAGTTTGTTCTTAGATTAGAGACCACAGTCACTATATGAGGGACCTGTCATTATAAACTGCCTGTGGGGGATGCCAATTCAGAATGGATATAGCACCATATTAGAAGGAAAGAAAGAAGTCCATTATTTAGAGTAATTAAAACTATTGTATTTGTTCACTGAAGTCTAAGAAATAAAGAGATACAGGTCTGGTATTGTCTATTTGATCTCTGGACCAAGAGAAATCATTTTAAAACATTCACAGAACATAACCACAGAATAATAAAATTCAAAAGGATCATTGTCAGTCACTGAGTCCAGTTTCAATCTGAAGAATGGATCCTTTTTTATAGCATCTACAGTGGACAATCAGCCTCCACTATCCATTCAAAATTTAACATCATGTCTCAAATTTTTAATATAATATATAGTATTTTAAAACTATTTTTAAACCAAAAAAACATTTTAAAGTGGTGCAGTGGAGGAAAAAAAAGTTATGTAGTTGGCTTATTGAATAGAGTCCCAGGCCTAGAGTCAGATCTCAGTTCAAATCCAGCCTCATATACTTATTAGCTGTGTGACCCTAGGCAAGTCACTTAACCCTGTTTACCTCTGTTTTCTCATCTCTAAAATGAACTGGAGAAGGAAATGGCAGACCACTTCATTATCTTTTGCCAAGAAAAACCCAAATGGGGTCACAAAGGATCAGACATGACTGAATGACTAAAGAATAAGAAGTCTATTTGGAGTGGAAGAACTGAGTTCACATTCTGACTCTGCTATATAATATCTGTGCAAACTTAAATCTTTTTAACTCATTAGGCCTCAGTTTCCTCAGCTGATGAGAAGGGTTTTGGACCAGATGATTTCTAATACCCCTTCTAGGTCCAATTTAGGATCCTATCAATTCTACCTTTTGGTTAAAATTTGAAGGATAATTTATTTTTACTCTGGATACTGATGAAAAACTAATAATCCTTGTTTAAATGCATTTTATTGTAAAAAGATCAGGCTTTTATATCAACAAAAGTAAATGAAGTAAATATAAACAGTTATCATGTTATTCTTTGCATGATTAGCAAGAAAAGGTAAACAGTATTGAAATAAATTTAATATTATATCTCATCCTTATCTTCTACATTGTGTGAATACCAAAAAGGCAAACATTTTTAAACTATTATAAAAAAGTAACAATCTCTACCTCATCTTTGAAACTTTGAAATAGAAGGCAATTTATTTTTATAGAGTTTCATTACTTCAAGCTGAATTCCTTGTGGCAAGCTTGCCTTTGGTAATATTTTTCAATTTACATTCAAGATCAATTAATTTAGTAGGAAAGATATATTATACTTTTCCTTTTCATACTTAATGGCATTACTGTTATTCACAGCCTACAAGTAAGCAGGAGACAGGTCAGTCAGTCTCTGTACCAAGACATTTCATTATCTTGAGGTCCTTTTTAGAGAATTTTTAAAACGATTTAGATAGGAACACACAAATTTCACAAAATATCTCAGCTCACATTGTCAAATCACCGTTAAATATGCTACATTCTTGTTAGAGAAATACAAAGAATGAATGGTATAATTTCAACTTCTTTATAATATTCCTGCGTATAAACCCCCAAAGTGAAAGCAAAATATAGCATTCATTGTGCAATTATCTGTAGGCTTATAGAAAAGGAAGAAAAAAAGAAACACAACAGGCTATCTGATGATAAAATATTTTCTCAACTTAAACATTGCACTTGTCTCTATTCTAATTTCATACTGTTAATTTAGGTCAAAATAGCTTTTCGGGGCTTATTTTCTCATGTGACACTCAAGAAGTAGCCTATGAATGAATGTACTAGGGGAAATTTTTTAAGTTGCACTCAGGGTGGTATCTCAACATGAGCAAAGCATAAAAAGAAAAGATATTCTAAGCTTTTTTCTTAAATATTACCTTCATTTCCAAATATAATTCTTTTTCCTTTCCTATCTAGAAAGCTACCCATGATACAAAGATGAATAAAAACAGAAGGAAAAAATACAATGCAGCATAAATGAGTCTGACATTATATTTAAATATAGGTGTAGACATAGATATACATGTAGATGTCTTCCACATTTGCAAATAAGGGTAAGTACATTTTCTCAATTCTTCTCTGATCACAATCCTAGTTATTTTAATTATACTGAATTCAGTTTCATTTCCTTTTTGTTTAATGTTGTTTTAGACAGTGTATGTACATATCATTTTCCTGTTTTTGCTTTGTTCACTTAGGGAAAAATGGATTCTCATTTTTTGTATGTTATTCATATCCAATTTTTCTTATGACACTAAATCCCTGGATCATCGACTATAAAATCTTTAGTTTTTAGAATAATTCCACATTATTTTCTGAAACAATTAGGCCAATTCACAGAACAGCCAACTGTGCATTAATAAAGCTGTCTTTCTACACTTCCTCCAGAGTTAACTATTTCCACCATTTGTCATATTTAAAAACAGAATTTTTAACTAAAGAATTCATTTTCAACTAAAGAACTGCCACAAAGACATTATCTGGAGATATTTCAGTCAAGTCTGAAAGAGTTTTATAAAGGAATTTTGTCAAAATTGAGGGTAACATTGGTACTTAAGGGGATGTGTGAACTTGGATGGGAAAGAAGTTGCATCTTTATTTTCATTAACAAATAACTGAAAATTTGTGTTTCTTAAATTATTTAAAAATATTATTCTGAGAATGGGTCCATAGGTTTCACCAAATATCCAAAATAGTCTATGACACAAAAATGGTTAAGAACTCCAGATAAAAGGACTCTGGAGTCCATTGCATCATGGGTCCTTGCTCTGGTTCAAGTGAAACCTGTAATTGATAGTTTTTGACTTGTTCAATAGTCACCATTGGTCCAGGTCCCAGGAATGATGTGTCTGAAGCTTGAAGAAATTATCACTAGATGAGGGACCTTCAGTATTTCTAAGCAGTTCAGTTATAAGTGAACAGAACCTACATCCATGTTCAATAGAGATACTGTTTGATGTATGCGTAGAACCTATATAAGATTGCATGCCATCTTGGGGAGGGAGGGGAAAAAATCTAAGATATGTAGAAGTGACTGTAGAACACTGAAAACAAATAAAGTAATTTTAAAAATAGAGATACTGCCTGATATTTTATATAAAAAAGGATACCTCCTTTCCAATGTATCACCTCCAGATCTTTTCTGGGAGTCATGATATGACTTACAGTGGAGTCTTCTTTGGTCAGAAGGCCCATAAGAGCATCTACTTTACCCCTGCTTCCTCTGTAATACTGCAGATGAAGGAACACATGCAGGACATGTGATGATTCACATCCTTCCTTGCCTCAACTAAGGGCTTATTCAGTCTCAAAAAAAAAAGTCTCATGGACAAAACATGCCTGGGGACCTTTATCTGTAAAATGAAGGGAGGAGACAAAAATGATCTGTAGACAAGTCCTCTGAGTTTATCTAGTCTGAACTTATTATTTTAGATGTTATTGAAATGAAACCTTTGACTCATCTAAGGACACAGAGATAGTAAATATTGTACAGGTGGGACATCAATTCAGGTCTTCTAACTCAAAATTCATCCTCCTTTTTCACAAATTACCATATTGAAGTCCTTTCTAGCTCTGAAATTCTATGCCTATCTAGGTAAGTTTTCTAAAAACAAAACAAAAACATCTTTATTTCTCAGCTGAGGTCAAAATAGTGGCTCACAGGAATCACAGACTTAGTCCAATCCTCTCATTCTGCACGTAAGAAAATTTAGATTCAGAGAGGTTATCTAATTTGCCCAAAGTCATGCAGGTAACCAATGGCTAAGTCAGAAAGAAAATTTAATTGCATTGTCTCTAAACTGTGTTTTTTTCCACTAATTACTCTGTGAAAGATTCTATCCAGCTCGCAAATTTCATGTAAATCAGTTTTGTTTGTTTTAAAACTCTTTGTTCCTCAGTCTGATATAAAGTTACTTGAACTTAAAGAAAAAAACTAATCAACCTCCTTTCCTTCTTTGTATCCTTGACAGTTTCTTATCCAATCAAGAGAAGGCTAACTTGGAGACATTGTGAAACACACTCCATAATTTCTTTTCTCCTACTTAGTATCCTCCCTTCTTTTCAAATGCAATGGAATATGAAAAGAAAGTAAGAGCAGGAATACCAGTAAAAACCATTTACACCAAAGCTGATGATAAGAAAAGGTCAAATATAAGAGTATACTAACCAAGAATTTGTCTTTTCTACATCACTACTGGTGTTTTTAGCTGTTTATTACCAGTTGCCAAGTTGCCTGTAAAAGTGGATTTTCTGGGGGGCATGATTGGTATGATTTAGGACCCCACCACTCCCTTCTTCTAGTATTTTAGTGTTTTCTTTCTCTTTATTATTTCTCTTCCCTTGCCTTCCTCCTATTTGTCTTTTTCTTTCTTTTCTTTTCAATCCCTTTTTCTCTGTAAACTGGCCAAGAAAGAAAACTGAAGTGTTTGGAAAGATACTTGGGTTCATATTCTACCTCTGATACTTCCAGTGAGGCAACTCATTTAGCTTCCCTCAACCTTAATTTCCTCATCAGTAAAATTCAAGGTTCCTTGAGAGAGCCGCTGATGTCTACCCCAATTCTATGTCTACGACTCTGGGGTCTTCGATCATTTACAGTAAACTGCACTCTTCAGTTTATTTATCTCATTATTCTATTATGAAAGCATGAAAGAAGAATTTTTAAAATAAAAGATAACAATTTCTTGCAATTTGCTTTCTACTTATGTAGGTCACCAATTACTTTTTTTTTTCACCTCCTAGTTATTACTGCTTCTTATGAGAAAGAAAAATAACCCTGGATTTTCCCTAGGGAAGGGATGAGAATCTTCCTTTTTTTGTTTTGTTTCTTTAACATAGACTAATATCACCTTCAGATCTTCATCGTGTTAGAGAGTGATAAATACTAAAACACTGGCACCAGAGGCATAACAGAGTTAACTAAAGGCTTAGAACTGCAAAAATAATTATGACCTATATACCCACACTTATTGTACTAAGTAACATTAATGTAATCGGGTTAAGTCTAGTCAAGCATTTTTAACCTAAGGTCCAGAGAAAACACTAATGAGTTTGGCATGAAAAATCATCCAGTTCTTCCAGGAGAAGACCTCTGTCAACTTCTGCTTTGTCTTTCCTCTCAACTGACAATGGAAAAATAACCCTCTTGACGTGAGTTAAATACTGTCACAATCTTGAAGTCACTATAAGAATACTTTTATTATATTAGAATTTCATTGATTTCTAAAGTCCCTTCAGACTCTAAAATCATATTGTTCTACAAAGATTAATTTTTTAAAATTTATTTATTTAAAAAGTGGGGCATTATTAGGGGCTTGCATTTTTACTGTTAGACAGAGATTTATGATTTGGATGAATTAGTTTTGCATGAATGTGTGCTATAATGTAATACCTCTATTGAATTGCTAATAGATTGTCTGGTTCTGGATGCCAAAACCGCCTCAGAATGGAAAGCCTAATTTTTGAACTTTCTGCTAGGGAATGGTGTTCAGCAGTGACCATCAGGAAATTAACAGCATACCTGGTAACAAATTATAAATCATAAACCTTAAGAGTTAATAATGTGAAAAATGTGGGTCATTAAAAAATATTTTTACATATTTTTTCAAACAAAATTTCCCTGAATGGTTCAAACAAAATAAACAAAGAAATAATTTTATGAAATTAAAAAAAAAAACAGGTTGAGAGGATTAAAAGATAACTTTTCCCTTTGATAGAATTCATAGATAATTAAGACATATTAAATGAAGGGAGGCCAAGTACTTGTCTCTACTATTTTACTTAGCATAAGAATAACAACTTGTTCCAAACTGACAGTCTTTCTATTGTTTAACTAAAGATGCCTTACCTTCAGTTTGTCAATATTTGAAAGGCTGATATTGGGGACAGGGTGTGGGTAATGAAAATAGTTGTGGAAACAGCCTCTCTATTTACTATAAACAAGATCAGTGATTTGACCACAATAAATTAACCAATAAAATATTTATTAAGAGGCTCCTATGTGCCAGATTCTGTGATAGGTACAGGAGATGGAAATAAAAAATTAAGTCAACCCTATTTACAAAATGTACTGTAACATGTCACTTCATATTACATAATAGCATAGTCACTGATTTAAAGAATATGGTTAGAGTTATTCAGTTAATCCTACCATGGAAACATAAAAGTAATAATTATTTTAAAGAAATCAGTCTATTAATTTCACTGCTAATCTCACCCATGGGAGATAGACCCTTCAAGGTTTCAGGAATTTAGAAGCCATAAAGGTGGAGATGTTCAAATACATTTAAAAGCATTAGTTCTATCACTAATACAAATCTTCAAAAAACTAAGCAAAATTTATAGAAGATAAGTATTGAGGAATTGTTTTGAAAATTAAGAATAAAGTTTCCTGACAATTTGAAGCAGAAAAAATAAACCCACTGATTTGATATATAACCAGTGCTATTTTACCTTGAAGTCCCACAGCTTCAGCTCATGTAAGAGATATATCAGTCCACTTCATTAAATGTCAGACTGTATTCCTATTTCATAGTCATTATGTGAAGGGCTTTCATTACTTCCTTTGGATTTTGAGCTGAATGTCAAATATAATTTGGGTAGAGAAGAAAGAAAAGATCAAGAATTTCTTGAGTGCAAACTTAATAGCTAAGTTTCTGTGTTTCCATAAGCATTTACTAACTTTTTAAAGTTTTAACTGACCATATAACAAAACAAAAATTACTTAGGATCATAGTTTTAGAGCTAAAAGGGTTCTTATTGAAATATATAGTTCAACACTCATTTTGTAAATGGGAAAACTAAGGCGCAACAAGATTACAACAGCTAATGTATCCGAAGAAAGAATTGTCTACTTTAGGTGGTAATTGTTCCCCTTGAGTGCAGAATTTGAGTTGAAGGCTGTATGACCACATGTGAGATATGTTGCCTTGAATATTCTTTGTGTGCTGTGGGGTGAACTAGAATGGCCAGGGAAGTCCCTTTCCATACTAAATTTCGGAGATTCTGCAACAGGCAACCCCTGCCAGGTCACATGTATCAATACACCACTTTAAAAATACTTATTTCTTTAGCACATAATCCATCAAAAACAAAGCAAAACAAGACATTTTTTGTATTTTGTTACTATGTGTAATACAATTAAACTCATAAATATCAAAAATTCAAACAATGAACACCACTTGGAAATATAGGTATATATAGTATATATACTCTGCTATAGAGCTATTCAGTCACAACGTCCCATTAAAGTATGAATATAACCCTCCAGCAGAATGTAAAATAGGTAAATTCTACCATAGAAGAAAGGACTGACACAACAGAAACCAACGTGACCAAATTTGGAGAGGCTTATGTTTAGAAAGTTGGACACCAAAACATGAAGTTTTGGGCCATTGCTGCTTATATAGCCCAGATGAACACAATATTTGATAAATATTTGAGTTTTGTTTAATTGAATTGTTTTCTTCCTGCCTCTATTTTCCCCTCCTTCCAAATCATCTTATATCCTGATGTACAAATTCTCAAACTTTTCTTGATAATTTTGTCCTATATTAATTTTTCATATTTATAGTCATTCTCTATTTGGTTAATCTTGTTATCTACCATAAACAATATACTCATCCATATCTCTCTGATGCTATTTCTTCAGTCTAAAATGCCCTTTTCCTTCCAATTAGTCTAACCAAGTCATAACCATCCTTGGAGTTCCAGTTCAGATTACCTCTTCAGCCTATAAATGTCTTTTCTTTCCTTGAACTTTTGTTATATTTACTTATTTTGCATTTTATTTGGTATGAAACTTCTACTCCTGCACATCATATCTTTTTTAATATCTCTCAGGGCTTATCATATTTTCCTCCCTGTAGCTGCTATAGATATTTTTTGGTTTGGATCCAAACATCTAATATAGAGTTTTGCACACAGTAAATACTCAGATTTTCACTTTTCTTCTAATGCTAACATGATATGATGGAACAAAGATTGACTCAATCAGATGTCAACAAAAACTGTTAAAGTATTAAAAAGGAAGGAATTGACAGATTTAGAAAGTCTTCCAACTGGGATCGCTAGCATGTAGTTCAAGTGCAATGCATATTATAGCGGTCTAAGAAGTATTGATTCATGAAAGTTGGAATAGTAAAATAAATATTCTGGAAGGTTATAACTTTCCATGCTTAATATATTTCCATGAAATTCATCAATTTATGTATCTGTTTTTATTTATATTGTTTTCTAAATAGTCCCAAAGACTGTTCAGTTGCAGAGTACTTTTATTCTACCAACTAAGGTACCTATAGCTATCTCGTTTGTCAATTCAGAAAATACATTTATCATTCAGAATCATTTTAATATTAAGCTGGTGAAAAGGATTAAGAAAGACAATTTACATTCCAAATAGTTTTAGACTATACCCCAGACTCTGGGGATAAAAACAAAAAAAAAGGTTTCTTTGTTCATAGATTTTATAGTCTACTGGGACGAAGAAACATACATAGACAAGTAAAAACAAACGCATTTACACCTATTGTAGAGTAGCAAGTATATATGTAGTACTTCAAGTTTTACAAAGTACTTTAATTAGGCCATCTCATTTTATTTTCACAGAAACCTTGGGGAAGTAGGTGCTATAATTATTGCTATTTTACAATCTGAGACAAAGAAAAATAAAGTCATTTGCCTAGGGTTCATACAACTAGTTAATATTCTGAGGTAGGATCCAAACTTGGGAGGATCCATACCCTCCCTAATTCCAAGACCAATATTCTGTACTCTTTGACATTATATTGTAATGCTAATGAGATTAAAAATCTTTTGCACCCATTATAAGGGGAGTTTAATTATGGGAGAATTGTAGGAAGCCCATAACTTTTGTTAATGAGGCACTGGTTCTCAAGGATTGTGATGTCCTCAGGCTCTGAAAAATGTATAAATACTCTGAGATGAAGTTTTAATTTATGGCTTACTCTTTGGAAGTGTTTGTTTGGCCAGAAGAGACACTGGGCAACTGCTAAGGAGTCCCTTGGCTTTGAAAACACAGATGGTGGTGCTTCTCTCTCTGCTAACTATGTATCTATGTTATGGTCAGACAGTTGGATCTGCCTGTTGATCTCTGATGTATGAATTGCTTATGTCAGACAGTTGGAAGCCATGTCTGTTGATTTTGTTTTCTCTGAAGTTTATTGTGCTGATTTTTTCCCCTAAACTAAGTGAATGATGCATGTGCTTGATTGAAGTGATTGTTGATCCCTCAAAAGTGCCTTTCCTATTAGAAAAGCATATCAAAGAACCTGTACAGCAGGCCCTCCTGTGTATATCAGGGTCCTTGCTTTTACATATAAATAAAGTAACATTCTGTAGGAAAGACAGAAAAACCCCTTGACTAGGAGATGCCATTTGATCCTTGAAACAACTGAGAGGTTCAAAGCAACACAAATGAGGAGGAAAAACATTTCAGTCCAAAAGGCCTATGTAAAGGCAAAGAGATGGGAGTAGTCATTGCAGGTATGAGAAAGAATAACCAGGACACAGTAACTGGAAGGTGAGTTATTCCTGAAAGTATTTAGCTCTACTCAGCGGTAGATGATCAAGAATAAACTTTATAATTCTTGTCCCATTATTGCAATGTGTTCCTTTATTTCTTCTATAGTGGTAACTTGGCTCACTGTTAGAAGTCTTTCTTCTTTCCCCCTTCTCTATCCCCCACCACCTCATTAGGTCAGAAAATTTTACTCATAGGATTTGATAAACGTGGCCATCAAATCCAACTCTCTTGTTCACCACATCCAAAGATAAACAAAATCTGGCAACTACCTGAGGAATCATAGCTTATTTCGGGACTTTCCAAACTAATGCTGATATTAATCCACCGGGCCACAGCTTTCCTTTTCAACTGCATGCACACATGATTGTCTAAAATATTGTAAAGCACCATTTTAAGCTGCAATGCTACTAATAAATAAGTAAACTAATAAGATTACCTCTCAGAATTCCCACTGACTAGTACGATTCTGAATTTTATGCCACTTTATTGAGTAGAATCAACCCAAATGTAACCTCACAGAATAATTCCTTTGTGAATAGCTCCCGCAGATTTACATCAGCATGGTATCTGGTCATAAAAAAGCAGTATAATGCTACAATGAACACAATTCACTAATCCTCATCTATCATTTTTAAAATTCAGAGCCTATTTGGCAAAAAACAAAGGAGATGCCCCCATTGCTCTTAAAAGCTTTCTCTGTGAAGAAAGTCTAAAAATTAACCCGGGATTAGGTCGCTTCTGGCATAATGAGAACATTAGCTGAAATGGGCAAAAATACTGTTTTCATTGAAGCAAAACAAATGCAAATTAAACTCCTAAAAGGAAAAGGGGGGAAGATTTTTTTTAAGGGTGGCTTGCTACAATTAAGTTTGTCATTGATTTTCATCCGTAGGACTATACTTATAATGACTGCATCTTTTCTGCAGGATTTCTGCAAATTAAAAACAATGCAACATAGAATCTTATAGGTGAAAGGGAAATTTCAAGTCAATTCACTTGTCATTATAGAAATGTGATGATTCAGGTCTAAACATGTGAAGTGATTGTTCTTAAGTCATTCAATGCAAAGGGTCATTGAGTCATTGAACACACAAGAGACTTCCTCACCTGTAAACATATACAGTAGGGGCGTGACACTAAGCAGTTTTGCAATGATCATTAGACGAGTTTTCTTCTCTTAAAATATAGTAATAATTGGAGCTATAACCAAGATAAGATAAATAGAATATTTTCTCAGGATACATAAATGTAGAAGTCATAAGCAATATTCATCCTACAGTAGCACAGAAGTAACTGATCTCAATATATAGTTAATAAGATATTTAGTTAAAATAGGAAGTCTCAGGAGCTCCTACTTTGGTCCTCTGCCACTGTTCTGTTTTTCCAACTTAATAAAATTCCATTTATGAATCTGATGATAATTCATGTTTTAATAGCATTTAAAGGTTCCAAAAGTCTGTGATGAAGGTAATTCAAGCATTCTAATTCTAATTTGAGGTAAGGGAAGTATGATGCCAAGAAAGTGGGTTCATTCCTTCATTCCTTGACCACTACTAATTCTGAAGTTCTCTCTTTCCTCTCTTATCCATCACCTTTTACCCTTAACAGTCATACCAGCTCCTTTTATGTGTTGTCTTGGAATGTAAGACAACTTTTAGAATGTAAATTCCTTGAGGTCAGGGACTGTCTTTCTTTTTGCTGACATTTGTATCTCTAGCACTGAGCACAATACCTGAAGCATAGTGAGAACTGAATAAATGCTGTTTAGGTTGGCCATGAGAGGTGAAGCAACTCTTACCTCTTACCTCTATGGTCAAACATAAGACACTCTGCATATAAAACTTCATAACCTGGCTTCATAAATTTTCAGGTTTATAATGTGTTGTCCCCCTTTATTCACTTTATAGTCTAGTTATACTGCCCTTCTACCTGTTTCTCATATACATCAATTTATCTCCCATTTCTATGGCTTTATATCATCCATATTCCTCATATATGAAATGGAATCCACCATAACTATCAACTATTAGAAACTCCACTATTCTTCATGTCTTAGTTCAAATACTGCCTTCTATATGGGTACCTTCCTAAGTCTCTGAAATGACTGTATCTTTCTCTTTCCCCCTAAAATTTTCTTATGACATATGAGAGACATGGACTGTGCAAAGTCATGGTCACAAGAATTGGAATAGAATGTATGAGGAATAGTTAGAAGATCAGACTAGTCAAAACTTATGTATATATGCACATAGATAGATAATATATTTGTTTATGTATGTTGTACATGAATTCTATAGATAAATTTTCACATATTCACATTATATATATGTCATATGCATGTGTATGTACAAACATGCGCACATGCATATACAAGAAACTATTTTGTTTTTGTCTTTATACTACCAGCGCTTAGGTCATAATCACACAGTTAACAAGTATCTTAAGTAAAAGAAATCAAGGTTCCTAAACTCAGGACCAACATGGTTTAAATTGTGTGGTGATACCACTAGATTTTGTTATCCCGCTTCCTTTCCTTTCCTACAAATATCCTAGTTGCGAACATTCCAGACCCAATTTAGCAGAGATGGTTGGATAGCTGAGATCATTAATCATCCTACTTTCTAATACTGCCAAAAAGTTAGCAGTCAGAGCAAAAGCAATTAAAAGAGTGTACTGATATCTTTCCAAGATGTAATATTTTTTGCTTTGTTTTGTTTTTAATTTAAGGGGGAGAACCTACCAAGTCCAAATAGTCAAGTCAATCTAAGTTTTATTATCTATGCCATATTCCACTAGATGTTTTGTTTTTACCCCTTAAGCAATAATATTGCAGTTTTTGTATAATTCTAGTCCTTAAATTCATTCAACAAATAAAATATACTCAATCCTAAGGTGACTTTTTGAATCACTCTGGGCTATTTAATAAATTCTCTATTATGTGAAACCCAACTAATAAGATATTCTGCCATTTTCTTTAAGAATATACTACATATATATATATGTGTGTGTGTGTGTGTGCATATATGTGCATATATGTGTATATATATATATATATATATATATATATATATATGCCCAAAAGGTACTTCATAGGACTATTAAGCTGGGGGATATTAAAAATTATACAATAAATATCCCAAGCATTACAGAAAAAAAATATTGTGGAAAGTACATTACCAGAAGACAAAGATTTGAGAGTCAGATACTTATTCTTATCTGTATCACCATAGGCAGGTTATTCTCTAGTTGTATTTTCCTCATCTGTGAAAGAATGATAATATATGTATATATGTATTTAAAATACCTGTCTCAGTGGGTCATTGAGAAGAAAGCACTTTGTCAACACTGAAGTCCTAAGTAAATTTGAACTCTTGTTATTACAGAGAAAAATGTGTAAATAAGAATCCACAATTTCCATTTCAGAAGAGAAAATTAAGGCCCAGGAAAGTAATTTTCCTAATATCACATACTCAATAGCACCTGACTCTGAGGCTAGTGTTCTATTACATAAAAATTCCTGTGACATATTTTTAAAAAAGTCAACAAAACTAAGTTGCAAGGTAATTCAAGGGGCAGAAACAGTGTAAATCTGTTACAATTATGCAAATGTTCAATGAAAATTCATATCAAACTGATGCACCATTGCTGGGATTGTGAAAATTCCATTCTGGAAAGCAATTTGGAACTGTGTTCAAAGGGCTATGAAACTGTTCATAATCTTTGACCCAGCAATATAGTTACTAGGTCTGTATCCCAAAAACATTAAAAAGGGAGAGGGAAAGGAAGGACCTATCTGTACAGAGACATTTATTATAATGACTCTTTTATGGTGCCAAAAAAAATTGAAATTGTAGTAATGCCTATAAAGTGGGAAATAGTTGAACAAATTATGGTACAAAATAGTAATGGAATAATATTGTGTTATAAAAAGTGACAAGCAGGATAATTTCAGAAAAACTTGGAAGGATTTACATGGAGTGAGTAAAATCAGGAGAACATTGTACCCAGTAACTACAATACTGGACAATAAACATCTGTGAATGACTCAGCTATTCTCAGCAATGGAATGAGTCAAAACAATCCCAAAGGGCTCATGAGGAAAAGTAGTGTCCCCTCAAGAGAAATAGGTGACAGAGTCTGAATGCAGTTCAGAGAATACTATTTTTCACTTTTCTTTCTTTCTTTCTTTCTTTCTTTTTCTTTCTTTCACCCTCTCTTTCTTCCTTTCTTTTTTCTTTTTTTGAGTTTTCTTCCACAAAATGACTAATATGGAACTACGTTTTACATGATTGCACATATATAGCCTTTATCAAATTGCTTACTGTTTCAGGGAGGGGAAGAGGAGTAAGGGAGAGAATTTAGAAGTCAAATTTTTAAAAAATGAATGCTGAATTGAAAAAGAGAAAAAGGAAAAAAGAAAAAGAAATTTAAATAACATTATTACATATTTGAAAGCAATAGCAAGTTGTATATATTAGATGACCAGTTTCACGTACAATCAACTTTTTTATTATGCTATGTAATGGAAATTTTTTTACTATAAAATGTGGGAAACAAGGAAGTACTGTTTTCCACATTTCTGGGTAATAACGGTTGTGACCTATGACCTAGCATGGTCAGGTTAGAAGTCAGAAACTAACCTGCGCAGATTCGATTAGCTGTGTGAGGAAAAACCTATCAAAGAGAAGAATAAAAAGTCATATGGCCAGGGGTCACAGGAGATCTAAAGCTCAGAAAACAGTATAAGAAGTTCCATTTTTATGAACATGTTGTAGTGTTCTTATAACCTTTACTGGGGAGGCTACTCATCCATTAATGGACATAAAGATTAATAAAAGCTTTCCTGTTTTCACAAGTATTGTTCATTGTTTAAGGTGAGCATGTTTCTCACAGTTGGGGCTTGTTATGTTTCTCACATAAAATAAATGTTAAAAAGTGAATGCTAAAAATTGTACACAATTGGGGAAAGTAATATATTATTTGAAAAATTAATATCCAAGAAGATGGTCTGATTCATGAAAGATGGCTTTATGCTCATTTCACTGAAATAATACTTTAGACAATTCATGATACAGGTTGTCAAAAAAGTATTAGTTTGGTTTTAATATTATTAGCTTAAAACTGCACTGAGAACCCTGAGATCCCATTTATAAAGTAGTAAACATAGGTTATAGAAATCAGTTCAAAAACAAAGATTAAAACAAAGGTTTTCTTCACAAATCCCAAGCCAACTTCATATCAAAACAACTGACCAAACATCCCAGTTATATAAGGCTTCACTGAATGTTATGTTGTTCCATTTTCCTCTACTAGTCTAGATAGATAGATAGCCTACCCTATGCATGTATTTATGTTTATAAACATAAATACATGCATATATAGTGCATAAAGAATGTTTAATAACTTTTTAACTATTATTAAAGGAAATATTGCTCTTCTCTATTACTAATTATTTAGACTCATCCCAGTTCCAAAGAAAGAAATGTCTACAACATTAGTAGACAGCAGTTTCCTGACTAGCTGGATTTCTAATAATCTTGAGGCACACAGCACAAAGAAAGGAAACATCAGGCTTAGTGAGAACTGTACCCTAAACATTAGAAAAGTTGATTTTCAAAATCTTAGACAAAATAATAGGCATAATTCTATGGCTAGGACTATGAAAATGAAGGAAGAGGGAGGGAGGGAAAGAGGAAGGAAGGAAGAAAGAAAGGGAAGGAACAAGGGAAGAAGGGATGGAGGGAAAGAGGAGGGGGAGATGGAAAGAGAGACAGACAAAGACAGAGACAGGGAGACAGAGAAAGAGACATGGACAGCGAGAAGGGGAAAGGGGGTGAGGGGAGGTGGGGTCAGGGAGAAGGAGAGTGAGGAGAGAGGGCAAGGGGGAGAGGAGGAAAGGGAAAGAAAAGGAAAGGAGAGGGAAGGAAGGAAAGAAGGAAGGAAGGAAGGAAGGAAGGAAGGAAGGAAGGAAATAATTCTAAAAATACAAACAATAACAAAAGAAAGTGAAAAGGACATAGAAATCAGTGTAGCTACATGGGGAGTTCTCTCATCAGTTCAGATTTTAAAATGACAAGTACAAACAACAAAGAGCAGAACATAATTAAAGATGAATACAAAAGAACAATGCAAATGTTAAAAATACTGTTAGGAAGAGTAGAAACCAGGATGAGTTGAAGAGAAAGAAAATACACCGACAACTAAATATATACTAGAATAATCATTAATATGTCAAAATATTATAAATGAATAGAATTGCCACCTGCTAAGAAAGAGATGAAGGACATAGAAACTTAAATAAGATGTGGGTCCTGTATTCAACACACACACGTATACATATGTATTTGTACATATGTACTCCAGACATATATGTTTATATATACAACACTCATATACACATATCCTTTAGTTAATACATTTTGCTGTAATATTTTTATAGTTGATACATCTGTTGATATATTTACCTAAGATTATACAAAATATGTAGCATAATATATAATATTATATATGATGTGAGATAATATAAGATATAATGTGATGTGACGTAATGTGATGGGATGTAATATAATACAGATCTCTTGAACAAATAGAAAAGGAAGATATAAGGAGGTCTCCTGCATGGTGAAGGAAAAGAAGGGAAAAATGTTCCTCAATTTTTTTGACTTCCATTTTCTAATAGTGAAAATGACTTTTTGATGAGACAGCCAACATTTGTCCAGCATTTTAAAGTTTACAAAGTGCTTTACTTGTATTATCTTATTTAAATTTGAAAGGGAAAAAATGCAACAAAAAGAAAAAAGAAAACCTCATCATCTTAAATGGTTCAAATTTCTAGGTGCAAGTAAATTTCATGTTAAAACCTAGTAAAATAAGGAATGATAATGGGAAAATAACGCAATGAGTTACTCCATCAGATAATAATAGACATAGTTGAGAGCATTTATTTATTTTAAAGTTTCATTGGTAATTCATGTTTTCTAACCCATTAGGATATCATGATATAGGAATAGAGCATCCTAGATTCAAAACTGCATGGGACCTTGAAGGTCCTCTAATTCATGCCCTACTCCTTTAATTTAAAAAATGAACAAAGGAAATTTGAGCCCAGAGAAGATGAGTTAATTTCATTCCTGATCCCCTGCCTCCAGAGATAATGTTTGTCTCACTGGAAATGGATCAAGAACCTCTTACATTCAGTGGTCTGATGATGAAACTGAAAACTGTACAGTATCTGATGGCTGATACTGCATTCTGGTCTATCAAAAAAGAGAGAAGTCCATTTAATCACTTTTTTTTATTTTTTAAGAAGCAAGGTAGGTTGTTACAATTAATCTGGATTTGGCTAATTTTAGTGTTGTTTTTGTTCACATTAGTTTAGTCACATATGTATTGCTGTGCTGATTCTGCTGATTTACTCAGTGTCAATTCATAGAAGTTTTTCAGTGTTTCTCTGAACTCCTGAGTCACCATTTCCTATGGCAAAATAGTATTCTATAGTTTTTATATGCCACAATTCACCATCTTTCTCCAATCAATCAACACTTTGTTTCCAATTCTAACAGCCATAAAACTTTTGCTATGAATTTTTCAGTATATAGGGGGCCTTTCTGTTTATAAATTCATGGGACATATTTCCAGTTGCATGGGTTGCTAATTAAAAAACCGTACATAGCTAGATGACTTTTCTGATAAAATTCTAGTTTAGTTTTTCAGAATGTCTGCACTCACTCCTATCTCCAAAGAATCATTTTCCCATAACCCATCTAACACTGATTATTTTCACCGGAATTATTTCATCAAAAATTGGACGAACATCTATCCATGACACCATGGATAGCATGAAGGATTTGTCAAATGGGGACAGAAATTAGCCTGATAATTTTAAAGTGCTTTCCAGATCTTAGATACAATAATTCTATGACATATTATGGAACCATGAGAAATAGGTAATAGAATTATCACTATGGGAAATCAGATTACCCCCATCCTAAAAGAAGCATTTATTATAAATCCTTGTGGAGTTTTATGTTCTCAGTCAGCCAACAAATATTTATAATTAGTTAGTATGTGTAAGGCACTCTGTTATAGGCTGGGGAAACAAAAAAGGCATCCCATCGAAGTGAGTATTTTTCAATATCCACAATTATGTCAGTAGAATGGTTAATGCTGAAAGTGGTTCAACTGTTTCAAATTTAAGTGCATTACTTCATTACACTTGATTTTGGATTAACAAGTGTGTATATATGAAGCACCTGGTGTGTGCAATGCAATATTTGAGTATTGAAGGATACCAAAACTTAAATAAGCTATGGTTTCTATACATGAGGAGCCTGTAATTTAGTAATTAGGATGTGAGAGATGCAAATATAATACAATTCATAACGTAAGTAGATAAGGGAGTATAAAATGCCAGAAGTCCAAAGGAGGGACAAAGCACTTTCATCTGTGGGGTAGTGATGTGGGGGGTTGTGCTGGGGAATTCAGTCAGTGTTTCAGTCAATAAGAAATTGTTAAAGACCTGTTTTGTATTAAGCACTATTCTAAGAATTGGGGATATAAAGGTTCAGGGAAAGTTTCATGGAGCGTATACCAGAACATAAAATAAATTGCTCTAGGTTTAAAAAAGAAAAAAATGTTAGTGGGCAATATAAATATTAATAAGAGAAAGATCCACAATCAAATTACACTTTTCCAAGGTATTTGATTTCACTATTTTGAAATGTTTCTCTTTGACCTTGAAAGATATAGAAAATACTGGCAAAAATTTTTATCGGGAGTAATAGACTTTTTGACACTATTCTCCAGGTTGAGTAACAAGGTTAATAAACCAAATTTGGGTTTTGTTGTATAATACCTGGGAAATGATAGATTTAAGGGGAAAAAAAAACAAACAATGGGATTTGATTGAATGCTTGTATTTGTAAGACTGAATTTCCAAAAAGATTTCAGTGAATTTTCTGCACTCAAATGAACAGAATTCAGATCTAGAAGGAACTCTTATAGATATAGGTCATTTACATCAATTCTTTTATTTTAGACATCTCAGATTCAGAGAAGTTAAATGACTTGTAAAGACAACATATGTAGGCAGCAGTAGAGTACTGATTTAAATCTAGGTCTACTGATTGTGCTACTTACCCTCAAGAAAGGCATCAGTATAATGTTTTAAAATATATAATGTCATCCTAGAATGTCACCATAGTGATATACAAAATGATATATATGAATATAATTGATTCAATTTGAGAAATAAATGAATTATAAAAAATGCATTCGTTGCTGATTTCAGAAATGGCTTTTATGAAAGTATTCCATTTGGGGATGTATTTTTACCCTTAGATCAGATGATTTCAAAGGTCTTTATCATAGATCACAGAAAGCTTTAGAAACTTTTTTTGAGAACATATGACCCTATTATCATTTTCTAACTTTTAAGTTCATATAGTATATACACAGCTGCAATCTGAGCCAAAATATCTTTCCTCTCTTCACAGGAAGGAAAAAGGACAGAGAATGCACCAGTATACACTTCATAATGGCAAGGTGCATTAAAAAAAAAGAAACTTTAAAGCGCTCCTTTATATAAATACATGGATTATGTCCGTGGACTAAGGAAGTCTGTGAAATAATTTATTTTTTCCAAAACAAATTTTATTTTAACTAACATCAAGGTTTAGAAGTTTCAAATATATGAAACAGAACAAAAGAAAACTATGAAAGTTTAAAAAAAGCATTGGAAATGTAATAGTCTTATGCTTGTACTGTTGACATTGTTAAAACAAAAGAAAATAGGAAATAAAAAATGATTATGTGACATTAAAATGTGTAGCAAGAAAATAATAGTTTTTGCTTCCATTATGTATTTTGACCTTCTTTTCTTTTTATTCAACCTGATTTTAGACTTGGTGTTTTTTTTTATTTAACTGTTTGCAGTGATCATGTGGTCTTTTGGTTTTCTTTCTTTAACCTGGATTTACAATCCCCCTTATAATCTTTGCCTAGAATATATTTCCCTTGATGATTTTTATTACATTACAAACTGTAAAACTAATAAATCAAATTGTGAATGTTAAATGTTCAAAATTTTTCCTTTTCTGACTTTAGAAGTTCTTTATGTCTTAAAACAAGGTAATTTTGGACAAAATTTGCATGTGCATTTGAAAAATAAAGGAAATTTCTGTCATTTAATTCAAGCTACCTAGTTATCGGATCTTGTTTTCATCAACATTGTCTTCACCAGTTTTATTTCCTTTGGAATCTTTATTCAAATTGTTGCATTCTACAAGTGAACTATTCAAGACTCCTATGATACTTTCTTTTCTGAAAACCAATTTTTTTTTACAATCCAGTTAATAATTTGAAATTATGTTTCAATGAAATTAGATGTAAATCAATTTGATAGTGAAAGTCTCTCTGTATCAATGATACATTGTATAATGGTACTATTATAAATATTTGCCATGCTTATCTCTTAATATTTTCTTATTTAAATTCATGTAAGTCTGAATAGTGTCAATGCAATTTCAGATTTTCTGGAGTTAACTAGAGGGAAATTATATTTAATTCTACATTTTTTCTTTCTCTCTATGTTACTATTTTAGGTGCATTTTCTATAGAAAAAATATCACTGTGCTGAGTTCTTTAATTCATTTTTATAACTTTTTTCTGTTTATTGGTGATTTCAATTTATTTGTGCACCAGGTTATTTTTTTTTACCTTTACCATAAGTCCCTTTGAAACATCCTATTTTAACTGTTGGCTAAACTCAGATGCATATTCAGATTCATAAACCTAATTTTTTTTTTTGTCTTCCATTTTATTCAGTGAAGATAACCAAGTACTAAAGAAGTCTGTTAGGGGCCAGAGCTCCTTCCATGTTCCTCCCTGAGGGTGGTCCCATCACCCGAAGGCGGGTTAATACCCGGGGCGTCTTCCAGGATCCTCAGGGGGCCACGGTTCAGAGCTTGGCCCCTAACAGACTTCTTTAGTACTTGGTTATCTTGACTGAATAAAATGGGAGACAAAAATATATTAGATTTATGAATCACCGGGGCCTAGTAGCCAGGCGAAGGCCCGGGGCTAGCCCCGTGCAGAAGTCTTGTTTCTAAATCCCTATAATCTCCCAGTTCTGCCCTTTCATCTCCAATCACACACCCAACCACTCTGAAACAGGACATCATCACCTCTTGATTGAATAACTGTAATAGCTTCCTAATTGGTTGTTTTGCTTTTAATCTCTCATCATTCATTCTTAGAATGTCATTGCTCCTGTGTATGAACAACTTAATTCACCTGAGCACAGTATTTGAGTTAGATGAAAATATGATAAAAAATGTCTATTACTCTACTACTATAAGTCTTCCTCCATGTGACTATAAAGGGCATAACGATCATTCATGAAAAATGCATGAAGCTTATCATTACAATAAAGTTTCCCAGTATGTGGGGGAGGGGTGGAGAGAAGGAAGGGGAAATGTTTACTCCATTTCATGGTTCTCCACTACTAACAAACTCATGTTTTATGTGAATTCAAGTATTTGAACTGAAAAAAAAATGTCAACTATGTAACCACAAAAAGCAGCCATAAAGAGCATGTGCAAATACAATATACAGGAAATTTGAGTATATTCCTAGCATCTAGGGAAAATTGGGAAAATCCCTCCCTTTCCCTACCCTTATCTATTTCATCTTTGGGAACCATGTAGTTTACTTTCTTTATAACATATAAATGCTATGAATTTGCACATTTTTCAAAGAAGGATAGGAGAAAAAATGTTTTTAATGCTTTTTTAATCTCTGTTTTACCAACCCTCCACTCCTAGCCCCTAAATTATGGAAAGTTGTCCCTGTGACTTTATAAAAATCTATTGTATTCAAAATCATAGAATAAATAAATGATATTAACTTAAACTGAGACCACAGATTTTTCTTTGAGATGAACTGTATTTCTCATGTATCAGCTAAAATAAATTGCATATATCAGATAAGTTAAAAAACTATCCAAGTTTAAAGGAGTGGGGTGCAGATTGACTGAAAGCAGTTAGTATGAATTGAATTCTGTTTTTTAAAGGTGCAATTCTCATAATATTATTTTATTTAGATATGCTTGTCTTAAATACAGAGAGAGAGAGAGAATGAATAAAATGACCATAAAAAAAAAGGAAAAGACAAATGGTACTGTAATTAAAAGTGCATTTAAGGGGTTTAATCAATGAAATTATATAACTAACATCATGGGCACTGTGTACAATGAGAAAATTATACTGTTAGTTCTATAAGATTATATTATGAAAAGTACTCAGAGTTACCTACAATTGCTATGTACAAGTGACCTTGATTTACAATCCATCCATTTCATTACACACTAAAAAGTAACTAATTTAGATGTATTACTTTCTAAACAATAGCTTAACATATGACTAAACTGACTTCTTTCTCAAATGGACATATTGCAACAACCTTGGGGGAAGAAAGATCCATGCTAATGGGCTTTTTATTATGCAATACCTCACAATTTACTTTTATACACTACCCTTCAGTTATCTTACCCAAAATACTTTGTAGAGAGCTAATCATAAGGCAGAAGAGTGAGGTGTTAAGTTTTACCTCAGGATTGGTGGCATTGAGAAAGCTAAAATAGAATAAAGGTCTTGAGTGAGATGGCTAGAAAAGATAAGTCAGAGGACAAGACAGAGATTAAGATATTAGTGGAATAGAATATTTAATTACAGAGGAAATGTGAATTACTTTCACTGAGCTGTGAACATTTGAACTGATTTAAATAGATTCTGAGGTGAAGGCACAAGGTAGACTTTGAAGGTGTTAATAAAAGTGTTGATTTGATTCTGTTTCATTGAGTGAGTAGCAGATGCCTGAGATGTGAAGGCCAATGTGATCAGGACCTTTCAAAGTTCACAATGAAATGATTTAGTAAAACTCTTTTGAAAATCAAATGCAGAGGAAGATTGAAACTGTAAAAGTTTTAGAGAGAAGGTCATTTGCAGAGATCAAGGTAAGGGCATTGGAATATAGAGAATATAAATCTAAATCTGTTCTGGTTAATCTTTGGACAATTTTCAAACTCTATTTGCATTGTGTTACAAGAGAGGTATACCAGAAGAATGGATAGGAGACCAAATCTGAAGTTAGTAATACCTAGGTTTAAGCCATCCCTCTATCATGTACTAATTGAGGCTTGTGGGTTACCATCACCCTGGTTTAGCCAGTTGCCAAGTCACTTTTACCAGGATATGAGTGCTGCACATGCTACAGCTTCTTGGAGCAACAGGTGAGAGCTAGGTGAAAGGTGGATACAAAAGGTGGATGAGCAGCCTTGAAAAGTACTCAGCAAACCCTCACACTGAAGGTGTCAGTCCTTCCTGAACACCCTATGCATCCAACTTTCATTTTATAGTCATATGTTTATAGTCATTTAACTAGTCAATGATAGGGATACAATTCATAACCTCATCTTTCCCTGGTTCTAAGCTGTAGCCATTAAATAATTCTGTCTCCCACAGAGAACTGAGGGAAACTAAATCTCAGAAAGCCACTAACTAAGAGTTTTAGGGAGTTAGTAGTAGTGTATAGAACAATAGTCCATAATTTAGGGGTAAATTAAATTGGTTAGTATTCTAATATAGGTCAGTGTTTAACATGTAGAAAAGGGAAGTGGCTTGAAATGGAAAAGTTAGTTGAACTAACGGAGAAAAAAAAGCCAAGCTCTATGTTGTCCAATATATTAAGAGTTAACACATCCTTTTAATTCCATATTGCATTGGAACATTTTTGGTGAAGCTGCCATGAACTTGAGAAACCATGGGTCTCAATTACCTATGAACTGGTTACTGTATATGTTAGCTCTCAATTAAAATTAAACCATTTTTGACTCCACCTCTGAGCTTTTAGAAGGAATAGTCTAATGTTAACAGAAGATTTATTGCTGTTTGTAGAAAGTCCAGTTAAGTCCACAAATTTCTTTTAACTGACAGATCCTCCCTACTACTATTTTTTCCTCTATAATTACCTGTCAAATGGCTTTTAGAACATACATTCATGTGTACTGTGGTAATTGCTGTGTATAGAGGTTATTACAAACATTAATGACTTTTGTTTAAATATCAACTATTAGATTTTTCTTAGTGTTTTTCTTTTATTATCTTGTAACTTAATTCCCTGCAGCTGAAGGTAATGGATTAGAGAGAGACCCTGGTGGAATTGTGGTGGAATTATTTGATAGGACCTCTACACTACTGAGAAAAACTCACAGCCTAAGAGAATAACCATGAAGCCCACTTAGAATAACAGAATCATGCAGCTTTTTGAGATGGAAGGGACCTTAGAGATTATCTAGTTCAACTACTATGCATTACCTACAAAAATACGGAGACCTTAATAGGCTAAGGAGGTTTTCCACCTTGTTCTACTTAATGTTATAGTCAGCCTTCTGTGTTTATAGTCATTATCTTCTCTACTTTATATGTGATTAAGGGATTTCAGAAGCAGCCCTTTCAGCAAGATGAGGGAAAGAGATTTAGACAGAGACTGATAAATATGCATGTGTTTAATCTGTGCTTCCAAAGAATTCTGTTTTTCCCTATGCTTGACCTAATCTGTTTACCCTAAGATGGAAAAGAAAGGAAAGAAGGAAATAAGGTAGGAAGGAAGGAAGGAGGGAAGGAAGGAAGGAAGGAGGGAAAAGATACCAATTCCTATTTTCTAGCTCAGTAGGAAACCCCATGACCCTCCAACTTGAGAGGACCATCTAGAAACTGTTGACTTCTAGAAGGAATTCTTTTAGTATTAGCTACTTAAGTTATGACCAAGTCACCTCACTAGGCCTCAGTAAATGGGTCATTAAGACAGAAGAGACAAAGCATACTTCTTGGGCCATTTTCTTCAAGTTTGTCCATTAAATTGCTTCATATTTTATCAGTAAACCCAATTATCAATCAATTTATTGTTAGGCTTTACCTCAAACCCTTGTGTATATGGGACAACTCTCACCCCTGAACTTCAGGTAGTATAATTTAAAAGATACTCTGTGTCATGATATCTTTACCATGTGAGTGGATTGCAGAAATAAATCTCAGTAAATTGGGTCTAAACTGAATAGAAGAAAATGATGCTACACAGGAAATGCAGCATGGGTTGTTGAAGGGAATTAGTCATAATCTGAGGGACTTAGATAAAACAATAAGCCAGTATAGAATCTGGTAATTATTTCATTTTTCCTTAATGTCTTTTATTTTTTCCAATTACATATAGAAATAGTTTTCAACATTCATTTTATAAAGTTTTGAGCTCCAAATTCCTTCCTTCCCTCTCTCTAAGACAGCAAGCAATCTTATATAGGTTATAAATGTACAATCATGTTAAACATATTGCCGTATTAGTCATGTTGAAAAAGAGGAATCAGCAAAAATGGAAAAACCATGCAAAAGAAAAAAACTAGAAAAGGAACAAAAAAAATTTAAAATAGTAGTCCTATATTTGCATTCAGTCTCCATAGTTCTCTCTCTGAATGTAGTTAGCATTTTCCCTCATGTCTTTAGGAATTATCTTATATCATTGTGTTGCTGAGAAGAGCTAAGTCTATTAAAGCTGGTCATCATACAATGTTGCTGTCACAGTGTACAATGTTTTCCTGGTTCTGCTCGCTTCACTCAGTATCAGTGCATGTAATGAGCTTTTTCTGAAATCTGTCTGCTTCTCATTCCATGTAGAATAATAGTTTTCCATTGCATTCATATATCACAATTTGCTCAGCAGTTCTCAGTTGATGGGCCATTTCCAACTCTTTGCCACCACAAAAAGAGCTGCTCTAAATATTTTTTACATGTTGGTCTTTCTCTCTTTCATGATCTCTTTGTGATACCAACATAGTAGTACTATTGCTGAATCAGAGTATGCACAGATTTATTGCACTTTGAGCATAGTTCCAAAATTGCTCTCCAGAATAGTTGGATAAGTTCACAACTCCGCCAACAATGCATTTGCGTGATATCTGGAATTTTAATAGCCAACTAGCCTAGTGATAAAATGGCTTCAGTCAAGATTCTGAGAGGGAATTGTTTCAGGGAAGGGAGAAAGAGAAGGGAGCCAGCATCTTTATCATACTCATTTGATAAGAGGAAAATTTTATGACCTTAAGGAAGTTAAAAGATTTTGACTTCCTATAAGCATTTTTTTGCAGTATACACAGAATTTGTGGCCAAAGGCAACATTTTCTTGGGGACCAGAAAAATAGGTTAAGAACAAATGAGACTCCCCGAGAAAAAGTAGCTTCAGGACCCTACAACTCTTATAGCCCAGAAGAGGGCTACACCCCTAAAGAGAACTGCATATTGTTCTTACTATATCTCACTAATAAATTCTTTCATCTTGTAGAAATTAATTAATTCTAACATGGCAATTGATAATCACTGAGTGGGAGCATTCTGTGTAGGTGGTTGAGAGTGACAGTACAGAAACATACTTGTAGTTATGGAGAAGAAAACAACTACCTCTGTGCACATGGTCGGCCAGTGGGAATGGGGGTTGGAAGAGGAAGATCAGAAGGGGTAGGATACTTGAAATTTCCTAACCTTACTTATAGAGTTGGCATTTGAAACCATTTGAATTCAGGAAAAACCTGACAGCTGGAGGAAATAATGAAATATTAAGACATAAAAGCAGTTTTTATATAGAAAAAGATATTAAATTTCTATGTATAGCTAACATCCAAGTATCCCTTATAAAATTTGGGGAGTAAGAAATGAAATTAAAGATGTAACTCAGAGGTCATAAAAACAAGGTCTTTGGGTTATCATTAGTCAATTTTGCTAAGCAAAGCACCTACCTCGACATTTTTTGCTTACAAAATGGGGATAAAAATTGAACTACCTAGCTTGTAAAATCATTTGAGGCAAAAGGACTTTGTTTTAAAATTTTGAGGGGAGTATGTGGGATCATATTGTCAGTGAGAGGAGTACAACTTCCTATAAGGTTAAACTTCTTAGTGATCAGAGATTGTCAAAGATGGAGGAGACTTCCCTGGGAGGCAGTGAGTTCCATGTCACTGAAATTCTTCAAGCTCATATTGGTTGACCACTTGTTAAGGATAACATAATGAGATTTATACTTTCATAGTTTTTCTATGATCTATGGCATAGATACTGAACCAGAAGAAACTCTAAGTCATGTCATATGATCCACCTTTTTTCATTCAATTTTTGTCTTTTAAAATTAATTTTATCGCTAGATTTTGTTTTTATATCACCTACATTTTCCACGGCTACATATCCTCCTCCCCTACAAAGAGCGAGAGAGAGAGAAAGAGAGAGAAAGAGAGAGAGAGACAGAGAGAGAGAGAGAGAGAGAGAGAGAGAGAGAGA
>CM053770.1:77974094-77999317 GCA_028658325.1 Potorous gilbertii
AGTCATGTCATATGATCCACCTTTTTTCATTCAATTTTTGTCTTTTAAAATTAATTTTATCGCTAGATTTTGTTTTTATATCACCTACATTTTCCACGGCTACATATCCTCCTCCCCTACAAAGAGCGAGAGAGAGAGAAAGAGAGAGAAAGAGAGAGAGAGACAGAGAGAGAGAGAGAGAGAGAGAGAGAGAGAGAGAGAGAGAGAGGAGACCGGGAGAGAGACAGAGAGAGGGAGAGAGAGAGAGAGAGATCGTGAACCAGTGTTGAGATAAGACTGGGTTGATGGATTAGGGGTCTCTTGTTCATAACCATGCATCTTAAAAAGGTAACATATGTCCATGCCTCTCATTCCTCATGAGTCAATTAATTCTCTTTGCTTTACAAACTAATAGAGTTGTCCACATCACTGTACTGATATTAAGAGAGAGGGGAAGAGAGGGGGAGGGAGAAAGAGAGAGAGAGAGAGAGAGAGAGAGAGAGAGAGAGAGACATTACCTAGGGAAGTAAATAATTTCATCTACCTGAGTTCAAGGAGAATGTAAGAAGCAAAAAAAACTAGAAGTGAAGCAAAAGAAATGAACTCTGAGATCCCTTTCACTTCTGAGTTTCTCTGATTCTCACACTGCTATATGTTCTCTAACACTCTGTTAGTAGTTTGCTAAAAGCTCCAAATCTTTTTTTTTTTTTTGCACTCTCATCTAGCCATGCCTTCCACATCCCATACTTGAATAGGTGATTTATTTCCTGAGCTTATTCATAAGATTTTAAATTTGTATCTTGTAAATTTCACATTAGATCCAGAATATTTAAATAACCTTATTCAATGGAGTGGGTATTGCTGTCTTCATTTTACAAATGAGAAAATGAGGCCCAAGAGATTAAATGACTTGTCCAAGGTTACCTGACCAGGAAGCAAGAGATTGTGAACCAAAGCACAGCTGTAATGACTCTAGTACAATTTCCTTTCCAATATATGGTGCACTTTATCTTATTGTTTTGCATTGTTCCCATTAGAACATAGGTAAAAGGAATATACTGTGTTACAGATAACTGAGTAATATGCTTAAATATAGATATATCATGGTTTTTGTCTTGGTGGCTTTTTTAAGTACCCTTCTATCCCTATGACATTTTCTTTTTCTCTAGGGATGAATTTCCTCAAGTAAAATAACAGGAACTAATTGGCAAGCTGTGGAGTGGGCAAATTGGGAATGATTGAGAGTGTTGTCAGATCATCCCACTAATAGCCATCAACTGACAGAAGACAGCCCCAATGGCAACTAAAAGACTTGATCCATATTTGACTTAAGACAAAAATCTAAAATTATCTGTGTGTTTAACTTGGGCCTGCTTTAGCATTCCCATTTAAACACAAATGGCGGCATAAACATGCTGTCTTTGAGAGCTACTCTTACCAGTGAGGCACTTAACATGCAAATCTATGACATAAATTTAGTTTACAAATGGCATTGTGCAAAGATTACTGCTACATCTCATACTCTAGTCAGAATCTATGTGAAAAGGATAACTAGTTGGAGAAATAACAATAATTCATGAAGAAAACTGACAAAAGCCCATAAGCTTAGCAGAGTTGCTTCACTTTTTGAGAGTGCATAAGCCCTTTATACAGATATATTCTTTGGATGGGTGACAGTTTTACTGGAGTAAAGAATGGACAAAAAACAAAGGGCTTTAGGCAAGCAAAACAAAATCAGACACAGTTGAAAAGTCTCCCTTTGCGCTGTTCCAGCAGGCTACTAAGAGGAAGGCCAGATAAGAGCACTGAGCCTGAAGTCAAGAAGAACCAACGCTCAGATATTTACTACCTGTGTGACCCAGGGCAAGTCACTGACCTTCTGACTCAGTTTCCTCAAATATAAAATAGGGATTTTAGTAACACCTTTTTTCCATGGTTATTATGAGGATCAAGGGAGATCTTTGTAAAAAGCACCTAACATAGTGCTTGAAACACATAATATATATACTTGTTTCCTCCCTCCCTCCCTTCTACTGTCCTTCTTCCATCTTCCTTTCTTCCCTCCCTCCCTCTTTTCCTTCCCTACATTCTTTCTTCCCTCCCTTCCTTTTCTTCCAACTTCCTTCTTTCCTGCTTGCATGCCTTCCTTCTTACTTTCCTTCTGTCTGTCTTCCTTCTCTTCCTCTCTCCTTTCTTCCTTCTTTCTCCATTGTTTCTTCCCTCGATTCAGCCTTCCCTCCCTTCCCCTTCCTTCTCTTATTTCATCCCTCTTTCCTTCTTTCTTGCTTGCATATCTGCCTTCTTGCTTTACTTCTTTCTTCCTTCTCTCTCTTCTTACTTTTTTCCTTTTTTTCCTCCCTTCCTTCCTTCTTTTCTTTCTCCTTTCCTTTCTATTTCCAAATCCCTGTAAGGATAAACAACTCTGTACAGGAAGAGGATATACAGAAGAAATGACTGGACTTGTAACTGTATTAATATAGGAAATTCCATGGTGAGGAAACTCCCTCTCCTAATGCAGTCAGGTTATCTTCTCTGCAATTTTTAGTCTTAGAGAGGTGAATAAAGTGTAGACGTTGAGTGATTTGCTCAGGGTCATACAGTCAGTATATGACAGAAGTGGGTCTTGCACCCTGCTCTTTTTGGATTTGAGTCCAGCTCTCTATACACTGTTCTATATATAGAACTATATACTCTGGTCTGTTCAATATTTCAGGAATGACTCCAAGTTATCATCACTTAGCTCTTCTAAAACAGGGAGAGAAAAATGTAGCACTATATAGAGAAATCATTTCTTTCTATGTTAAAAATGCCCGGAGAGACATTTTAACACATCACCTCTTTTGGATTGCACTTTGTATGTTTATAGAATGGGCTATAAATTGATTGGATATGCCTGAATTGTGGTAAGGAAAAGAAATATCACTGTAAGTGGACAGCATTTCAACTACCCAAGAAGGAAGACAATGAGGTCAGAACAAAGGCAACTTATAGAATAACTGTGAAAAGTACTTAACCACAGCAGGGCAAAGAAAGCTTCCAACATTCATTATTTCCTATTTTTCTGGAAGCAATGATAAATAACCCTGAGGGGTCAGTAGGAATGAATTTGTTCTTGCAAAAGATTTTGTAGCTAAGGATTCTGTATATATTGACAATTCCTTGGAAACTGAATTTGCTAAAAAATAAAATAAAATAAAAAAATCTAAAAAGAAACAATGTGGACCTATGCTTCTTTTTCACAAAATTTATTAGAATTTTGAGAAAATATCTAATCATGGAATTCCAGAAATAAAAGGGACCCCATAGTTCTAGTTCATTCCACTGATGAGTTTTTAAAAAGTATTTTTGTTGCTATTGTTGTTGTGTGTGTGTGTGTGTGTGTTATTTTTTAGTAGAAGTGAGAGAATGAAGTTAGGTTATTTGATACTAATTTTATGAAGTCATAAATAAGCATGACTTTAAGATGGTGGCTACTTTTTTTATACCTCTTTCCAAACAACACAAAACAAAGTTAATTTCCATTATGAAATTTAGAAATAGACAACTAAAACATACAACAAAAAGGAGTTCCTTGGAATCAAAAACTATGAAAATTGTAATGGAGAAACCTTTAGTTATTTCTTTCTGGGATTTCATATTTGCAAGAAAATCATTTGAAGATAATTCCTCATCTACTGCTGATTAGCAACTATTCTGCAGCTTACAGACTTCAAAAGTTACCTGGGACATTGGGTAGCCAGGATAACACAGCTAACAAATGTCAGGGTCGGGGCTGAGCACAGGTACTGTCACCCAACCAAACATAACTGGGCAAAGTGCTATATACCAAGTCTGGTTCTCCAGTTATCATGCCACACACCGTTGTACACCTTCTCTTGGCATAGCCTCTTCCAATTCCTAATTCTTGCTCTGGAAACTATAACCAAATCAACACTACCATTGCTGAAAAGTTCATATCAATTATTTGCCCTAAGAATTTACTCCTCATTCCTTTTGATGGGATGCTTGGGTGCCTGGGCTTGGACCTCAATTCCAATATCACATTTTTCCCTGGCCTCAAAGCACTATCCTTGGCAGCTTTTTTCCAAGCTCAAGGACATTATGCCTAAATTACTCATGAGTAGACCTCAGCAAAAAGCTTATCTCTCTCTGTGGTACAGTAACAAGCTGCCCTATAGGAATTATTAGCTTGAATTGTCTTTGTACTGACTCATAAATACATTCAGTACCCACAGGACTATCTATACCAACTCCTTTCCTCATCATATGCATCTTGGACTCTTCATTATGTATATCCTAAGCTTTAGACGTATGTATACTTTCTACATCTATCTTGTAGAACAAGACATTAATTGGTGGCAGACTGGGCAATCTTCAGTTGGCCCTGATCACTACTTAACTTAGTGATGTGGCAGACCTAAAACAACATCTTCCAACGACCTCCCCTTGAGCTTTTCCTGGTGAACTCTGTATAAAACACCTGCAGAGTAGACACAAAAAATGCATGTTCCTTTAAGAACTGACCATTTCTTAACCTCTCCTTAATTCTGCCGTGAATCACCTAGTTAGCATATTTGTCACATGTTTATCCTATATAACCTTTAACTGTACCCCTTTAAAGTTAAAGTTTCTTAAGAACCTTTGCCCACTGAAAAGCATAAAAATAATAAACCTTTGCTAACTTGACTTTAATAATGCTTGAGTCCATGAATTCATTCCAGACAACCCTTTCCTGTACTTCAGTCCTCAAGGGGTCCCTGAACCTTTCAAACCACATCATTTTTACTACCCAGATCAAAACACTTCTCCCTAACTATCACTAAAGGAATATGGCTTATTTTCTCTAATTACATTGTAAGCCTCTTGATGGCAGGGTCCGTTTGTTTTTGCATTTGTATCTCCAGTGTTAGCACAGTACAACACACAGCAAAAGTACAAAATAATTATTTCATGAATTTAATTCATTCAACAGCATATCATTTTAAAATGGATTTAAAACTGCATCGCTTGTAGAAATCAACAAAAGATACATGAAATGATCTCTCTCATCATTGTGTTTCATTAGGTTATTGACTAATATTCTGATAAACTACATTTGCAAGGTTTCCTACACACACACACACATACACATACACACACACCCCAAAACAAAATGAACAAGGCTTTTTTCTGGGTTATTATCATTTTTCTTTATTAAGCTGAAAATAATCTGCCTACCTTTTTATATCTTAACATGACAGGGTATCTGAGAGGTTTTGAGTTGGTAAAGGACAGTAATTATTTAAGGGCTGGCTCTCTAGAAGAAAAAAAGTACTTTTAACTAACTCTTAAGTTTAAATGTTTAAATTTAATCAGCACTAGTAGCATTTTCTCTGTTTCTTAGGTCTAGATAACAGCAAAAAAATGTTCCATTTGTAGCATTTGACATTTTCAAAGTGTAAATGCTCACACCAAAAAAAATAAGAATGAGCTTTTGTTAACTATTTTAACCTATACATGAAACACATTTCTGTTGGTCTGTTGCAGAAAGGGAAGGGTTACTCATTTCCTCTCCTCTGAAACCCACCTTTGAAATGGAAACATTCACAAATTTGTTTGGTCACTCCTCCCCTCCCTCCACCAGGCATACCTCATTGAGTCTTCTCCCAGCTCCACCTCTGATGAAAGATTATTCTACTTATGAATAGAGTAGAATAATAGAAAAGAGTGACCCAAAAATCCAGTCCCCCCAAAACTCCCTATCTCAACCCATAACTCGCACTCAATTGCTTTTAAAAAATTCATATTTCCCTTAATTCAAGAGAGAGAATAAAATTACTGAATCTGTGGTTTATTAACTCAGTTTTGGGAAGTTTGCAAAACATATAATTAAGATTCTCAAAGAACTCAGGATCCTTCTGTTGAGATAAAACCCTGATGATTTACAGAGAAAATCTATGCTCATTGTGCCTTTTCACTTTCATTTATATGCTTTGCCACACTGTCGCTTTCTTTAATTTCCTATTCAGAAATAATTAACTGTACAGATCAGAAGCAATTATCATTCAATAAACTTTAGTTGTCATTCAAATCAATTAAAGAAAATTTGTAAAGGTGACTAAAACCAGAAATAAACTTTGTCACAGTAACACTCTGAGAAGAGAAGAGAAAGAGGGGGAAAGAGGGAATTTCATTATATTGCTTTCCAGTAACTTACAGAGGCTATATCATCTCTTATCTTAGCAGTGAGAGTCCCCTCTATTTCTCTAGCTTCATGAAAACTGAAAAGCAGACACTGAAACTAAAGCCTGTGCTGACACAGTGATCCTCTGTCCACACTACCTTTTTTTGCTCACATTGCACAGTTCATGGAATTTTTGCACCCCGGAGTGAGAGAAAAACAACCTCTCTGTACCACTCACAGCCCCACCTCCATCTGTGGAAGACAGCAAACTGATGAATTTCCAACCTGACCACCAGAACTTCATTTTCCAGCCTGAATATGTCCTTGGCAGAGGGAGGTGACATATGTGTGTTCATATCTACATATGTGTGCACATGAATATGCATGTATGCATATATGGACCGTATACACATGTGCACTTACATGCATGCATATATCTACACATACATATGTACACATGTGTATACATTTATCTATATGCAATAGTAAAGAAATAATGTATTTAAAAAGTGGAGGAATATTATTCTGTGGAAAAGGAAATAAAAAGAATGCTTTCCTAGGTTTCTTTATAATTCCAAAAGTTCATGAGAAGTAACAAAATCAGGATTTTTCCTTTTTTCCTTTTTATTTTTTTTTTTAAGAACAGTCTACTAATTTTGTTGTCCAGCAGCATAAATTCTTCATGACCTCATTTAGGATGTTCTTGACAAAGATAAAGCAGTAGTAGTTTATTTCCTTTTTCAGCTTATTTTAGAGGTAAGGAAAGTGAGGCAAATAGGGTTAAGTGACTTGCCCAGGATCACACAGCTAATAAGTGTCTGAAGCCAAATTTGAACTCAGGAAGATCATCTTCCTTACTCCAGGCTGGATACTCTAGCCATTGTGCCACCTAACTTCCCATAATCTACTAATGTATGGATTTAAATCAGATATAAAAAAAAGCAAAAGATCTATAGAAATCTGAATGTTTCATTAAAGTAACATTTTGTTTTGTTTTTCTTCAAGGAGTTCCTTCAATATAATATTTCCACTGTTGTAAAAAGGCATGAGTTTTCAGTATGATAGCTTGTGATATTTTAATATATTCATTATAGTCCAAATTTGGGACTGAATAGACTCTAAATATAGCTTTTTATAAGGGAGGGACAGAGAGAGAGGGCAGGAAGTTAGTAAAAGGGAAAAGGGGAGGGAGGGAGATAGAAAGACAGAGAGAGAGAGAGAGAGAGAGAGAGAAGAGACAGAGAATATGTAAAAAAGTTCATAGGCGTGTGCATGTGCATGCACACATGTGTGGGTGTGCACGCATACATGTGCATGTGTGTGTGTGTGTGTTTGTGTGTGTGTGTGTGTGTGTGTGGTTCTGGCACCCAGGCAAATGATCCTTGGTTCTTGAAAACTAAACAAGAGAAACAGAGGCTAACCTCAATCCCAATAGAACATTAACTCCTTCAGAGAATGTTTCATTTTTGTCTTTGTATCCACACCATTTAGCACATTGGTTCCTGGTACATAATAAGTGCTTAATAAATGCCTTTTAAATGGACTGAATCAAAGCCAATATTGTTAAGCTTGAAAGTTCAAATAGGCTCATCAATAGTGTGTTGACCCCAAATCATCTGTTTTTCCAATGTAGTCATTCCATTAACTAAATATTTAGTAAAAAGCAAGAAGCGGGAAGGGATATCCATAGAGAGTGTACCCACAGGCAAGGAAGTATAAAACATTTTACTAATGAAACAATATTTATATAAATGGAATTGACAGAATGTCATTCATTAAGAGAACATCTTCATTTTTTTGAAGTAGTATTACATGTTTTCTTTTGATTCCTAAGTACTGAATAGGAAAAGTGGAATTACTTTGTGTAATTGAAGAAAGAAAAAAAAAGAAATAAAGAAAAGAAAGAAAGAAGGAAAGAAAGAAGGAAGGAAGGAAGGAAAGAAACAAAGAGACAGAAAGAAAACACTGAAAAAGTATTGGTTGGTCTGGAATAACATTGGAAATGTAGAAATAGGAAGGGAAGTTCCCTGAAATTTCACTATAGATCCTTGCTTTGTGGTGATGTAATGATCTTTTTTTTTCTTCTTCTAATTTTCTTCCTTAATAATTGGCATAATTGAAAGATTTGGAGTCAGAAAAACCAATGTCTCAGACATTCACTATTTTGGTGACCCTGGGAAATTCACTAAATGACTCTAAACCTCAGGTTCACTGACCTGCAAAATGGAGATAGTAAAAGCAAACATCTCACAGATCTGTTATGTTGATCAAATGCGATAATGTACACTATGCAAATTTTAAAGCCTATATACAGATTAATCAGTTGGCAGGCTTTTATTGATTAAGTACCTACTATGTGCCAGGAACTATTTCAAACAGAAGGGATATAAAGAAAGGCCAAACCAGTCCCTGTTCTTAGGTAGCTTATTTTCTAGTGGATGAAATAGTATGTAAATAACTGTATATGCATGATACTTGTTTTTGTTGTATTCACTCTTCGTTACCGAAGAAGATCATGCCACCAAGAAGTGATGACATGACTTGCACTTGACTTTGTTTTGAGGGAGGGAGGACTATGCAAAGTCACCAGCCTCACTTTCTCAATACTTATGGAGAAGATGGACTATAATGTAAACGTAAGTTAAAGAAGACAATGATGATGACTTAGGTTTCCCCAGGCAGTTACTTTCATCATAAACACTGGTGGTGTTCTATGCCCCAACACATGTAACTAACCAGTTTGATTTCTCCCCTTGAAGCTCTCTTTCCAGACAACCTCCTTCAATGGTTCCAGGGAATTTAAAATATTTTGTTGCCTACCAGCATCCTTTGGTGCCAAAATACACCAAGTCTTAAAACATCACTTAAAAATAAGAGGCATTCTGAAATACTGCCCGAGATCCTTTCAGAATTATTCCATTCTCTTGACTTTCTGATTCTACCCTCATCTCCCCCCAACTCCCATTTTCTACCCCCAGGAAAAACAAACTGGTTTATGTGACCAATTCGACCAAATCCACAGAACCTGGTATATAGCCTTCTATAGAAAGAAAAATCATCCTCTCCTTAGTTTATGTTTGTTGATCACTGAGCAGTGTGAGACAAGAGGGCAAACATGGCACTATTCATGTTTGGAGTAAGGTCAGAGCAAATCTGCAAGGGCAAGACTTGCTTATTCATCCCAGGAAAAAACTAGTTTTCATGTCCAGTTCTGATAACTGTATATTCATTCCTGTATTGTTAAGAAACTTTGGCTGATCATGGTGGTCACTGACTCCATGTAAACTATTCTTTAGCAAAGCGGACAAGGGGGTTTATTCCCACCTCCAAGGGTTCACTAGGAAAGATGTGTTGCAGAACCAAAAGAAAGAAAACCAATTAAATCTTACTTATGTTTTGTTAAGTTCTAGTGGGAATTTCTGTTTGTGGAAGATCTAAGTCTCTGTTTTCCAGATAGATGTGCTCCTTAGGCTATAAATATGCAGAATGCTAAGAGGTGAGAGCAGGGTGAAAAAAAATGAGAAATTCTTATAGACTTCAACAAATATGAACTTGCCAAGAAAGATAATTTATTGTAGGTCTTTGATTATGTAATGTCTTTGCATAGGTGAAATAGAGCTAGAGTGGTCTTAGAAATCAACTAGTGCAGGGTTTTTGTTTGCTTTTCACCTCTTTTTTTTGTCATGGGTTCCTTTGACAGTCTGGTCAAGCTGATAGACCTCCTATGAATGTTTTAAATTTATAAAATAAAATACCTGAAATTGCAAAGGAAAAAAGTTATCTTGAAATAAATTTATCATTTTATCAAGTGACATCAGGTTCAATCTGGCCTAATGTAGCTCAATTCCTTCCCTTTATCAATGAGAACTAGTATGAGAAACAAAGAATTTAAAATTAGTAAGTTACCTAATGGTTTCTCCACTTAAAAAATTATATTGTTTCCAATAGTATGAACTTCCTTCCATTGACCTCTTTAGGATTTGTTTCAGAAATGCCAGGCTTCCTGAGTGTTACCTCTTTTCCAGATAGGGACTAGATCTGTGATTTCATAGATATAACCTTTATACCAATTTGGATGCAGCTCATCTGGTACTTCCAGGCATTTTGTTTTAAGTGATTTAGTCCATAATGCCAACCATTCAGCCATGGATTAGCATCTCCCTCCTTATAGACATTCATTCCCTGAAACAACAAACAAAACCCATGCAAATAATGGCTGCTTGGCGAGCCCACGATAATTAGTCTGTGAGTCAATCTTAAATAAGTTTCTTCTATGAATTCAGCAATTTGCAAAGTACTCAGGATACAAAAAGAGGTAAAGGGTAGGCTCTGATTTCAAGGAGCTCCGAAGTGAATGGGTGAGATAAGAAACAATCAATCCTCAACATCCTTTCATTTAAGTATCACAATATCAAAATGATTTCATTAGTAATCTCATTTTCCTGAGCTTGCCAGCTGATAAACCCTGAGCAGCAGGGCAGTACACAGAAGGCTAAGGAGAGCCCTAGTCTGCCAGGACCAGCAAGGCTATGTTGAAGTATCCTGGATCAGAGGTCTGAGCGAGGGGCAGGGGCAGGTATTCACTCTGACTGCGCTTTTTATCAGGGAACAATTTGACCTTGGAGCTAAAGGAATCTAAGCCCCTATTTCCCTTAAGTTCAATGTATCAATATATTTTTTATTAGTTTACTACTGCCTTCTATGTACTGAACAACAAACTATACATACAGTAAAATTAAATGATCAACAGCAGGAAAGCACTAGAATTAAGAGAAGTTTCTATAACAGTAACATTTTCAAAGACTTTAGCTACAAAGCCTAGAAGAGATATGAGATAGCAAAGAAATTTAGAATGAGAAATGGTCTAGAAAGGTTTGTGTTTTGGGGGGCAGGGTTTGAGCATGGGGGAGATGTGACTTTGTGGGTAGGCAGTTGAATTAAGTACCAGAGGTACTGGTAGGATGATATTGCCCTTGACAGCAGTATGGAAGTTAGAAGGGAAAATGTAGTTTATGGGGAAAGATTATGAATTCAATTTTGGACATGTTCAATTTAAGATGTTTACTAGACATCTAATTCCAGAAGTCTGAAAGGTAATTGGAGATCTGAGATTTGAAACCAGCACTGAGGTTAGGTCTGAAGCCAGATTGTAAGGTATAAGGAAAGAGAAGAAAGAAAAAAGAAGCAATGAGTATAGATGGCCTTTTCAAGGAGTTTAGCTAAGAAGAGTGGAAGAGATATAGGAAATATAGAAAAGACTTAGGATGAAAGATAGGAGGTTGAAATGAGTTTTTTTTTTAATATGGGGGAGACATGAACATGATTCCAGACAGTAGAGATGGACTCAGTAGAAAGGGTGAGCATGAAATAATTTACAAGGTAAGGATGACAGAGGGAGAAATCTGCTGGAGGAGATGGGATGGAATGAATAGAATTCCTGTTTAGTTTGTCTTCCATTCCTTTTTTATCCAGCAGTTAATATTCCACTGCTTTCATTTCTTGTAAAGGGTATTTGTATTTTAAAATATCATTCATGCTACTGGAAAGTGACTCATTAGAAGCAGACGAAATGTCGGTGTTCACAGGCATTGCCCACTATATTTCAAATTGGTGATATCTGAAGATTAATTACTCTTGCTTCAGTATAGGAAATCTCCCAATGTCCTTGAGTTTCATTAAAAAAAAAAGGAAAAGTTTTTCATTTACCAGAATTGTTTTTAGTTTATTCTGTAGTCTGAAATACTTTGTATTAATGTATTCAGGTTTCACAGTATGGAACTATCAACACTTGGGAGCATGTGGGTTCACTGCTCCATTTGGATATGTTTTAGGTCAAGCTAAAAGAACCTCTTGTGTTGAATAAGTAGTGAGAAGATGGATGTCCATTTTCCGTATCTAGTAACCCAGCTTCACTGTCCTCTATCATCTCTGATTTCTCTGTTACTAGCTAGTCAATCTAGTCAGGTTACTAATGATAGTATAATAATATATCTTTGTTATTGACATTGGACATGGTGCTTAAACAACAAGAAATATAGGTTAAGAGGAGAGAATATGACCTGCCAACCCTTTACTTTTATAAATTCTCATAATACTTAAAGGCCCCAAAGGCACAAAAGATTCTATTTCTAGACTTGCAATAATTTAAGATAGGGTCAGCTAGGTAATGCAATGGATAGAGCACAGGTCTTGAAGTCAGGAGGACCTGAGTTCAATTCAACTTCAGACACTATTAGCTGTATGAGCCTGGGTAACTCACTTAACCCCATTGCCTAAAAAGAAAAAAAGATAATTTTTATAATATTTTTTACACACTAATTGTAAGGAACTTGTGAATCAGTTGATAAATATTTATTAAGCAAAATTATTTCTTCAGTAACTGCTATGTGTCAAACTCTCTGCTAGATGCTAGTAATGCAGGACAATCCAGGCTCTCAAGAAACTCACCCTAATGGAGGAGAGTGGAGCACCAGGACCTCATTTCCAACTATGTGGTGCAGACATGGCTCTATTATGCTAATGCTAATCTTAAAGAAATGAAATTAGTTTGTACCTCTCTGTGAAGCTTCTTTTGTTATTTGAAGGAAATAAGATATATATATTTAAGAAGTATAATAATGAGCCTGTGACCATCATTCCCAAAATAAGGAGACAAAGCTTGGGCTTCAGCAACACAAACAAATTTGCTTCTGAGAACTTTGCTTTGGGAAATATGCCCTGGCTCTGCCAGCTGACAACATCTGTAGACACTCTCTTCCACCTTAAATATTCCCTTTTCTTTGGACAATAAGAATATATTTTATTGCAAAATAAATCCATGAACATGGTAGACACTTAAAAAATGATGACTGTATGTTAAGGTGGATTTTTTTTTCTTTCTTACCATATAGTTCCCAGGATCTATAACCATAACAATCTCTTGTTCCCAGGTGTCAGACCCGAGTTCTTACAATCTTAGTTTAAAACATCTCCACTACATTTGTCAGCATTACATAATGATAAATAATATAAAAATTTGTGCTTAAATTATAAATATCCACTGTGACTGTGCAATAAGCTGTGGGGATGAGGTAAAATAAAACTGTGGACATATTGTGGACAATATGTCTTCTTTGTGTGTTGTCCTATGAAGGAGAGAGACGATGGGCAGTGAGTGGGGAGAATGCACAAACTGGAATGTTGTGCATGCCTTGATTGGCCCCCATCAAGGCTTAGGGGGAATCTGGTTTTTTTTTTTCCTCAACCAGCCCCTACTGAGGCTCCAGGGGACGTAGGGGAATGCACCAGCTGTGCCTGTCTCAATGCCATGGAGCCATAGGGGTAAGTTGCCATCCCCCCACCCTCTCAATGCCAGCCCCTGTAAGGAGAGTGATTAGGGAATGCTGTAGGAGTTGAAGTTTCCATTATCAGCAACTTTCTTTAAGAGACTAGAATAGAATAAAGTAAGGTTATTAACCCCTTTGAAGTTTTCTTCCTGTCCTTGCTGTCTGACCAGATCAAGAGTAAACCTGTTAGAGGCTGGAGATAAAAAACTCCAGTGTGTCCCATGTGTTATTTGTGAAATACTACATTAAAGTGAATAATGTTCTTAATTCCTAGGGTGCTTTATACTTTCCTAAGTGTTTTTATCTATTTAGTCTCAAAATATTTTTTTGTGAGATAAAGATGGGAGGTATTAAAATTGTCCTTTTGTAAATGTCAGGAAACCGGGCTTCAAAAGTCAATTACCTAAGGTCCCAGAGGAAAATGATGACAGAACTGACTGAGATTAGAAAAGAAACAAAAACAAAACATATCTCTTGACTTGTAAAAGACTTCTCTTTGAGGATTTTCTGCAGGTTAGGCTAAAATGGACAGTTCATAATATAAGAGACCAAAAGGCCCTGAACTTTTCCTCATACTTGCAAAAGAGATCACATTTTAGCCTGGACAAATAAATTCAATTCAGCATTCATTTTTGAAATGACTATGTATAAAACACCAGGGGGAAATGTTCACAGATTAGACAATTTCTTAAAACATACTTCTTTGGTTTTCTTCCTAATGAGGCTCTATTCAAAATAACTCCAATTACTTGCATAGCCTGCAAACAAGGACACGGCTTGATTGGCACACTGAATGTATGATGAAATTATTGAAAGATGAACTGTAATATAGCCTAAACAAAATGCCATAAAAGGAATATTTCTAGGGTTCCAAAGACACCCACTCACAATCTGCACACTGATCTGAAGCTCAAAGATTTGTCATAAAAATGCATCAAATTTGGCTCATGGGCCATTCCGGTTTCCCTAGGGAATGGAATGAATACAGGCATAAAAGACTAGGAGGAAATAAATAAGTATGGATACACTGTGGAGGGCAGATGGGGGAAAATGAATATATGAGTGAAAAGAGCAGGGTAGGGTGAGAGAAGTCCGAGGGATGGAATAAAATAAGAATAATAAAATGATAGAACAATAATTGGCATTTATATAGCACTTTAAAGTTTGGAAAGCACTGTATTATGTATGTATGTTTATATATGTGTATAAACATATATGTATGTTTATATATGTGTATAAAACTGTATTTATCTGTGTAGATAGATGATAGATAGATAGATAAATAGATAGATAGATCTTGTTTTCTCATTTGAATCTCATAACAATTCTGCAAGGGAGACACTGAACACATTTTAAGAACTTGCTCAGGCTCATATAACCAGAGGCAGAATTCTAACACAGAGCTTCCTGACTTCAAGTCTAACACTCCATCCACTGAACAATCTAGCTACTTGAATATGAGAATGAACATCACTGTGGCCTGAAAAAAAAAGGATGTCATTGTATGGGGCTTAAGAGAGGATACAGAATCATTGTTGAGAAAGGTTCATTTCAAAACTACCTACAAGGGTGATTAATGGAGGGTAGTTCTGAAATTAGTAAGAGGAGGTTGAAATGATGTATTCAAAACATGAAAATAAATTCTAAGAACAACAACCAAAAGAACACTTGGAACCATAAACTTCTGAATTGTCTTTACTTTTTATTTGTAAATTATAACTTCACTTTACCAAAAGTGATTCTTTAAAAAGAAGACATGTGAGTGAAGCATTATACCACTTTTTTAAAATCTTCCAATGTTTCACTTCTATGTCCTGAAATCTTCAATTTCTTGATTATATTGATCTGCAAGGACTATGGATGGCCAATTGTTGATTTTTCATTTACTGGATTTTTCGCCCCAAGTAATAAGTTACTGCTTATTATAAAATGAGATTGCCAGTAAAATTAGTTAAATTATATTTTCGTTCTTTCATGTTACAAGATACCAATTAATTTAAAAAGCTTAGCAGTAATTGTATTTAATAGAATTCTACTTTGGGGTTTGTTTCAGGGGGACCAGGGGATCCTGACCAATAGGCATAGTCTTCAAAGAGTCTTTCAAAGTATGACAGCTTCATAGGTGAGAGGGACATCAGAGATCAGTTAGTCTAACTTGTTTGTTTCAAAAATGAAACTGAGGCCCAGAGGTACAAGTGACTTTCTTAAAGTCAGAGACAGTCATAAAAACCAGAGGCACTACCTGGATGCTGGGCTACAAATCCAGTGCCCTCTTCACTGTACTGTACTACCTCCTTGGAACTATTTCATAATAGTTAACAAAGTATCTTAAAAAGGCATAGTGAGAAGAGTGATAGATTTGGACCTCAGTGTTTCTGAGTTCAAATCCTGACCCTGATGTGCTTTTTATCTGTAGGAAAGTCATTTAACCCCTCAAGGTCTCAATTTTCTTATCTCTAAAATGAAATCATTGGAATAGATGAACTCTTGGGTTACTACTAGCTATAAATCCTTCATTTTATGTTATTTCTCATTGTGGGACTATAAAAAAGAGTTTGTGTACCTAATTCTTTTGCTATGATTGGGAATCAAGTTAAACTTTACTGTTCACTGTCTAATAAGTGGATTTTCAAGTCTGTAAATCAATCTCAGCAAGTCTTTGCTTTATGAGTTCGTTTTGAAAAGGTTCATTGGATTCTATCCAGGTCATCCAAAAGTCTCCAACTATCATCTTGACATTTTTTTTACATTTGATACAGTTCAGATGGACCAAATGAACTGATGAAAGCCATATGTCTATGATGCTGATACTTGCCATTATTTCTCCTCAGCAGGCTTCAAATTATAAATCCATGAAAAAGCTTTCTAACCAAGGCATATTGGTTCTATGTCTAGTTTCCAGTGAGACTCTATATAGAAGTTACAAAAACACAATAAAATATTTCTCACATTTGGGGATTGTCCCACTAAAGGTATAAATAAGTCAGATGCTTTGGAAACCCCGAGAAGAATTTGAAGAAAATGAACAAAATATGCAGGACCCATAATATAAGTTTAACATGCCATGTCCTCAACTCCGATTGCTGCGCATGTCCTAGTCAAAACTTAGATCCCACCATCAACAACTAACAGATTCATTTCACTGTGGATTCCTTCCCTTTTATTTCACTGTGGCTTTCCCCTTAAGCCTTCAGTTTACCTGTGTTGAGCTTGACTGCTGGGACTCTAACATTAGATTATTAAATAAGACTGGTAAATGGGCATGAACAGCATTGGTTTTCATGCATTGATTAATAAATCAAGAAATATTTATTAAGTACCCACAATGTGTTCAGTACTTTGCTACCTCGAGATGTTTATTGTTTATCGTTATTTTTGAAAAGGACTGATGACATCACAAAGGTGATGTCTTAACTTGAAAACGAATTGTATTTAAGTGAAGGAAGACTGTGCAAAGTTACCAGCCTCATTCTCTCCTCCAGAGTCATCCCAGTACAGTGTCAAAACAAAGGTCAAGGGGACTGGTGATGGTCTTGATACAATGGGAGACCTTGACCTTTTTAAGGTGAGGTTCTTCCTAGGTCTTAGTTTGTCTGCAGCAATGCCCATCTAGTAATTAAATACTAGGTAAAAACTGAGGGAAAAGATAGCCTAGCTTGCCTTCCTAAAAGAATCAATCTGGGAGGGGAAGATCCTCAGAGTTTCTGGCCAGTATAGAAAAAAATGATACTTATATTCATTATGAGCCATCACCATCCAAACAATGAGCTATCTGGAGATAAAATTACAAAGAAAACATCAATCCAACCTTTCAGGGAACCTTACATTCTAATCAGTGTATTCTACCTACTGAAGGACCTATTACATATTTCAATTTTTAATGAATGTAGATGATCACTAATCAATTCTCCTCATTTTACAGATGAGGAAACAAACACTAAAGAAGTTGAGTGATTTGCCCAGGTTCATATAGCTAAGTAGTATCATAGGTATTTGAACTAAATTCTTCTTTTCTTTAAGGTAAGTACATTATTCACTATACCATGCTGTGTTATAAGGAATAATAAACATGATGTAAACAGATAAGCACAGAAAGACTTCTAAGAACTGAGGTAGTTAGTCTTCTAGTTGAGTTACCGACCAATGTATGGTGACGAAGAGCAAACCAGGAAAATAATACACATAATTACTTCAACGTGGTAAATGGAAATTATTTAAAAATAAACATGAAGGTAAAGGCTATGCTCTAAGCGGAAAATTTTACCCCAGAAAAATAGTACCTCCTTCACTTCCTTGCAGAGATAGAAGAATATAGGTGTGATAGCCTATCCTGTCGTTCTTAAATGACATTTTTGTTAGCTTTGTTTTTTTAGTATTTGTTATTATTATTTACTGTTTGTAAATAGTTCACTGGATGGAGAAGGGGAAAGGGAGATATTTGTGAATGAAGTTGCTGCAAAAATAAAAGGCATCCATAATTTAAGAAATCTAATTGATAGAGTCATACTAATATATAAAGGAATGAAATCAGTGCTGTCTTAAGCCCTGGAAGATGTTACAACCAGGCAATGATTTAAAGGAACCAGACAGTAGGCTTAGAAGTCTCTGTTACAAGTCTCCAGGAGAATCCTATATCCTGAGGATCGGAGGTAGTTAATTTCAAGTCAATTTAAAACATATTAACAAGTGTCGGTTACATGTCAGACACTTTATTGGGTGCTAAGGACAGAAAGGTTAAAACACACACACATACACACATTCACACTCCTGGAACAAAGAAACTTGCATACTCCTGAAAGAGGGAGAGGAGACGACAATCTGATAAATATAAAGCAGGAAGTAACGGGAACAACGAGAAGGTTTGGAAAAAGTGTTCTCAGTAAATAGAAGAGAATATTTTGAGATGAACATCAGAGACTTCAAACTATCCCTGTCCTAGGGAAATATTATCGCTACCCTTCAACCTTCAGCATCTGACCCTGAACCACCAGATGAATGACACTTCTCACCTATTACTTTCACATAATTTAAAAGGCAGCAGTCATTTAATGAAATCCCAACATCAGAAAAAATAGGGGCAGCTTCAAGGCCAATTTTCAAATCTGTAATTTCTAAAGCTTCACCCTATCATCCTGGTTGCTGTGTTTTAACTTTTTCTCCAGTCAATGATTTCTGAAATGCTGAATCTATCTCTTGGCCAATTGTCTTTAAACTCAATCTCCCAAGAGTCATAGCCTGCCCACTCTTATCTCTCCCCTCAATCTCTATTTTTAATATCTAAATTAAAAGTTTAATTATGTATACTCTGGCACCTTCTACCACTTGACCAGCTGGGTTGTCCTGTTACAATGAAGATGTCATAAAAATCCAAGGTAGCATGGATTCATGTGTTGACTCTCCCAAAAATATTTTTTTTAAAAGTATAGTAATAGTCAAAAGGATAGAATTTTAGGTGGCATGATAAAATGTTTGAGGATACCTTTGGCCAGTCTGGTGAAGATATTGCTTTTCCTAGTGAGCTGCAAACAATAATAAGTAGGTTAAGTAAAACTATAAGTGGTACTTTACTTCCTTCTCTCTGTGAGTTTGACTTTGAAAGTTATCATAGTGTCAAGAGAAGAAAGCAACAAAAAAGAAAGAAAGAAAAGAAAAAGAGGCTTTCTTTCTATAGTCAGAGTAGGTAAAAGTCATTTTAGCCCTGATTTTCCCCATGATTTTCCCCAATTTTATGTGACTGTAATTTTTATGGCTTAGGCTCCATGGCTGAAATTATTTCATTTTAGAGCCCACTAGGGGGAAATAACAGAATTAAAAATAAGAACAACTACTAAAACAGTCAAAGTTATTTTGAACTTTTTCTTGAAAGGAATCTAAATGGAATTTGGAGTTCCAGTAAAGTTTACTTTATTTTCCCTAACGAGTGTTATGTATTATTCTACAAAGAACTTTGGATTCTGAATCTGGAGAAATTAGTTCAAATATCACTTCTTACACTTATTAGCCATGTGGTCATGAGCAAGTCACATAAATTTATTCTTCATATGAGAATGATACTTTGATTACTATATTCCTCTTAAGGCTATATTGTAAGCTATATGCTTTAGAAAACTAAAAGGGTTATGTAGATGTGATTGCATAATAAATAACATCTTAATTGTATTCCTTTTTTAAAGAAAATATACAAATACATGAGGATTATTACTCTCTGATCTGAGGTAGAGAGAAATGACAGAAGGTGGGGGATAATCAGATCCTACAGTATATATATGTTTTTCCCCCTGAGGATGTAATATATGCAACATACAATTTTCCTGTGTGTGTGTGTGTGTGTGTGTGTATCACAGAGCCATGCATATAAAATGTATTTTTAGCTTAGACTATCACTGTGTTTACATATGTGCATATAGGTATATACATGTATATATGTACCTATATGTGTATGTGTGCATATACGTCTCTGTGTGTATGCAAAATCCCTCTCTATATATACCAGAAAACTGGAAAAAATATCAAACAAATCAAATAAAACCCCTATCTCTATCAACTAACTCATCAATTGCTTTGGGTAGCATTACTAGAAACATAAATTCAGTATATTATATCTGGTCCCTGAGGGTAACTGGTTTTATAGATGTGGAAATGGACAGCTACCAAAGTTAATGACTTCTCCAAGATCACAAAGCTCATTAGTGGTAGAATCATTCAGAAAGTTCACATCCTTTAAGTCTAGCACTGGACTTGGGAGTAAAAGAGTTGGTATTCTATTCCCATGCCTTTCCAAATACCATTTTGTCATCAGGATCAGAAAAAACTACCCCAATGACTTTGTTGCCCTGCTTTCTAGAAGTCTTGGATTTGGAAAACTAAAGACATATTTTTTTTCTTTTTATTCCAATCCCTAGGGCTCTGAGCCTATACTCAGAGAATGGAGCTTGGAGGTCTCAGGGATATAGCAATGTTCCCAGGATGCTTCTCATACTGTTTATACTAATTTCTTTTTTAAAAAGTAATTTTTTTTCAATTACATGTAAAAACAATTTTTAACTTTCATTTTTAAATCAATTTTGAGTTCCAAAGTTTTTACCTCCTTCTCTCACCTCCCCCTAACCTGAGATGCCTCCCAGTGCAGAGGGTGCCCAGGTGACCCCCAGCCCCAGTACAAGTCAGGGACCAAAGCACTATGATCTTGTGCAGTAGGTTAGTGCCACAGAAGGGCAGCTATGAGATCGCAGCCACCCAGTGCAGCAGACTGGTCCCTAAAGCAAGAAGTTTGGGATAGTGGCTCTTATGGCCCAGGAGCAGAGCTCAACTTTAAAAGGCATAAATAGGCTAGAAAATGAACTAAAACAAAACCAAAGAACATGATCTTAGAAAATTACTATGGTAAGAGGCAAGGTGAGAAAGCAAACTCAGAAGAAGCCAACCATGTCAAAATATCTACATATGAACCTTCAAAGAAAAAATAAAGTTTTCTCAGGTCACAAAAGAACTACTGGAAGAGCTCAAAAATAATGTTAAAAATCAAATAAGAGAGGTAAAAGAAAATTTGGAAAAAAAATGAGAATGATGCAAGAAAATCAGGAAAAATGAGTCAACAACTTGGTAAAGGAAACACAAAAAATGGAAAAATAAAGATAAATGAAAATCCACTAAAGAAAACAACTCCTTAAAAAGCAGAAATGGCAAAATGGAAAAGGAGGTACAAAATGTCACCAAAGGAAATGAGTCCTTAAAACTTAGAATTGAGGAAGAGAAAGATAATGACTATGAGACATCAAGAATCATACAAAATCAAAAGAATGAAAAAATAAATCAAAGAAAATGTGAAATATCCTATTAGGGGGAAAATTGTACTGGAAAATATATCCAGGACAGATCATTTTGAATAATATCTTTATTTTTCCCCAGTTACATATAAATATAATTTTTAACATTCATTTAAAAAATGAGCTTCCAAATTTTATCTCTCCCTCTTTCACCTTCCCCTCCAAGACAATAAGCAATTTAATATAGATTATGTATGTTCAATCATGCAAAATATACTGTGAAAGAAGACATAGACCCAAAGTGGGGAAATAGTATGCTTTGATCTGCATTCAGATTTCATCAGTTCTTTCTTTGAAAGTGGAGAACATTTTTTCATCATTTCATGTTGCATCAATTTGTATAATCTTGCCAGGTTTTTCTGAAATTAGCCTGCTCATCCTTTCTTATAGCACATTAATATTCTATTGCAATCATTTGCCACAACTTGTTGAGCCATTCCCCAATTGATGGCATCCCCTTCAATTTCCAATTCATTGCTACCACATAAAGAGTTGCTATAAACAATTTTGTACACATAGGTATACACTGATTTTTCCTTATTTCTTTTTCTCTCTTTGGTATATAGACCCAGTAGTGGTATCACTGGATCAAAGGGTGTGAACAGTTTTATAGACTTTTGGTCATAGTTTCAAATGACTCTCCAGAATGACTGGATCAGTTCACAACTCTACCAACTTCAACATCCCCTCCAACATCTACTATTTTCCTTTTCTGACATATTAGCCAATCTCATAGGTTTGAGGTAGGACCTCAGAGTTATTTTCATTTGCATTCTATAAGAAATTTTTTTCATATGACTTCAGATAGCTTTGATTTCCTCATCTGAAAACTGTCTGTTCATATCTTTTCACCATTTATCAATTGAAGAATCACTTGTATTCTTATAAATTTCAATTAGTTCTCTATATATTTGAGAAATGAGACTTTGTCAGAGAAACTTCCTGCAAAAAAATTTTTCTCAGCTTTCTGCTTTCCTTCTTATCTTGGTTTTATTTTCTTTGTTTTTGTAAAAAACTTTTTTTAAAAAAAATTTAACAATCAAAATTATCCATTTTACATCTAGTAATGCTTTCTATCTGTTTTTGTTCATTTTTTTTCCTTTCCAGGGAAAATAATAATTTAAGAACTATTGGACTACTTAAAAGGATACAATTGATTTTCTAAGCACATATTTACCTTATAAAGAACATTAATTAATGCCCACGAAAATTTATGATAATAGTGATATGTTATGTCATAAACTGAAAATACAAAGTAGGAAATACCTGCCTCTTGGGACTTTCTCCTTTTACAAATTATTTTTCTAAAAGTCATGAATATTTCCCCAAATCCCATTTTCTATCAGATGCTCAATCCATTAAACTACAAAAACTGTTAATAAATTTATTAGCTAGAAAGTAGTACTGGGAGGGGATATTTGTTAGCATTGATACAACAAAATATTAAGGATATTTAGCCTAAGGAATAACAACTGGACAAATTGAATACCCTATTTTTCCCCAAAATGATTTTCTGATGAAAAGAAGAAATAAAAAGCCTGAAGGAAAGAAACTTTCATAAGTTGTGTTTTGTGGAGAATAAATAATGAGTCCAAACCAAAAAGCAAGAAAATACTGCATATGCAAATCTTCAGGATAAAAAAAATAGCAAAATCTATTAATCAAATCTTAATTCAAACTACAATTTGTAAAGATACTTTTAGGTCCTCTACTCACTTCCCCCCAAACTAAACACAACATTTTCAGTTCTACTAACTACATTAAAAAATGTCATAGGAAACAATGCCGAGTACATAATTTGTAAGTAATCAAATCAATGGGCTAATCATAAATTGCCTGATAGGTTAATCCATTGCTTTTTTATTTCTTCTTCATCTATCTGTTTGACAGAAGAATGTTTCTTGAATTCTCCTCTTCTGAAAAAAAAAAAGATGCCCAAGAATCAGTTTCTTAACTTGGTGGCCCATGAACTTGCTTGAAAATCTATTCATATGTAATTGATTTCCTTTATAGTTTTATATAATGTTATTTTGTGCATTTAAAAAAATTATTTTGCAAAGCGGTCCATAAGTTTTATCAGAATGCCATAAGGGTCCCTGATATAAACATAAAGGTTAAAAATTTCTGCTTTAATGTCACACAGGAAAAAGAATAAACAAAAAATAAAATGTTCTGCTCTACTCCCAGATTCTCAGTTTAAGGACAGAACAGAGAATAATTTGCCTATCAAAGCACAGTCTGTACCTGTTCTAAACAATATTATTTATCAAAATGCTCTGGAAGCCTTGTGTCACAGTGGTGCCAGTAAGGGATGCCTCTCAGATATGGAGGAATAAGTGAACTTCACTGGAATGGTCAGATATATAGCTCTAGTTGAATTGGGAACATAGGTTATCACAATCTAGCTCTCTTCAAATACTAATCTATGTTTGGATTCATCTGTCAATCAATCTGTGTTCCCTCTGTTATATGTTTCTTTATGTTTTGTGAATTACTCAAAGAATCATAGTACTTTAGCTTTAGACCAGAATGTCAAAGGCTATCTAGTCTAACCCATACAAGAAAGAGAATCTCTTTGATAAGCCTGCCAGGTGGCAATAAAGTATGTGCTTCAATCCTTGGAAGAATGAGAAAGAATCCAGTACCTCCTGAAGCAGCCCATACTATCGATTGATAGTGTTAAATGTCAGGATGCCAGATTTTTTCAGACATCAGTTCCATATTTCCTCTTTGCAACTTCTCCTTATTGACTATGGCAATAATAAGAACAAATATCATTAATACAGTGCTTTACAATTTGCAGTGTTTTGCAGATATATCATTTTATTTTCCAACCAACCTGCTGGGGAGGTAGGTACTATTATATTCCCCATATTTTATTTGAAGAGACTGAGCCAGAGAGAGAATAAGTGATATTCCCAGGGTTACAGTTAGTAAGTGTCTTATACTGAATTTTAATTCCAGTCTTCCTAATCCCAAGGCCAGTGCTCTATACACTGTGCCATCTAGCTGTCAGAAATAAGGAGAAACTCACAGACATGAGAGGAATTCCCCACCCATATGAAAACCCTTCAAATATTTGAAAACAGCTAAGATATTCACCACGTCTTTCTTCAGGTTAAATATACCCTTTTCCATCAGCTCACCCTTGTAAGGTATAAATTCAAAGCTCTATATCATGATTCTTAAATTATTTGAAATACAAGTAAAGCAATACACAGACTGATTTAGAGCAGTAGTTCTCAAAGTGTGATCCAAGGATCCTGAACAGTCCCTGACACTCAGGTAGTATGTGAAATCAAATATTTTCATAATAATAGACAGATTTGAAAATTTATAATTCTAAATATTCATAGACATTCTTTGGATGATCTTCAATATTTTAGTAGTATAAATAGATTAATTTCATGGAATACTTAATTTCCTAATAGTTTGGATGGATATTCATATGATATTTTAATAGCATTAGTAGATCAATTAAAATAAAGAGAATGAGAGTATATGTGAATGTCAGCATGCCATGTTGGGGGTTATCCATTTCAACAAAATGGGAAAATGTAGGATGCATGAAAATACAGTTAAATGAATTTAGGACTACTTAGATGACTGAACTGGATGAGACTGGACTGGACGAAGGAACAGTTATTAATAAATCAAAGTCTAGAGGAAAATCTCAAGTTGAGTATCTCAAGGACCTGCCCTTGGTTTTGTGATGCACCAGACTCTGAGGAACTCCTTTATGACATCTAATAAAATGGCAAATGACATGGAGACAGGAGGGAGAACTAACACTATGAATAACAGGATATAAATAGATCTTTATGGGAAAGAATGATAAATGAAAAATGATAATAGAGGTCTTAGAAATCATTCTATCTCTGTTTTTTACGGATTAAGAAACAAGCCCAGCAAGATTAACTGATTTCCCTA
>CM053770.1:77999817-78067370 GCA_028658325.1 Potorous gilbertii
TAGAGGTCTTAGAAATCATTCTATCTCTGTTTTTTACGGATTAAGAAACAAGCCCAGCAAGATTAACTGATTTCCCTAAAGTCAATCAGGTAATAAGAATCAGAGATGGGATTCAGGTTCTCTGATTACAAACCCAGAATGATGGATCCTGCATTCAATTTACTCAAAAAGAAGAGCCTGAGATTCACTTTCCTCATCTATAAAACAGGCAGTAGAAGAAAATAAACTTCAAGGCAACTAACTATAATTCTGAAAGTTTCTACTATTTAGTTCATTAGAATGTAAATTTTTTGAGGGCAGAGATTATTTTAGTTTAGTGTGTGTGTTTGTGTGTGTGTGTGTGTGTGTGTGTGTGCATTTATATTTCCAATGATTAGCATAAGGAGTAATATAGAGCAAGTGCTTGATCAATAGTGAACAAATGTATGCCTGGATGGATGGTTGCATGGGTGGATTCTGTATCATGTGCACATCATTTTTCTCAGCTAGGCTATCATATTTATAAACACTAGCATTTTAAAAGCACAATTACAATAACTGAAACATTTGAAGATAAATGACTAATAAAAGTAAGAAATCTAATGCTTGAAATTCACAACTTAGTGAAAAACAAAACAGTAAAACAGCTACAAAATGTCCCACTGATATCATAAAAGCATATTGTCAAAGAAGAAATGAGATAAAATAAATTACATTATTTTTTTCTTACGGGATGTACATAGAATAGAAAAGTAAAATTAGGGAAAAAACAAGTCAGGCAAATTTTGAACTTCAAGAATTAAAAAAAATAATAAATAAAAGAAAAAATGAATTGTGCTTAGAAACACAACCAAATTCATTCATTTGTGGCCTTCCTATTTTTAGTAGGAAATACTTTTTACATGACTTTAAAATTACAAGGAAATATACAACTCTTTAACTTGATGGTTTCTGGCAGCCATTGTAGCAAAAAAAACCCTGAAAGTAATTTTTGGTCAGACCCATCAGTGTGATGAGGTAATTGACCAAACCCAACAGGGGACAGAACTCAGAAAATTAGGAGATTTTCAAGCACAGTTCAGCCAGACTAAAAGAGCCCTGGGATAAATATGTTCTCAGTTGCTGTTTACTTATCAAAGTAAGCTTTAGGCTTCACCACTTTTGCCCTGAAAAATGGTACTATAAGATTATAGTATATTAAAAACAAACCAAAGCAAAACAACTAAACTCAACCTTGGTGTGATGTTAAATGTAATTCCCTTAGAGGTCAAAATCCACCCTCAAACTGAATTATTGTTTTTCTTTTCCCCTAGGGATTTATATATTAGGATTGAAGTCTAAAACTCTAGGCTATTTCTGCCCCAGAAAAGTAAATCATATTATATTTTGACAGAACTGTTTTCCTATCCCAGAATCAGAGATTTAAAACAAAAATGCTAGTGTTTTCTCAGTTGTTTTTATAAATGAAGCTATTTCCAATTATTAACAATATTAGAAATAGGGAGAGAGTAAGTACACAGAATCCCTAAACTTCCAAGTCTAACCAATTGTTCCAAAGTTATTTGCCTTTCAACAACTGGAGTAGTTCCCAAAGAACATTTGAACTTGACTCACAATGTGGTACTATTAGGTGAATTGATTTTCCTCTTTCTGGTTTTTATTCACAAAATTCCATTCAACATGAAGAATTAAGCAACTGTTTTTGTAGAAGACATTATACTGGCATACACATTTTCAAGATAAAAACAACAGAGATTTCTGTCCTCAACGAGTATACCACCAAGGAATATGGCTAAGTGATCAAGATGAGAAGGGCATACAACATCAAAGCAAATACAAATAAGTATGATAAAAGTAGAATGTGGCAGGGGTAAAGAAGGGGATGAGGGCCTACGCAAAATGTGTCAAGATATATGAAAAGAACTGGGAATTCAGTAGAGAAGATAGTATTTTATTTGGCCTTAAAGGAAAAAGGACTAAAAACGGTATTGGTGTGGCAGGAGTGTGTTTTAGGCAGAGAACAGTCAGCATAAATGTAGAGATGTGAAAGAGATCGGAATGATATCAGGGAAAGACTAGTAGTATATGTGGACCGAAATGTAGAATAAATGAAGCAGTCAGATACAAAACATAATTTGAAAGGTGGGTTGGAATCAGAGTGTAGAATGATTTACCATCTGAGGAAGAGGTTTGTATTTTATCAAGTAGGCAAGAAGCCAGTGAGATTCATGATCAGTTCTGTATATTAGGACATGAGTATATAATAGATGTATATTATATTAGTATGTAATAGTAGCTGTAATAATAAATGACAATAACCACAACAATTTTCATCTATGTAACACTGAAAGGTTTACGAATCAATTGATATTGATAAGGACAGCTAAGCAGCTCAGTGTAAAAAATGCCAGGCCTGGAATCAGGAAGACAACTTCTTGAGTTCAAATCTAGCCTCAGACACTTACTAGCTGTGTGATCCTGGGAAAGTCACTAAACCCTGTTTGTCTCAGTTTCCTCCTCTATAAAATGAGGAGATGACAAACCATTTCAGTATATTTGACAAAAGACCAAAACAAATGAAGTCAGACATGACTGAAAAATGACAAAGCAATAACAATTAATTTATAAATATTTCAATTTATCTTTACCAAAAACTTTGGGTATTAGATACTATTATTGTTCCCATTACACAGATGAGAAAACTGAGGCAGATAGAAATTAAGAGGCTTGCCCAGAATCACACAGCTAATAAGGATCTGAGGCCAGATTTGAATTCCAGTCTTCCTAATTCCAAATTCAGCACTTTATCCTGTTCATCAATCAGCTGCTCTCCTGGAGAGAATGGAAGCAAGGAGGTGAGTTAAAAATTTACAGATAACCCTTCTACATTGCGACTTTCCCCATCATGGGTTTAGATATATCACTGGTCAGTATAAATAAATGGGATTTTTTTTTTGGAGTTTTGCAGAAACTGCAGAAGGCATGCATGCAAAGGCATACAAGGGCCAGATGTCCCAGAAAAAGGTGAGAAATTGAGGAATATATATAGTATTATATACCATCAACCCAAACTTTATAATTACAGACCAAGAGAAAAAAAAATTCAGACTTCTTTTCTGGTGCAAAGGAAGGGCCCAAAAAATTTATTTAGATATTCCAGATCAAGGATGCCACGTTCTTAACACTTATGTTTTGGAAGGGAAAACTCCACTACAATAATCTAATTGAGGTTATAAGAGCCTAAACTAGAATGTTAGCAGTGTAAATTACAATAAGTACACAGATCTATGATGTGAAATTTGGTTGAAGGAGAGAATATTTAAAAGTGAGTATCAAGAAAGGTTTCTCAGAGAAAGATACATTAGTTGAAGCTTGAGGAAAGCAAGAGATTCTAACAGTATGTTCTAATAAAAAAAAAGATGCAGAAATTAGTTGGTTACAGTTATTATTTAAAGAGAAAAAGTGCCATTTTTACATATTAAAAGAACACCATCCAAATGAAAATCCTATTATTCACCAGTAATTTAACTGGCAAATAAAGTATGCTTATTGTTTACCTCCCACTAAGAAATTACACTAAGCTAAAGCATATATCTGAGGAGTCACAGATATCATCTTTTCTCACTATTTAGACATGACTATGTTGACTTATTGACTCAAGATGTTTTAAATTGCTGTTAATTTACAGTTTACCTCTTCTCCATATAGGGAATTCAACTGAATCAAGAATGAGGAAAGGGTGTTAATAAAATAAAAGTTTCAAAACTAAGCTACTTTTGCATAATAAATGTGCTAATCTTTTTTCAGTGATTCTTTTATCACATTCATTCTATAAACCAGTTTATTTGACTTCATTGTTCAGAAACACATACAAAGCCTGTTCATCTATTTATAATTGCCTAATCAAGTGAATCTTAATTGCATTATACTATGAGTGCAGTTGATGAAGCCTAATAACTTTGAATTGGAACTGATAATTTGAGAAGTCTAATTAGGATTTGAAATAAAAGTCATGAGTATTTTTACATGAACAGCATATGTTATGACCTCACCTCAACAACTTTATCCAAAAATCAAATATCAATGTTTAATTTTCTTATTTTAGGTAAAAAGTTGAAAAAATAAAATGAACATTTAGAGTTACTTAAGAAAGTTATGGTAAAAAAACAATATCATTTTGTGGCTTTTGTAATAAAATAGTGGTATTGTCTTTGAAACAACATCCATAGACATCCCTGTTTTTTTAAGCACACAAGAAAACATGGAATAGTATATTTTAAAACATCCTAGTTAAAAGTATTAAGGCAGAGAGTAAATAGTACAAATCCAGAGGGCAGTGAAAATTCACTCAAGGGCTTTGAAAATGTAAGAGACAAGGTCATGGGGGTCAGTAAAAAAAAATCAATCAATCAAGTAACTTTGTTCATGTAAATTCATTTATGAAGCTTAATTATTTGTTATAAAACTAGCTATGGAAACTAAAGCCAGTATATAAAAAATAATAGTAAAAGGTAATCCATGATGAGTCTTTTGCATTTGAACATCCTCTATTCAAAGTGTGAGAACTGAAATAATTTTGTTTGGAATCCATGCAAATCCTTGCTCTTTGAGTAAGTGTGAGATACTTTATGAGGACACATCGTTATTTACTGGTCCAAGCTCAGCTTCTGCCGTTGTTAACATTGTCTCCTTTGTCCCCACGTTCTCTACTGCTTGGACAAAAGTATGTTTAACTGAAACTGTTTGAAAGACAACTTCTATTGTCCCTTTGACAATTACCTAGTCAGATTGAGTGTAACAATATCCTATTGGTAATAAAGCCAAATTTAAATACAGAATGGCAACTTTAGAAGTTTACATCTTTATTACCTCTCTGAATAAAACTGGACACTCAGATACCTATTCAGTAAATACATCACTCAGTTAACAAGCACTTATTAAGTACCTACTACATCCCAGACATATGTGATTTTATACCTCCTCTATAAACAATACATAGGTTTGATTTATGTGATTAGTTTATACACTGCCTGTCTCCTTGAGCCTTCAATATTTTATTTAGCGATTCCTACTCAAGATATCCTAGCCATCACCTGCTACTGTTATGAGGTTTAAAATGATAATATGACTGAATTACTTTCTAAATTTTTTAACTACAAGTGGTCCACAACAGGATCTGTAGTTTTCTTTATGACCTCTCACCTGAGACGTTAAAATGCACTGGAGTGTTACGATGAACGGTGGTGACAGAATCCCTAGATGTCTATGTCAAGAGGTGTCTCTATCAGGGGAATTTCCCAAGTGAAAGAATACATTTCTGGATAACTCCACAGACAAATTGAGTATGACATAGCTGGATGGCCATGAATGCTTCACTCTTACTGATACATTCTTTGATTTGCTTCAGTGTTCCTCTCATGGGAAGATAGCTATCAAAAATATGTTGACAGATTCCATATCAAGTCCACTCATTCCAGAAGGAAATCCTCCAACTTAGCTAACTGTTCTCTCCAAAAAAAGAAATTCTCCTTTAACACTGTCTCTATCCTATGTGCTACTATAAGACATCATCTATAACAGAGGTGTCAAATATGTGAGCCACCTACACATCGTAATACTCCCAACTAATAGACTGATCAGATTAAAATAAGACTGGGGTATATTTAACAAGATAAATAAAATACAATAAAATAGAAAATAGTAATATGCAGTTACCTAACTCAATATGCAGCCCACAGCAATAAATACATACAGTTTGGTGACACTCTATTTGAGTTTGACATCACTGATCTATACTACATAAAACTCAGAAATAGGATACAATGATCAATGAAAAAAACTTTTCTTTATGTCACTGTCTATGACTCAGTGATTAAGCCCCAGGGAATTGTATAAGGAACTAAGAGGTTAAGTGATTTTCTGACAAGTTCCATAGATGGAATTTGAATCTACATCTTCCTGATTCTAAGCCCAATTGTCTATCCACTATAGTATGCTGCCTCTATATAGAACATTTATGGAATGAATATCTATATAAAAAGGGAAAAAAAGATGATAGGGAGGAAAGGTTAATAGAGAACCTCTTTTTGGAATTTTCTAAGTCTTTCACAACCTGGTTCCAATCTCCATTACTCAATATAATACAAATAATTCCACTTCACATGCACACATGTTCAGCCAGGCCGATAATCTTGCTTTTCCTCAGACACAGCACTCAATTACTGGTCTTACATACCTGGAATGTATTCCCCCCTTTTTTTCTTTTAGTTAGAATCACTAGTTCTTTCAAAGCTCAGGACATGTGCTTTCTGCTGATATCTGTCATCCTGAAACAGACCCTCCTCATTTCATAACTGACTATTGTAATAGTTTTGTGGTCTGCCTTATGTCACCCCAAGTCAGTCCATCCTCCATTCTACTAGAAAAGTGATCTTTCTCAATGCATGTTAGATTGTGTCACTGTCCTACTCAGTAAACTCCAATGGCTCCCTATTACTTTAGGACCAGATATAAAATTCTACTTTTCAAATCTCTCACACTGTTTTAATGAAGCCAGAAGTAGTGGCTTCTTTTCCAAAGTCAGTTACAAGACATTATTCTGACCTAAAAATGATTCCTTAATGTCTCTGAGCAAAGTCACAAGTCAGTATACTTCCACTCCAAAATGTTTCTCAGTTGAAGATATGGCAAATAAATTTCAGACGCAATATTAGTGAGGAAGTTGTGCTGAAAAAAGGTGATAAAAACTACAAGGATTACATTGAAGAGGGACCTTGAGAACCAAACAAATGTTTTCATAACTTCATAACTTCTCCCAGTCCCTTTGAATGAACCTTCTGCACAATTCAAGGTTGATCCATTTAATTGGAAATTCTCAAGAAATATAAAAATTTTTTTCTTTATCTTTTATACTTCTGTGCTTCTAATCTTCTGTAATTCTTTTTCTGTTGTTCTGCATTGGTGAGGGAAAGAGAAGAATCTTTAATGGGTCAAAGCAAATTTAATATAGATTAAGTCAGACTAGATCATTTATTGCTCTCATTTTCATTTGTTTATTTTCCACTGTTCTCTATTTGGGTGCTGTATATTATGTTGTTCTATGTACAATATAGTTATTTAAATGTAATAAATACATTATCTATTGTAATGATGAACTATGTTAAAAAAAGTGATATAAAAGATTTCACTGTAGAAAAATATGGTCAGAAAAAAATGTTTGGATATTTATGTAGTTAAAAAACAGAGATAAGAGATAGATATGGATAGTGTTAAACCTGCTACCTACACAATATAAGAAGATTTGGATAAAAGTTTCCCCTTTTGTGTGGTTTCTTTGTGGGAAATATGGAATAACGTAGAAAAGACTCAAACAGGATGAGAAAATATGGATTGGTTTTAGTTTTTACCAATGTGGATTAAAAGATCATGTATTCTTTGAGATTATAATATTTCATATAAATCAATCAAATATAGACTATGTACTTTCTTTGTACCAAGCACTAGGTTAAGCAACACTGGTATTTTCCTAATTTTTAAATACCAATCTTAAGGCTGAACATTATACTGTCTCTAATCAAATACTCTAACTGGCAACGTCAACTTGTACATCAATGGTGACAGCAAATAAGGAAAATGATATACTCCAAAGAGGTCTTCCAAAGTCCTCTGCTTACCAAAAAAAAAATAGGATTGTATAGTCCTTTTAACATTCCTAATTGTCATTGTGATGTATTTCTAAAAATAGACAAGTGAAAGAAAAATTCATTTACTTCTACATGTTTGAAAGTGGTAAGTGGTAGTGTAGGTTCTTACATCTTAAACCAGGTTTTCCTTATTCTACATAATTTCAAGGACTAACTCAATATGTTAATTAATCAGTTCCAACCATAACAATTAACTAAATATTGTTTTATCCATCAGTTATCTATTAATTGTTTCTAGCACTACCCACAGAAGAACAAGCTAACTTATTTAAGTGTGCACCTTTCTCTTCACTGTTGGTGGACCGAGCAATAAAAATTGATGCAAATGGAAACTGTCAGTAGAGTAATGAAATCTGGTGACCAAGTGATAGGAGAGAGTTTGGGGAAACAGAGATCACCAGGTTCAAATGCAGTATTTAAGCTTCTGGTTTTGCCACTTATAAGGAGTTAATGAAATGGAAACTGATAAGACATTTATCAAAACAAAATTGATAGGAAGTGCTATGCATTTTACAATCTCTCTACTAAGTGTTTGTTGCCCTTAATGACTTAGAGAATGGAGAAGCAGGGATCCCATTCATCTCGGTTTATGCTTCTGCATTCAAGTGTTTTAGCTATGTCAAGGCTGCTAGACCAAACATTTTCATGGACATAGGTTTTGCTTCACTGAGTTTACCCTTTTTTACCTCAACAAGCAGAAATTATTTCTGTATTGTATTATACTCTATTAGCATGGGTTTAAAGGGGAATTAACTCCCTCTTAATTAGCCCAGGAGGAAAAGGGAAAGGGACGGTTAACTTTACATGCAATGCTGCTATTGTTTTCCCTTCACATATATATATATATAATATGTGTGTGTGATTGTGTGTGTGTGTGTGTAAATTCTTGGTTGTTTTATTCAAAGAAGCTCAAGCAACTTTTAAAAGCTTGGCAGGAAAATTTATATGCTTTGCTTTTTCTTCAGCAGACCACATAGGTGAGCCATCTGGCCTCAAGCCAAATCTGTATTTTAAAAGATACAACCTCTCTTCCTTGCCAACCAAAAACAAAAAGATAATCAGGATTTCTCCATTATTTATAGAAGGATAAGTACATTTAATTGGTTATTCCCTCTATATCCCACAAACGAGCAAAATTAAGTAGATATCATGGATCACAGCTACTGGTGTTGATGTCCATTAATGCAGTGTGGGACCCTGAGGCCTCAAGGCCACATGTGGCCTTCTAGGTCCTTATATGTATCCTTTTTACAGAAGAAATGCTTTTATTAAAGAGGTTTATTCTGTTAAGTTTGGATTCAGTCAAAGGGCTGCACTTGAGGACCTAGAGGGCCAAATGAGACTTTGACGATGCAGGTTCCTAACCCCTGAGAGTGGCCTAGCATCACAGCCCCTTAAATATGATGTATTAATAAATTAGCAAGTAAGTTTGAGGTGTCAAAGTCTGAATTAAGGTATGTTCTGCCTCCAGAGCTATAGCTTTGATTACCATACATCACTTTGTTTCTCTACAACTGAAGAAATGATATTGCACAAAGAATAATAATAAGACTAATTTTAATAAAATTTATAATTACAACATAAGAACATGGGCCTGTAATGGTAACTTAAAATGGGGGGATTTTCTCATTCATTAATAGGACCAAGTGACCTGCCTGGGTCACATGAGTCTGAGTCACATGGAGCATATGGTAGGAGGAGTTTGCTGTATGGGGTAGAACAGGAAGGGTGGTGCAGGAAGAGGCAGAGCTAGTGCAGAGCTGAGAGCAAGTTAGTCTTGAGAGCAGTCAGAGCCAAGAACAATGCAGGCTGCTGGCTATCATGAGTGAAAGTGATTGTGATTTGTTTAATGGAACTGGTTTGTGAGAAGCCTAGCAAAGGGAAGGCTTGGTCAGGTATTGTTCTCTGCATAGTTATTGTGTATAGATTTTTGTTGCTGGATGGATTTGGCTTTCTGGTGTCTGAATAAATGATTTGGCTCTGTTCTGCCTTCAATGTGGACACTGTAGTATTTCCCGATTCAGAATTGTGCAGGGATATTCATAGCCATAGTAGGCGCTTTAAATATCACATTGGTGCTACAAATGGCATCAGCGATGGAATCGCGAAATATCAGACCTGTATTTGGAGACAGAAAGGCAGAAAAGACAGAGGAAGAAATGGATGTCCCAGGGTAGGATGATTTACTTTATTCCACCCTGGCAAGAGAATGGACTGAAGGCACAAGGCTCTGTGAAAACTGGGAACCGAGGCTACAGAAGGGAAAAGCCAGAGACTTAGAAAGGTGTTTGCAGAGAATACCAGTAGAGGCAGCGAAAGAAATGGCAGGGGTGGGTAGGAGACTCTGGGTCTTGCTAACAAGCTATTGAAATATATGTAAAAGCAGAGTCAAGCTGCTAGAGAAGACAGATGGAAAGGGAGTTGCCTGGTTTGCAGTAAAAGCTTTTTGTCCTTGCAGCATTCAAACTGTCCTTTGGGAGAGCAAGCTGGAGAGTTTCGAGTGGTAGAAGAGAGGGCTGTTATTAATTTATCTCACAGGAGGCTAAAAGTTAACCAGAAAGTGAACTCAGCCCTTGCACAGGCTGGGCTTGATTCAGGCCTAAACACAGGACAGGAGGATATGTGGGAGGAGGATGAAACCAATGAGGAGGCTGGGGTTTGGTCAGTACTAGAAGAAGGAGAATGGGAGGGGGAGGAGGGGGCCATAGTGTTTGGGGAGTTAATTGAGGATTTTAACTCAGGAAGAGGTCACAGATATTCTGAGTTGGTTCACTCAAAGGATGGGAGAATCATTGGTACCTTGGATGGTGAGAATCAGGGAAAAAGATAAATTTCCCTGAGAGAAGAATAAATAGCCAGCGGATTCAGTCAGAATAGATTGACAGGGAAAGAACTGTTTACTGCTGTATTGAGAGCAGAGGTAGATTTTGGAAGAATAGATGGCATTCCAACTAATGAACTATATAAAATGTATCAAGGAAAGAAGCTTGATTTTAGACTGACCAGGGAAAGGAGAATTGTGCTGCAGATCCTCCTGCAACATTGTATCCAAGGTCATCACAACTACAGGGGGAATGGGAGGTTGGCCAGCCCTCAGCTAAGATTAAAGAGGTTGTACTTCTAGCCAGAATGATGCACCCAAAACTGCCAATTGGAAAAGAGTACACAATAGTGAATGTGGTTATGATAATGGGTTCATGGACTCCGGAAGGATGGCTGACCCTATATCTACCCTGCTTCTGCTTATTGTCTCCTTGTTTCCTTTTGGCTTTTTGTCTGTTCACCTTATTTTTAGATTTGTTTTCTGTAGACTTAATACCCTCCATCTGCAGATGCCTGATTGCTCAAGCTAGTTAGTTGTCCATGACTGTGATGTATCGCACCTGGACCTGCCATCAACCAAGCTCGGGATGCCAGCTGAGGAACCGATCCCTGGAATGGGACTTCTTGGGGCAGGGACAGTTTTATGCCAATCTCAGCAGAAAGTAGCTATGGAAGAAGAAACCTTTGCCCTTTTACCCCAAGACTCTGGGCCCCATTTGTTCGATAGGGGAATGATGGTGTGCTCGTGCTCAAACCCCACCATAAGATATTGTTTTATGGGCTTATTTTGTGTGATCCTGTTATATTGTTGTAAAGTTCTATCTATACCAGTTGTGCCATCAAGCCTGGCTTATGTAATGAATAAGATAGATCTTGGGGCCACATGCATTGTTAATTTAACAAGGGGAGATCTTTCTCATTCATTAGTAGGCCATGTGACCTGCCTGGGTCACACAAGTCTGAGTCACATAGAGTCTGTGATGGGAGGAGTTTGTTGAATGGGTGGAATAGAAAGGCAGAGCTAGAGCAGAACTGAGAGGAAGTTGGTCTTGAGGGACATCAGAGCTAGGGAGGATGCCGGCTGCTGGCTAGTATGAGTGAAAGTGATTGTGATTTGTTCGATGGAGCTGGTTTGTGGGAAGCCTAGCAGGGGAAGGCTTGGGGATGGTGTTGTTCTCTGCATTGTTATTGTGTATAGATTTTTGTTGCTGTGATGTGTTTGGCTTTTTGGTGTCTGAATAAATGTTTTGGTCCTGCCTTCCATGTGGATATTCTGTGGTATTTCAATTCAAAATTGCCCTGGATATTCATGGCTGTTGTAGGTGCTATGAATATCGCATTGACACTACAGTGCTGCCTTCCCAACAATGATGGATTGTAGCAGTAGTAGTAGTAGCAGCAGCAGCAGCAGCAGCAGCAGCAGCAGCAGTAGTAGTAGAAGTAATAGTAGTAGTAGTTGTAGTAGTAGTAGCAGCAGCAGCAGTGGGGGGGAGGAGGAGGAGGAGAAAGATTTTAGAATAAAAGAGAATATGAATGGTTGAGAGCATGAAGGATAAAAATAGCATTACTAAGAGATGCTTCTCGTTTTCAAGCAGCCTATAATGTAATTGGATGAATGTGGTAAGACATTTGATGTATCTTTTTTTAATTGTGGAAGGTTAGTGATTATCAACTAAATATGTGATATGAAGAGACAAGAAGTTAACATTAAGTTGGAGAAAATGGAAACTTCGTGTCCAGAAAGATGGAGGTAATAGTTTTGCATATTCTGTCTTTCTTCAGCCTTACCTGAAAGACCAAATACAATTCCAGGTACTACATTTTGAGAAGACCCCTCAGAAAGTGATAGACAAGGATACAAATAATGGATTTTCTGTCTCTGGTGGTTCGGAAGATCACTTATCTGCAATGTGGTAGGAGTGACCATTATTCATATGTGGCTTTGCTAAATAACCCATGAAATCTCTTCTAAACTCCAAGGTTCTATAAACCTACATAATATCCACTTAGGCAGTCTATGTCTCTGGGATAAGTATAAGTCTTTGGGAAAGTTCTTTAGAACTCAGTCATTGTGGGATTGGGTATCAATCCTCTTCTTTCCCTGAGCAAAGTTTACTAAATCCTCTCACATCATGGGAGAACTTGATTCATATACTGCCTCTCTTCATATAATACTAAAACTGTGAGTCCATTGAATCCATTTTTAAGTATTCTATTTTTCAGCCTTGCTGAATAAAGAAGACTAAAAAAGAGACTTCAGTAAGATTTTTTTTTTAATGAGATAGGGACTAAGTAGTATAAATTGAAATTACATGTTTAAAGTAAAAGGAAAAAATATTGAATTGTGCCTATACTGAAATTTCCCATAGATTACTTGTACCAGAACTCTGATTCATCAGTGTTCAAGATCACCAGTCAAAAGATTCCTCCATCCATGCAAATTCATGCCCTCCTCTAAAACTTCTAAACTTAGAAATATGCCTGGGGAACTGAGAGATGCAGTTTGCCAAGATCCTCATGTTCATCATGTGTCAGGGATGCGACTTGAATGCATATGTTTTTGACCTTGAGTCAAGAGTTCTATTCTCTATAGTAAACTGATATTTCAAATGATGTTTGTCCTTTGTTCTCGAAGAGGACCATGACATCAGGAAGGTGATGCCATGATATGCAAGTGAATTAATTGGATTTAAGGAAGGGAGGGAAGGCTGTGCAAAGTCATCAAATTCACTTTCACCTCTGTAGCTATCTGGGTCAGATATAGATTAAGAAAACTGGAGATGGCCCCATATACAGTGGGGAACATGGGCCTTTCCAAGCTAAGTGACTGCCTTCAGAATATAGGTGAATAGCCTAAGCTGGAATCCTGAAGCCTATATGTACACCAGGTATGTTACTCCCTCTAGTTGGGGGCAACTAGGTGGTGCAGTGGATAGAGCACAGTGCAGGAGTCAGGAGGACCTGAGTTCAAATCTCACCTCAGACACTGAGACACTCACTAGCTGTGTGACTTTGGGCAAGTCATTTAACCCCAATTGCCTCATCCTGGGTCATCTCCAGTCATCCTGATGAATATCTGGTCCCTGGATTCAGGTGGCCCTGGAGGAGAAGTGAGACTGGTGACCTGCACAGCCCTCCCTCACTCAAAACAAAGTCAAGTGCAAGTCATGTCATTATTTCTCTGATGGCATGATCTTCTTCAGCAATGAAGGATGAACACAGACACACATACTCCCTCTAGTGGTCTCTAATCATACAGTATTCTGGGGTTTACCACACCAAAGGCCTCAGTATCTCAAGGTTTCTCCTTTGTCCCCATGACCACTTTTCCCAGGTCCTTGAATTATCAGAAGATGGATAGAATATTTTGTCATAATTTTAGAATAACTTCTAACTTTGAAGTGAAAATGAAATTCTCCACAATTCACGGAAGTGAAGTAGTATATTTCTTAAAATATCTAATTCCACACATTAATGCAAATTCTCAAGTTCATTCCTTCAACCTAGGCCTAATATGGAGACTGACACCTTATAGATTCCTTAGTTAATTTCTATTTGGGATGATTAAATGTAGCAGCTATTTCCATAGCCAATATGATTCTAACACACCTAAATGTCACCCAGTTTTTATATTTATAAAATTTTTAGATAGGTAAGTATTAGAAGCAATAAAATTGTGTAGTTCAGTTCCCCAATGAAAAAATATCTGTCACTTAAATTTCAAGCAGATATATAAATATTGATACGTTCATTAAGGCAGGTAAAAATGTTGCCTTGGATTCAAGGGGTTAAGTTACATATATTTATTTACTCAATAAATATTTCTTTATTGTGTGCCCACTATGAGACACTATTTTAGATGCTATGGAGGAAATGATGTTTTCATAAATATCGTTTTATGTTTACAGAGTCCTTCACATGAATGTTACAAGATAAGACAAAATTCAACAAACTCATTTTGTTTCTAGGAACCAGTTAAGTGGATTTTGGTAGAAGAAGTGGAGGGGAGGGGAGAGAGAGAGGAAGGGAAGGGAGGGTAGGGTAGAGAAGGGTAGTATTCCTTACATGAAAGTGCCCAACTTCAAATTGACTTCAAACTTTGATGGTTCTCTGCAAACAACACTTCCTAGCCAAATGTAGTGTGCCAGGAAATAAGGCAAATAAAAAAAACTAAACTCTCTCTCTCTCTCTCTCTCTCTCTCTCTCTCTCTTTCTCACTCACACACACACACATGCACACGTGATTCCCATTATGGGATCTACAGAATGGTACTAAGGTACAAAGTGATACGATTTTATTTTTATTCCAATTTTTGATAGTTAAATTAATTCTTTTGAATATAGCCTGGTAAGAAGATATTTGTTTCTATAGTAACAGGTAAACTTTACCAAAATTACCAGATATCATGAGGATTTCAAAAAACCTTTGGATTTTTATTTTTGCCTTATAATAAAATGTTCTTACCTTCAGTAAACTATGATTTATAGATGGGTTGGTTTATATTTACTTTATCTATTATATCAATATTATTGTAAAGAAAATGAAGGCAATGGAAACAAACATTTTCTTTAGTTTTACTTTCATCTGGATTAGTTTGTCTAATATATGGGAAATTCATAGTTACTAAAAATATTGTTGTTCAATTCAATAAGCATATACTAAGTGTCTGTGTCTATGCATACAAATTCAAAAACAACATATTTACTAAAAGCTTACATTTTACTTGTAATATATCGTGTATATACAAAGTAATTAAAAAGCAAATATGAAAAAATGAGATTTATAGCTAGTACAAGTCTATAACTAATTCCCGAATCATCAAATAGGAAGAAACTTGCATAGATAATTTTCTACATTTCTCTCCTTTTAAAAGAGACATTATCCAAGAGCTTATTATTGTAATATTAGATATTATCCAAAAGACACAGAATCTAGCCTATTCTGAAACTTCATCACCCTGCTCATATTTACCTATATTTTGCAGAATTGAGAATTATAGCAAATATTTACAAATACTTTTAAAGCAGATAAAAAGCCTTACTGAATCGTAATTAAATACAGTGCATCGTTATTTTTTATGGCAGCTATAGGCAGTCTGCATGCATTATCTGTAAGATAAAGGGATACAGTTCACTTAAAAAGCAAAGTCATGATAACACTGATTACACTAATTTTTTTTCTTTCTAAACTAGAATTTAGTACTTTTTCTTTCACTCCAGAGGTTAGCATTCTCAGGAAACACATTAAGTAAAATGTATCCTGCTATTTTCAAATGATCTGCAAGGGCAAGAAAATGCACTTTTTCATTCTACAAAAATTGCAAACATTCTGCACAATTAAAAAAAAAAGCCGATATTTTTAACTTCAGATTTTGTAAGTGTTGTCTATTCAAAGGGAAATGAATATTTAGTTAAATTTTGAAAGTGACCAAAAAGAACATCTTGTTGCAAAATATTTCTTTTTAAAGTTTGATTCCTGCCTTCATTTGGAAACAGGTTCCCTACCAATGCTTACAGACAAAATTAATGTTGCCAAATATACACTGAAGTACTAGAAGTATTCTTAGGAAAAGATTCTCCAAATTCCTGGACAAACAAGGAGCAAAACAACAAAGACATCCCATCCATGTGGGGAGTGGACAACCCAGAAGAAAAGCCAGCTTGAGAATCAGTCCCCACCCCACCCAACATTTCTCTTAATATTACTGTCAATATGAGCTACGCAATATTTTAGCTTACCCTGTAGATCTACTTAATAAACATGAAAAACATTTTCAAAGTTATTTAATATTTTATTAAATTGAATCTTCTAATTTAGAGGCAACTGTGGTATAGTAGTAGGAGAATCGTGTCAGCGACAGGAAGACATATATATTCCAATTCAGTTTTTGACTCATCCTGGCTATGTGACCTTGGGTAAGTCACTTAAACTCTTAGTGCCTCATGAAAGTCTCTAATACTGTGAGTTACAGAGTAGGTGCCAATCTAGACTGATAAAGAAAGGTTACTCATCAAAAGTATTGTCTATCAATGAAATCTTACATCAAATTCAGAAAACTTTCACTCTCAAAACGAAATTTTAGAATTAGACATAACCATGACTAATAAAAATATGGTAGTTCTTTTGAAAAAATCTGTATTAATGGAGCACTATTAAAATTCTTCATCAGGTGGGGAGATCTCCAATGTTCTCCCTCATCAATATCATTTCTACCTTTCTTTTATTCCCCCTAACTTAAATACTCTCCACCATTCTCAGATTCCTTAATTTCCACATAGGTATGCATCTTTATAGATGCTGTTGTTTTCTCACCCACTTGATAAGCTCTGTTTCTTTTGAATTAAATATACTCTTCAAATAATGTATTTTTGGAATGTGTCTATAGTGGTCAGGAAGATGTAAGTAGCACAGGTTTCTGAGGTCTATGCAACTTGTTTTCCACAAACTCTTTTGCATCTCGAAAAAGACATGCACTCCCTTCACTTTATATCTTTGAAATTGTTTCTTTCCTTATCTGAAGTATCCCAAGTGATTCTTATTTTGCTTAGATAAGGTTTTATCTTTATATTGTAATTAGCTATGTCTTAATATTTACCTAGAATTGGTATTTGATCTTTAATGACTCTTCCTTGGTTCTATGAGCTCTTTGGAGATGATTTGTTTTTGTATTTTTTGTTTTTGTTTTTGTTTGTTTGTTTGTTTGTTTTTGTCATCATTTGCTTCTTATTGTTTTAGTCCATGTACACTGTAACATTTAGGACACTCTAACCAGGACAATGGTCTCAAACTACATCTCGCAATCTACTAAATACTTGCTGAATGTTTCAGTGCCTGTGACATTATGTATCCCAGAGTTCTAGAATTTTGGGATCTACAAGGGGCAACATTTTTCTTGGCTCACAACTTGACACCTGAATAAATGAATGAATGAATAATAAAATTTATTAATGTAAAGACATTTATAAAGCACATAGTGTATTCCATACACTGTATTAAATAATGAGAATACAAACAGAAAAACAAGATAACACCCTGGCTTACTTTGTAATGGAGGAAAATGCCACATATAGGGGAGTAGTGGCCAAGAAAGAGAATTTTGATGAAGGCAGTTAATTAATGGTGAATTGAGTCAGAGCAACTCAATAAAACATCCTTGATAAAAAAAAAATCCTGTAGATTGTATTATTTTAATGAGCTAGCGCTTATTGTTCAGGGTGGGAGAGCAGGAAGAGAGGTGAAGATTGCCAGGGCCGTGTTATGACCTGAATCAGTCTAGAAAAGGTGAAGTTTCACCAATCAAAAGCCCAGGAAGCCATGACAGTTTGATGGATTGTCTGATGAGAGGGAGAATCTGGAATAAAGAAGGATTCACTTGAAGATAGCTGGGGAAAAGTCAGACTGGTAAAGCATCCCAATTAGCAATACTTGCAAAATATTGTTTATCTTCTTGCGTTAACATTTCTAGTTCAAGGAATTTATTCTGCACACTGGTATCTCAACATCTGAGGTTATAATTATACTGTCTAATCAATTTTCCTTTTGAGAAATTACTGAGTACCACCTCAGCCATGTATTTTCTTTCAAAGTAACCTACTTTGCCCCATTTGTCAGTTGTTTTATGTTTTCCTTTCAATTTTATCTGGGCTTTTTTAAACCACTCTTTTCCTTCAAAATCCTAATTGAAGTTAGCTTGATCAGACTGGTCTCTTACAATAAATATCTCCTCCCTAGTCTTCATGAAATTCACTCCATCCCTCAACAGGAGTCCATTTTTATTGTATCATGGTTGATTTATTTTTATTCTGTATACATCTTAGTCCTAAAATCAAATGACACAAAAGTCTTGGAGGTCACCCAAGACATTTCAGTTCTTTTGTTGCCTGTCAATGTCCAGTGACATTACAATGTGCTCCAAACAAGATCCCTATTCCCCTAATAGGAGAGCAGCAACATTTATTATATTCTGCAAAACCACCCCATGCTGTCAGCAGCTGGCTCACTAAGCTGCCACTAGAGCCTTCCTATGCCATAGGCTTGAGTTGCCCTTACTCTATGCTACATTACAAGAGTCACTTGCCTCAGGCTTCCCTCAAGCATCACCAGGGAACATTTTGGCAGTGAGCCACAGATCTAGGGAACACAAATGGTGACTAAATCAAAACAAAACAGAGGATCTTCTTTAGAAAAGGGGAAGTGAGATCCATAGTTTAAAAAAAGCCCATGGTCGGTACTATTTTATAAAAAGAGAGAGAAACAATGAGAATGAAACCCCTTTTTCCTTCCCAAAAGGTTTGAGATATAGACCTAGTCCTATTTTTTTCTTATATCACCTTAAGCAATTATCCAAAAACAATAGATTTCACATCTTTGGGATTCTATGTTGAGACAAGAATGAATTTCATTTATTCATGACATTTCTAAAATAGGTTGTTTCTATTATATTACACAATTTGACATGTTTGCCATAAGACATTGCCATTTTTGAACAAGCAAACATGGGAAGAAATGAGACATTATTTAAAACACATACACATACACACAGATATTTTTAAAGGGATTTGGATATATAAAAATGAAGATAAAAGTTCACATAAAAATTTGGTCCAAGCTTTCTTACTTAGGATATTAGTCTATCTAAATAGCAATGCTTTGAAAAGGAATTTTGAAAGTTTCCCTTATCTGATCATTTTATTCTTTTAAAACAAATGTGGTACTAGAGACTAAACATTATTTCATTCCTTATATCTCCATGGGGCTGCCTAAGAGAGGCTCATCTCATCTGTCTTTTTTTTTTTTTATAAGCACGAATTTAAAAGGTTCAGGTTACATTAATTATAGCCTTATCCGGCTTCATCAAAGGCTTCATGCTAACTACATGTTCTTCTCTTAAATCCTTCCTTGAAGGCATGATGAATTTTTAATGATAAGATGGCCTCTTATGTTCATCATTCATGTGGTTCCTTTTGCAGAATATTTGTGAAAGTTAATGGATCATTTGTTCTTTTGAAAAGAAAGCAGAAATAATAATTTTATTCCTCCATTCCCTAGAATTTAAGCAAGTAGTGCTGACATTCTATTTTGACTAACGCATTGGAGATGAGATATTAATGAATATTTTGTACATGTTTTATAATTTAGGTCTAGGTTATTCTAAAACAAATAGAAAATATTCTAACTGTTGGGTAAATGGAGAGAAATATTGGCATCATAACAAACAGATAATTCGGACATGTACATAAATGCTATTTCTCTACATATGTATAAAATGTAGAAAAAAATCAATATGACTTAGCTGCAGCATCCTAGATAGAGATCTGACTTTAGAGCCAATATATCTTGGTTTAAGACCTATCTCTGACACAGAAAAACTGTTTGGAAACCTGGACAAGTCACAGCTTTCAGTATAAGGGGCAGCTCCCTAAAACTTTTAGTTGAAGAGACGGTGCTAATCTGCGTTGACGAATGGATTTTCCTCTCCAGGAGTTCTCAGTCTCATAAAATCATAGATCTAGTTCCCCCGCAAAAAATTATCCATATATGTGTAGGTATACACACACACAGAGTAATCAATAACTAGGTATTTATTAAGAGCCTACCACATGGGAGATACTCTGTTACATGATAGAGATTTGAAGGAATTTCCATTAAGGCAGCTAAGTGGCAGTGTATACAGTGCCAGGCTTAGAGTCAGGAAAACTAATTTTCCTGAGTTCAAATTTAGTCTGATACTAACAGTGTAACTCTGGATAAGTCACTCTTGTTTGCCTCAGTTTCCTCACCTGTAAAACTGAGAAGACTGTACTTTGTTACGCAATTCAATAACCATTTATTTAGCACTTAATAGAAGGTGAAGTTGGTGACCCTACATAGCTCTCTCTCACTCAAAGTCAGTTTCAAGTCATGTCATCATCTTGATGTCATGGTCCTCTTCGAGAATGAAGGACAAACACAACAAAATTTAGCACCTGTTATGAGAGGCAGTTAGGCTGCACAGTGGATAGAATGCCAGGGCTGGAGTCAGGAAGACTCATTTTTCCGAGTTCAAATCTGACCTCAGACACTACCTAGCAGTGTGACTTTGGGCAAGTACCTTAATCTTGTTTCTCTCAATTTCCTCATCTATAAAACAAACTGGAGAAGGAAAAGGCAAACCACTCCAATATCTTTGCCAAGAATACACCAAATAGGGCCACAGTGAGTTGAACATGACTGAAAGATGAACAAACAACTGAACAACAGAAAGGTAGTCCACTGGGGGAAGACAACAGTGAGTCTGTGTGTGTGTGTGTGTGTGTGTTACACATATAGCTATATCTGGAAGGTATAGATGCAAACACACACACACACACACACATATATATATATATATAATTATATATATATATATATATATATACATAGACATACATACATGTAGATAGACAAATACTCTGGATAAATATGAGAAAATAAATGTTAGTTTTTAAAAAGGGGGAGCAAAGTCAAGATAGCTGGGTAAAAACATGGACTTTCTAGATCTATCCCCCCAAACTCAGCCAAATACACGTAAAAAATGACTCTCAGCAAATTGTGGAACTTCAGAACTCACAGAATGAAGCAAATCTCTAGCTCAAGACAGCCTGGAAATTTGATGGGAAGTGTATCACACTGGGGTGGGAGCAGAATGCAGCCTAATGTGGGCTGTGCTGGCACCTGAACAGACCTTGAGGGGACTGAACCTCTGGCAACTGAAGCAGTTTCCAGACTTCCCAAACCCAAAACACTGAGGACAAATTGGAAGTTCAGTGGAAAAATCCTGTGGGACCTGAGTTAGAGACTGGGTTGTCTAGCCACAGCTCCATTGTGGCAGAGGGGTTGAAGGAACCTGCAGCAGTCACAGCAGCAGGGGCAGTGGAAGCAGTAGGTGCTGTTTCTGGAGTTCTAGGAGCACAGTTTTTGTGGGGATTGAGAGGCTGACAATACACCCTCCAACCCCCATTATAAGCAGAGAACTATCTTGACAAAGAGTTCAAAAGTCAAGTAAATGGCTGGGAAAATGACCTAAAATAGGAAAAAGAATCAGAATACAGAATCTTACTTTGGTGACAAGGAAGACCAAAATCTACAAAGAGAAGAAAAGAAAGTCAAAGCTCCTCCATCCAAATCATCCAAGAAAAATTGAATTGGTCTTAGGCAATGGATAAACTCAAAAAGGATTTTGAAAATCACATAAGAGAATTAGAGGAAAAATTGGGGAGAAAAATGAGAGTGATGAAAAATATCATGAAAAATGAGTCAACTGCTTGCTAAGAGGACCAAAAAAAATGCTGAAGTAACACCTTAAAAACTAACTAACTCAAATGGCGAAAGAGATCCAAAAAGCCAAAGAGGAGAAGAATGCCTTACAAAGCAGAATTGGCCAGATGGAAAAGGAGGTCCAAAAGCTCACTGAAGAAAATAATTCCTTAAGGATTAGAATGGAGCAGTTGGAAGCTAATGACTTTATGAAAATTCAAGAAATTATAAAACAAAACCAAAGAAATAAAAACAAAATAGCAGATAATGTGAAATATTGTAAAAACAACTAACCTGGAAAATGGATCCAGGAGAGATAATTTAAAAATGATTGGACTAGCTGAAATCCATGATCAAAAAAAAGAACCTAGATATTATCTTTCAAGATGTTATCAACAAAAACTACCCTGATATTGTTGAACCAGAGGATAAAATAGATATTGGAAGAATCCACTGATGGCCTTCTGAAAGAGATCCCAAAAGGAAAACTCCTAGGAATATTGTAGCCAAATTCCAGTCAAGGAAAAAATATTGCAAATATCCAGAAGGGAGAGATGGAGAGGAAATTTGGAACCCAAAATCTTGTAGAAAAGAATACTGAAAGCTAAAAATTAATTAATTAATTTTAAAAGTAAGACAAAAAGATGAGGGTACTAATAACTGGGGAGTACACATCAGAAAACCAGTTTCATATAGAAGGTAGTACTTTGGGTTAGTCTTAAAGGAAGTGAGAAATTCTAAGTGGAATGTTAATATCACAGTGCTCTTTAAAGCAGATGCTACTAATAATCCTTGACTTTTGTTAATGTTTATTATTTACATAGATCATTTCATTTGATAGTAGCAACAACCCAATGAGATAGTTGTTATAGATATTATCCCTATTTTGTAAATAAGGAAACAGAGGCTCAGGTTCTAAGTGAACTGAATAGGGTCATTCACCTCATAAGTAATGGAAGCAGAATTCAGATAGGCATAACTCCCAATGCAAAATACTTTCCAATAGACACAGCAACTTTACGCCTGAGTTATTCTTGCTTGAAAACAATTACTTCATTCTGGAAAACTTTACAGGCATTTATAATTATTTTACCTTTGAATAATTTCATTTCATACTGCCCAGGATGTTTAATCATCAATATTTCTCAAAATTATCTTCCTCCACTCCCAGGGTAATTAAAATTAGTGTGTAGCTTTAAAACTGCCTTTTTTTTCTCAATTTCTTCCTCTAAAACGTTATGAGGAGTCACAACAAGGGATAAGCAAGGGGACACTTACTACTTGTAAGACCCTAGGCAAGTTTTTTTTTAACCTCTATCTGCCTCAAGTTCCTGATATGTAAAATATAGATAAAAATAGCAACTAATTTCAGGGTTATTGTGAGAATAAAGTGAAATATTTGTTAAGTGCTTTGCAAATTTTAAAGAGCTACATAAATGTAATTTTAAAAAAGAGAGACATTAAACTGTTTATGCCAGAAAATGTCATGCTTCAACACCTATAGGTATTTATTCCATGGTAAGTCAAATCCCATCTATTATAACAAAACCCCAAAGCCTCTAATTGGAAATAGTACATCTATTCTTTTCAGAATTAAATTTGCGTTCATACATTCAGTGGGGGTAGGATGAATGCTAAAATGCTAATCCTTGACAAGTCTGTGATTTTAAACAGATTTTTAAAGGGAAGTTATATTTATATAGAAATACATACTCAGTTTAAAAGTAAATAACATAAATGACGGGAGGATCTTCTTCATATCATAAAGATCACAGCCTCTTTGTAAATTAGTACATGTTAAAATTTGTCATAGCTGAATATATCATTCCCCTGATGTCTACTTTGGTGATGATCCTTTTGGATTTTAGCTAAGATGATTCTCATATGACAAAATTACTAAATGAGGTCATATTCAAATCTTGTTCAGGATAGTAGGCTCTGCCAGAAAGGACAGTATATGGCAAGAATACAGGATTACTTTTTTGATAAATTATCCAAGTGAACAATAATAACCTTAATTTAAAAATAACTGAGTCTCTTAAAGAGAAAACTTTTACTTACATATATCTATTTATATGATATATATATATATATATATATCTATATATATTATATATGATTTTACCCTTTGGGGAATTTTTTTTTTACTTACGTTTGAATTTATCTACATTTTGGGAAAATTTAGCATGAGAACTTCTTGGGAGTGGAACCAACATGATAGGGTAGGGGAAGTGCTAAGCTGGCCCTTCTCAACTTCCTTTCCAAACAATTTTAGACTATTACCTCAAATCAAATTCTGGAATAGCAGAATCAATAAAAGGTCAGATATTCTTCCAGCCCAAGTCTGAAAAAAAGAAATATCTGTGACACAGAGGTAGGGGCCAGCCCAGAGCCCAGATGAAACACCGTGGTGAGACTAGGTGCAGATGAAAGAGACAACAGCAACTTCAGGAACTCTAAAGCCAAAAACAGGAAGTGAATATGGTAAATAGTCGAAAAGCTATTGCAGGGGACCACTGGGCTAGCACTTGATACAAGATCATACATTGCTCAGCAAATACATTGCCTGTATCCAATACTAGTTCATAGCTAAAGGACTGAGTGGGGAATTTTATTGCAAGAGGGAGCAGAAGTTCTTAGGGGCATTATCACTTTTGATCAGAAGGGATCAGGGACCCTAAGGAACAGTATAATTTCCATTCTCAAGAAATCAGTTGTCTTTCCTGGGTAAGGACCAGAGTGCAGAGAAGGAGAGCAATGACTACACTTCTCCTTAGACTCTACTACCTTGGAAGCACCAAAAACTTCAACTTACCCAGAAACATACATATCTCTGAAAAACAGTGAGGAAAGGCTTGAAGCTTAAGATAATGTCCCTTACCATTATGCTGGGAGCAGTCCCACATTAACATAAAGTTTAAAATAAAAAAAAATAGGGTAGAAGAAGAAATAGAAGAAAAAGAAGAGGAGGAATAGAAGAAAGAAGGGGAAGATGAAGAAGGAGGCGAAGGAGAAGAAGAAGAAAGGAGAAGAGAAGAAAAAGGAGGAGGAGAAGGAAGAGGAAGAGAAGAAGAAATCTGACCATAAAAAGCAACGATGGTAACAGAGAGGATCAACACACACTTTTAGAAGGAGACATCGAAATCAAAAAATCTACAAGCAAATCCTCAAAAGGAAAAAAAATGAATTGGCCACAAGCTCAACATAAATCTCTGAAACAGATAAAAAAAAGATTTTTAAAATCATGTGACTGGTAGAGGAAACATCAGGCAAATAAATGAGATCTAAGGAAAAATATTATAAAAAGACAATTGACAGTGTAGTAAAAGAGGAACAAAAAGTACTGGAAAAAATAGCACCTTACAAAACAAAATTGGCCAAATGTGAAAAAGAAGTTAAAAATCTTTTAAAAAGCAGAATTGGACAAATGAAAAAAAGAGGTACAAAAACTCACTGAAGAAAATTATGCCTTAAAAATAAGAACTGAGTAAGTAGAAGCTGACGTCTTCATGAGACATCAAGAAACAATAAAACAAAGTCAAAAGAATGAAAAAGATGGAAAAAATGAAATATCTCTTTAGAAAAACAACCTGGAAAATATATTGAGGAGAAATAATTTAAGAATTTTTGGCCCACCTCAAAGTCATTGTGAAAGAAAGAGTCTAGATATCATATTTCAAGAAATTATCACAGAAAATTGTCCCAATATCCTAGAACTAGATGGTAGAATAGAATTTGAAAAAATCCATCAATCTCCACCTGGAAGAGATCCCAAAATGAAAACTATCCAGGAATATTATACCCAATTTCCAGAGCTTGCATGTCAAAGTGAAAATACTTCAGAAAGCCAGAAGGAAACTATTCAAATTTTGTAGTGTAGAGGAACTACTTCATTAAGAGACTAGATGATAGGGAACATATTCTGGCAGAAAAAAAAGGTAGGATTAAGAACAAGAATAATTTATCCAGCAAAACTGAGTACAATACTTCAAAAGTAAAAATGTAAATAAATAAAAAAATATTTCCAAGCATTCCTAATGAAAAGACCAGAGTTAAATAGAACATTTGACTTTCAAATAAAAGACTCAAGAGAATCATAAAATGGCAAACATTAAAGAGAAATCATAATGGACTCACTAAGTTTAAACAGTTTACCTTTCTAAATGGGAAAGTAATGTCTATAACTTCTAAGAACTTTATTAGGAAAATTAGAAGGATTCTATATGAAAAAAATAACATGGAGGGATGAAGTGAAAATATTGTGATGATATAAAAAAGGGAAGAGATAAGAGATGCCCTGTGAGAAGTGGGGAGAAGAAGAATGGGAAAGATTACCTCACATAAAAGCACACAAGTTGAACCTTTACAGTAAAGGAAAAAAATGTGGGGAAGAGGTAGGCAATGCTTGAACTTCATTCACATCTAAATTAGTCAAAAGGAAAAAAAATACACATACATATATACATAAACATACTTGTATACACATATACATATATATGTGTGTGTGTGTGTGTGTGTGTATGTGTGTGTGTACACAGAAACATACTCAATTTGTAATAGAAGTCTATCTTTCCCATAAATGAAGTATAAGGAGAAGGAAATAATAAGAAGGAGGCATGATAGAAAGGAAGGCAGATGAAATAAGATTGTGGTCAGCAGCAAAATATACTTTAGAAGAGGGGCAGGACAAAAAGAGAATGAATGATAAAAGGAAATGTGATAGAGGAAAATACACAATAAAATGTGAATGTGAATGGGATGAACTCGTCAGCAGAATGGAATGAATGAGGATGTGGAATATATGTTGTTTATAAGAAATACACTTGAATCAGAGACATACTCAGAGATAAAATAAAGGGCTGGACCGCAATCTATTGTGTTTCACCTGGCATAAAAAAGGCAAGGGTAGCAATCACGATCTCAGAAAAAGCAAAGGCAAAAATAGACCTAATTAAAAGGGATAAGTAGGAAATTAGATCTTGTTAAAAGGCACCATAGATAATAAAGAAATAACAGTACAAAATATGTATGTACTAAAAGGTATAGCACCCAAATTCTTAAAGGAAAAGTAAAATGGATTACAGAAGGGAAGAGTAAAACTATAGTAATGGGAGAACTCAACTTTCCTGCATTAGAGCAATATAACCAAATAAATTCAAAAGACATCAAGGAAATTAATAGAGTAGTTTTTGCTGCTTCCAAGATAGTATGGGCTGGGGAGAAGTGTAGTCATTGCTCTCCTTATCTGCACTCTGGTCCTTACCTAGGAAAGGTACCTGATTCCTTGAGAATGGAAATGATACCATTCCTTAGGGTCCCTCATGCCTTCTGACCAAAACTGATAACACCCTTCAGAACATTTACTCCCTCTTGAGTTAATGTGCTTCTTTCAGTCATTCAGCTAAGAATTAGAATTGGAAATAAGGAATGGAATTGCCAAGCAGGATGTAATCCTACATCTACTGCTAGCACAGTGGTCCTGTGTGATGTTTCTGATTATTTGCCACATCCACTTCCTGTCTTTGGTTTTAGAGCTCTTGAAGTTACTGTTCTGTCATCACCGCCTATAGCAATAGGACAAAAAAATAAAATAGGTAATGAAATAAATCTAGAACTCTTTGCAGATGATATGATGATATACTTAGAGAACCCTAGAGAATCAACTAAAAAAACTAGTTGAAATGATTAATAAGTAAAGTTTCAGGACATAAAATAAACTCATAGAAAACATCAACATTTCTATATACTTTTAATGAAGTCTAGTAGTAAGAGATAGAAAGAGAAATTTCATTTAAAATAATTGCAGATAATATTAAATACTTGGCAATCTATCTGCCCATTAAAAGCTAGGGACTGTAGACAAAGATGTATTAATTGATCATCAGTAGGCTGAACCAATATAATATATAGTTCCACCTAAATTAATTTACTTGTTCAATATAGCAATAAAACTATAACAGTGAAACTACCAAACAATTATTTTACAGAGGCTAAAAAATAACTAAATTCATCTGGAAGAAGAAAAGCTCAAGAATATCAAGGGAATCAATGAAAAAAATATGATAAGGAATAAGTACAAGATCTAAAACTATATTACAAAGCAGTAGTTATCAAAATAATCTGCTATTGACTAAGAAGCAGATTGTTGTGTCAATGGAATAAATTAGGTAAACAATACATAGTAGTAAATATCCATAATAATCTAATGTTGGCTAAATATAAAGATACAAGCTTTTGGGGTAAGAACCCAACATTTGATAAAAAATTGTTTGGAACACTGGAAAGAAGTTTGATAGAAAGGAGGAAGAGACAAACTTGTTACATCATAAACCAATATGAGGTCAAAATGGATAAATAATTTGGACATTAAGTGATATCATGAGTTAAGGAAAGCATGGAAAAGTATGCCTCTCAATACTGTGAATAATAAAAAAGATAGAGTGGACTGCAGGAAATAAAATCAATAATTTGATTACAAGAATTTTTTTAACGTGTTAGTACAAATAAAATTAATGTAACTAAAATTAGAAACAAAACAGGAAACTAGAGAAAAATGTTACAGCAAGTTTCACTGTTAAAGGTGTTATTTTTCAAATTCACAGACACCTGAGCAAAATTTATAATCAAACCATTCACCAGAGGATAGATAGCTATAGGATGTAAAAAGTCACTTTTCAGAAGAAATCAAAGTTATCAATATTCACACCAAAAAATTTTCTAAATTACTGAGTAGAGAAATGCAAATGAAAACAACTTTGTGATACTACTTCATACTTATTGGACTGGCTAAAATGATAGGAAAGAAAAACAAATGCTGGAGTGCCATGCTGAAAAATTCTGACACTAATACACAACTTGTTCAACTATTCTGGAAAAAAATTTCAAACTATGCCCAAAGAGCTATAAAGCTATGCATGCCCTTTGACACAGAAATAGCACTACTATTTCTGTATCGCAAAGAGATCAAAGAAAAGAGAAAAGGACCTACTTGTACAAAAATATTTATAGTAGCTCTTTTTGTGGTGGCAAAGAATTAGAATGTGGGGGTGGTAGTGGTGATGATGGTGGTGATGGTAGTGGTGATTGTGGTGGTAGTGCTAGTGGTGGTGATTGTGATGGTGGTGGTGGGGATGCCCATCAACTGAGGAATGGCTGAGCAAGTTGTGGTATATGATTGTGATGGAATATTATTATGGTTTTAGAAATGATGAGTAGGGTGGATTCAGAAAAATCTTACACAGCTTAGATGAAGTGAACTGACCAGAGCAAAGAGAACATTGTACACAGTAACAGAAATATTTTAAAGATCTGCAAAAGGCTTAGCTACTTAGATCAAGATAATATTCTAAGACAATTCCAAAGGATCCATGATGAAAAATGCCATCTGCCTCCAGACAGAGAACTGATAAACTCTGAATGAAAATCAAAACATACTCTTTAATTTTTTCTTTATTTTTCTTGTATAATTTTTGTCTTTTCTTTTTCAATATGGCTAATAGGGAACTATGTTTGCATGACTTCACATGTATCATCCATACAAATTTGCTTGTTTTCTTAAGGAGTGGGGAAGAGCACAAGGGAGGGAGAGAACTCAAAACTCAAAATTTTATAAAATTATTGTTAAAAATTTTTACATGCAATTGGGAAACAATGAAATAAAAATATTTTTTTTAAAGTTACATTAGCATAAAACAGTGAAGCTCTTTGAAGATCTATCTGAATGACTCAGAGGTAGGAATTTTGTAACTTTATGGCTCACTATGTACTGTCCAAATCTCATTTCAAGATATCTCTTAGCTTTACAGACACATCATTTTAGCCTCTTAGGATGCCTGCCCCCAGTTTTCCTCATATATATATATAGAATAGGGAGAGAATATCATATTATCTATTCCATAAGGTTGTTACAAAGAAAATGCTTTGCAACCTTAATATATTACATTACAAAACTGAGTCATTATCTAATTTCTGTGTTGAAATATTCTCTACTGACAGACCCTCCCATGTGGAAGGGACTTCAAAGGTCGCTGGATTTTGCTTGAAAACTCTCAGTAAGGGATAATTTCCTACCACTCAATGCGGTCCATTTTCTCTGTGCAACTTCCAACTACTGCTTGAAGTTCTGTCCCCTTGGCTCAGACAGAACAAGTCTTCCACATTATAATGCTTCAATACTTGAAGACAAGTTCTATATATTCTCCACATCTTCCTTTCTCCATGATAGAAATCTCTAATTTCTTTATGTGTTTTCAAGGGTAGAAACTTGAAACTATTCCTTGCTATAGTTAACTTCCCTGGATCAAATGTTTTTAAACCTGACATCAACAGAACATCACATTGTCTCTGAACTTAGGAAAAATTATATTTATTTTCAATAATCTTTGGATTTGGATCTATGTATTTTACTCTATGCATTTAAATCCATTATTCTGAAAACGGTCTCATGAACTTTACAAGACTGCCAAAGGTATGTATGAAAGACACAAAATAACTATTCTATATGTTCTCCAGGTTACCAGCATTCTTAAATACGGTGATCATAAATGAAGACAATTCTCTGGATATAATAAAACTAACGTAGGCTACAACGGGTCTTTCATTTTCTTTGTCCTCAACACTATGACTCTTTTAATGTGGCTTACAACTGCATTAGGTTGTTGGTTTTTGTTTTTCAATTTGTTAGTTATTCTATTACACTATTTACTCATATCAAGCTCATAGTTCACTGAAACACCTGGTATTTTCCCCTATGAAACTTTTATTTTTCAATCTTCCTTCCTTATACTCTGCACTTTAGAATTTTTTTAAAACTAAGTTTAACAGTTTATACTTATTAATACATATAAATTTCTAAGTTTTGGGGATAAGAATTCACTATTTGGTGAAAAAAATATTGCTAAGAAAACTAGAAACTAGTCTTGCAAAAACTAAATATAGACCAATATCTTATACCATTTGCCAACATAAGGAAAAAAACATATACTTGATCTAAACTATATAAAAAGGAACATCATAAATAAATAAGAAGAGCATGAAGCATATTACATATCAGATTTATGAATAAGAGAAGATTTTGTGAAAAAAAGAGATGCCATTGCAGGATATAAAATAAATTCAATAATTGAATGATTACAATGAATTAAAAAGGTTTTACACAAATAAGATCAACATAGCCAGCAGAAAACTAATTTAATGAACAGTTTCTTAGAAAGAAAAGTCCTCATATCTCAAATATATGGAAACTGAATTAAATTTATAAGAATATGAGTCATAGCCTATAAACAGAAAGTTTTTAGGAAAAAAGACAAAGCTATATATTATCATTAAAATGTCCTAAATTGCTACTGATTAGACGGTGCAAATTAAAATAGCTTTGAAGTACCATCTCCTACCTATCAAATGATTGTATAAAATGATAGAAGGGGGAAATGATGAGTATTGGAGGGGATGTGTTAAAAATGGGACCACAGGATATGTTGGTGGAATTGTGAACTGATCTAATCCTTTTGGAGAGTAATATGGAATTAGGTTCAGTTATAAAACTGCATATACCCTTTGATCCAGACTTACCACTATTAGATCTGTTTTCCAAAGTGATCAGGGGAAAAAAGAAAAACCTATATTTTCTAAAACAGTTATAGCAGCTTTGTTTGTTGTGGCAAAGAACTAGAAAATGAGGGGGGCTACTCATCAATTAGGGAATCACTGAATTGTGAAAGAATACTACTGTTCTATAAGAAATGATTAGCAGATTCATTTTTTTTTAAAGCAAAAGAATACTGTATACAATAAAAGCAATATTGTTCAAAGGATGTCTGCAGATGACTAAGCTATACTTAGTAACATGAACACTCAAATCAGCTATGATGAACTAAAGAAGGAAAATGCTATCCCCTCCAGAGAAAGGAGTAATATGTGGAAGTATGTATTATGTTTGTGTGTGTGTATATATGTGTGTGTCTGTGTGTGTGTGTGTGATGTTGGTCTTATTTAATGCAGGGTTAGAAGGGAGATTCATAAAAAATAATATTAAAAAATTTTGTATTTACCACTATTTCATTTAAACTCATTATATTCTACCTAATATCCTAGCTTAGTATGATCATTTTGGATCTTGATTTTGTCATCCAATATGTTAATTAGAATATCTAGCTTTTTGTGAGTTATAAACTTGCTAAGCATTTTACCTATGCCTTTATATGTCATTGACTTTAAATAAAGAGATAAACACAGGGCCAGAACGAGATTGCCTGAACAATGTAATATAGACTTCTTTTCAAGTGAATAGTAAACTATTAGTGACTACTTTTGGATACCAATCATTCAATCAGTTTTAAATCCATGCAATGTCCATGTCCCTTAATATTTTCCACAAAAAATAGCATGAGACACTTTGTCAAATACTTTGATAAAACTTGGACAAAAATGAAGATGTTCTGATGGATAATCCTTGTCATAAAAGAAAATGAGGTTATGCTGGCCTGCTCTGTCATTCAATTCCCACCCCACCCCATTCCTCCCTTTCCTCCTTTACTTTCCTTTCCCCTCTCTTTCCAAGCCTTAAGTGTACTGAATTCTCCAAGACATTTCCAAGGTATTGGCTGAAACTCACAAGTCACATCTGACAACTATAATAACCACCAGGATGTAGATGATCTGAGCATTTCCATTCAAAAAGATCTTCTAATTTTGTTACTATATCATTTGCTACTTACAGCCTTTTGAATGAATATTGACATTGAGTGCCTTTCTAAATATTATCTGTTGCTAAACCTGCCAGCTGCACCATCCCTGAAGGCTGGGGTGAAAAGCATTTTGTTTTAAAAGGTACTTGCTAAGAGCTAAGCCTCAGGGAACCTCAAAATTCCTTCCTTGCCAGCTCCTGCTAGGTTGCAATGAAAAGGACCGGTAATCAAAGCTGTTGTGGATATCAACAAAGAAAGTGAATAAGCATAATCTGGAAGCCATTACTAGGGTGTGTAGAATCTTAATAGAACTTCGAGGAAGCCTAGAGGATTCTCAACAGCTTATGGGAATCCAACAGGAAATAATTACTTCATCTACTGGAAAAGTCATCATTATCTGGAGATGAATTTTTAAATGATGTGTTAATGAGATGTCAAGCTAATCCAACTGGATTTAAAGCAGGAACCACTTTTACTTATTCTCCCTAATAAAAATTAGATGGGCAATAGTCTTCCTTCTACCCACCTCTCCAATCTAATTCAATTAAATAAACACACTATTCTTGGCACCAGAGATTCAAAGACAGAAAAACCATAAAGTGCCTGAACACAGGGAGTTTAAAAACTAAAAACAGAGATATAGTGAATATTGAAAATGTAAGGTAAGAAGAGAAATGTGATAAAGGTAATGGAGAGATCCAGGGAAAGTAATATAAGAAAATTTGAGGAGAAAAATAATATTTTAGCAGGAGAAATCAGCGAAGTCTTCATGGTGGAGGTTGTTTATCATTTCAGAGGACTAATGAAATAGTAGGGTGATTTCTTAACTTGTGCATGAATTGGACTTAAGTAAAACAGTTTTAGAAAGTCATCAGCCTTGCTCTCTCTTCCAGAGTCATCAAAGTTTACTGGCCAAACAAGTCTACATACCAGTAATGGCCTGGAATATAGTGGATGACCTTGGGGTCTTCAATGCTTAACCAAGTTTTAAGAGCTCCACAATGCTTGTTTCACCTGCCTCCGTGGCCATTCAAACAAATTTTCCTCACCCACCCATGCCAAAGGGAGGAAGTCTTCACATGCTTGGGATAGACATCTCTATAACACACTTATGGGTTTGGGGCTTATCTGTTGCACTCAACCTGGTTTATCCTATCTGCCAATGTGGTTTTATCAATAGAAAAGTATGAAAGACAACTAAATATCAGAGACCTTATACGGGGATCTTGTGTGGACCTTTGTCTCTGTCTTTCATTTTGGCCATGCACATCATCACTGGGGTGTGTGTGTGTGTGTGTGTGTGTGTGTGTGTGTGTGTGTGTGTTTCTAGTGGGTATTTACATTTTTTTTAGTCACTGAAATGTAACTTTTTCTTCTTTACTAAATACCATTTACTTATAACCCAAAAGTTAGAAGAAGGGCTTGTTTAATTAAATATGTCTTCTCATTATATCTATGTTCCTGTTGTTTGAGAGGTTTTTTATTTTTAAATTTTGATTCTTTGCATTCAAATTTTATTTTCTTTTCATAAGTAAAATTATTGAGGCTGTGTGTGGATTTATCGTTAAGATTAGTTTGAATTTTGGATATGTGCTTTTTCTTAGACAATGAAAGAAATTATCTGATTACTTCTAAACAGAAAATTCCATTTACCACGTAAGGTAAGACCATAACACAATGAGTCTGGATCCATATGTTACAAACCAAACTTTTCTAATCACTTTAGAAATATACCTTCCACGTTTACTCCATTATCCAAAATGTGATCCTTATATTCTAGCAAGCTATTTGTTTGCACTTGGGATGAGTATTATATAGAAAGTGCATTGAGGGATATCAGGGCTGCATATCACAAACCCTTATTCCGAAGATTGTCATAAGTAGGTAGAAACACATCTAATGAAACAAAAGTTTAAAAATGTCAACATGTATTGTAAAGTTGTGTTTCTTTTGGATAAATCATAATGTAAACTTTCCTCGAGTTTTGCTGAGAGATGATCATACATCACATTCCAGAGGAGGACATCTTTTTGCAAGGAAAATTACATTAATGGTCGGGTGGGTAGGAAAGCTTTTAGAGTCCAAATCAATAAGTCTGACTAGTCAATAAACTGAAAAATTCTGTCCTTCATAAGGTATGTTTACCTCAACCTAATTAGGAGCCATAGGATCTCAAAATTGTAAGAGATCCCCGAACAATAGCTTCTTTTGTGTAAGGGTTATTTCCTTTCTTGTATGTTCATCTTTCATATTTACCACATGGTATAATACAAAGGTATCTAATAAAATCTAGTTGATTAGTTGAATGCTCATCTAGTCCAAACTATATCTAAAATTCTCCACCACATCACCCAAAAGGACCATGTGTACATGTTTTTTAAGAATTCTAATGAACAGAAACTTACTGCCTTCTGAGGAATTTGACTTTTAGACAGTGCTAATTATACGGAAGTTGTTTGTATAATTATTATTTCATAAAGTTAAAAATTATCTCTACTGCTTCTACCTAGTTTCTCTTATTTCTCTCATGTGGAATACAGATGTCTTCTTCACATAACAAGCATTCAAATACTCATAAAGCTATTGAATCCTTTCTATAACAGATAGGTGCCACAAAAGATAGAACATTGGATCTATCAAAAGCACTGGAAACAGAAGAAACCAATTTCAAATCCAGCCTTAGCCTCTTAATAGCTGTGAGACCCAGCGCAAATCACATAAATTCTGTTTGCCTCACTTTCCACATCTGTAAAGTGAGGGTTGTAATAGTACCTAACTCTTTAAATTGTTTGGAAGATAAAATGAGAAACTATTTGTAAAGAGCTGCAAACCTTAAAGTGTGATATAAGTGTTAGCTGTCATTTTTAACTCGGTCATTTTTTCTCCAGGCTAAACATTCCAAGTTCTTTCAGGCAAGTTTTGTTCGTCAATTCTATTTGCCATGCTCAGTCCTTTCCTTTGGAATTCCTCTAGTTTGTCATTGCCCCTCATACACTGTGGTAACCAGAACTGAATATGACATTTGGTTGGACCAAAGCAGAATGTAGAGGAAATATAATCTCCTTTTGTCTCCATTTTCTAAGTTTGATTTAGTTTTTCTGGCTTCATATTGTTGATACATGCTTTCCATTTTTTTAAATTTAATTTCATTTTTTATTACATTTTAAGTTTCAAGCTATCTTCCTCCCACCCCTCGACCCCTCACTACACAAGGTCAACATATGTGAAGCACTTTACAAACCTTAAGGAACTTAAGAAATGTGAATTGCTACTATACTTTCTATTACTGTCACTACTACCACTATCACTCATAATATATAAAGTGTTTTTAAATATTAAAGCACTCTATTATAATTAGTATTTTTGTTATTATTATATGGCACTATTGTCTAGCCATCCTTCTGTTATTTTGAACTTTGGCTGTTGGTTTTTTGAATGTAAGAGTAAGCCTTAAAATGTATTTTCATTAAATTTAACCATGTAATATTTGGCCCATACTTCCAACTGTTTCTATCGTTATTGTTGTTTAGTTGTCTCCAACTCTTCATGATCCCATTTAGGATTTTCATGGGAAAAAATATCGGAATGCTTTACCATTTCCTTCTCCAGCTCATTTTACAGATGAGGCACTGAGGCAAAGTGACTTGCCCAGGGTCACACAGCTAGTAGGCACTGAAGTAGGATTTGAACTCAGGAAAGCTAAGTCTTCCTGATTCCTAGTACAGTACTCTTTCCACTGTGCTACCTACCTACCTTAATCACTACCCTATTGAATTCTTTTTGGTTCCTTGTTCTATCATTCAGACTATAAGTTATTCCCACCTGTTTTTTATCAACTATAAATTTGATAAGCATGCCATGGTGTCTTCAACTAAATCAATGACTAAAATGTTGAACACAGAAGAGCTCCAGGAATGAATGTCTGAGGTACTCCACCAAAGACCTCCAACAGAGATGACTGGTTTAAAACTATCAAATCTTTACCAAACATTAGATATATGCAGAATGATGCTAGGTGTTAGAGAAAGTAGAAAGACAGCTCTCAGTTTTAGTCATTAAGAAATTTTTATTTAGCATGAAGGATTAACTAGAGACAACCATAAATAGAAGATTTACACTCCAAAGAGATGAAAGGGTGATTTAATGGAAAGATACTAGATATGGAATCAGAAGACCTAGGTTTGACTCCCAACTCTGCTATTGTCTATATGTTGATACTAGATTAGTCACTTAATTTCTTGAGGCCTCGATTTCCTTATCTATAAACTAAAGTGACTGGACTATTTGATTTAAAAGATCACATTTTAACTTATATCAACTGATCATAGAAGTGTATAAAGTAAGCGAAATATAAGGTTAAAATATAATTTCTGAGTGGAGATGTCAAAAGGCAGAAGCTAGAGTTAAAGGAATGGGGCATAAGGAAGAAGATATGCCAGATTTCAAAGGATAAGAGCAAAGGCATGATGTTTAAAAAGTACAAGAATTTGGTGAGGAATTACGAGTATTCCAATTTGGTTGGAAGATTGTGTGGAATATTTCCAAAAAAGTAAGGTAGCACCAGATTTTGGAGGGCCTTACCCACCAGAATAAATGAGTCTAAACTATAAGTGACATTTTTTCTTTTTTCTTTCTCGCCTCCATTAAAATGGATAACTTAATTTATTTTTATGCCTTTAAAGAATGAACTCAAAAAGTCATTTTTACATGAGTTATTTACAATTTAAATGGCAAATCATTTGTTAAACACAAAATCTGTCAGCAAGTTGAGGGCAAAAACTGTTTTCTAGTATGTGTATATATTTCTCTAAGGTCAGAACTTGGAGAAGTACTTTATACACAATTTCTAGTTGAATTTCGTAAAAGTTTTTGAATATTTGCTTAATAAACAATTTTATTTAAATGCCCTAGAAGACATAGTTAACGGATCCAATGCATTAGCTTGAGTAATTATTGTACTTGGTATATGATAATGAGCTGAGGGAATGAATGCATTTCTAAATTCTTTTAAAATCATCTTTCTGATTTTACTATTTTGGGGGTACGGGATGATTTTAGGAATTTATTCAAAAGACTGTTAAAAAGAAAAAGAGCTGCGTTATTTTATGTGAGAACAAAATAAATGATATGATTAAAAAATAGTTTAGACTGACTTTCATATCAATATGGCTTTGGAATAAGCTATGAGACTTGTAAGCAATAATCAATTGTCTCATGAAGTAAAAGTGAAAAAGGACAGACTAATTTTCATATTATGATATAGGATCATCACTGGCATTTTAATATATGTAAATTCTTTCCTCCTTCTATACTTCTAATAATAAAATATGATTCCACGATATTGATTTTGGATTTTATTGAACTTGGGTATAAATAAAACTACTCAGGAATGGAAAAAGACAGATAGTGATGAAAACTTGGCCAGTAAGTTATTGGAAGTTGCTAATATTCTAGATTTTATTCTAGACAAATCATTTTACTTATCTCTAGAAATATACCTGTGGCTGGATATAAATGAACAGTTGTTTATTTCAGAAATGTTTTATTTTTATTGCCCCATAGTATCTCTAGCACCTACAGTAGTTCCTGGCATATCATAGGTCTTTAATACATACTTATTGAAAAGAATTAAGGAGTATGGAACTAAGTTGATATGTCAAATTAACAGTTTGTATTAATGGCAATGGGTGATTACAGCAATTTACATTCCCTATTTAGTTATGACTTTCGATTGTGTTTAACTCTCCACGATCCTATTTGGGATTTTCTTGACAAAGGCACTGGAGTGGTTTGCCATTTCCTTCTCCAGTTTATTTTACATATGAGGAAACTGAGGGAAATGGTTAAATGATTTGCCAGAGCAAAATAACTAGTAAGTGTCTGAGGACAGATCTGAATTCAGGAAGTCATCTTCCTGAGTCCAGGCCTGGCATTCTATCCACTGTACGACCTAGCTATCCCATAGTTAATGACTAGGAAGTTACAATATATTGGGTAATGATACAAAGCTACCATAGATTAAATATTTGGTACCAATAATCTTCACATAACTATATGAAAGTTGACTAGTGAGTTATTTAAGGAAGAATACAATGAAAGAAGGAAACATCAGATTTGGGCATACATTTTAACCATACAAAAATCTTGACATGTCTGTTTGAGAATTCACTGGGGGCTGTTCTGTGAATTTCATCTCATTCTGCAAAAGTAGATCTGAGCTGCTACACTCCAGATCCCTGTTAAGTACAACTTCTTTCTGAGAAAAGGATGTATCTTGGCCCCAAATTGCTTTTCAGAATTCTTACATTCAGTACCTGACTAAAATGAAGATCAACTCTGACTCCAGGCTGGCTCTTTGCAGATAAATAAATGATGTATAGTATCTCCTAGACAGGTGTAGCCCTAGACAGATACACAAGCTGTATACATAAACCCCCAAAAAGTAAGAATATAAGCTGCAATCCCTAAGCACTGCGCAGATTTCATCTTATAATATCCAGGGTGTTCCTTTACATGCTTACATCTGTGTATGAGGTTTTCATCTATTTGTGGTGTTTCCTTGTTATGTATAATGTCTAAATAGTAACAGTTTAGAAAGCATAATTCCAATCACTTCAGGAATACATTATATGGAGCTTTCTTTCCATTAAAAGGAAAATACAGATTTTGGGTCTAATTCACAGGTCATTTTGCCACATGTTTTACCATTTTCTCCATATCTTTATGACACATGGAAAGGAGTAGTTAAAAGACCTCTCCTTACATTTAAAGCATGACTTAGTTGCAAGAGCCTTAAGGACAGGAACTCTACCTTATTCATTTTTTACATATAGCACAGAGTCCTGCTTTAGTGCATTAAAAGAAAAGTTTTATGTATTTATTTTATCTATCACAGTACTATCAATTCTTGCCCCCCCCAAGTCAATAAAAAAGAAAAACTACACATACATATTTCTTTGTAAAAAGAAAACTGTAAGCAAAAACATCGGACAGATTGGCCACATCTGAAGATATGTCAAGTTCTATCATGGAATTCTTGTTGCTCTTGTATAAAGGAGAAAAGTAAATCAAGGTTTATTTTGTAGAGAACTGCTGGATAGCTACATAATGACAGCTACTAGTTAGGAATGGAATTTTGTGGTGCAACTCATCAGGGGGATTAGTTTTTTGAAGCAAGGGCTAGCTCCCTTCTTCACTGTTGAATGACTGTTTAATTTAAGCAAATCATTCACTCTAAGAGGGAGAGGAGTTTATTGTTTTTTTCTCCCAGCAAAAGCCAAATAATTAATTGGTTGCTATAGCGGTGCGCTTAGATTTTCATTCCACCTTAACTTGAGATTTCTCATCACAGACAGTACTATATGGTTAAAAACTATTTGGGGTCAGGCAATAATAACATGATATTGTCCAGGTGTGAAGAGCCTGTGCCTCAAGGCCACATGTGGCCTTCTAGGTCATTGGGTCCAACCTTTCGATTGAGTTCAACTTTTACAGAACAAATCCTTTTTATAAGGATATTTATTCTGTGAAGTTTGGATTCAACATGCCACTCTTAAAGACGTAGAGGGCCACATGTAGCCTCAAGGCTATAGACTCCCCACCCCTGGAGTCAAATAACACATTATGAAAATAGATATGATAAGTCATATTATATATATAATATATGTATTATGATATATATGATATATCATATGTATTATGATATATATGATAAGTCATATTATATATATATATATATATATATATATATATATAAAACTACACTTTTTACTCCATTGATAACCTATGAAACCAAAGAAACTAACTGAATCTATAAAACTCTGAAGTTTAAAGAAAACGTTTTAAAAAATGTTTTTATGGACATTTGTCCATAGCCACAGAATTAGAGACTGTGTATATACATGTACAAATATGAGCATTTGGATCATTACATGTTACACCATTCACATCTATTTTCATATTTTATTGACTATTTCAAATCATGATATATGGCAAGATACACATGTCTGTGGTAATAAGAAAATTCATACATATATACATGTATATGTGAAATACATGAAGTGCAATTTAGGGACCCCCTGTAGAAATATAGGATTTCCTAAAAATTTTAGTGCAGTTTTAAGTTACTATAGCTTATAACTACTCCAAGATACTGAAATACCCCCTATATCAATACAGATAGAATGCTTGGCTCAAAATTGGAAAGAATATTGTTCAAATTTCACCTCTGAGGTTCATCGGTGTGACTGGAGAAGTTAGGAAATTTCTATATACCTGGAGCATCTCCATGGAACTATTTGTTAGCTAAGGGAATTTCCACACTATGAGTTAATTACCTATATAAAGAGAATGACTTTACTTAATTATTCACACTTGCATAGTTATTAATATATGTGGCTCATCATTAATCTATCACTAATAGGATTTCCATGATTTGCAGAGTTTGTCCCATTATAGTGTGTTGAAAAACTACTAATTTCAGGTTTTGGTGGAGGCTCACATGATGACTATACATGCAAAGCACTTTGGAAAACATCAAAGTGCTACACAGATATCAGTTCTTATCACTACTATCACGGATGCCTCATCCTTTTCATCTTAAGCTTCTTGAGGGCAGAAACTGTTGTAGTCTTTCATTCTATCCCAAAAGCTGACTTAACAGAGTATTTGCCACAGAGGAAATATATGATAAATGACACAAATAACAAAAACAATTGATTGACTGACCATTAACACTATATGGGGCAGCTATGTGACATAGTAGATAAAGCATGTGGCCCTGGAGTCAGGAGAGCCAGAGTTCAAATCCGACCTCAGACACTTACCAGTTATACAACCCTGGGCAGGTCACTTCACCCCAAATGCCTCCAAAAACAACACCAACAAACCACAAGATATTATTATTTTTCTCATGATGTTCAGAGTTATTTACAGTTGTTCACATGGATATTACAGATTGAAATTATCCTAAGATGAGATACTGAGATCTAAGTGGCCGAAATGGCACCAGTATATGGCTGAAGAATTCTATTTAGCATTTAGTATACAAGCGATTTCTATTTTCATTATGTTTTATGGTTCCCATTTATGAACTAACTCTGAGTCAAACTTGCTCAATTAAATTATATTATTACCAATCCCTGATGAGAACAGAGAAGCAAAAAAGTATGTCTTACCCATAATCACAGGGTATCGGTGATGGAACTACTATTAGAACACAACAGATCTGTGGGTCTTGAGAACTCTGACACAGAGTCTAATCAGAGGTCCACTCTTCAGGCTCCCAACAGAGAAAAAAGGGGATGTGTAAAGGCTTAATAGTACCATGTGAGGATGATTAATTCATTTCAAGGCTTATGCTTATTTTTGACACATATTCCAACATAATTCCTTTGTAAGTTTCTTCTCACTCCTACTTCTTGTGAAAAGAATTCCTTTGATGTAACACCAATTTATTAAACTAATAGACCCTTCTTCACAGTGATGTCAATTTAGGAAAGGGATTGGCTGGAGCCCAAGAGACTTTCCAATGTGAAGAGGCAGTTGATTGTATGATTTAGCTGAGCAATGAAACACCAGGCATGTGTTACACTGTGATAACACATGCTTAGTGCCTATTTGTAAGGGATAAAGTGAATCCTGAAACCTTCAGTAACTTGAAACATATTTTATCTCAGAGGCACACAAACCTTGATATAAATTGTTATAAAACATATAAATAATTTTATTTTTTTAATGAAACAAGATGCATTTTTTGGCACATGGGAACTAGGGATTAAGGGCAAGAATATTTGTACTTTATGCTTTTGAAGATAGTGAATCTAATTATCTTCAGCAAAGAAATAATATTTCAACATGCCACATTTACAACCGTAGAAAGAAAACTATGCAATAGATAATAAGATTTAATATTAAAAATATATAGTTTTCCTAGAACACAAAATAAAACAAACCCTTTTAGTACTTTACAGTAATAACCTTGTAAGCTAAGACAGCTATTGTGTTTAGGAAAAAAAATATCATGTTAAAAGAGCTAAAACTCAGACTATATTATATGGAAAGAAATATTTTATCTAACTGTACCCTTTTGGAAATTACCAGTGTAGAAAAGCAATTTTTTTTCTAATTAGATTTGTAAGATAAAGGATGATAAAATATGTTCAAATTTACTACTTTCATTGAGCTGCTGTAGAGCATATATAGGCAAAAGCAGTGGAAAAATACTGCATAAAATCAATGAAGAAATAACTTTTCTTTGTTACTAACTTCATTGTTATTCAATCAACTTCCATCATCTCAGCATTATGATTAGGTTCACTAAATTGTTTCCTACCACCTAATTAAAGATCACATCTTAAGGTTCTCATGAGAAGTGAGTTTGATAATTTATAATATCATCTGAAGCTTTTCCATCCAAGATAAAAAATATACTGTTTTCAAAATATTAGTTTCATCGTAAACTCTGATTCAGTAGTCATTAAAAAAGTGTTCCATGAACGAAAGTGTCAATGAACACAAATACTATTTACATTAAAATATCTTCAGTTCATTGCTGGAATGTGAATCATGAAGACTTGGATTGAAATTCTACCTCTGAGGGATTCAAATTTAACCTGGGCCAAGTCAGCAGACTTATCTGCTAATTCAAGTATAGGCTGCAATATTAGTTGATGAAAGGGATTCTCACACAGGAAATCTTCCATTCTGGTGGAATCACAGAACCACCACATGCATATTCAGATGGCTTCTTTCATCTCTAAGCTAAAGGAAAAACATGGTATCAAGGAAAGCTTTTTCAGTTGGTAGCCAGTTTCCTACATATTACTTATTTCTTCTTGGTTAAGTGACAGAGCTTATCTGATTGTCAGTTTCTTCATGTGTAAAATGTTAGTTGGATTGGGCTATATGATCTCCAAGTCCTTTCTATCTCAAAAGTTTTATATATTCAATGAAAAGTGCCTACAAAGTAGCCCAAGATTATCATTACAGAAAATAGAATAAGCGAAGTCTCTATATAGTAGAAATGTAAAAGAGCAAACAAGACGTTTTGCAAAAAAATAAATGATTGATTTCTTTAATGGCAGAATTGATTTGGCTATAGAAAATACTCTGTGTCAAAATAGTGTCTTTGAAGCAATCTGCTTTGCTATATTGAGGGCCAACACTAATGGTCTATTGAAAGTCCTTATTCTGCTGAATTTGAAACAGGGCAATTTTCCTCATGAATAAAAAAACATCTTCCCCCACCCCCAGCACACCTCTCTTCGTTAATTTTCCACAAAACACTAAAATGCATTGCATTAACGGTTATACACTCTGTCAGTTGCTTTCAGCAGATAAATAATTCAGATGAAGTCACATAACTCTCCCAGTCCATGAAGGTATTATGTTGCGAATAATCATTGCCATAAAAATATAGTAACTTAGCAATGGGAGGAAACTTATAAGTTTTCTAGGAAAATATTTCATCCAGTACATGAGGATACTGTTCTTGAATATCCTTGATATATTATCATGAAGCCTCTACTTATATATCTCCAGTGTCGGAGCGCTGACCACTTTGTCGGAAAGTTTTGTTCTTATTTTTTTTTCCCTTATACTTAGCTGGTCTATGCTTCAACATAATTCTCAAACACTATCCAAAGTCTTACCTCCGGTTCATTGAATAAAATGATGATTAAATACTCTTATCAACATTATGTCTAATATAATTTTATATACATATTATATATATATAATTGATATATCTGTGTGTATTAAAAGATGGGAAAACTCAGTGCTGGAAGTGCTGTACTCATTGACTGCTGATAGAGGCTCAATTATCCTGGAATGCAATATGTAATTGTGCAAGAAAAACTACTAATTTTTCCTATCCATTTGACCTAGCAATCCCTTTACTTACTTTATACTCTGCAGGGATTATCTGTAAATAAAAAAAAATCAAGCAAGTAGCAGGAGAGTATCATGGAAGAATGTTAGATTTGAAGGTAGGAGAGTTGGGTAAAAATCTTGGTTTTGATGCTACTTATGCAACATTGAACCTATCAGTTCTCCAAATGCCCTCTAATCCCCTTTCAACTCTAATCCTGTCTCTAATGGTTCATGTTGTTCTTCAGTCATGTCACCTCATGAGTCACAGCATGTCAGGGTCTTCTATCCTCCATGGTCTCTCAAAGTCTGTCCAAGTTCATGTTCATCATTTCTATGGCACTATCTATCCTTCTGGTCCCCTACTGTCCCCTTTTCCTTTTTATCTTCAATCTTTCCCAACATCAGGTCTTTTCCAATGAGTCCCATCTTTCCATTATGTGGCCAAAGCATTTAAGCGTCAGCTTCACCATAGAATGAATAGCCTGAATTAATTTCTTTAAGCATTGACAGATTGATGTCCTTACTTTCCAAGGGACTCTCAAAAGTTTTCTCCAGTACCACAATGATCCATACATACAAAAACAATGGCAGTAACTCTATTTAAATAGCAAACACCTGGAAGGCAATTGTTGACCAAAAGCTGAGTAATAGTTGAAAATATTGCCATGTATGAAAGAAATGGAGTAATCTCAGATAAAAAAAAGGAAACATGAAGAATAAAAATAAAATACTTGTGGGAGAATTTCATGAAGTGATAAAGAGTAAAGAAGACCTATCCAAAAAGATGTATATACCATAAATTAAATGATGCAAATTGAAGATAGCTTTAAATACCAACATAACTCATGCCAAATATCCTAGCCAATACCGGATGAAATTATTAAACTCATGTGATACTTCCTTTCTATCTTATAATAAACAATAATGCTAGAAAAAATGAAATGTGATATATAATACATATATACATATACACATATGGTTATGCACACATATATACATATACATACACACACATATACCAAGTGATTCAACTACTGCTTTGTGGGTGATATACTTTATATATGGAGGAAGACATTCAAAGGATGACAGGGTCATCAACAGAGCTGCAAAGGACCTTAGATGAAAATTTGTTCAACCTCCTAAGCTTATATGTAAGGAAACTGGGACTGGAAGGGCTAAATTACTTGCTTAGTCACATAGCTAATAAATGACAAAGTGAGAATTGGAACTTTCATTTAGATGGGATTTTGTGTCAAGAAAAATCCAAAGTTGTCCTCCCTCTAAAAAAAAAATGAAGGAAGAAGGAAACACAGATGTGGGCATATGAAGAATTGAGCTCTATTGCATTTTGTGCCCCTATCCTATAAACCTGAGCATTTCTCTCTTCCACAAACTTCTATTATTTCATTTCCAAAGGGATTTTGAAAGTAAATGAAACATTAAATGTACAGATTATTATAGCATAAGAAGATTGAAATAGTGAAAATTCAAAGGATGCTTATTTTTTTTTTTGCCTTACTGTATTCATTTCAGATGAAAAGTTCTTAGAGATGACAGGAATTCCATATAGCTTCTATAAAGTTTTTGCATTTTCAGAAGGATGTTGAAAAACTAAAATGTATCTAAAACATTATGACCAGGTGGTTAAGGTCTCAGGAATATTAACTTTTTCAAGCATATAATACACTCCAAGTATCAAGCATTTCTATTTGTACATTATATTTCCAAGTCTTGTTCAAGGAGATTTTATATCTTGTGATCTTCTAACCATGAATATTCTATGGCACATTTGGGATGTCATAGCTCACTGATCAGATGGAATCTAATTTCGAATTTTAAATTAGACCTTGTCCTACAGAGACCTATTAGAAGTAATCTACTCTCTATAAGAAAGCCACTGGACCATTTGAAGAAAATTCAGTCCTGCAGGACAGCAGGATACCACTGAGTAATTTACCTCCTCCAGGGCATTAATTGGTACCTTGGTGCAGTGGAAGAGTTCATTTACCTCATATAGTGAATGCTTTATTCCCCGGGTATTCTGCTTAGGTTAGTTGAAAACAGAGCATGATCCAGTGCCAAATTTAAAGTTGCTTAATAAATCATGTGAATAAAAAAAAGCTGTTCATCACTTTCAAGAAATATTATTTGAGACATTTTAATTCACATAATTTTACATTTCTGTGACAGCTCTCTGTAGTACTGTGGCTAATTTTTTTTGTTGTTTTACCCCCTTCATCCAGATATTTCAGTTTTCAATGAACTCATGGAACTAGCAATGTTGAGCTATTCCAATCTTCTATGGTCACTATCATATTGTCTCCTGGGTGAATGAACAATTAATTAATTAAAAAGTATTTATTAATCACTTACTATGTTCTGGGAACCATAATAACTGCTGAGGATACAGATTAAGCAACCAAGACATAGTGTCTTTCAAGGACTTTACATCCTAATAGAGAAAGTAAAAATAAAGGAGAGCTAAAGTTTAATAAGGGTGGTTGGAGAGGGTATCAAAGCAGCAAGCTTAAGAAATTGCCGCAAAGTGGCCTAGTCAGCTGGTTCTGGGTAAGACAAAGTGATATCTCACCTATCAGAATTCAGCATAGCAAAGAAAGAATACAAGTTTTGGTGGGGGCAAGTGAGGAAGAGAAGAGTCAAAATGAAGTCTAGTAATGGTCTGGAAGATAATATAGACTATATGAAAGTTGCTTAAAACTAAATAAAAGTGGGGGAATACACTTGACATGGATGGAAAATCAGAGACCTTTTGATTTGGAAAGGGTCTTTCAAATAATCAATATAATCTAAATGTAGTTTAAAAACAAGGAAACAGAATCAGAGACAGTAAATTATTTTCTAAAGCTCAGTTACCCAGTAGCAGTGCTTCGTCCATCACACCCATCCCATCTCTGCTACAGTTTCCAAACCACAATATCTCTAATAGTGTCCCAAATTCTTATTTACTCCATGTTGTTGGAAATAGCTGGTGTACTGGTTTCCAGTAATAATTTAAGAGCACTCAATATCATCTCTGCAATAGCCTATTAAATAATGGACTGATTCTATTATAAAAAATAATTCCAGAAATCAACCCCCTGTCTTAAGAATGTCAATAGCAATGCCATTAGTCAACACTGATTTTTATCATAATCCCACAAAATATAATAATTCCATCATAAACTATTAGTCCCTTAAGCATAGGAAGTAATACAAACAATGAAACCAATTCAGTATTCTAAAATATTCAAAAAATAAGAGTTTAGATTCTAGAAAATATTATATCATCCATTAAGAAGTTTAGCCCTTTACTTGACACCTCAAACATGTATAAATATGAGGAATCTAATCAAATAAACCGATATTTATTAAAGACCAAGGCACCACAGTGCTAAATGCTGGAAATATGAAGGTAAAAACAAAACTTGGTGCATATGAGGAAAATAAAGGAGAACGGGAAACTTTCATAAAAAATCATCAAAGGTTCTTTTTTCAGTAGAAGTAAGTCTGATTTAATAACCAAAAAGAATATTGTGTAGATGGAAATATTAAAGGTCAGAGTTGACTACCAAATATTGCATAAATAGCACCAAATTTCATCCTTAGTCAAAACAGGAAACCATCATTTATTTGATAGGAACCATATAGAACAAGAATCAAAAGTCAAATGCCTTCATCAAGGCAAATATAATGAAGAAAGGAGAAAAAAATAAAGGAAAAGGTATCTGACAAATATTTGGAAATTTTTTTTAATTGAGAAAAGGGAAGGAACTTTCAAGCTGTGTCTCTATGGTCATAAAGGAAGAAGTGAAGTTTTATGTAATTATTTGATTATGAAAGGCGTGTACTTAACAGACCCATGGGTTCCTGCAGTACTACGAAGAGCTTTGTGTCAGATCCCTGCCAGGCATTTGAGCGACAGCTGCAATTAACTAGGGCAATCTGACAAAAGGGAAATACTAGCCTTAGATAATTCAAGGGACAATATGTTACTAGTTCATCTCTGTGTTCTTTTGTTGTAAGTAAAATATCTTGAGTTCTCTTATCCATAATCTGGAGAGTTGATCTGGGAAGGGGACACCCTCTAGGTTTCCTGAACATACCTATGATATAGACCCACAAAAGATCAATCAATAAACATTTAGTAAGGTACCTAAGTACCCACTATGTGCTAAGCACTAGGGATACAAAAAGATACAAAAACCAGTTCCTGTCTTCAAGAAGATTATAATTGAACATAGGATCACAAATTTTGAGCAAGAGAAGACTTTAAAGGCCATCAATCTACCACTCTCATTTTTTAAATGAAGAAACCGTCATTGTGTCACCGTGGGAACACAGAAATGTAACACAAGTGACTGATTTCTCCTAAAGATCCAGCAATTATGGAGCATAAAGGCAGAAAGGAGTAGGAAAGAATACACAAATCGCTACAGTTGAGGCAATGATCTCTTACTTGACACAAATCTAACGGCATTCATTATTCTGAATTCTTTTAGAAGCCCATATAACATTTAACACTGCTTGAATTCTCTTTCCTGTCTGGGTTTTCATGATACTGCTCGGTCTCTACATTGACCTCCAAGGAATAACCATTTAGAGGCTGGGAAAATCCATTTCATCCCACCACTCCCTGTGCATGAATAAGCTGCAATTTTCAAGGAAAACTTTATTATGTTTGCTTTTCCCCCCTCAAACTCATCCCTTTTTAAATTTCCCCTATCTCTTTTGATGGTACCATCAGTTTCTTGATGACTCAGATTCATACCCCTGGAATTATCTGTATAAGACAGTATTCAATAAATTTTACCATTTCGTTTAAAACAGATGGAAAATGTGGCCCTTTCTTACTAATCACACACAGCTACCGTTCAGGCACACAGCATCTCTTGACTACATTACTATAATATCTTGTAATTGTTCCCCCTGCTTAAGCCTCTCTCCACTCCAAACCATTCTTTAGATGACTGCCAAAGTTATATTTTCCAGGCATAGCTTTGACCATGTTACTCCCTCACTCATTAAACTCCAGTGGTTCCCCAGGGCCTATAACCCACTAGTGTCTGACATATAGTAAGTGCTTTGTTACTGTTCAGTCGTGTCTAACTCTTTGTGACTACATTTGGGGTTTTCTTGGCAAAATACTGGAGTGGTTTGTCATTTTCTTTTACAGTTCATTTTACAGATGAGAAAACAGAGACAAAAAGGGTTAAATGATTTGCCCACGGTCAAACAGTTACTAAGTGTCTGAGACCAGTTTAGAACCAAGGAAGATGAATCTCCCTGACTCTAGACTATTCACTGTGCCATCTAACTGTCCCCAGGAAGTGCTTAATAAGTGTTTATTTCCCTTCCTTCCTTCCTTCCTTCCTTCTTTCCTTCCTTCCTCCCAAATCAAACATATCATTTTATCTCAAACTTCTAAAATGGTTTTCTAATTTTAAGTTATATTATGTATGCTTTTACAAATGCAGTAGTATCTACACATATAATGTCTAAATAAGAAAAAATAGACATATACTAAGAATGACTGATCAAGAATATTTTCCTGATAGGGGAACATGATCCAAAAAGGTTTAGAAACCATAACTCTAGAATAATGAACTGCAAGCAGTAAACTTTATCTTGCTAGTTTAAAATATATATATATATATATATATATATATATATATATATATATATATACGCATATGTGTGTGTATAATAAATCCACAGTGTGCAAAATTCTACTGAAATGGCTATACTAATTTTCATTAGACAAAATAAGTTATTATAATACACTTCTATTCATACATAAATGCATATATAGTACACATAATGCATACTATGCATTACTTATGCAGATATGCAAATGCATATAAAAACCATATCTCAAATTATGAATCTTATCTACTATTAATTTTCTAAAGTGACTCAGAGTATCTGATCTTTTGTCAAATGCTATTGTACAGAACACAGTTTTAGCTACACCGAATAAGTAAGTTTTTAAAATGACCACATTAGACCAACTGAGTCTTATAGTCACTGGCAGTGCAAAGTTGTTGCTTAATGAGATTAAAAAAAGGGAGAAAAATGTGAAGAAATGTTTCCTATCCAGGAAGTTATCTAAACATAATCATTGGTCTATAGAAAAAAATATCACTCAGTGTGTGAAATGTATACTGTCTTCTACTCCAATCCCATCCATTCCAGATCATGTATATTTGTAGTGTGCGTGTGTGTGTGAGTGCATATGTGTATAAGGGAACTCAGGGTTCATCTAGAACAAGCCCTTCATTTTACAGATGAGGAAACTGAGGTTCAGCTGTTGTCCAAAGTTTCACAGGAAGGAAGCATCAGAGTCAGTATTAGAAATCTGATTACATAAACATTACTTTTGTCTTCTGATCCACAGACATACATATAGAAAAAATGCAAGTACCCAAACTCATTCTAAAGTGATAATATACAGTATTTTTGCATTTTATTTTTCATACCACACTTACTATCCAAACTATAATTAAATGCTTGAAGGTTTGAACACCTTCATTGAAAAAAATAGAGTATAAGCTAGTCTCACATGGATTTTTATAAGCAACTCATTATCTCACGTTGATAGATTAATTAAAAGAACCTAACTAGTCAACTAAATGAACCTTGAACATGTTAGTATCAATTAATAATCTGATAATTATCGAGGCAGCTTTTACATTTAATTACTGCAAAATCTGTATTTTGTTCAGAAATAGGGAACAGGGGAAGATGGTGTAAATATGACCTCTTGTTGCAGGGGCCTTTCTCTATGGGTATGATATTAGCTCAACTAGAGCCTTTTGACCTGATAATTAAACAGTTAGATTATTGAAGTATACAAATTATAGTCTAAAAGTAAGGTTTATTAGGACGACCCACTAACCCTATCAGGACCCAATGGATATATTAAATATTAAATGCTTCCCTGATTGTATAAAAGGCTCTTGTAAGGATACTAGGTCAGGAGTAAAGGCTGAGTCTTTCTCTCTGTCTCTGTCTCTATTTATGGGCCCTGACAAACATTAACTCATGAGCTCGAATTTTTTTTCCCCCTTTCTTAAAGAAGCTTTTTTTAAACCTTTATTTCTTAAAATCCAAAGTGTTACTTTTTACAATTAAGAATACAGCAACCACAACCATAATAGTTTTACTCTGAAAATGCAACCAACGGATCACATTAAAACTTTTATTCTAAGGGATAGTCAACCCATGATGTCATTGGTTCTTTTCCAAAATGAAGGATCAGTAACAGCAATTACTTAAGGAAGAGTACTAGATATAATTCTGTTTTAGGTTATTCCCAAAGTCTTGAAAAATTAAAAAAAAAACAACAAACTAATTCCTTATTTCATGGAGGGGAGGGGGAAAATAATCTATATTGAAATAAAATTGGTGAGTTACAGAATTTATGTAAAAATAGTTTAATTTCTATTTTAATTTCAGAAGCACATGACTTCTTGAAATCTATGATTTCTCCTCATTTTAAATATTAAGGAAACTAACTTCTTGTGTTGGAAAGTAATCTATGTCTAGCATATCTTTTTATGAAGAAAATTTAAGAAGCCAGTTTTCTGAGAGGAAGACACTATTTGTTTATCCTTGTGGATTTATCAGTTGAAAACCTTTAAAGAATTTAAATAACTAAATTTCTAAATGAGTCCACATTTTTATGACACTGGACAAGTCACTAAACATCAGTTTCTAAATTGGAGATGGTATCTGCATTATTTAACTCTGAATTTTGAGAGGAAAGAAAATTGTAAATTTTAAAATATTATGTAAATACAAATTAATATTTGCATTGTATAACTACACTTGAAGATACTCCTCCAAATGGACATATCTGGAGAAGAAAGTACAAAGAACAGAGAAATCAGTCCAAATGAGCAACTATGCCATGGAGAACTTTCTTGGTCCTTTTTGAAATCTGAGTTTTCTCCATATCTCTATGGTCTGCCTTCTTAGATCCAAAAATTATGCTTATGGCCAATGATCTAATATAACATAGTACTCTTGGGTTTCCTAATTCATGAATTATGATTCACTCAAATATGAATGGCAATGGAAGAGAAAGGTGCTTGTAATTTAAATTATGTTCTCTCTGCAGTGATTAAACAAATAGGGATTTGATGAACAGATAGAGTTCCATCTCTGTCATTTTCTAGCTAATTAAGCAAATTGCTTAATTTCTTTATCTCAGTTTCCTCTTCTGTAAAATGGGAACAATACTACTGTACTTCACCAAATGTTGCGAAGAATTCTACAACCATTAAATACAAGTGTGTGTTGTGTTATTAATTCTAGAACAGTGTGTTTAAATTTCAGTAATTTGGTTTTTTCAACCCCTTTAAATTAAGCTCTAATCCCAAAGTACTAATGATTTATTCAAGAGTTCTAAACAGAAATGAGTTTCCATTGCTTCTATGATGCTGAGAAATGCCTGAGGAAGAACCAGCCAACACTGAAAACAGTGTAACAAAAAATCAGGCAGGTCATTGGACTCAGAAGATGTCACAAAAAGAGGACTTAGTTCCCTTTCTTCCTTTGCCCTGTGTGTGAGGGGTGAGGGTGGTGGGGGGTGTTGAGTGTGTATCTTTTATTATAATAAATACCTCCCTTGGTATGTATCAATTTTTCAAAGGGATTTTATCAAAGGATTTTCAGTAGGGTCTGTCTACTCTGTGAATCAATGGAATTGGCTTCCCATAAACACTGAGTAGATGTTGAAACAGTCATAGATACTGTGAAGACTAACCTAGTCTCCTTGATTACAAGTGGATTATGCAGGAGGGAAAAATAAAAGAGAAAAAAAAAGATTAAAACTGATTTTGAAAAGTCAATTTAAAAATTTTCTGCTTGATTTTGGCTATTAATTAGATTCATTTTAAATTATAATTTCCAGGCGTAATTATAGATTTTTACTTTTTGACCATTTCCTGTCTAGTTTGAAATGCACAAGTTGTGGGAATATGCTTAGATATACCCAAATGTCTCCTTCCAAAATATGGCCATGTAGTTTCATTTAGTTTCATGATGACTTCATTAGTCTTAAAGTTTAGATAGTTTGGTAATGAATTAGACTAATTTGAAATTATAATTTCTGTGCATAATTATAGACTTTTAGTTTCTGTGTGTCCTCCCAAAATATATTTTTTTTAGTTTCATTTAGTATTATGATGGCTTCCTTAGATTTAATGTTTAGATTGTTGAAATATGTGTATACCATGTGCATGTTATTTTTTTGTTCAGTTGTTTTAGTCATATCTAACTCTTCATGACCCCAGTAAAGATACTGATAAGAATTGTCTGAGGACAGATTTGAACTCAAGTCTTCCTGAATCTAAGCTTAGTACTCTGTCTGCTGTGCCACCCACCTATGTATTTAATTAAATTTCTTTTTATTTAGATTGAAGAACATGGTCCTTCTAATTAGATCTACAATTCATATTGACTTTAAAATTCTTCCTGTTTTTGTTGTTGTCATTCTCTCTCTCTCTCTCTCTCCCCCCCTCACTCCCACACACACACACACACACACACACACACACACAATACCTGGGTGAATATCCTAAGGATATCTGTAGTTCATAGCTATATAAAGGTGACACAGAGGATCTGGTATTTATTGGATTTGGAGTCAGAGTCAAATTTGGGTTCTACTTTTTACTCATTGCATGGCTTTAGGCAAGTGACCTTAATCAGCCTATTCCTTAGTTCCTTACATGGCGAAATGAAGAAGGTTGTAATAAATGTTTTCTAAAGTTTCTTCTGGCACTAAATCTTTGAAAAGCACATTTGTGCAATATAACTCCCTTTGTAGTTTGACTTAGATGTCTGGAGCAGTTGCTTTGTGTCTTTTCTCTGAACAAGGACAACCCTAAGTCATTACCACGGCAGTTTAAGGGAGAGAGCAGGAGTAATAAGACAAAAGAGACAACCTCAAAAATGATGGAGAATCTGAAGAATGAACGAAAGGAGACCCAGCTTTCCTTTTATAAGGGCCACAAAAGTAGGATCTTTTGCTGTAGTTGTTTTAGTATAATGTGACTAATTGAATGTGTGTGTGTGTTTGTCCTTCATTGCCAAAGAAGACCATGCCATCAGAGAAATAACGACATGACTTGCACTTTTCTTTGTTTTGAGTGAGGGAGGGCTGTGCAGGTCATCAGACTCACTTCTCCTCCACAGCCATCTGAATCCAGTGACCAGATATTCATCAGTATGACTGGAGATGACCCAGGATGAGGCAATTGGGGTTAAGTGACTTGTCCAAAGTCACGCAGCTAGTGAGGGTCAAGTGCCTGAGGTGAGATTTGAACTCAGATCCTCCTGACTCCCATACTGGTGCTCTATCCACTGCACCACCTAGCTGCCAGAATGATTGAATAATGTGATTAAAGAAAATCTTCCCCACTCATTAAGGGGCCTGGGAAAATTTGTAGGAAGGCCCACACCTTTTGTTAATGAGGCACTGGTTCTCAAGAGTGTGATGCCCTCTGGTTCTAAAAAATGTATAAATACTCTGAGGGTAAGGTTGCTTAATGATCAAAAGTGTTTGGCCAGATGAGACTCAGGGCAGCTTCCCTCCTCTCCCCCTTTGAAAACCCAGATGTTGGTGCCTCCTTCTCTTGTAATTATGTATGCATGGTCACATCTGTTGATCTGTGATGTATGTCAGACAGATGGAAGCCTGTCTGTTGATCTTTGATTTCTCTGTATTTTCTCTGAAGTTTAGGGTGCTGACTTTTTCTCCTGAGCTAAGTGAATGATACATGTGCTTCACTGAAGTGATGGTTAATCACTCAAAAGTTGCCTTCCCTTTTATAAATGCAGATCTAAGAACCTGTGATAGCAGCCCCACTATGTTTGTCGAGGAGCTTTCTGTTATACCTTGTTTGTCTCCAGCTGTCTCCAGAGGGTCTATGTACAACAAGGAGTTTACCTCTCTCACCTAAGAGGGAGATTCAGAACACCGTAAAACATAGTTTAAAGAAATCAGAGCAGGGAGGGGAGGAAGGAGGAGAAAATTTGGAACTCAAAAGCTTGTGGAACTAAATGTTATAAACTAAAAATAAATAAATTAAAAAAAGGAAATCAGAGTCTTTTAACTATGGACAGAAATATTTCAAGCTAATTACGGGCAGAGGCATTGAAAGGGGAGGAGGTGCTTATGACATTCCTTTCTAATTTGTATCATCCTCTGCCTTCCTCTTACTGATTATGGGAAGGATTTATCATCTTTGTGCAGGGACAAATAGCTCATCATCAGAGGCATTTTTGAAAGGTGTCCAATTCCCAGGGGAAGCATGATTAACTGATTTTAAATGCTGTAGTGTCGACGCTGTGGGGAACTTCATGGTCTTGGATGAAATGGTGCCTACAAGGTTACTTCTCCAATACTGAGGCCCCATGCTGCTAAATGGCATTGGCTTCAGTTATCTGGCACTATGAACATTACCTCCTGTTGGTTGGCTAATTAGACATAAATCTATTAAACAAAAAATCATTTGATCTATTTGCAAATGCTTAAATCTTGCTTGCACATACTTATATCACAATCTTGTTTCGATTTGCTAAGAATAAATGTGTCTTGTTTTTAATTTATGGACTTCTGAAAACTGGGGAAAAAGTGGATAAAAGAAAGTATTAGAATAGCCAAACATTCAGTCTTCAGGGAACTTAAACAATTATTAAATGTGGGGAAGTCACTTAATATCTGGGCCCCAGTTTCCTCATCTTTTAAATAATGGAGTTGGATTAGTGGTTTAGTGGAAAAGAGATATTTGGAATGATCAGGGTTTAAATCATAGCTCTGTTAATTATCATAGCTCCATCGTAGGGCAGTTGACTTGTTGAAGCAGAAATGGCAGGGAAAATATTTCCTAGAAATAAAATCTATTTAGTTTTCACTATGATTTTAAAATGCTTATATACCTCTAGACCATAAAGTACTTTTTTCCAACTGGGCTTGTTGCAAATTGAAATAATGGTAACAGAAATTCCATTTTCTTAAAGTGTATAAAGATTGTATCTTGTTTAAATTTTACATGTATGTCTGAATAGAATATAAACTCCTTGAAGGCAGAAACTTTTTCTTCTCCATTTTTGCTCTCATAGCCTCAGGACTTGGAATATCATAAGCACGTAATAAATGCATGTTGATAGATGATTCAATTGCCTCAATTGAGATACAGTATTCTCCACATTCTATTTCCTCTCTGCTTTTCCAATTTAATCTCTCACTCCTTCTTTACAGAAACTTTCAACTCAAAAGAAATGCTTAGAATATACCTTGAGTTTTCCAACCTTTGATCATAGTTTTTCATCCTTTAGAACATCCTTTCCAATTCTACTTTTTCAAAGCTCTCAATGGCCCACTCAAATATCATTTACTCCACGAAACCTTATTTGAAGAAAGTGAAATTCAGAGAGTTTACGTGACTTGCTCAATGTTGCACAACTCAATAAAGGCTAGTGCTGCTCTTTGAAAGCAGATATTGTAATTTTTGTCAAGTGCTTTTTCTGCAACAGCTGAAACACACAGTACTATGTACAAGGTGATACTCAAAGGATTCTTGTTCACTGTATGCATTAATGTATCCACAGAATACAATAAGCAATATGAGCAGTATGTTCCATTAATAATTGATTCCATTTTAAAGACATTTCCACTGGGGTAGAGTTTGGTTCAAGGGAGTCCTGGGAAGATGTGTTCATTTCATTACAACCACATTATCTTACCATTTTCTTATCCCAAATCTTAAAAATTCTCTGCAATGGTATGTGGGTACCTTCTATTTAGGCCCTGGGGAGAAATGTTCTTTGGAAGTTTTATTGATTGGCCAGAAGGATGGAATAAACTGAGTGATTCTTTTCCCTTGGAGATGCCAATAAAGACTTTTATTCATAATTAATCCTTGAAAACTCAAGGAACTGGAAAGAGATTCTCTATAGCTATATACCTGTATTGGTCACGTAAACTCTGAATCAATATATGACAGCCAGAATCCCTACTGCATTATACTATTGCCATGTGTCTGATGAGTTTTATGCCCATTTCCTGGTATTAACCTGGAGAATGAGAGACGACTTGATATGCTGGGTATAAAGTAGGCTTTAAAGACAGGATCACCTGGGTTCTATTATTTCCTCTGACATATATTGGTTTTGTGTCCATGGACAAGTCACTTAAACTCTCAGTGCCCCAAGATATGCTTTAAAACATTAATTTGCAGAGCAGATCAGAATCTATATTGAAAAGGAAGTTTCTTATCAGTGACTTCCTACAATTTTGAAGTCCCATATCGAGTCCAAAAATGAGGATTAAAACTAGCTACCCTATAATATTCCTTACTCCAGTGTTTCCCACCAAAAAGAGAAGGGGGAAACATCAACCTTAGATGGAAGACTTCTGTACAGCAAGAAAGAATGTATTAGCACAAGTCCCCCAAGTTGACTAACATTTATAAAAGGCTCTACAGAGTTCATTTACAACTCAAATATCTAATGACATAATGAAACATGCCTCATTGTATGCTGCCTAGTAAAAATATACAAGAAAGTATGGATGGCATGATGTCCTAATTCTGTCAGAATAAAACTGGTGGAGGTCTTCTTCGTGAAAAATGTCACCCCCCACCTGGGGCTTTGTTGTTCAACTGAGAGCCCTTATGTGGCAACCTTTAGCAGGCCTTCCACTGGGAAGGTGAACTAAATTTTCTCATAAGGTTGTTGAAGCAAGAAGGTGATTGAATCAGGAGAGAGTTGTGACACATTTCAACTTGCAACCGCAGTACTTTCAAGGTTGGCCAGCCAGCCTTGTTGTAGCAGCTGTGCTGACTACCAGTGTTCACTGATTCATGTCAGTGCAAAGAATTGACTATTATTTAGAGGAAAGGATTAATATCAAACTTTGAGTGTAAGCAGTTTTCTATATGAGACAATTTAAATGAAATTTAAGGGAACAGAATCAAGGAAAGTGATTTGAAATAGAACTATATTAAACAAGTAAGTCATGTTGATATACAAAATGGTCATCCAAACAAACAATCATTAAATCAGTCAACAAGCATTTGTGAAGTGCCTATCATGTTCCCAGCACTGTGGTAGGTATCAGGGAAACAGACAAAAGTGAAATATCTCCTGCCCTCATAAAGCTTACAGTCTTCATGGGAGAGACATGAATATACATATACAAACATATACACATATATAATATACATACATATATATGTGTGTATACATATATGTGTGTGCATATATATGTGCATATATATATACATATACACAACATAGATAGGACATAAGTATGTAAAAGGAGCATGGAAGGAAGGGGAGAATCCACTTGCAATTGGAGGGATCTGAGAAGCTTTGATGTACAAAATTCAGAAGGAACGTACAGAAGGTCGATAGTATAGTAAATGTGTGGATATACTTGATCTAATTTGAGGTCCAAAGTTTGTGGTAGCATTTTCCTAGCTCTCCACTAAGCAACTCTAACTTGTGAAGTGCTGCCTCTCATTGGTAGAAGGAATTTCCTTACTTGTAAGTTCCCTCTACCAATGAAATCACAGGACCACTCGTTGTCCCTTGCCCTATTTTTCCAACAGTGGGTACAAAATAAAAAGACTAAAAATACTGAAAGAGATTTGAAAAAATTAAGCACACTTATAGGAAGATATGGAAAATACTTATAAATATAGACCAAATAAGATTTATTCCTATCATCAGATAGCGATTCTACGGTGTAAATATCTGCTATTTAATTAGCCATAATTTAATGTTGGGTTGAATATGAAGTACTCCTGCTGTCCAGAACATCTTGCCAGCTGATAGAGGGAAAAGCTAACAACTCCCATAAGCAGGTGGCTAATAAAAGATAGGCTGATGATATCTATAATGCTGCTTTGGGGAGTGTCACATTTTCTTTCCCTCTATTCTTCTTTTTCTAATCATCATGAACTCTGTTGCTGCAGTTTTCATTATGGATGATTGGCTAAATCGTGGATGATGATTAGAAATGTGGTATAGTAGTTTTGAGTAATGAAAATGATCAAATCTTGCAAATCAATGTAAAAAATAATGTATGGATATTCGCAAAAGCCTTTTCATGCTGCTCTGCAAAGACTCACATGGTATGATGAAAAATAAAGCAACTAGGTAGTACAGTGGATAAAACACCAAGACTGGAATCAGGAAGACTTGAGTTCAAATCTAGCCTCAGAAACTTACTAATTGTGTGATAAATGAGTTAATCACCTAACCCTGTTTGCCTTAGTTTTTTCATCTGTAAAATGAGCTGGAGAAGGAAATGGCAAAATATTCCAATATCTTTGCCAGGAAAACCCCAAATGGAGTTACAAAGTGAGACACAGCTGAAATGACACAACAACAACAAAAGAACAAGTATACAGAACCATAAAAACAAACAACTAAAATAGCATAAATGGAAAGAACACCAGCAACAAAACCATCAAACTTGAAGTAAATGCCCACACTTGGTCCTAAGGAAGACTTAAAGGGAGGTTCATTCCTCAACGTCTTTGTAAAGGTGGTACCATATGGGTGTGTAATGTTAAATATGGCACACTTGTTTTAATATGTCATTTGTTTTTGCTGAATTCACCAGTTATTCTAGTACTTAACCAAATATGAACTTTTACTATTACTTAAATGTTTTGGGTCTTACAGTTTTGTTTCTTCAAGTAGACTACAAACACACCTAGCAAAATGCTGGGAGAGCAGGTTTGCGTTCATCCTTTGTTGCCAAAGAAGACCATGCCATGAGAGAAATAATGACATGGCTAGCACTTGACTTTGTTTTGAGTGAGGGAGGGCTGTGCAGGTCAACAGCCTCACTTCTCCTCTAGAACCATCTGAATCCAGTGACCAGATATTCATCAGGATGGCTGGATATGACCCAGGATGAGGCAACTGAGGTTAAGTGACTTGCCCAAGGTCATACAGCTAGTGAGTGTCAAGTCTCTGAGGTGAGATTTGAACTCAGGTCCTCCTGACTTCTGCATTGGTGCTCTGTCTATTGCACCACCTAGCCGCCCCATTGGGAGAGAAGCAAAAAGACTGTAGTACTAAGAAAAAACACTATTTTAAACTTAACCTTTTAAACAACCTTCCCAAATTCAAATATAATGCTGGCTTTAAAAAAAAATCCTGGCTTCTACGTTGCAGATTTCTAGTTGAATTAGAATCTCTGAAATTAACTGCATACTTTATATGGACAAAAATTTAAAGACCTAAAGGACCCAACCAAACATCAAAGAAAACTCCCAGGTGGCAAAGAAATTGATTACTATATGATGACTTGGAGTTTGTCAGTTATGACCATATATTAACACATGTTGAATTTTGTATACATTATGGCACTCTAATTTATTCAGAATGAACAAACAAGAGTAGAATGCATATTATTTTTCTTTTTTAATTGGCTGCCATATTAGGATGCAAGCTTTTTGAGGGTAGGATCATTTTTGACTTTCTTTGTAATCTCAGTGCTTAGCACAGCGTCTTGTAGAGAGTAAGATTTTAAGGAATGTTTGTTGATTATGTAAAAGATAATTCAATTAAAAAATTTCCCTACTACCGTATAAACCTAAAACTAAGCCATATGAAACAATGAAATGCTATAAAATATTTTCTTGGGAATTTATGAAAATCATTGGATGTAGAGTCTGAAGACAGGTTGGAATGTTGAGTCTAATTCCTTTCAGCTATGGTGTGACATAGGAAAATCCACTTAAATTAAATGGACCTCAGTTTTTTCATTTATAAAGGAAATGATTAGAAGACTCCGACTACCTCTTGTCATTCTAATTCCTGCGATGCTGATATTATTTAACTAATATAAACTATCTAGATACCCTAAAAAACACCATAATTTATGTCTTGAATTTACATTTCTTTCTCTAAGAGTCTTCCTCAGAAAATAAGACAGACAAATTTACAAAAATACAAGTCATTCTCCAATCGATGGATGGTAGTCAATGAATATGAATAGTCAGTTTTCAGATGAAAAATTAAAACTATAATATGAAAAATACTCTAAATCACTATTGATTAGAGAAATATAAATTAAACCAATGCTGAGGTACTACCTCACACCTATCAGATTGGCTAATATGGCAAAAAATGATGCATGTTGGAGAAGATATGGGAAAAATTGGCATAATAATGCATTGTTGATGGAGCTGTGAATTGATCCAACTATTCTGGAGAGCAATACTACTACTAGATCTGTATCCCAAAGACATCATAAAAATGGGAAAAGGACCCACATATACAAAAATACTCATAGCACCTCTTTTTGTGGTAGCAAGAAATTAGAAAATGAGGGGATATCCATCAATTGGGGAATGACTGAACACATTGTGTTATATGCATTGTAAGAAATGATGAGCAGATAGCTTTCAGAAAAATTTGGAAAGATTTATGTGAACTGATAGTGAAGTGGACAGAACCAGGAGAATACTGTACACAGTAAGAGCCACATTGTATGATGACCAACTTTAATAGACTTAGCTCTTCTCAGCAATACAATGATCTAAGACAATTCCAAAAGAATCAATGGAAAATGTTATCCACATCCTGAGAAAGAACTGGGGAGTCTGGATGCAGATTGAAGCATATTGTTCTCTCTCCCTCCGTCCCTCCCTCCCCCTCCCCTTTCTCTTCCATTTTGTTCTGATTCTTCTTTCACAACATGACTAATACAGAGAAATATGTTTAATAGAATTGTATGTGTATAGCCTGTACTGGATTACATGTAAATGCTGTCTTGGAGAAGTGGAGGGAGAAGTATTAGGAACTCAAAATCTTCTAAAACTGAATGCTAAAATCTAAAAATAAATAAATAAATTTAAATTAAAAAGTAAAAAGAAAACAAGACAGAGATCCTGCTATTTGTTTAGACAGGTACTTCCTTTCACTGAATGTCTTTTTTTTTTATGTCTTGACTTTAACAACAGTGTGTTGTTGGTCTAAAGTAGAACATTTACTTTCTAATGGACTATCAAAAGCTGTGCAAAATGCCCATGAAGAGACAGGAAACATGTAGAATTTCCTCTGCCAGCACACAGTTTCAAATTTTGAAAAAGCCTCTCAAACTGTCTGTGATAATTGCTTCACTGCAAACTTCAGATTGGCTTAATGACATACCATTAAAAACAAAACAAAACAAACAAACAAAAAAACAAAACTCTGGCATTTTGCAAAGAATCACAGATTTAAATGTTTCCTAGAATACTGGATGATATTTACTTTTCATTTCAAAACTTGACTGCACTTGGGCAGGCGTTCTAAAGTCTGCACTCAATAAGAAACTATTCTGATGAAGTAGAGGTCTGGTCTTTGTTTCTCATGTTGAACATTGTTCAGTTCCTTTAATTGTAAATGCTGGAAATCACTGCAACAAAATAAATATACCTGATGAATCAATTCTGATTTGGACTTTAGATTTTAAACCAGATAGTTAAATCTGTAGGCTCCTAAGAAGTGTGTCCTTCACTAAAGGTGAGGGAGGAGGGAGGAGGGAGTAAGCAGTTAAGCTGCTCATGAGTGGAAAAAAAAACACCCTTCAGGTATCCAAAATAATCATTAGACAAAGATTGAATGTTTCAGATAACTAGAGACAAACTTTCTGCATTGGAACTTTTCAAATTCAATTAGATTTATACCGAAATCATTCTAAAATGTAATACATTCATGAGGAAGTGATATTACAAGATTGTGTTGGACTCTGAACAAGATTCAAATTCCACTTAGGCACTTACTAGCTGTGTGACCCTGGGTGAGTCATTGAGGCCTGAAATTACTCACTGTCCTTTAAGATCCATTCCTGCTCTAATCTATGATTTTATGATGCTTGTCAAAGTAGAAAGAATAAACTGAGCTTGTTTTAGTTCATTTTTGATGACTTACAGTCATCATGATGAATATCTATCAGGGTATTGTTCCATAGGTTGATCTACAGATGGCATGGGATCTATATTGGTTTCAAGATAAGGTCTTTAACTTGCCTTCTTGAAAATGTCCCTAGGGTCCTCTTGCTGTTCTTTTCATTACTTTCTCCTTTTTCATTAAAATAGAATTGTGTTGCCCTGATTCATGACCTCCTGGACAAAGCAAAAGGACTGACTTTCTACAAAATTGTGTTCGTCCTTCATTGCCAAACAAGACCATGCCAACAGAGAAATAATGACATGACTAGCACTTGACTTTGTTCTGAGTGAGGGAGGGCTGTGCAGGTCACCAGCCTCACTTCTCCTCCAGAGCTATCTGAAGTTAGTGACCAGATATTCATCAGGATGACTGGAGATGACCCAGGATGAGCTGGGACATCTTGACCCCTTTAACTTAGGGAAACAAAGACTAAGAGTATTCTCAAGAAATTTTTTTTTCACTTGCTATGATCATTTTTTGGTCATTGGCATTTTTAATGATGAGCAATACTTTTTTTTTACTTAACTAGTATTTCTACATCACTGACATAGCTTGCATTCATACAATACTTATTTTATTAAGTGCTTTCTTGGAAACAGACATGTGAGTTAGTACTATTATTATAGCAAAGAGGCTCAGAGAAGTTTTACAATGTAAAACTTTCTTTTTTTACTTTAAATAACTTTCTTTGTTAAACCATATTTTATTTTTCCATTAACAATTGATTTTTAGATTTTGAGTCCCAAATTTTTTCCTTCCCTCCCTCCCCTCCCTCCTCCCTAAAATGATAACCAATTCAATATAGTTATATGTGCACAGCAATGTAAACCACATTTCCACATTAGTCATGTTGTGAAAGAAGAAACAGAATAAGAGGAAGACAACAAAAAACATGAAGTGAAAATAGTATGCTTTTATCTGCACTCAGACTACATCAGTTCTTTCTCTGGATATGGATAATATTTTCCGCTGTGAGTCTTTTGGAATTGTCTTAGGTTATTGCAATGCTGAGAACTATGTCAATTACAGTTGATCATCGGACAATGTTGCTGTTACTGTGTACAATGTTCTCCTGGTTCTGCTCAATTCACCCAGTATCAGTTCATTTAAGTCTTTCTGGTTTTTAGAACCAATTCTTGAAACAGATCTTCTGCTTTAATAACAGAATCACCTCATCCATATCACATAAGTTCTTTGTGAGTTTCAACAATATCCCATTTATTAGGTTTGTCAGTGAGTTAGCTGGGAATGCCATGATTTCAAGAGTTTTCCTAGTACATTTTTGTGGGGCATTGGTTGAGATTACCAAAATAGAAAATCATCAGGTCATTTATTCAAATATTGTATAAATTTTCTTGGATATAATTGCAACACTATGAATTAGCTTTTTCACTAAATCTTTTCTGTGATTTACATTCTGAATATCCTACTCCATGAATCAAAAACTTTTCCCAGCTGTAAAAAGTTAAAAAAAATTACCCAATACTAATTTTTCTCCAGCAGAATGATTTCCCCATCATTTTAGAATGACTTTTACTATTTTTAGGTCTGTTCTGAAATAGTCTTTCTTTCTTTTTTTTTTGGGGGGGGGTGAGTGTTGTTTTTTACTAATTACATGTGGAGCTAGCTTTCAACATTCATTTTTTATATTTTGAGTTTCAAACTTTTTTCTCCCTCTTTTCCTCTCATACCCCCTCCATAAGACAGCAAGCAATCATGCGCAATCAGGTAAACATATTTCCATGTTAGTCATATTGGGAAAGAAAAAACAGAACAAAAAGGAAAAGCAGGAACACACAAACACACACACATGCACACACACATAAATGAAAATAGCTTCAATCTCCCTTCAGGCTCTATAGCTCTTTCTCTGAATGTGTATAGCATTTTCCTTCATGAGCTGTTCAGAATCTTTTTGGGTCATCATATTGCCAAGAAGAGCTAAGTCAATCATAGTTGATCACTGGACAATGCTGCTGTTACTGCATACAATGTTATCCTGGTTCTTCTCATTTCACTCAGCATCAGGTTTTTCTGAAATCCACCTGCTCCTCATTTCTTATAACAAAATAGTATTCCATTACATTTACATAACACAGCTTTTTCAGCTATTTCCCAATTAATAGACATCCCTTCAATTCCCACTTCTTTGCCATCACAAAAGGAGCAGCTATAAATATTTTTGTACCTGTGGGTCCATTTCCCTTTTTTATGATCTCTTTGGGATATAGACCTAGCAGTGCTTTTGCTTGATCAAAGGGTTATACGAAGTTTGATTGCCTTTTGGACATAGTTCCCAAATATTCTCCAAAATGGTTGGAGCAATTCACAACTCCACCAACAATTTTTCCCACGTGTCCCAACATTTATAATTTTCCTTTTCTGTTATATTAGCCAATCTGATAGGTGTGAGGTAGTACTTTGGAGTTGTTTTAATTTGCATTCTCTAGTCAATAAAGATTTAGAGCACTTTTTAAAGACAGCTATAATTATTTCATCAGAAAACTGCCTGTTCATGTACTTTGCCCATTTATCAACTGGGTTATGATGGTATTTTTAAAAATTTGATTCAGTTTTCTAAAAAATAAAAGTTAAAAATGAGACCTTTGTCAGAAACACTGCTTATTAAAATTGTTCCCCAGCTTTCTGCTTTCCTTCTAATCTTCATTGCATTCATTTTGTTTGTGCAAAATCTTTTAAAATTTAATATAATCAATATTATCCATTTTATACTTCATAATGTTCTCTGCCTCTTGTAAAGTCACAAGTTCTTCCCTTCTCCATAGATCATACAGGTAATTTATCCCTTAAACTCCTAATTTTTTTTATAGTATCACCTTTTATGTTTAAATCATATACCCATTTTGACCTTTTCTTGGTATATAGTGGGAAATGTTGGTTTATGCCTAGTTTCTGCCATACTATTTTCTACTTTCCCCAGCAGTTTTGTAGTGAGTTCTTATCCCAGGAGCTGGAGTCTTTGGGTTTATCAAACAGCAGATTACTTACCACAGATACAAAATATGTCAGGATCAATTGAAAAATTTCCATTCCCACATTAGCCTATTCTCTGTCAACAATGTTTAGTTAGCTTGGTTTCAGAATTACATTTTAGAAAGAAATGTATCAATCAGGCTCATTTTATTTAAAATTCAAGGGTTTTTCAATTAAACTCAAGGTATTTTTATTTAAAATATACTAAGCATAGGGAGGAGTCAAGATGGCAGAGTAGAAAGATTCACATATGCTAGCTCTGAACCCAAAGCCCATAAAATATCTATAAAGAGGAAGTCCCAACAAATTCTGGAGTAGTGGAAGCCACACACAATGGAGTGGAGGAGATTTCTGTTCCAGAGAGACCTGAAAAACCAACAGCAAAGGTCCGTCATGCACCGGACCCGGAACAGAGCCCAGCCCTGCCTTGGCCACGTGGAACAGAGAGGAACAGATCCAAGCAGGCTTCAGGGACAGAATCTCCAGCTGCTGAGTAGGTCCTTCTGCCCACAGATACTGCAGGTCAGTGAGAGACTCTTTTTGGCTGACTGAGAGGGGAGCAGGGTGTCTCCATAACTCAGGCCCCTCGGGAGGCAGCAGCACACAGGGGCTCCCAAAGCAGGCAGGAGCTTGATCCATTAGTGAAGGTCTCCACATAAACCCCCTGAGGAAACTGAGCCCTGTGAGGCAGCCCTGCCCTCATCTGAGCACCTGAACTTAATCTCACACTTAAGAGCAGCACTGCCCCCGTTGAAAGCCCTGAGGCTGGGAAGCAGCATTTGAATCTCAGACCCCAAGCACTAGCTGGGTGGATCTGGAGGCAAGGTGGGTGTGGAAAGGAATTTCAGAAGTCAAGTAACTGACTGGGAAAATGCCCAGAAAAGGGGGAAAAAAGAAAGACCATAGAAGGTTACTTTCTTAGGGAACAGATATTTCCTCCTTTCCTTTCTGATGAGGAAGAACAATGCTTACCATCAGGGGAAGACATAGAAGTCAAGGTTTCTGTATCCCAAACATCTGAAATAGATATTGAATGGGCTCAAGCCGTGGAAGAGCTCAAAAAGGATTTTGAAAATCAAGTTAGACAGGTGGAGGAAAAACTGGGAAAAGAAATGAGAGAGATGCAAGAAAAACATGAAAAACGGGTCAATGCCTTGCTAAAGGAGACCCAAAAAAATGCTGAAGAAAATAACACCTTGAAAAATAAGCTAACACAATTGGCAAAAGAGGTTCAAAAAGCCAATGAGGAGAAGAATG
>CM053770.1:78067870-78115741 GCA_028658325.1 Potorous gilbertii
GACCAGAGCTGAAAAGAAAATTTGACTTTCAAACACAAGAATGAGAAGAAGCATGAAAAAGTAAACAGCAAAGAGAAGTCATATGGGACTTACCAAAGTTGAACTGTTTACATTCCTACATGGAAAGTCAATATTTGTAACTCTTGAAACTTTTCAGTATCTGGGCAGTTGGTGGGATTACACACACACACACACACACACACACACACACACACACACACACATACACATGCATGCACACACAGAGACAGAGAGCACAGAGTGAATTGAATAGGATGGGATCATATCTCAAAAAAATGAAATTAAGTGGTGAGAGAGAAATGTATTGGGAGGAGAAAGGGTGAAATGGAATGGGGCAAATTATCTCTCATAGAAGAGGCAGGTGGGAGACTTTTTAGTTGAGGGAAAAAAAGGAGAGCTGAGAGAAAAACATGAAGTTTACTCTCATCACATTCAACTAATGGAAGGAATAAAATACACACTCATTTTGGTATGAAAACCTATCTTACAATACAGGAACGTGGGAGAGAAGAGGATAAGCAGGGTGGGGTGGGATGATGGACGGGAGGACAATGGGAGGAGGGAGCAATTTGAAGTCAACACCTGGAGAGGGACAGGATCAAAAGAGAGAATAGAAGCAATGGAGGGCAGGATAGGATAGAGGGAAACATAGTCTTACACAGCATGACTATTATGAAAGTCATTTGCAAAACTACACAGATATGGCCTATATTGAATTGCCTACCTTTCTAAAGGGAATAGGTGGGGAGGGAGGGATGGGGAGAAGTTGGAACTCAAAGTTTTCGGAACAACTGTTGAGTATTGTTCTTGCTACTAGGAAATAAGAAATACAGGTAATGAGGAATAGAAAGTTATCTGACCCTACAGGACAAAAGAGACGATGGGGACAAAGGAAGGATGAAAGAAGAGAGGGCAGATTGGTTATAGGGGAAATTAGAATGATTGGTGTATTATGGTGGGGGGAGGGGACAAATGGGGAGAAAATTTGGAACCCAAAATTTTGTGAAAATGAATGTAAAAACTTAAATAAATTTATTAAAAATCTAAAAACAATATATCCTAAGCATGCAAGGTAGGAAAGCACAGTAGACATAAATCAGGTCTGGGTTCAAGAGACTGACTATATTGCCTTTGTCACATTGTGAGATGTCATTTAACCTCCCACTACCCCAAGTAGCTAAGATAATTAAGTTTCAGACCAGTTACTGATCTTCATTGATAGAGGATGTTTTCACAGCAAGAGTACCCTAAACCTTTGGGCCATAAGTACCATTTTCAAAAATCTTGTTGTATAGGACAAGGCAAGATGGATACATTGGAATTTTTCAGAAAGCAAAAAGATTTACTCATCAAAGAACCAATAACAGAAAGGGAAGACTGACATCAGATAAAATGACAGTTAGATCAATAAATATTAGGTGATTAATTGTGGAATTTTCAAAATAACCAGGAAATACTCATCATGAATAGTATTAAAAAAGTGGTAAAAGAAATTATTTTATCATTAATGAGTTAATTACCTGATTTAGCCTTTTGTAAGTCTCAATTAAATTGCAAAAACTTCAGTAGCTTACTTAATATGCTTTAAAAATTAAATGGCAATACAGGAGCCAATAATTTAAAATATATAATTCTCAATATGATAACATAATATGATTTCTAAAATATATGCAATTCCATTCTATTGCTTTTATATTGATTGTCATATATTTCAGAAAACTCTAGAATGAAAATTTGCAATTGTACTACAGTCTAGTAAAATCTTTATATTCCTCTGTATTAATCTTACTTGTAGATATTTTGATGTGATTCTCTTACAGTCTGCTTGAGTATATATGACTATGTGAACTGACATGAATTATACCCATAATGTTCCCTCTTTTTGTCTTCAGTTTTTTCTCTTCTGATTTTATATAATTTATTTTCAGTTTTCAACATTCACTTCCACAACATTTTGAATTTCAAATTTTCTCCCCATTTCTCCCATCCTCCCACCCCAGGACTGCATGCACCCCAATCACACTTTTCCCCAATCTGCTCTCTCTTCTATTCACCTCTCCCATCACGCCATTACCCTCCCCTCTATTTGCCTGTAGGGCAAGATAAATTTCTATACTCCATTACCTATACAACGTATTTCCCAGTTGCATGCAAAAACAATTTTTAATATTTGTCTTTGAAGCTGTGAGTTCCACAGTCTCTCCCTTCCTTCCTCCCTACCCACACTCATTCAGACAGCAGGCAATTCAATATAAATCTTACATGTGCAGCCATGCAAAACACTTCCATAACATTCATTTAGCAAAAGACTATGCATATTTTCCTCTAACCTGTTCTGCCCTCCATTTATTCCATTCTCTCCCATGACCTGTCCCTCCATAATAGTATTTTCTTCTGAGAACTCCTTCCTCCTATCTGCCAACCCTTCTATTATCCTCCCTCTCCTATTCCCTCTTCCTCTGCCTTCCTGCAGGGTAAAATAGATTTTCATACTCAATTGAATGTGTGTTATTCCCCTCTTAAAGCAAATCTGATGAGAATAAGGATCACCTCCCCCCTCTTTCCCTCCATTGTGAAAGCTCTTTCTTGTCTCTTTTATGTGAGATGATTTACTGTATTCTACTTCTCCCTTTCTCTTTCTCCCAGTACATCCCTCTGAATACCTAATTTTATTTTTTAGGTATCCACCCTTTGTATTCAGCTTACCCTGTGCCTTCTATTTATACATACATACATACATATACACACACACATAAACATACACACATATGGGGAGAAAATTTAATATACATATACATATGTATGTATGTGTGCATGTGTATGTATACACATGCTTCCTTTAACTATTCTAATACTGAGAAAGGTCTCATTAGCTACAAATATCATCTTTCCATACAGGAATGTAAACTGTTCAACTTTAATGAGTCCTTTATGGCTTCTCTTTCCTGTTTACCTTTCCATGTTTCTTTTGATTTTTATATTTGCAACTCAAATTTCCTATTCAGCTCTGGTTATTTCAGCAAGAGTTCTTGGAAGTCCTCTATTTCATTGAAATTTCACTTTTTACCCTTAAATATTATACACAGTTTTACTGGGCAAGTGAGTTTTGGTTTTAATCCTAGCTCCTTTTACCTCTGGGACATCATATTCCAAGCCCTCTGATTCCTTAAGGTAGAAGCTGCTAAATCCTGTGTTATCCTGACTGTGTTTCCACAGTACTTGAATTATTTCTTTCTGGCTGCTTATATTCCTCTTGACCTGGGAACTCTGGAATTTGGCTATACAATATTCCACTTTCATGGGGTGATTGGTGGATTCTTTTCATTTTTAATTTACCCTCTGTTTCTAGAATATCAGGGAAGTTTTCCTTGATAATTTCTTGAAAGATGATGTCTTTGATAATGGTTTTCAGGTAGAGGAATAATTTTTAAACTACCTATCCTGGACCTCTTTTCCATGCCAGCTGTTTTTCCAATGAGGTATTTCACATTGTCTTCTATATTTTCATTCTCTTAGTTTTGTTTTTATAATTTCTTGATTTCTCATAAAGTCCTTATTGCTCCATTCTAGTTTTGAAGGAATTATTTTCTTCAGTGAGAATTTGGACCTCCTTTTCCATTTGACTAATTCTACTTTTTAAAACGTTCTTATCCTCATTGCCTTTTTGGACCTCTTTTGCTGTTTGGGTGAGTTTATTTTTAAAGGTGTTATTTTCTTCAGCATTTCTGAGGTCTCCTTTACTCAGCGGTTGACTTGTTTTTCATGATTTTCTTGCAGCTCTCTCATTTCTCCTCCCAATTTTCTTCTACTTGTCTTGATTTTCAAAATCCTTTTTGAGCTCTTCCATGGACTGACACCATTTCATATTTTTTCTTGGAGGCTTTGGATGTGGGAGCCTTAACTTTTCTGTCTTCTTCCAGTTGTATGCTTTCATCTTCCTTGTCATAAGAAAATATCTTTTCATCGAGAAAGTAACTATTTGTAGTCTTATTTTTTTCCCATTTTTGGTCAGTTTGCTGGCCAATTACTTGACTTTTAAGGTCTTTGTTAAGTGGAGGGTATACCGCCCAAGTTTCAGTTTTTGTGCAGCTGTTTTCAGAGATATCTGCAGGGACCTGCAAATTGTCAATTCCTTCAAAGGAGTATGATCACAAGACTGGTATTTACTCCTCTCCTGGCCTGCACTCCTGTCTGTGAGCAAACATAAGCAAACTTTTCTGCCCTGGAAGTGAGAATAGGATTCCCTCTCCACAGCCGCCACCCAGTTCTGCTATGCCAGCGCTCCTCCTAGCCCCAGGACCACCACCAAGGAAAGTGACCTAAATAAGCTGTTCAGTTCCCCCACCATGTGTAGGTTGAGAGTTCTAGAAGCAGCTGCCCCTGTGGCAGAGCTTTGTGAGAGAACTTTCCCACTGAGCTGTGATCCCACCTTTGGCGTTTGTGTGTTGAGAAGTCTGAAAACTGCTACAGCAGTGAGTGATTCAGTGTCCTGAGGCCTGCTCCAGTCCCAATTGAGCATGGCCCACAGTGGGATATACTCCCCTCTGATCCTGGTACATTAGACCCTTCTCGTCAGCCTTCCAGATTGTCTTGGGCTAGAAATCTGTTTCACCCTGTCATTTTGTGGCTTCTGCTACTCTAGTATTTGTTTAAAGTCATTTTTACAGGTATTTCGAGGGGTTTGGGAGAGAGCTCAGGAAGGTCTCTGCTTCTACTCTGCCATCTTGACTCCCTACCCGTCTCTGTCTTCATTTATTTGTGATTGATCTTTTCTTTCAAATCCCTTTCCCTTCTGTTCTACTGCATATAATTGTCTCTAAGTACTCTATTCAACATTGCTTACTATATTCTCTTCTTTCTTTCACTTTCTTACTGTTTTTGTTTTTCCTTTTCCTTTAGCTTCCTTGGGATTCTTGGCACTGGACAAAGTATGACATGAATTTTATAGATACGATTAACTAATGAGGACATTTCTTCTCCTGTCTCCAGAGAGATTTTTTTAATTGATATTTTTTAATCACATGATATGCTTTTAATCAAAATTTTAAAAACTCTTCACCTTGTCTTGAATCTTTTCAAGGACACTTTTGCAGTGAGGTTTCTTTATTTACTTGAATATTTACATTTGTCCCAGACTATCTAGAGTGCCACCTTAGTTGTTGAGCAACTGAAATGGCACTATACACCAGAATCAGGTAGGGATGGACTTCAGAAACACAGAGAGTTAAATGAAAACCAGAGACAAGATACATAAACAATATCACATCTGTCTAAAATTGGGATAATTGAATCCAATATATTGTTTTGTTTTGTTTTTCACTTAGGAAAGTTGCCTCAGTCTTAGAGTTCATTTCACATGGATAAACATAGCCTTGGGGGTTTTGGATTTAAGAGGGGAACTTTAATCTTATCTAACCTAATCCAATAAACATTGATTAAGGAAGGATCCATTTTCTGTTAGGCAAAATACTATGGTCTGAAAAAGAAAAAGGAACAAACAACTCTTGCCCTCTAATAGAAGGAGGTCTTAAATCTACAGCCTTCTCAACTTTAATTATTTTGCAAACATTTTAAAGGTTGTGGTTGAATTTTAATGCCACATTTCACTTGAAGAAAGTGTTTAGTGTTTCCAAGGCTTTCTGTCATGTTATCTGAGAGACCCGCAAAATATTTTACCTGCAGTCTTAGAATCATTGTATCTCACATAATCCTTCTAAGGGGTCAGAAAATAGAATGATTTATTAAGACTATCACAAAAAATCAGCATGGAACTCATCTAATATTTTACTTTTCCATGAATTTTGAGAGAAATTTTTTATTATATGATAAGTAACCTTGGACTAAGAAATATTCAAAACCAGGCAAGACCCAGCACTCCCCCTGTAAAATTGTTCCTGACAAGAGGTTAAATATATCACAAAAATATTTTTAAGTCCCTTAGAACAGAAATAGGCCTTCTCTTGGGTGGAAGTCCTTAAATATTTTTTTCATTAATTTATACATTCATGGCATTTTTCTTTAGAGTTTGAGCTCTGACAAAGTACTCAAAGGAAAACAAAAATGGGAGAAATGATTGTCCTCTATGTCTTTTGTTCTCCAGACCTTTACTGGATTTGCTAACTTTCTTTATACTTCTATTTTTTTTCTCTCTGCATGACAGTTAATACTCCGATGACATTCCTGCTGTCCTCATGCTGCAAATTTGTTGCCCCATATAAGCTTTTTCTTTTTGTGTCCTATAGTCCCAAATGACCTCTCCCTGCCATTCTCCCTCTTCAAAATTCCCATTTCATCAACAGCTGATGTTAATGGATATAACCAACTAATTCACACTGTGTTAATAGTGAACAGTTAATTGTATTATTCTCTTAAATTGGTATTTGTACCCTAAAAAGGAACTTTTAATGAGATTCCTTAAGTTCAAAGGAATAAATCTTTAATGGTGGAATTTCAAGCTGTATAAGAAGGAAGTGCAAAAAATTTAGGAAAGTTTTTAGCACTGGTCAAATCTCCAATTAGAGGTGATAAATTATACTTATTTATAAGTTTGAGATCAAACAGAAGTCATAGAATCTATATGTCATTTAGACCAAATGCCTCATCCTAAAGATAAGGAAACCTAGATCCAAAAATTAATTGTCCAAAGTTGTATAGAGAAACAATTCAAATCCATTACTCTAAGTCTTTCTGCTATACCAGGATATTATCTGATGAGTCTATGGGCATATTATAGGGGAACTCTCTCTCATTTGTCTCTTACACCAAGTTGGATTCTATGGATTTATTTTACCTAAGTAGAACACTAGGAAAATTCAAGTGAAAATACACCTGAATTTGTAAGAACATAAGAAAAGTAATTTCTTAATACCAATGTCTATGCTTAGCTTGAAAAAAGCAACTGCTAGCATTTTAACTAGAACACAATTTCAAGAGTCTGTCAGGTGCAACGGATTCTGAGAGATGTCAAATACTTCTTCCTGAAGGATGGCACTATAAAAAGAATTGGGAACACGTAATTTGGCTAAATCTTAGTTGCTTTAGTTGACAATAACTTGGATGCTGCTCCTTATATATTGAAATTTCAGTGTAGCTAAGTGGATACACATGAAAGTTTGTATATGGCCTGAACATCTATACTAGAAAACAAAGTGGTACTTATCTTATAAAATTCACAAAAGAGCAATTAAGGTTTGTTTTTATATACCTGTTTGTTTTTTTTTAAAACAAATTCAGTGAAGGATTCAAAAAGCACACACACAAAAACACACACACATATATATGTACACAGATACACACATGCACATGTAAATACATATATGTATATAATATATGCATATATTCACACGCATATACAAATACACATATATACATATACATATATAACACACAGATTAAATAAAAGATAAAATACAAATATATGCAGAGATGTTTAATACAATGTACTTTTTGAAACAACTGTTTGAAAGAGAGAATTAGGAAAGATCTCATGTAGAAGATAGACTTTGAGCTTCATATTTTAAAATGGTATTATATGAGACAGTGGGGGGTAAGAAATATATCCAAGACACTGGAAACAGTCAAGGCAAAGGAACCATGTTTAAAGAAAAGAGAGAAAGCCATTTTGGCCATATTGCAGAGTACAGGCCAAGGAATGATACAGAATGAATGTTCAATGATAGGTGGTAGAAGGGTTTTTAAAGTTAAATCAAGGAGTTTATCATTTATCCTAGGTGGGAAAAGGTTTATTGAGTAAAAGATTAAATCTTGAGGTCATGGCTTATTTTAACTTTTTTTCCTGTTTATCCTTTGCACTAATCAGAGTACATAATACATAATACACACAATAAACGATTATTCAGTTGAACTAAATTGTGATTTTGTTGAAGGGGTAATGTTTTCATGAAACCGCTTGGCAAAAAGCCTGAATTAAATATTATACATAAATCTGTGCCCCACTACCTACTTTGAGTTAATTAGAATTCAAGGTCTCTGATTTCAGACATTTTATCTTTTGTTCTTTAGCACCTAAAATTTTTACTTTGCATTTGGTTAAGCTCTTAATAAATGTTTGTTGAATTAAGAAGCAATAGAGGTATAGTGGAAGAAATGCTGAACTTGGACTGAAGTGATTATAGTGGAATGAGACATCCCACAATGCAGAAGTAAATCCCAATTTTTCAGGGAGCTGGACAATCTTAAAATCTTTCCCTGCTCACAAATATACTATTCTTGGATGAATAAGTAAATTAAATACAAATAAAACTAGTAAAACACCTTGACCTAACTCTAAATGCACATCTATGTGTACATCTATATGTGTGTGTATATATACATATGTGTATATATATAATAGAGAAAATACTGGATTAATGTATTGTCTAAAACACAGTGAAGCAATGAACTGACGATCTATTTTTGCTTCTATTTGAACTTCTCTCCCCAAAGTGAATTCTTTTTTTTAAGTACATAGTTCTGGGGTTATTAAGCCCATGAGAAAATGAAAGTGTGTTGATATATCATTCTGATCATCCAATAGGGGAAAAGTAAGTTTACTATTAGGGAATTCCGAATGACTGAAAATGTGACTTTTTCACAGTGTAATTGCTTGATTCTTCATTCAGAAGAGGAATCAATAGGATAGACCTTTCAATGAAGAGAACTGGAGGTTCACCAAATCACAATAAAAGAGAGCACATATCCATATTCATTACTTTTCTTTGTAGTCTAGGGATACACGTTCTGTCTCAACTAATGTTACTTACCTTATAGCTACCCACTTAACTGTTCATCTGAATTCCAGTTTTTAACAAGCCTATGCAGTCTCATCCAAATAATTTGCTTGATTTTCCACTTTATGTTTAGACTTAGTTTGTAATTTGTGATATGTTAATTACATTCAGGTGAATTCTATCTATTGAATTCTGAGCCCCCAAACATTAACAATATAAACTTGCTTAGCCATTGAAACAGTAAATGTTGGATGGATAACTAACTTTTCATAATTTGTACTTGATCAGAATTTTTCTGCCATGTGACTAGACATCATCATGACTGTTGGCAGGACTTGATACCATAGAGTGAATTAAAAATCAATGCTTCAGTATAATTAATACCTAAATTGTTATTGTGGAAGGGTGCGACTAGTAAAAGTAAAAAATTTCCCAATAACTTCCATCTCTTTAATATCAAAATTTGCCTTTATTACTTTTTATCATGGTTTACAAAAACCTTTCCAAAATTTATGGTTCTGTGCTTGGTGCATAGTACCTACTCAGTACATTAAAGAATCCATTTCTTGATCTGTATTGGAACATTGGGATATACTGAGGCCCCCTGGGGTATTTCCTCCTTCCCTAAACTGAACCAGTATATTAAAGAATCCATTTCTTGATCTGTATTGGAACATTGGGATATACTGAGGCCCCCTGGGGTATTTCCTACTTCCCTAAACTGAACCAGTTCATTCTGTACTCTTTTAGTTTGGGATTCTTCTGTCACCTCACTTTATATCAGTTGTCACCTCCAAAAACTCATCAATTAGCACATCAGAAGTCACTCTACCCACTCCCCCTAAAAATTCTCTGCTTGTGAGAGAGGAAAAAAAAACAGCATATGACAAAGCTCAGAATAAAAGTTTAGTAACTATCACAATAAACATAAATTATTTTTTATCATATTGTGATATATCTATATATGCTGCTTCTACTTGGCTGTTTGTAATTACCTTCCAGAATAACCAAAAGTTGCTAGGGAAGAACACATAACCATCTTGATCAAATAAGGAACCTCATGTTTATTTAAGTTAATAAACTCTAACTTAAGGGTCTAAGAGCATTTCCTCTCCTCTCCAAGGTCATAAAGATCTTCTTTGACAGAGACTTTCCTCACTCAGCCTTCTTCTTTTACTTTTTGCTTAAAGACTGGCTTTTCGTTGCTTGTTTTGTTTTCTGAGGTGGCTAACATTGCCAGAAGTCTGCCCTCTGGATAGGTGGGTAGCTGCTTGACTGAATGATTAAAGGATCTGCAGAATGATTATTCCTAAAAAAAATACACAATGAATATACTGCTAATACTTTGTAAAACTACATTAACCCTTTCCAGTTAGCTTAGAATTGATTAGAAATTTTTTCATTAAAACTTAGTAAATAATTTACACGAGAATTGGAAGAGCTAACATAATTTCCAAAGGGAATGCAATTCATCACGCTTATTTCTATTGAGTTAGAACCAATTGCCATATTTTGTAAAATTATAATTTCAAACACTGTGAATAACAACATATGTGACCACTTCCCATTATTCACTCTAATTGGGACCAAGCTTATTTTCAATTTATTCTGTATTTACTTATATATGTGCACATTCTCTTTCTTAATAGTAAGTAAATTCCATCTAGGCCAGCAATGTTTTTGTCTTTTCATTCCCAGCAGCTGGCACCTAGCAGGTACTTCATGTATACTTGTCAATTAATTGTCAATTTCATACAATTTTTTCTAACTTGAAGTTCAGCGCCTTTCTTTTTTTTGAGAAATAAATCTGAGTTCATCATCATTGTCATTATCATCAATATCATCACCATCTTTAGCACTACTGTCATCCTCATCATCATTTGGGACACTGTAGTGGAAATATGAATCAGTAACAAACCTAAAGAGGATTTTCAAGCTATGTGAGGAGCTAGAGAACAAATGGATAAGACAGATACAACTAACAATACTAGGACTAGAAAAAGTCACGGAAATATGAAGGATGCAGGAATTGCATCCTTCCAATGACATGACTAATGATACATTTATCACTATCTCCAATAGCCTTTTCCTTAGTCTTTGACTTCTGATCTCTTTGCAATGTCACTGTTGCCCACCTACTACTTCTAGACACTATCTCCTTCCTGGGTTTTCCTAGCATATCACTTCCATGTTCATGGCTTCTTAATCAGACATCCAGCCCTCATCTCTCTTTTGTGCTCCAGGATAGCATCTTTAACTGCTTTCTTGACATTTCTATCTGGATATGCCCTAGTTATTTCAAACTCACTATATGCAAATAAAACTCATTACCTTACCCTAAAAACTTGTTCCCCTTACCAACATTGAGTTTGGAAAAACTAGACATTAAGATGCCTCCAAAAAATAAGTCCAATTCTAATCCAGCACAAAAACAAGAAACCCATATCAATGTGCCAGATACCAAAAGATTATTCCTGGTAATTAGCCCATTTGGGGATATATCTATATTTGAATAATTTAGATAAAATTAGAATAGCTATATTTACATTTATGTTCTCAAAAGGAACAACATCTCATTAGGATGTCAATTTGTACAGTCAGCTTTTTCCAAGCTGAATGAGTATCAGAAGTTCTGGATCAGAGACTCTACCTGATATAAGACATGGTGGGTCTACTTGGTATTCTGTCTTACTGTATCAAACATTTACTTGCATCTAAGAGGCTATTAATTCATCCTTTTACATTACAATAGCTATGAGGATTGCAGCTTGTCAAGAATTATGAAACCATAAAAATTGACCTTCTAAATGCAATGAGTATTTATAGCCTTCTGGTTTGTTGATAAGCAATGGAAATGTAAATGGACTGTTTGTTAGATGAACTATAACTCACAGATGGACTTTTTGATTGCATTCCATTTCATGCAACCACTGTATTGTTTTAATGAAATTATGAGGACTTGGTATTTATCTAGCAGAAACAGTTCTCAAATTTTCACTTTATCAATCTATTGTATTAAACATAAGTTTTTCATGCTTTAAGAATGTATGTTTAGGAATGTATATACATATAATATGCTTGTGCACACACACACACACACATAAAGCATGCTGCTTCACTCCCTTGCTGAGTTCCATGTCTCCTCTACCTTGACTCACCCTCAAAAGCAATGCATTTCCCCTTTAGCAACAGTTTTTGATGAAAAAACCTCAAACTTTTCCTAATATGTACTCCCACCCATTCCAAGGCCTCCATGTTCTTGCTCTCTGTTACCTGTGCTTGGTGAAAATTTTGATAATTATGTCTCTTCGCTTCATCAAAATGGCACAAAAATTTTACTTCATGAGCTGTGAAATACCTTTGGCAGAGAAAACAGAAGAACAAAATACCTAATTGATTATTGATTACTTGTGTTTCTGATGCTTTTATACTGTACTCCTATTTTTAGGACCTTAATTATAAGATTAGTTGTATCAGACTCCTCAATGTTGTATAACTTTTATTTCCCTTTCTATATTTCTATCAAAAGAAAAATGGAATTGAGAGATGAGCTTTTAGGGTTCAAAAGTTGGGACAAAGATTTCATTCCTCACCAATGATTCGTATCACATCCTGTGGGAGAATGGAGTAAATGAAAGTGCCTTTCTTTCTCCCAGGAATCAGCACATCCAAAATAAAATATGTCATCTGACAGCTTAGAAATCTTTTATTTGTACTGCATCTCTGTTCAGGAGACTTCAATCATGAAGCAGATAGTGAAATAGTTCTGTGTGTTGGCTGCCAACAGTGCTGTCCAGAGCTGTCATAAATTAAAAGCAGGGATTCATCACTCTTCTAATCTGTGTAGCTTTAGCCTTTGGTGGCCAGGGTTTGATTTGCACATGTACATTTCACTGTGCACTTTAACAGTTCCTCATGGCTATGAGATGTCATTGATGGATTAAAAAAATAGTAAATGGCTTAGTAAATGCTGAATTCCTCCATTAATAATACAAAGAAAAGTACGGAGAGGCACAGCAGCTCTGTCCTACATGGACTGAGGACTGATAGAATTAATTTGGTATCAGCAAATGGTACCCACCAGCAAGCCACTGATTCATCACAAACCTGGCATAGAGGAGAGCCTGGAGAGATTATTCAGAGAGCAGATCTGCAGGCCCAATGCCAAAACTTTTAAATGTGCTAACATTAATTCTCTTTAAGGTCCTAAGAAAGCAAATGACAGTAATAGTATTTTGTTGAATTTCCCAACATATGGGTAAGTACAAATGAGCAGGGGGAAAAAAAAATACTCTATTCCTTCTGCCATCTTTACCAATGTCTATTTTCCATCTCCTTTATAACCTTAAAAGTACTAAACACACTGAGAGAAATGGGGTAGAAATTATTGAATTCTCTTCTATTTTAAAGGAATAATGAGCTGACTGAGTACTCAATTACCATATCTGATTGATATAAAAGAATCTTAAATATGAAAACTCAGAGGCTAGCTCCTCAAATCCACAATCAGCCAATAATATCAATACCATCATTCCTAACAAGTGGTCATCCAGACTCAACCTGAAGAACTCTAATGATGGAGAGAGACCCACTACCTTACTACAGAGCCCATCCACTTTACACAGTGCCAGTGGTTAGGAAGGTTTTCCTTATAGTGAACTGAAAAATGCCTCCATGAAACTTCCATGTGATTCTGGATTACACAGGAACCAAAAGGAACCAATAGTTAAGGACTTATTAAGCATTAACTATTTGGTAGACACTGTATTAGGTACTGGGAATAGAAAGGAAAAAAGAAAAAATGACCTCAAGGAACATAAATAGATATATAGACATTTATTTGGTTCATAAAACATACAGAAAAGGTGGAAGATAGAAGACATTTAATTATTCTTCCATAAGATAGACCTTCAAAGACTTAAAGAAAAGTCACTGTCTTCTGTAATGCCATGTTCCTTTCATCAATTTTCATAAAACATCATCTCCAGGACCTTTTTCATCCCATTCTCTTTCCTCTGACTTTGATCCCTTCTTGCCATTGCCTTTCAGCATACGGTGCTTAAAAATAGCCCAGGTACTGTTTCGTTTTTGTCTCTGTTTTTCTAGTCTTGCACAATGCCTTTCACACAGTAGGTACTTAATGAACATGTGAAGACGAGTCAAATTTTGATTTTTCTCCAGACTGTAAGATTTGGTTTCCTAAAATTTCTTAAAATTGCCTTTGGAAATACAGTGGTACTTCCTCAAAGAAATGGAATTGTTCATATAGGCTTCCTGCGTAAACTTTTTGTGTAGACAGACAGGCAGAAAAATAAAGAGGTGAAGTGCCCGGAAATTTTCCAAAGGTACTAAATTTGAGATGGCTCAGATATTTTATATACATACATACATATATATATTCCCTTCTCTTCCTTGCCAGCAGAGATTATTTTTCATTCATTTCATACATATCCCTAACACCTGGCACAATGCCTTCCACATAATGGGTGCTTAAAAATTAACTGTTGACTGATTCAGATGTAAACATATGTATCCTTCACAACTCTGATATAAAACAATGACATTGAATTTATCCTTATATTACAATTGAGTTGTTTTCCTTTCTTTTTTTTTAAGTGAGGGTGGGAAGAGGAGAGACCTCATTTTATGTGGTCTTCAGTAGATTAAATGAAGATTAGATTATGAATGTAATAAAAGGTCTCATGGTAGGGAAAAAAACAGTTAAAGAGTCACACATGTCATTTTTGGCACTGCAAATGTAAACCCAGATTTTTTAAATATACTTACTTTTTAATGTCAAAGACACTTTCATATCTTAGATAGTCACTAAGGTTCAAAATAAAACTTTAACAGTCTAAGAAAGTTAAAGAATTAATACAGTAGAACTGGATGAGATTTTAGTGGTAATTTAGTTTGGTGTTTCCCTATTGGGAAACCAAGGCCCAGATAATATTCTTTGAATTGCCCAAAGTCTCTGAGTTAGTGACAGCACCAGGATTGAAGCAAGATCTTCTGACAGCGCTCTCCTGATTGCACAGTCCTGCCTCCCACATGCAAAATACTCCTACACCACTGCACACAACATCAAAACTCTAAGAATTCCAAACTGAAATATGCACTTATAAGAAAAATAAAATTTTAAGTTAGAAAATAAAATAATATGCTCTGTACCCTGCATGAATAGAACAGACTGAGAACAAGCTTGTGGAAGGGCAATGATCACAAATAAAAACATATTCTGTAACCCACAAATTAAGTGAACAGCAGAAGGAAATTCAAGACCAGTATAACTGATGAATATATTCACATCAGAACCTACTGAATTTACCAGATTTTTCTCCTTTTTCTTCCATCTCTCCTTCTATCTCTGCCTCCTTATGTCCTCCTTCTGCTTGTTCCTTATCTATATTCTTTCAGAATTCACTGCCCCCATTCCATCATCTTGTTTTTCTTTTCTTTCCCCTCTCTCTTCTCTCTTCAAGTATTTATTTACAAAAAAAATCTAATTTAATATTGTTTTGGATTATCTTTTAAAAAGATAAGGATTTTTAAAAAAAATTTTAGTAGCATGTGTAGAACCATTGGATTTGTTATTCCCCATATTTCATTGGCCCTCGAAAAATGTGTTTCATGCTCACTTATTTGTCTTTATGTATTTCACATTAAAATTCTTCACTATGACATAAGTGCAGAAAAAAAAGAAATACAAATGAATGAAAATATTTTGAGAAATAGCTTGTTTTTAATTTCATATTAATAAGCATATACAGATGTTTGTTTATTAATGATGTAAACATATAAATATTAACAATTAGAAAAGTATTCAATCATATCTACCTCTTAGAATCTCAAGGAAACTTCAAAGACCAGTGAAGGATCAATTCTTACATAAATTCTTTCCTGATTATACCCATTTGTTAGTATCTGAAATAACTTTGTACTTGCATCATAGAGATTTTACATTTATACTCACATAGACATGCATGTATATATACGTAAATGCAGTATGTATGTAGATGTGTGGAGATGTGTGTGTATGTGTGTGTGTGTGTGTGTGTGTGTGTGTGTGTGTGTGTGTGTGTATCATCTTCTCCTCTTCCTCCCCTTCCTCAAAGCAAATGTTGTCTTCTTTTGGGCAGAGACTTTCTATTCTGTCTCTGTATTTCTAATGCCCAGCACAGTCTCTTGCTTAATAAATGTTTATTAATTAACTTATATCTGCTCAAGATTCTTTTTTTAAGACTGACATAAACTTCACCAGTTTCTGATGGACATATTTGATCTATTAAAGACTTCCATGAAAAGCATAAATATTTTTCTAATGATCATTGACACTGATAATTTGTGTTAGCTTGTTGTGGACTACAGTTATTCCTATCTGTAAGATTTTCAGTGCTGACAAAGCAAAATGTTTGGACACTCATGCATTTACCTACTGAGAATAAGTGGGAATAAGTAGTTTAGGGAAGGAAAAAGAAAAGAGCAATTTTGAAAATTTCTGCCTTGGCAGGCAGACATTTCAAAGAAAAAAAAAGCTTGAAGAAATAAACCAGTTGAAAACAAAGTTTCTGTGAAACAGAAACTTTATATTCAGGGGGAAAAAACTCAACTTTTCAGAATTAACTAGACAATGTTATGGGAAAAAATCATTTAGACCAATATGCAAAGTAGAAAGACAACATTCATCATTAATATTAATATCACAGTATTCTATAAAAGTATACGTAATTTTTAGTAAGTACAAGATACTACGGTATGCAAGAAAGATGCAAAAGCAAACAATGTCCCCTCAAAAAAAGTTCCTACATTGATGAAATACACATTCTATTAGAGTTAGAGGGAAAATAATTCAATATAAACATGTATAAGTGAATAAGATAATTTAGGTTGAAAAAGATAAATAGCAGCTTGAGCAATAAAGAAGGGATTGTGGGAGAAGAAGCCTTGATATAATAAATAGGGAGCTGACCTTGGGACCATGAATAGCTAGGGGTAAGCCCTACTTCTGGTATATGCGATCTGTATAATCCTTTGCAGCTCACTTAATCTCTCAGTGTTATAGGCACCGCTCTAAGACTATAGTACATCTTGGCACTGATAGAGGAAGTTTTTTCATCTGAGAGCATCCTACATCAATGAAATTTTAAGTCTAGTCTTTGTCTCTACACTTCACATAAGAGATAATGAGGAAAATGATATTTGAAGTTAGAAAGACTAAGATGCCATGATGAGAAAGGAATGTGTTCCAGGAAAGGGGGGCATTCTTTGCAATTACACATAGATGGGAGATGACATTTGGAGTCCAGGGAAGAGTTAGCATGTCAATTTGACTAAGATATAGGATATTCAATCATGAATAACACGAAATAAATCTGAAAAAGTAAGTGCAACATGACTGTGGAATGGTTTAAATTTCAGGCTGAGGAATTTTCATTTTATTCTAGAAGTAACAGGGAGTCAATGAAGATATTTGACTGGGAGTGACACAGTCACACCTCTGTTGTAGGAATATTAATTTGGCAACTGTGGGTGTGGGTAGATGGCATATGGGAGATAATAGGAGCCAAGAGAACAGTTGGGGGCTTTGTAAAAGTCCTAGTGAAAGGTGGAAAGGTCGTGAATTTGGAGGCTGGTTATAGATAAAGACAAAAATCTGAAAGATAAAGAATCTATCAGACTTTGCAATGTATTGATTATAGTGGCAGGGGGCAGTATAAGAAAGAGAAAAACAGTGAAAGAGGACCACGTAGTTGTAAACCAAGGAAACTGGCAAGACAATGCTGCCCACAACAAAAATAGACAAGTTTGGAACAGGTCCATGGATTTATGATAAAACATAGTAAGCTATATTTTAGATATGGTAAGAGGCTGGATGAATAAATAACTGCTGAGTTAAGTTTACAGTCTAGCTGATGGGAGAATCAAATAGGAAAAGGAACAGAGTGTGCCGGTAAATTTTGACAATTGACTCTCAAGGGAAATGTGCATTCATAATAAATGTTTAAGTTTTTATATTTAATATATCATATATTTCATCTATAATATAGAATTATGTATACAAGTATAATCATATATATATATATATATATAATTATATACATACACATACACATACACATAAGTATTCCTGAAACAGAAGTTGCATTACTGAAGTTTTTCTCTATCATGTTCTTAATTCTAGATTATTAATAAAACAATAAATCAAGCCCTGATTTCTATCATTTGCTGATCTCTAAGTTGAAAATGCTAACATGGTATAAGCTGATTCCAGTTCTCCAGCAGGGTGAAAGGAGCCCCTAATATATAAGTATATTCAAGATAATGGGAGTGGGGAGATGAAAGATACCAGCAGAATTAGAAGTCATCTTAAAATTTAGTAGAGAGAAGTCATGTGGTTTATTTTAGGTCACAAAACTAGTAACATATCTGAAACAAAAAATATATATCTTCTGATGTGCTTTTGTTTCCTCAAAACTATGTTTTCCCTTACTGATATTTAGAATGCAGACGCTGCCTTACTTAGGACTAGCCTTGTAGGTATATAAAATAAGCATTCTTCTTTGTGGTCTGATATAAGGGGTCAGACCCTTAACTGTTAAAGCAAAGTTCTTCTACTCAGCTACCACAATGCCAGGTATTTCACCAAAGTTCATTCCTTCAGGATAACTGTTTCTTTCAGTAGATCTTTAAAAAAGAAATAATTTCTCTCAGTACTGTAGTTCATTTGGTCAGTAACAACTTCAATGTGAAATAATTTCTCAAGTCACTTTTCTCTAAATAGTCCAAGTAGTAGAGAGTAGATTGTGGTTAGGGGTCAATTCCTGAAAAGAAAGAGAGAGGGACAGAAAAAAAGATGTAGGGATGGTAGGGAAAATTTCATAATTTTGCTTATGTGTGTGGGAAGGGGGTGGGTGCAGAAGGAAAAGAAAAGAGATACATTCAATAATCAGTGTCTACCAGAAAATAATGCTGTGCCTTAAAGATAGGTCTTTTTTTCTCCTTTCAAAAATAGCTGATTTCAGGTGGGTGAAATGATTGCTCACAGGTTCACTCAAAAAAAAAAAGATTCTCTGGTTCTAAAAAGCATCAATAAAGTATCAAATAGTTTTTCTGTAGGTGTTGAAGAATATCTTGACAGTATTTCTCCAAGCCAAGTTATTTTATCTTTCCTTCTGTGAAATCAGTTAGCAGGGAAAAAAAATCAAAGTGAGAGTTCTCCTAGAATGGATTCAATCCAACTGAATTCAGTGGTAACTACTGAGTCCCAGCTATGTGTAAGCAGTGTGCTTGGCCTGAAGATGAGGAAGACTCAATCCTTGCCCAAAGGAACTTGGAATTCTACAGGGAAAATGATTCGTACTCAAAAAAGCATTGCACAAAGTTGATTTGACAAAAGTATAAGAGCAACTGGAAAAAAGATACTAGGAGAATTTTCAGAGTGAAGGGTCACTTTGAGATGAGGAAAGAAGGGAAGTTACATAGGTTTGGACTTGGGGCAAAACCCCACTTTCATCCTTTTATCTCCACTAATTTTCATCTGATATCTCTTTCACCCTTTGTAGCTGAAACTGTTGTCTGCAAAGTTACTAAAAATGTCTTCATTGCCAAGTGTTGGACTTTTCTTACTCCTCATTCTCCTTAACTTCTCTGAAACCTTTGATGTTTTCATTGTTTCCCCTCCCTTGAAACTCTATGCCTTTCCTTCTACGTTTTCAAGACAACACTCTTTCCTCCTCCTACCTCTCTGACTGGTCCTCCTCAGGCTCAAGTTCAAGATCCTCTTGGAGATCTCATAGTCTGAATGTAGATGTTTGCCAGGGTTCCATCCTGGGCCCTCTTTTCTTTTTCTTCTATACTGTTTCACCTGATAAACTCATCAACTTCTATGGATTTAGTTACTATCTATGTGTTGATAATTCTCAAATATACCCATCCTGCCTCAGCTTCTGTTGAATTTTAATAATCTCACTTTCAGACTTCAAACTGTTTTTAGACACCCCAGACTGGATGTCCAGTAGACATCTTAAATGAAACAAGCCCAAAACAAAACTTGACCCCCCCCCCGAATGCCACCCCCTCTAATATTCCCTTTGTTGCTGTAGAAGGTAATACCTACTTCCTTGTCTATCTAGAAATCCTCCTCAACTCTCAAATGTCTCTTATCCCACTCCACCATATCCAATCTGTTGGTAAAACATGTTGATTTAACATTAGTGCTATCTTAAATATGACTCCTTCTTTCCTTTGACACTGCCACCACTCTGGCATAGGCCTTTATCATCTCATTCCTGGAATATTGTAGTAGCTTGCTGGTGGGTCTGCCTGCCTTAAGTCTCTCCCTATTTTAATCCATCTTCCATTCAATCACCAAAGTCATTTCCCTAAAGTGCAGGTCTGATTAAGTCCTACTTCACAAATGACAGTGGCTTCCTATTCATTTCAGTTATAAATACAAAATGCTCTATTTGCTATTCAAAGACCATCAGAACCAAATCACCTCCTATATTTCCTATTTTCCTCTCCCTTCCACTTACTGCACACACTCTTTGCTCCAGGGACACTGGCGTCCTGGCTCTAGAAATAAGACTCTATCTCTTGACTTCAGGCATTTTCTCTGCCTTCCCCCCATGGCTGGAATGTTCTCCCTGCTCATCTCTGTCTCTTGGATTCACTGACTTCCTTTAAGTCCCAATTAAAATTTCATGTTTTACAAGAATCCTTTCCCAAACCTTTGATCTTACTATCTTCTTCCTGTTAGTTATTTCCTATGCATCCTGTATATATTTTATTTTATTTCTTTGGAAGTTGTCTTCCTCATTAGATTTTAGGCTCCTTGAGGAAAAGACTGTCTTTTGCCTCCTTTTGTATCTTGAGTGCTTAGCAGAGTGCCTTAGCTGAGTGCAGAGTGCTGCATGGTATAGGTGGTTATTTAGTCCTTATTAATGGATTGATTGAGGAAATAGCAACAGCATCAGCAACAGAAGAAGAAGAAGAAGAAGAAGAAGAAGAAGAAGAAGAAGAAGAAGAAGAAGAAGAAGGAGGAGGAGGAGGAGGAGGAGAAGCAGGAGAAGGAGAAAGGGGAGAAGGAGGGAGAAGAAGAATGAGGGAGAAGAAGAAGGAAGAGGAGGAGGAGGAGAAGGAAATGAAGAAGAATGGGTAGGAAGAAGAAGGAGGAGGAGAGGAAGGAGGAGGAGAAGGAGCAGGTGGAGAAGAAGACAAAGGTGAAGACAAACAAGAAGGAAGATGAGGAGGGCAAGGACTAAGCTGAGGAAGAAGAGAGGGAACAACTATAACACTTGAAGAGGGGCAAAGTGTGAAACTCATTCGATTCTCCTAACAATTATGGGAGTTTAATTCTTTTATTACCCCATTTTACAAATAAGAAAACTGAGGGTGAGAGAGGTTAAGTGATTTCCTGAGGGTCACATAGGTAATAAGTATCTGAGTCAGGATTTGAACTCAGGTTTTCCTCTTCGGATCTTTATCCACTATGCCACCTTACTAATACATTCCATTACTACAATTCTGTTGAAACTGTTGGAATTCAAGAATATGACATATATGGAAGAGACTGTTTCTTAGAGGAGAGAGAGAGAGACAGAGAGAGAGAGAGACAGAGAGACAGAGAGACAGAGACAGAGATTAAAATTCAGTCTTCCTAAATTCACCTGCTCCATGTGTTACTGGGACTGTAAGTATAGATCAAATAGTATCCAAATGTATATGTTCTTCACCTTGATTGGGAGAATTGCTTCTTTGAATTTTTGGATAACTGCTGTGATTTCAACTTAAGCATTCTCTTTTCCAAGTTTTAAAATTCACTTAGACTCAATACATATTTTAAATAGGATAACGGATGACTTATTCAAAGCTCGAACACCCCAGATAGCAGTTTGATGACTTATTAAAGGTAACAAGGAAGAAAAACACTTAAATCTAAAGCAAGTAGTGGCATTTAGCTTACAGCACAATGACCATCTCAGTGGCTGAGTTCATTTGAACCAAATCAAAGTACTATCATAGGGACATGAATGTGTAGAGAATGGAGAAAAAAATGAAATACAATGTTAAAAACGGAAGTATATTTTATCTAGCTGGGAGTGACAAGATCTAAATTACATAACCATGTGAATGAAGTAGTTGTCCTCATAATCATCAGAATTAGTTCTAGGAAATTTGATTCAGCTAAATGAGTTTCTTATAAATTCTTACAATGTGCCAAGCTCTGTGCTGGGGACATAAAGACAAAAAACAGTCCTTGACCTAATGGAACATCATTCTACAATTTATGATTATGAAGTAGACACCAATTGTGTGATGTCTTCCCAAGTCCTATGTAACTGTGCCTTTAGGATCTTGGGACCTTTCCCCAAACTCTAACTTGTTCTATCTCTTCTAACCCCTCAAAGAGGACTGCTCTTGCCTGAGTAACTTTTTACATTTATGATAAAAAGAAATGGACCAGGTTTTGTGATTCATGTTTAGAAAGAAGAAAATGTCTCTTCATCCTACCATATTGGGTGCCATGAGGTGGTACAGTGGATACAGCATTGGGCCTGGTGTCATGAGGACCTGAGTTCAAATCTAGCTTCAGATATTTACTAGCTATGTGACCCAGGGTAAAAGGAATAGTTTAATAATGTAGTAATTTTTGAAAGCCATATAGAGGGTTCCAAAATATATTGGATAACCAAAGACTTATGAGGAATACAGTTTGCATATCAGGATAAAAAATGAAGAGACAGTTTGCTTAGCTAATGGTACTTAGCATAACAAGGATGTTATTTGCAAAAGGTTCTAACTATAAGCTTCTTTAGTCTTGCAGCCTATAAAATTTACTTCATTCAAGATGTAATCTATGAATTTACATAAACTCTCACTCAATGTAATGAATATCATATGGGTCATTTGTAGCTTATGTGTTCTAGCTATTATCCTTTCACACAGGAATGCCAGTTGAATTTCCTTAATAAAATACCTGCTCCTTGGGGGAGGGAAAATGGTAGGTATGGAAATATTTTCGATTCTAAAATTAGTATAGACTCCAACTGCACATGACTGGATACACTGTCTTCTGATTAAACACAATTATTTGACGACTGAATAAAAATGGTGATGAATATTTTAGAAAATATTTACCAGTATTGCTTAACCTTTTGTACCTTTTAAGGATCCAGAAATCTTTGCAGCCATTGGGGCTAAGGTCATTTTTATGGCAGTTCCTGGGCACAAAGCGGGAGGGAGGATATTGAAGGGAAGTAATTAAATGGTTTTGAAAATATTTACAATAACCTAAAAAAAAGAGTAAATGTAATGGCTTTTTTTCACAAATCAATATACAAGGAAAAAAATGACAATGAAATAAATAATAACATTGCAAGGAAGCAGCCTAAGAGCTGATTCAAAACACTTCAAATTAGCCAGCTCACTGGATGATGGGGTCTTGTGGTTCTGTAAAGAGATTGTAAATTCCATTTTTATTAATTACATTCAGTATCCTGGGCAATAATAATACGAAATGCACTTAATTAATTTGCTATTTTAGTGTTTTTCTCTATGAAGAATTTTGGGCTAGAGGTTTTCCAAGATGGTTTCTCTTTCCCAAAACCTATAAAGCATTTAATTCCTTTATGTAATGTGTTTACTGATGCTATCATCAATCTTTCCAGCAGGAAAGGAACTGTTACTTACATTCTGTTTTTAATGGAGAAACTATGAAAAAAAGATAATATGTCATGTCTAATATTTCACAATTGCTTAACGTCCAGCATTAACCCAAGGAATGATTAATGTTCAGGTTTCACTATAAAGCAAAATTCAAGAAAATTACTACTACTACCACATTCAGTCATTTGTGACATGTTTATTTTTCCAGGTAAATTATAACAACAAAGAATCATACTTAAAGTATAATAATACCAACAACAGTAGCAATTGCAGTTATATAACACTTTAGGATTTGCAAAGCTCTTCACTCAAGTTCATTCTTTCCATCCTCATTATAACCCTATGTGTTAGACTATATCATCATTCCATTTGATTGATAAAAAAATACTGAGGCTAGGAGAAGTTAACTGACTTGGTTACAGTCAAAGAAGTATTATCTGGAGTTGGATATGAACTCAGGTCTTCCTGACTTCAAAGCTCTGTCCATGGTACCGCCTACTTGCTTTTAATGCAATAAAAATGAGTACATTTTATGGTTTGTTCATATTTGACATTGACTATATAGTCAGTAGCATTGACTATTAACACTATTAACCATTTCTTATGCAAATGTTCAACCATCACAGACATAGTTTAGATCAGACTATGTAGGTCTATTTATTCCCAAGACCAAAGCTATTACTACTCAATTAGATGGTTCCCCACTATTCCTACCATGACTTTTTTTTTTTTAAAAAAAGCTATTCTATACAAAATCACCAGAAACTGCCAAAGACAATAAAGTCAGAGAATTACTAAATATCCAAATGATGACTATGTTTTGTAGTTAAAACTAGCTTGAAAATGATCAGTATTGTGGTCTGGGCTTTGAACACCTCCAATATGAAATCAGATTACTTATATGGAAATCTACCATTAATTTGACTATTTAAAAATTAGTCTTGATGAAATTTAATGCCCAAATGTTAAATTTACTGTCAATTTCAGGACATCCAGCATCCTTCATCTATATAGTAGAATCAAAAACATGTATATACTATAGACCAGGTCTCAGGGAAAGAGAACGCTACCTCATATAGTAATTCTGACTGAGGATTTGAATTTATGTTGAGTCTATCCTGATGGAGATCTGTTCATACTGACTTGACTCTGCAGTCTACATACCAACGCCAGATAACTACAGTTCTGCAATTCCCCGTACTGTTTTCTTTTACTTCTTATCAGACCCTTCGAAACTGGCCTTAACTTTTTGAGAAGCAGTCACATAGGGGCAATTGGATTAGTCTTTTACCCACTTCCTTCCAATATTAAAGTAAAAGTCTAAGCATGCAAAGGGTTTTATTATTCCTAGTAGTAGTGCTAGTATATAATATATTATTTACAGTGCATTTTAGCCTCCACAGTCTATTTTGGGACATTAAGTGTAGTACCCTTATCTTATGAAAATTCCTTAGACTAAGAGACAGAAATGTTTGAAGTTGAAATGTTAACACTTCAGGGAAAAGTATCTATACATGTATAAAAAAATAAACAAATAGAAAGGGCAGGAACAACTAAGTATGTCAAAATTGAAAGGTAATTAAAGAATCTATCAGTGCCAGCATTTCATGTAGTGAATAAACTTGATGCAAATGTGAGAACCATATTAAGTAACTCTGGCCTCGAGGGCAATTATGTGTATATTGAAAGGAGACTATAGGATAAGGCACCATGAAGGGGGAGGAAAGGAGACAACCTGAAGGTGTCTGGAGAGGCTGTCAGGTGGGAGAAGGAGAAAGTCACAATGTGGTCACTTAGGTTCCAGTTCACCAGGACAGGTTTCTCTTTTGGGGCAGATAACTTTCAGGCAACTTTCTATTTTCACTAATTATTCTAAACAACAATTTGGTAAACATGGTCATTTCTATGCTGTTCCAAAAGTAGTGCAAATGTCATTGGTGTCTTTTAAATATCAGAGCTCTTGGATAAGATTCCATTTGACCCCCTCAGTTAAGGTTCTGATGTTTGTGTTCAAGTTTATCTTATTTATTTTAATTCTCAATAAAGCTTGTTTAATGTTTATGTATGCATGGGGGACACCTTGCTGGAGAAGAGACTTTATGGTAGTATTTTGCTCCAATTAAAATATATATATTTAATTTAAGGAATAACACAAATATTTCCATAACACAGTATAGTAAAAAAAAAAAAGATGATTGCACATGAAACTGCAAATCTACTGTATATAACTTGATATTCCCTCCAAATATACAAGTTATCATGCAAATTTCTTTGTTTTTCTTTCCCCTTTTTTTCTTACCTCCTCCAGGCTCTGGAGATGGCCACCGTTACACACACACACACACACACACACACACACACACACACACACACACACACACAGATGTAAAATTACTCCAAACATACTTTTATTCATCAGTTCTTTTTCTGTATGCAGATAGTGTCTTTCTTAGTATGTCCTTTATTGTTAAATTGAGTTTTCATAATAGTCAAAATGTCTTATTTGGTCAGTCATTCTTAAAACTCCACTTGATCAGTTTCAGGAAATATGCTGCTTTCCTTATTTAATTTACCACTGTGGCCATTCAATAAACTTCTAAATTTGTCCACTGAGTGTGACATATGAAATGTCAGCACTGCTGTATCACATATCTTTTCATAATCCAAACCAACTTTTTTATTTCCAAATATCAATAAATTCTAAAAGTGTTAGTATATAGTCTGAGCAACTAAAAAATTACATATGTTCCTTATTCTTAAAGCTATATTAGTAGACAGGAAGACAAATTAGGAAAAAAAAAGTGTTTTTTTTTTAGTTTAGCATTTTATGTTTAATTAATAAAAATATTCATTCATATTAATGGTAAATTATCATTATGTTCATTTTATTATGTCCATCCACACAAATAATTTTGTGGCTATTGTTATAAATAAATGTGGATATATCTATATATATGCATGTATATATACTTTATGTACATACATGATTGCCATCCTTTGTTCTTAAAGAAGATCGGAACTACTTCACCATGTTGGAGTGAAGGTGTAGTGGTTCTGACTGTAGCTCATCAAACCAATACAAGCTTAAAAGACTCTAATCCATGGCAGATACAAATTCTTCATATGAATTATACAACCACATACACACACACAAACACATTCACGTACATACATACATACACATATGAACATGCACATATATAAACATATACATATTCAATGCTAATCTCTATGCAAGCAAAATATATGCATATATGATGTATCTAGCTATAGATTCATCACATGTGCATGCATATTTTCTTCAAATAATGACTCTAAAGTTGCTGAACTCTTTATTTGATGCTAATTTTTTGGGAGGAGCTATTTTTACCCCATAGAGACATATATATATATATATATATATATATATATATATATATATATTCCTTTATATATGGATGTCAATGAGAAATAAAACAGAAAATTTTGTAAGATATGGCAATTCTAATGCATACACACATTACATTTATAAAGGATTGTGTTTCTTTCCATGTAATGGAACAAAATAAAATTAAAATAGATATAGGAAGAGGGACTAGTAATTTTCAGGCCTATGAAAGACTGCATTGTCTTTCTTAACTCAATAGAAATAGATTTTGTCACAATTGTCTTTATATGGCTTAGATAACTGAGTAATCTGATTAATATTGAGCAAACTATATAGAGTGACTGTTTTGAGAAATCACTTTTTGGCATATCATACTTTGTGTAACTTGTCCAAAAATGGTCTCCATAAAATAATATTAAATATTACTAGTGGAAATTTTGCAAAAAGTTGAACAAGTGAAAGAGAAACTTTAGATTCTAATTTTTAACTGTAAAATGGTTCAATTCATTTAAAAAAAGGACATGTCTCTTAATGTCTATTTGTTTTCACAAATGAAAACTTGAAACAAACAGTAATAATCTACTTTCTCAAAGGATGTAAACAGGGAAAGGGTCAGAAAATGCTCTTTGCTCCAAAGCCAGATTTGAAATCTATTGGCCCATGGAGAATGGTACCTTGTTCTAGATTTTAGACCTCTATATACCTCATTCTCCTTTTTTATTTCCTTTAATTCATCACAATTGTATTTTTGGCCTGTCCTCCAGTGCAGAAAAACTATATTAATATTTCATATTGTTTTATTCATCTACAGTTATTACAATCAAGTTACTGCTGTGTTCTTCACATAAAGAACTGTGTTTTAAGTCATCAACCCAGAATATACCCGAGAGGCAGTATTTTAAATTAGACTACTATGTGTTAAGTGTACTTCCCTAGGGAAGAGGAAAAAAAGCACTTTCAGTCTGTAAATTAAGTTGAGTGGAAAAGCTTTATATAGAAAGGAATAATTCAGTTTAGCACCAGTTTAATATAGGCAGAAAACCAGAAACCTCCTGTGAATGAAGCAACTTCAGGGTAGAGACTATATCTAGACTTTTGGGCAATAAGAAAACATATAATGGAACACATTAAAGAACTAGATGAGTTCTCTCTCCTACTAAAGTACTTCTTTGATGTGTCATTATGGAATGAAAGTGATCTTGGGTTCTCAGTGTGTATGACAGCAGAACATAAATTTAAGTAGTCAAGCTTAAAAGCCTTGGAGTATGTACCTTTTATTTGTCTTTTAAAGACCAGCCTAGTTGTGTGAATAACCTGGTCTGCAGAAGGTTGGCCACTAAATGATAGATATTTTTCCCAAAAAATGATTCATAAAGATTTATAATAAAAATATGTAGTTGGAGAGAGCAACCCTCCAATCCCTCTACCTTGCCCACAGACAACTTCCTTATTATGTCTGAAACACCACCAACCCCAGGTTATGGAGGCCGGAATCATAGGTGTCACCCTCAACTCCTCACTCTCTCTCCCCTCGCATATCAAATCTGTTTCCAAGTATTACAGACTTTACCTTTCATAAAATCACATATCTACCCTTTTATATCCTCTGATGCTACCTGTTGTTTTTTCTTTGTTCTAGGAGAGGACTATGACATCAGGAAGGTGATATCATGACTTGCAAGTGAATTGGATTTAAGTGAGGGAGGTCTGTGCAAAGTCACCAGATTCACTCTCTCCTCTGGAGTCATCTGGGTCCAGTGGCAAGATATACAAAACTATGACTAGAGAAGGCTCTGGATGCAGCAGAAGACTTTGGCCTTTTTAAGTTAAGGTCTTTCCCATATCTAAGTTTGACTGAGGCCATACCCATTCAGCAATTAAGTTTGGGTAAGAAATGAGGCAAAGAATGGCCTCTTTTACCTACTTAAAAAATATCAATCTGGGAGGAGAAGATCCCCAGGATTTCTGGTCAAAACAGAAACAATTACTATTTACAATTACTGAGCTATTAGGGCCCAAACAATGACCACATAAAGCCTGGACTGGAAAATATTGTTGGCCAATTGATGAGAGCTAGAGTGATTTGGGTTTAGGGTATGGTTCTTAAGAAATAAATCTAGCCAAAAAACCCAAGGTATCTTGCAAGATTTCTGTGATCAAAATTTACATTCCTTTGGGCCGAGCACCCATTGGTAAGGGTATGATCACCTATGTAGACAGAGGGAGAGAAGGGTGGGAGAGAAGGAAGGAAGGAAGGAAGGAAGGACAGATGGACACTACCACCACCTTTTCATGTTGTCTCCTCATTAGACCAAAATCAAGGACATTCTTTTGCTTGACTTTGTATCTGCAGGACTGAGCACATTGTCTAACAAAGAGTACGTGCTTCTTAAATGCTTATTCACTATTGACTCTCCTGATAAAAGTGATGATTGCTTGAAATACTGCAAACTTAATATGTATGATTCTTTTGAGTAATGCTCTCAAAAACTGTATTATAACAAGCTTATTAGTAGTACCCCTCCTGTCTAAGATTTACTGTTAATAACAACAGCATAGAAGCAAAATTACTTGATTTAGAATCAGAATCCATAGGTTGGAGTCACAAATTTGCTACTAGTTGCAATTTGTGTCATCTGGAGAGAGTTATTCATTCTCTATGGGCGTAACTTTCTTCTTCTGTAAAATGTGAGAAATGAAATTATGACAACAATCACATCTTGTGTTTTTATGGTAATTTACAGTTTTCACAGAATTTTCACCTATTTTTTTCATTTTGCTCACCATGGAAGGATAAACTATACTATATGCAGGAAAGCAGTATCATCATCTTTTTTGTTTTTAAATAGATGATATAAGTAATGAAGCATTTGATTTAGGGGATAAGTGGTCTATCACTTCATTCTGATATATTTTCCTTCCTGCTTTTTTGGTGGAAGTCCAAGATTACCATACTGATTTTAAAGAAATATCTAAGCAGCAGCAGTAGCAGCTCAGGAGAAAAAAAATAGCTGAAGACCGGTAAATGGTAGCAGAAAGCAGCAGCTGCTCAGTGGAGATGCCCAGCAAATAGTAGCAGAAAATAGAGATGTTCCGGCCAGCCTAAAGTAGAAAGTAACATAGTAACACCAGCAAGGGGCACTCAAGGTTGTGGAGTGTGAGAATTGTCCATTGTAGCATACATATATCCTAGCTATGTGCCCCATCTGTGTATGTTCCTTAGATAGGTTTCCCATAAAACATTCTTTTATCTGTTAACTCATGCTTCCCATGTATTTTGTCTTTAAAATGGTTGGTTGGCGTGGTCGTCTACAGGAAAGAGTGATGACATTATATACATATATACACGCATATGTATGCACACAGGCACGCACATATACATATATGTGTATATATACTTTGTTCTTTTTTTCCCCAAAGATGGCATAAATCGACACAAAAACTCACACTCATGGAAGATGATATATGTGAATGGCATGTATATGTATATATGTGCATAAATATGTATGTATGTATGTCAGCTTTGGGGAAAATTAAAAGAACAAAATATAAGCAGTAAAAAGGAGCAACATCTCCACCTAATCACAAAAGAGAAGAAATGGTTTCTGAACAATATAGGAACTTATGAAAGTCATTCAATGGTCAAAGTGAGTACTTGACCTAGTGAATCCTAGTGAGTTTGCTTTGCATAAATTTAGCATTTCTGTGACATCATGGAAAATAAATCACATTCTGTTTATTCTCTCCACCTCTGGACAACACTGTAAGGTGCTCAGTGGTTTCCACAGTTGTAATATATGCCAGTACCAAAAATATACAGTCATTGTCTGCATATTCTCTTCCAGTTTTGACTTTTGTTGTTATTTTCTGTATTCAAATCCCACCTTTGGTAATTCATATTTCCAACTGTTGATATTTTGAGGAGTGTCCAGTGGGGGAGACTGAGCATGGTCTTTCCTGAGCTAGATGTGATCCAGAATGATTCAAGGGTTCCCATCTAACAGAGTTGGCTTTGGGGGTATCATCATCACCTTGTTCTCTTCAAATAGGCTTGTAGGAAATAAAGTCTTCACTACATGTGCTTAGTCACTCTTATGCAGCTAGGTGACATAAAGAGCTAGTTCTGCATTCAGAAAGACCTGAGTTTAAATTTAGCCCCAGAGACTCACTAGCTATGTAACCCTGGGCAAGTCATTTAGTCTCTGCTTCAATTTCATCAACTGTAACATGAGGATGATAACAGTAGCTACCTCCCAGGGCTGTTATGAGGATCAAAGGAAATAATGTTTGAAAAGCATTTAGAACTGTGCCCGGCACATAGTAGGTACTCTACAAATTCTTATCCCTCTCTTTTTCTCCACTTGTTGTGGTTAAATGTTTGTATGTAGTTCCCCACAACAGTTACCCTCACACAATCAATTGTGTGGCTCAAAGAGTATATGATTCAAGATTTTGTGTCTTTCAGTCTGACTCTTATGGTGTTCTTAAGTCAAAACTTTTATTTTTATTTTTTTGCTCCTTATGTTTCAACATCTAGAAAATCTATTTGGCATCAATTTCCTCTTCATTTCATTTGGATATCATAAGATCAAATGAGACAGTATCCAAAGTCCCTTGAGATACTTTCCAAAAAAGTCGTTCAAAATATGATTCATTATTTTCCTCTAGTAAAAACCACACAGGATTCAACAAATTCTCTCATATTAATAAGGCATGCAAATGGCATCTCTAACAGATCAAATCCAAGTGACTGAAATGCATTAGCTGAAATTAAACCCTTAGACAAATGACTATTTCTTTTCTGACTACTCATGTCTTGATTTATTTGTGAATAGTAAGGGATAGCAGCACTTTTCTTAAAGCACAGATTGTTTAGTATTTCAAATGTTCCGAATGTGTTGTACATATTTAGCATTTTAAAGGATTGAAATTACAAATACTTTTTTGTTTTGTTTTATATAAAGCAGCAGAAAATAGATTAATTTCTGTCTGGTCCATTTCAGCAAATTTATTTTTGTGTTACTAGAATTATTATGTTCCAAGGCAATTTCAAGTCACATGATACTAAAGCCATAATAGAAAATTAAATACAGCAATTAACCTAAAGCTACTCATAATTGATAGCAGAAAGCACATCCATGTATTTTAGCACCACTAATTTAACTAGTAAATTGCAACACAAAATGTAAACAGAAGTGAAAAATAACGAACACATTAAGACCAAGCAGCTTAAATGATGGAATGCCATAAAGATACACTTTACTATGTAATGTTAAATAATTCAAGTCTATTCAACTGTTTTTCACCTGAAAATATCATCGAAAAGCTAAACTTCACATTCCCTTATCATATTCTATACTTGTGGGGAAGAAAACAGACACTTAGGAGGTTGCACATAAAAGAGGAAAAATAAGGCTTCCATCAGACAGCCTCTCAATTCTAGCATTACTTTTGAGTTGCTCTACATATTGTTAGCATTTTGAACATTGCAACATACTTTGCATAGATGGGATAACGTATGCAAACCACTTTGGAAATCTTCAAGTGCTCCACACTGTAAATGCTAATTATTGTCATATATTGTGTTGGTTTTTTTTTTTTGGTTAGCTATAAAAAAAAGTGGCACAAATATTTGTCCTCAATTATTATTGCTTTGAAGATTAAATCTCAACCAAAGTGTTAGTATAAAGTTTAATAATGAGATGCTCCTAACTCCTCATCTTCATAAGCATTGTCCTTTCCCTAACTAATCAAAAGAATGACAAAGACAATGATGCTACAAGTAACTCAACTAGGAAATGGTAGAGCTGGTGTCTCAACCTACCAAGTTCCCTAACACCAACTGTGTTCAGTTAGAGATACTGCTGCTCACTATCAGAACCCTTTAAGTATAGAAGAGTATTTTATTTTATACAAACACAGGGCTATAGCCATTAGTAAGTGCATAGGGAGCACCAGGCTCCAGAGGTTTTCCTCTTCCTCCTAGAATTTGTAGGCTAATTCTATAAACTTCTAACTCTCCTAACTCATCTATAATAAAAAAAAGAAATCATACATAAAACCAAGCTTAACAATATATAGGAACTAGTTTATAACTCTGGAAATCAATGTCTGCTTTGACATCTGACCATAGAATAACTTATATCTGATGGTATCCATTGTGCATTACAGCGGCAGCCTTTACTCAGCTGTGCTAACTGAAATGGCTGGCACACTGCACACTACTTTTTTCTTATGATCATACATGACTTTTTATTTCATCTGAGGCTACAGAAATATTCATATAGTTCAGTTGCCAATGTAAGAAATGAAAATAAGATATAAATATAATAAATAAACTCATAAAATGTTGAAGGATCTAGAGGATGCTCAGCCCTTGACGTTGAGTAGATACTCTGGAGGATTTAGGGAGTTCACTATGTCAATGAAATCATAGATCCAGTGCTTTATTGATTGGGGAAGAATTTATAAGGAGAATGGTGTCTTTGCTTATTGGTGTCTTTATTCACCAGAGATACTGCGAACAATATTTACTGTTAATCACAGAGTAGGGAAGCAGAAGATGACACTGGTTATAGATATCCTCTTTAACCTAGGAGATAGGATGTAATCCTAGGACCTGGAAATACTCACCTCCCTAAAATCTTAAAATCTTCCATTGCATGTAGCAGAGACATGGGACTTGAAGGTTAACCAGATAAGACTTTAAGATCTGTTGATATGTCATGATCATATCCTTGAGGAGCCATACATGACAGCTAAACTAGTATGTGTGTTTACTGGCAAATACTGTAAAGTACTTTTCTCTTTCAATTTTGTTATATAATGTCATTTGACAAGTGGTTGTTTAGTTTCTCTATGTCTTTACATAACACTTCAATGTTTGTATCTACTATTGAAGGTGATAGAAGAAACCAATATTCCTTTTGAGGATTTAAAAAAACACAAACAAAAACTAGAATTGTATTTTTCATCATCCAAACTGCTCCAAAAATTAGACACTTGATCCTTATGCTAAATTAAACTTTTTTCTAGAGTATAGCATATTGATAAGGTCATATCACAGAAAAATATAATATAATGTAATATATAATATAATACCTCTCTGTCCATGGGTAAGAATGATTCAAGAAGAGCTGATTTTCATAAGAAATTATCTTCATAAAGATCTCAAAAGCTTCCAGAGAAATTAGTCTTTTAAACACCATGCCATGTACTTGCTTTGCTATTAATATAGCAGTATTTGCTTTAGAGAAACAACTCCAGAATCACAATAAATTGATTTGCTCTACTTTCAAAATCAAGGACAATGTAAGCCATGGCCAGTTCTTCCTGCAACATTTTACTGAATGGTGTATTCTTAGAGCTGCATCTCCAGTAAACATTTCTGCAACAGTGATTTTACAGTGTTAAGCAATGTTATAACAGTCCAGAGAGAAGACCCTTCAAATACCAAATGTTTTAAAGTTCTGAATTGAATATTAAAGGGCCACCTTGCTGCTGATGCACTGAGGATTTATCCAAGCTAACTTCAATTAGTTCTAATGTAAGTTAGGCCTATAAATCTGTAGTATGTTGATGGATAGATAGATGGGCTATGAATATCACTGTTGCAGTACCTCCAGAATACCACCTAGATTGCAGTAAGTAAAAGCAATCATTGAGGTGAAGCTATAAAATAGAGGGATAGAGATATAACACTCAAGGTAAATAGCCCAATTGTTAACAGAGAATAGTATACTGTATTCAATTAGAGATGGCGCTACCCACCATCAGAACCTTCGAAGTGTAAAAGAGTGTTTAGGTTTTTTTATGCCAACATAGTACTGTAGCCTTTAGTCAGTGCATAGGAAGCTCCAGGCTCCAGAGAATTTCCTCTTCCTCTCAGAATTGTAGGCAAATTCTATAAACATCATTTTCTAAAGTGAGTCCAATAAGAACAAATAATGAATTTACCTGCAGAATTAGTTGATTACAACACTACTAGTGAGACTATGGTGTTTCTTAGATCTTATTAAGGAAGCTAACATAGCTAATGTAAAATGAGTTCTGATTTAATTAATACAAAATATTCAAAGCAATCTTGTAATATCTGAAAGTTTGTAGTGTGCATAGAGGCTAGAAAAAAAAAGAGATCCAAAGAGTAGAAATTGCAGATGATTCTCCTACCTTCTTCACGAAAAGAGGTACGCTGATTCTTTAGTAATTACCTATTCAATTTTACAGAAATCTATTAAACATATTTTATGAGACAAGACACTGTGATGGGTTATGAGTACATAATTAAAAATTTCCAGAAAGAAATATTCTTAGAATTGTGTTGTTTTTCAAGCATTTTTCAGTCTTATCTGACTCTGTCACCCCATTTAGGGTTTTCTTGGCAAAGATCCTGGAGTGTTTTGCCATTTCCTTCTCCCACTAATTTTATAGATGACAAAAATGAGGCAAACAGGATTAAGTGACTTGCCCAGGCTCATACAGCTGCTAAATGTCTGAAGTAAGATTTGAACTCACGACGTTGAATTTTCCTGACTCCAGGCCCATCACTATATATCCATTTTGCCCCCTGGCTTCCCATTCTTAGGACACAAAGAGTAATATATCTAATATGCTACCATTGCTTAATGGAAATACCCTTTAAGAAGATCCTGTTCCTTTTGGTTTGAGTCATCAAGCAACCTTCTGAAGTGAAATTTGGTCTCCTCAATCTCCACGAATTCCTATGAGGAAGAAGGACACTGCAAATAAATGGTCAATAATAATTACCCCATCAGCCATACCTGCAGTGCAATTGAGTAAATTAATTTCCTCGTCTTTAAATCTTTTGTGTGTAAGTTTGGTTCGTGTGAATTATTTTCCTAGGACGTGATGACTCCTAGGTAAAAGGACACAAATTGAATTTCAGAAAGTATAAAGCTCAGAATCAATGTTGGATCCTTGGAGAATTTACTAAGTTGTAGATGCATTTTATTCAAATTAATTCCATATATTTATTTTACATTTAATGGTATATAGTCCCCATATTTAATGACATAAGATTGGTAAGTACCAGGATTGATTAAAACAAAAAAAAACACAGAATAATCCTTGTCTTCAAGGATTTTCCATTAAACTAAAGGGATACTGTATGTGTAACAAATAAATATAATACTAATAGAAAGCAATAGAAAGCAATTTCAATAAGAGATCTAACAATTTTTTGAGTGTGGAGGGGGTAGTTCTATAAAATTCAGATTGCAAAACAAACCAGTCCTTTCTTTTTTTCTCTCTCTCTCCCTCTGTCTCTGTCCCTTTTTGTTTATATCTTTCACTTATCTAGCATCCTTTCTCTCTGAACTCTCCCCTCTTTCTCTTTCTTGTTTCTACTACAACTTCTACTCCTCTGTTCTCACTGTTTTCTATCTTTCTAATCTCTTTACTGAAAGGACCTCTACTTCTTGGTTTGTTTAAACAGAATAATCAGAAATAATTCAACCCATAAGAACACTGATACAAATTCAATCTCAGTCTAATAAGGTATTAGAATAATATCAACATAAATAATAGCTTCTGTGTAGTCAGTAACAATGATAGGTAATTTCATTTTAATTAAATGTCAGTGTGAAAACTCTATTCAAATTTATCACACTAACTATGCAGACCATGTTAAAAAGAGCCCAAACAGCTGTTTTAATGTAGCACATTCATTCAGAGATATTGTACCTGCTGGCATTCTGATTAGTGTTTATTCATTTTAGCATTAAAAATACCAAGTTTAATTTTTGACACACTGTGTGGTATCATCAATAATGGACAGTATAATCACACAGAGAGCCACATCACGTAGCCATTTACTTAGCAAAATATTTTCTTGGGCACAATAGCAAAATTGCTCTTCAAACAACAGTTGAGACAGTCCAAGACAATTAGTTCTTTTATAGTTTATTTTTCTATTATTATGTTGTTGTCTCATTGTTTAATCCTACTACAGTCACTTACTAGCTGTGTTGTTACCCTAGGCAAATCTCTTCACTTTTATCCAAATGTCTCAGGCAATAACCTAGGCCTTAACTACTCAGCAATCAACATCCATATTTATGGAGGGAGCTTTCTTTCCACAATGGCCAAATTGCATGGTCCTCACATATTCAGATAGCTTTCAGATAGCCAGCTTTAAGTTGTATGGATTGTTGTAGTTCGGTTGAGTATAACTAACTCTTCATGACCCTTATCATATAATACTGTGGATGGAATTTTCTTGGCAAAGATCTTAAAGGTATTTGCTACTTCCTTCTTTAGTGTATTCTGGTAAATAGAGGTTAACTGACTTGTCCAGAGTCACAAAGATAATGAATTTCTGAGACAGGATTTGAACTCAGTTTTTCCTACCTCCAGGCCCAGCATGCTCAGACTAGTCAACAACAGATATCCATAGGGAACTTTCCACAATGGCCAAATCACAGAGTCCTCCCATACTCAAATTTCATTAGATGGCCAGCCTGGAGTGGGAAGAGTGGCAGGACAATGTACCACTGCATTGTTAAGTGGTGTCTATAGGATTATGAGTTTATACCTGGATAAAAACATCACCTTCATTTTACAAATGAGAAAACTGAGATCCACTGTGACTAAGGAACTTGACCAAGATTACTCAACTAATCTCTATCGAGACTTCAACCTCACAAATCCTGTGAGGATTCACACTGGACATCAACTTGCCAAAATAATGTCAAGGCCTTTATCAGTCCACAGAATCATATCCAAATTTGAATTTACCATCTTTCCAAACTCAGTATTTGATACTGATAGCCCTAAGTATGTGGCAAATTTAAACTTCCTAACTTTACTATTATATCAAGAGCACTATCACACTCCCTGTAATTCCTTGTGTATAATTGAGCTATAATCTTCTACGCCCCACTCTCCCACCTGCTCACCTCCTTCACACACATACCCTTCTTCTTATGCAGCCATTCAACAGCCATGTCCTGCTGATTCTCACTTTTTCAACATCCTTTACATATAACCTCTTCTCTCTTCTGAAACTACTACTGCCCTGTTGCAGGCCCTCCTAATCCCTCTTCTGGAGTATTCAGTAGCTTTGTTCTGGTTGGTATCCCTGATTCAAATCTGTCACCCTCTAGATCACCTTCCACTCAACTTTCCAACAGATGTACCAAAGGCACAAGTTAGAATTCTCCTCCATTCACTAAACTTCAGTGGCTACTTTGCATGATTAAACAAAACCCTATGTTTGGCTTTTAATTCCCCTCATGACCTAACCTTCTTTTCTGACATCTTACAGTTTACTTCTCTCCACATACTCTATAGTCCAGGGATACTGGCCTCTTTACTTTTCCTGACACAAGCCATTCTGCATCCTGATTTGGGGCCTTTTCATTGACTGTCCCACCAGTCTGGAATGCTCGTGCCCCTCTATTCTACCTATTAGATAACCTACCTTTCTTCAAAGCTCAGATAAAGTCCTCTTTCTTCAAGAACATTTCTCTGGTCCCCTTTAGTGTTCTTGCCCCTGCAAGATTATCTGCACATTATACATCTTGTTTGCATAGACAGATACCTGTCTACTTTATCTCCCTCATTAGATTGTGACCTGTTTTTTGCATCCTTAGCAGTAAGGACAGCATCTGGAATGTAGCGAGCATGTAATAAACACTTGTTGACTTGACAGGTAGAAGTCTGTATGCACAACAATTCCTTTCTGCAAATGGTCACGAGTGGTCACACATGAGTTTGACATTTGTTTTTAACCTAATTATACCATTCCAAACAAGAAAAAAAGTCAAACTAATTTGTGCTTGGAGAAACAATCACAAACATTTTTTAAGATTTTAGTTTGGCATTCCAAAGCATGCAAACTAAAACTTTTGAATGCAAGACATTTTGTTCTGTGAAAAATAGGTTTCCAACTATTTCATCCTTGAGGCTGAATACCTTTTGTGTCACTGTAGAAATCACCCAATTACCATGATAACTGCAATGAGTCAGCTAACATACTCAGGGGAAACAGACTTTTATTAAAATCTCAGATAGAACCTAGTCTTTCCCAAATCACCAATTGCATATTGGATATTTCCAAGTGAATATTTTAGAGAGAGACAAAACTCAAATGTTCAAAAAAAAGAACTCATTGTCTTCCACTTTAAATCCATCTCTTATCTAAACTTACATATTTCTGCTGAAGATTGCCCCATTTTCCCTGAAATCCATATTCTTAGCCTGAGCATTGTCCCCATTATTCCTCATTTTCCCTCCTATGCCATCTGTGACCAAATCTTGTTGCTTCTACTTCATAATATCTCTCACCTGAGACCCCTTTTATTTTCTCATAAGATCATGATTTTAGCTGAGGTCCTCATTTCCTCTCACCTACCCTTTTGTAAAAGCCTCCTTATTAGTCCCCCTGACTCACATCTCTCCTCAAAGCTGTTGATGGGACTTTCTGTAAGGACAGATGTTACTCCTCTATTCAATAAACTCCAGAGGTTCCATATTTCCTCTAGGATAAAATATAAACTCTTCTGTCAGCTTTTAAAGTCCTTCAGAATCTGACCCAATCAAGGCTTATTATACATTACTCTACTTCTTTCACTCTGACTAAGCCTCTATCTCTGGGTTATTGAGCTGGTTGGTCCCTTCTGAGAGCTGAAATGCACTCTTTTATTACATGTATCTTACAAAACCTTTCCTTTCTTCTTTCAAGATTCAGCTCAATTACTGTTTTCTATATGAAGCATTTCCTGATTTTCCCAACTGCTAGTACCTTTTCTCCAAACTATCTTATATTTATCCTGTACATATCTATATATTGCTTTCTTCACTGATACATCAGTTCCTTGAGAGTAAACACCGTTCAATTCTTTGTACTGTATTACTGCGTCTAGCACAGGACAAATAGCAGATATTTGTAAATGCTTATTGGCAACCTGATTGAATAAAAAAAGGGAAGGTAATCCAGTTTTGCCATGAAAGGATAAATTGTTATCATTAGAAAAGAAAAGGCTTTTAAAACAGAACAATGATTTTTCTTCCTACCTTTGTAATACAGGGAGGGTCTTTCCAAGGGTAAAGGGAAAGGTTGACTACTTCCTATGAAAATGGACTAGAGAGCAAGTGAGTTAGTGTGTGTAAAGCATTTAGCCCATTGTTGGGCACACAGTATGACTTTAAAAGCTTATCCTTTTCCCAGTTCACAATAAGGAAGAGATCCCTCAGGTTTTTCTCTTGAATACAAAATCACAATTAAGCTGAAAACCCAAAGAGGGAAATAGTGATAAATTTGATCTCCAGCAGCCTCCAGCACACTTACATTTTTTTCAGCTAAATGCTATTGAAACTTAATAATAACTGAGATATCCCTGTGCTGAAAGACCTTATCTTGTACTTTCAAGAAATGTCTTTACTAAGAAACAATTTGATGTTTCATCATCAGCCTTTACTGAGAGGGTGGATAGAAGAAGAAATTACTCAAATGGTATTCCTAAGTGCCCCATAAGACTATGGCTGAAGACTTTTGCCCCCTATGCTACATAATGGCTCATATAAGGAGGTTCTTCATGCAATGTGCAGGAAACACAATGCCTTTTCAATCCACAGACATTTTATTGCCCTAAAAAGTGAAAATAGCCAACATTTTGTTGTTTCTTTTTTTCATTTTGTAGTTTTACAAATTATTCATTCGATTTTTCTCAATGACCTTGGTGTATATTTTTACCAGGATTATTAGTATGGTATTTTAGGTTCAGGAAAGAAATGTCGGCTCCACTTTTATTCTGGACTAAGTCACTTAACCTTCTCTAGAGTCTCATTTTCCTCACAATAAAAATGGTGCTGACAAACAGATTTCTATCAGCTATTGTAGCTGACCATTATAAGAAAAATACTATGTAAACCTTAAAGTTCTCTAGATACATCAGTTCTATTTTACTTCATTTTAGAAGGCAACAAACTGAAACTCTTAAAACCCCAATTTGTGGACCTTTAGTAGAAAATTGTCTGTCACGTGTAAGTATGTATTGCATAGTTTGGCTTAACTTTTTTTCCTTTATTTCAAAAAAAAGATGAATATGTCCAAAAACAGTTGTATTTTTTAAAGGATCATTCAGAGAGAGAGAGAGAGAGAGAGAGAGAGAGAGAGAGAGAGAGAGAGAGAAGAAAGACAGAAAGAAAGAAAGAAAGAAAGAAAGAAAGAAAGAAAAAGAAAGAAAAGAGAATAATATACCTCAGCTTCACTTTTCTCATCAGTAAAATGAGGGGGCTGTTCTCTAAAGGTTTCTTCCAATTCTGTAACTATGAGCAAGAAAAAGAATGGGAAGAGGAAGAAAGACTTATTTCCTTAATTCGTCTATTTGAGACTGGTGCCAGCTCTTTTCTAATATCCTTTCTACTACAAAAGCCCCCAAATGACTTACACCAACAGTTCCTCCATCCTCAGGGGAAATTGTCTCCCACTGGATTCTTGGTAAAAGAAAAAAAAATATTCTCCTTGCAAAAAAATGGGCATAGTTCAAAAACACTGTATTTCCAGCAATAAGGGTAAATTACCTAATGATGAGTGGTGATATCATTTTGCTTGTCACAGCAAAGTTCACTAATGAATTGCAATAAACAGTCCACTTTAGGTGCTTGGGATTATCTACCTCTCTGACTCTTTCTCCTCACCCCCATTAGCATGTTTATCCTTATTTTAAAATTGTATTCCTCTTTTTCAGATTCTTTTGGAAAAATAATAAAAACAAATTTTTAAAAATAAAAATAAATAAAATTAATAAATGAGTAAATAATTACATTTTTGTTGTGAATAACAGTCATAAGTTTACCTTGTCAACTTGCAAAACCTTTGACATTTTTGCCTTCAAAAACCAACAGGCTTACCTGCTGTGATATCAGAAGATAACATTTTCATACACAGTAATTGCTTTCAGAGTGTTGTTCTCCCAGTTTAATGTCTTAAAACTTGGAAGATTATGTCTATTTATTTTAATGTTTCCCCCTTAATGCCTCAGGCATAGTCGCTAACTATCATTTATCTACAAGTATCAATTTCCATTGGTTAAACTGCTCTGTGAAATTACTATTATTTTCCAGAACACAGAAAATACTGGCTATGGCTTCCTCTTGCTATATTTTAAAATAATATTTTAGGGAACTAGATTAAATTCTGGTAGATGTTCTTCAATCCTTTCATATTCTTTATACATAGATCTGGTCATAAAACTCCTCTGTTAAAAACTCTTCAGAGACAGACTGCAGCCTGCATAGAAAACTTTAAGCTCCTTTACCTGTCCATCAAGGCCCTCTACTACTTAAAATTAACTAATATTTACAATCTTAATCTGTAAGTAACCAAGTAACCACATGTAAGTAACCAAGCTGGCCTAATCCTAGCTGTCTGAAGATGATGTGTGTCTTGGCTTCAGTGTCTTTGCTCACACATCACTGATGCCCATAATTTCTTATCTTTCTGATTTCATCTTTCTAATCCATAGGTATCTTTTAAGATCCAACTCAAATATTACCTCTTTCCCTGATTCCTAATGCCCTCTTCCAAGAATAAAAACATTTTTCCACCTCAAGCCTAACAAAGGGAATTTTCATAATGCAATTATTAGAAGCAGTGACCAACCAGAAGATATAGATTCAAGTTCCTTCTGTGATACATTATGTGACTTTGTTCAAAGTATTTACATCTTAGCGCCCAAGGTAACCCCTGGGACAATGAGTTATAGAGAAAGCATTACCTGCATTGGCAGATAGAATTTCCTCATTGGAAGATCTCCATATTCATGAAATCACAGACTCAGATCAAATTCATTTTTAGAAGACTGGTCACAATTCACATGTCATGATACATATATAAATAATAATATAAAAGATCACAAGAAATGAGGCATCACTGTATTCCCAGTAGACTGCTAGAAATAAAGCCTGATTTAAAATATTATATCTTAAATCTGTGCCCCTGGATAATCATAGGTTTAGTTGTGAATAGGACATTTAAGACCATAAAGTTCACTTTCTTTTATTTGATAAATGGGGAAACTAAAGTCTAAAGTGGTTAACTGACTTGTTCAGGGATATTTAGCCATGAAGTAACTGATTCAAACTCATGTCATTCTAATCCCAAATCTAGGCCCCAAACACTATTCTAACCTGACTCTCAATGAACTTAATTAAATGTGCATTAAGTGACTTTCTAGGACTGACTCATTAAGTCATAAATGGGTTTCCTTTTCTAAAGGAGGAATCCACTTGGAAACTCCCTGTACTGAAATTTTACATACACTGTGTATATGTTATATCCAGCTCCATGAGGGCACTGATTAAGTTATACATACATTTTATGTTTTCTCAAATACTCAGCACTGAAGTACATAGTAAGTGATCAACAAATAATTTTGAATTGAATTAAGAACGTTGAATGTAGAGTCAGCCAACTTAGGCTTGAATCTTCACTGTACTTATATGCAGGTGACAGGGCAGGTGACAATCTGAGCCTCAGTTTCATCATTAATAAAATAATGGTGTTAGAGGTGAGGGGGAGGGAACCTGAAGCCTTTAGGCCACATGTGGCACTATGTGTCCTCAAGGGTGGCCCGTTGACTCAATCCAAATTTCACCGAATAAGTCCTTTTATTTAGGGGAGTTATTCTGTGAAGGTTGGATCCAGTCAAAGGGCTGCATTTGAGGACCTAGAGGGCCACATATGACCTCTCGGCTACAGGTTACCCATCCATGGGTTAGACTATATAACCTCTAAAGTTCCTTCCGATTATAAATAAATCTATGATGGCATATATTATCTTATGGTCTCTCTTCCGTTGTAAAGAAAACAAACAACTCATTCTTACCCATCTTTAAATTCCCAGTTTATTTTCAACATTTTCCACGAATTGTTTTCTCTTTGAATCCTTCCCTGAACTTTTGCTCCCCTAACAATCAACACAATGCACCCTTTATTTCATTATTTTGCCAGTATTCAGTTTATCTCCTCAACTATAGCCTCATCATGGGGTGTGTGTGATATTAAGGAGGACTAGCATGTTAGATGTAAGGGCCACAGAACTTTTTTCAGGGTTGCTTTCTACCTTTGGTGTCCTTCACCTAACTATCACCTGTGGCTATAAGAGGCTGTAGTGTGCGCACTCGACATACCATGGTAAACCATCTCCTCACAAAGGCTAAACCAGGGTGAAAGTAATTAATGCGCTTCAAACCTACCAGTGAATTGAGGGGGCAATGGGTGTCCACTCCAAGCATGTGAAGACTTCCCCTACAGAAATGGGCACATGAGAACAATTTGTCCTAATGGCCATGAAGGCAGATGCTGTAGGTACTATGGAGCACTCAGAACTTGGGCAGACATCAAAGACAGGAGGTTATTCACTGCATCCCTGGCTATTGCCAGTTGGCCTGACTTTTGCGTTGTCATTGGACTTGGATGACAGGAAATAAAAGTAAGGCTTATGATTTCATGCAATTCAACCTCACTTAAGTCCCATTCATGGACTAGTCAAGACATCATCCCACGATGATATTGGTCTTCTTTAAAAAGGAAAGACAATAAAGAACAGCTATAATCATAGGGCAAAAGCTGGTAATCCCCTTCAAAAAAGGCACTCTAAAGCAGCGGTGTCAGAATCAAGTAGAAATGAATACTTGTAGGCTCCATAGTGATTGAGAAAATCCCAAATTAACATTATCTAGGTTGTATTGTATTCTTAGTTTGTTAAACATTTCCAATTATATTTTAATCTGATTCAGGTCTAACTTCAAAGTTTTGATGTACAGTTGTACCATGAGTTTAACACAAAAGATCAGAAGAGTTGAAGAGCTGTGAACAGGAATAGGCAATATTTTAAAGACTTTAGAAACTGCTAAGTTTGCCCTTCATCTACTTCTCTTTGTATCATTGTCCTTCTCACCAGCCCCCCTCATATCTTCCTCTGCTCCTTATCTCTCTCTCTAAATGACTCCCTTCTCACCTTCCCCCTGAAAACTCTTCTATCCCTCCTCAACTTCTTCTTTTCCTTAGGTTTCTTCCTCACCTTCCCTTACCTCATCTCCTTCCCCTTTTCTTCTCCCTCTCCCATTTTCATTCTCTCTTTTGACTCTTCTTTCATGTTTATTTCTTTCTTCTATTTCCCTATCTACTACCTCCTTTTACTCTTAGATCTGTTTCTATCTCTTCCCTCATTATTTTTTTTGGGGGAGAAATACTCCCTCCTCCCACACTGACCAGAATGTAAACCTGAAGATAATGCATATACACACATATTCAATAAAGTTTTGTGGTTTATATCTATTATTTTAAAAGTAGGTGACATTTAATTTTTTTCAAAAAATAATCATATTTTCTAAGATAAATACTTGGAAAATCAAGGGCCTTATTATTTTTAAGGCAATTGAGAAAATAATAACCACTGTCAACTTATATGCTGATGTTTTATAATTATAAATTATTTTTTAAGAAAATTGTACTCATGAATCAAAGGTATCACTGATGAGACAAGAAGAAGACTTTCAAAACCTATACTCTACAAGAGATTGTCTTTTTAGTAACAGAATGAACTGAAAGTTACAGAAAATGCTGAATCCTACTGTATTAGTTGTTTGTTGACTATAAAAAAAATTCTGAATTCTGTAGATCAGAAAGTTTCAAGGTTCTTCTCGAAAAAGATGTCTCCTGTGAATGTTTTAGAAAATACAAGAATATATAAGATATTAAATGGAGAACATTATTTATAACAAGCAAGGGCCAGCCATGGTAGTGCATGCCTTTCAACTCTGTTACCAGAGAAGCTGAGACTGGAGAACTTATTGAATTCAAAAAAATTCTGAGCTTTACTGAGATAAGTCAATCAGCTTTCTGAACTAAACCCAACACCAGTATGGTGAGGGAACTGGGAAAGGAGTATGACCAAGCTGCATAATGAGAGATGGTCCTGCTGAGGTCTGAAATAAAGCAGCTCAAAGCTTCTATGCCAATCAGCAGAGTGATTGGGCCTATGAATGACAGTTGCACTTTCAACTTAGATAGGATAGACAACCAGTCACAAAAATGGTAAAATAAAACATTAAAATGGGGAAAGATAATCAGACAGGGTGCCTACCTTCCTATTTTTATCATGAAATATGTCCAAATGCAAAGTAGAGTCTATTTGTAGATCACCAAAAAAGGTTAAAACAGTTGGTCATCCAAAGAGCAATGAAAAACCTCTTGATGGCTGCAAATGGGCCATAGCACATGATTATTAATAGGCTTAGTGAAATGATCATGAACTTCTGAAACTAAAAGATGTTCATTTGCTGAACTTATGGAAAAAACCTGAGCTAGTTCTATTGGTTTTAATGAGATGGAAAAAACTTCATCTTTCTGCCATCTGATTCCAAATTTCTACTTACCTGAAAGGTATATAAAGAAATATTATGTTGTAGTGGATCAGGCACTGCGACACCTGGGTTCAAATCTGCCTCAGACACTTGCCATAGCAAGTAACTGTGGGAAAGTCACTTATCTTTGAGTCTCAGTTTAAGACTGTAAAATTAAAGGGTGGAACTTGATGTCAAAGTTCCCTTCTAGCTCTACCTCTCTTATTTTAAATTCTCAATTCATTATTTTACTTTAATAAAATAAAATTTTATTTTAATTAATTTACTTTACTTTAATAATGTCCATTAATTTTCAAGCAGGTGCAGGGCATTTTTGTAGGTTCTGGAAGAGTCACATGGATCAACACACACCCTCTTGGACTTTGCCATCTAACAGTTACAGAAGTACAGTAATCAAAAGTGTGCAAATATAAACTAACCAGAAATGTGTGGTGCTCTACAAACAAAGGATGTCAATTCATTCCCCTGGCCCAGGTTTAAGGAGACTTTATGAAAGTGAGACCACACGGTTCAGCGGAAAGCAATGGATTTGGTGTCAGAGTTTCTGACTTTAAATCCAAACCCTTCCACTATCTGTGTGATATTGAGCTTATTACTTTAATTTCTGGGGTATCATTGTATAGATCTATAAAATAAGGAAGTTGATGAAATGACCCCTAAGGTCCTTTCAACTTTATATCTTAGAATCTGAGCCTAAGTTCTCAATCTAAGCATCTATACATAGTCCTAAGTGTTTTTAAGAAAGCACCAATATCGGGGGGCGGAGCCAAGATGGCGGAGTAGAAAGACTCACGTTTGCTAGCTCCGAACCCACAGCCCATAGATTTCCTGCAAAAAGAACTCCTGACAAATTCTGGAACAGTGGAAGCTGCGCAGCAACACAGTGAAGGAGATTTCCCTTGCAGAGAGCCCTGAAAAACCAACCGCAAAGGTACTCCGGACAGGAGCGGAGCCCTGCCCTGCAGAGCCCTCCCATCCCCCTGCCCTGGCTGCACCACTCTGAGAGGAGCGAGCAGACCCCAGCAGGCTTCAGGGACCAGAATCTCTGGCAGCTGCGAAGGTCCCTCCACCCACAGACACACAGGTCAGTGAGAGAGACGGGCTGAGAGGGGAGTGGGGTATCTCCGGGACTCGGACCCCCTTGGGAGGTGGTGGCCGCGGCAGGGGCAGAGGCAGCTCGACGCAGCTCCGTTACAAAAGGTCTCTGCATAAACCCCCTGAGGGAACTTGGCCTGGGAGGCGCCCCTGCTCCCACCTGAGCACCAGCAGATAAGCTACCAATGAAGAGCAGTCAAGCCTGCCGCCAAAAGCCCTGAGACTGAGGAGCAGCATTTGAATCTCAGACCCCAAGCACTAGCTGGGCAGACCTAGGCCAGAGGTGAAGAGGACTCTCAGAAGTCAAGTAACTTCCTGGGAGCATTTGAATCTCAGACCCCAAGCACTAGCTGGGCAGATATAGATCAGGGGGTGGAGAGGACTCTCAGAAGTCAAGTAACTGGCTGGGAGCATTTGAATCTCAGACCCCAAGCACTAGCTGGGCAGATCTAGGCCACGGGGTGGAGAGGACTCTCAGAAGTTAAGTAACTGGCTGGGAAAATGCCCAGAAAAGGGAAAAAAAATAAGAACATAGAAGGTTATTTTCTTGAGAAGATGATTCCGCCATTCCTCTCTGACGACAGCGAAGAGAACTGCTTA
>CM053770.1:78116241-78141719 GCA_028658325.1 Potorous gilbertii
GGAGGGATGATAGAAGAGAGGGCAGATTGGTGATATGGGTAATTAGGATGTCCAGTGTAGCGGGGAAGGGGGAGGGGACAAATGGGGAGAAAATTTTGGAACCCAAAATCTTGTGAAAATGAATGTAAAAAGTGAAATAAATTTATTTTAAAAATAAAAATAAAAAAAAAAGAAAGCACCAATATCTCAGTAGAAATGGGTCATCATGTTATTGTAAGACTCTGGCACAATTGCTCAAAAATGCTTCTAAAGGATTATCATGTAGGTTCATAGGACTAAGGGCCAGAAAGGACGTTAGGGATCTCCCAGATTGGGGATGCTGGACCTGCTGCCTTGAGGATACTTAGGGCCCTCTGGGTCCTCAAGTGTCCACCTCTGCCCTAGCTCTACTCCCTCTTTTTCCTAATGTAAAAACTGAGGCAGTCAGTGCCTTGGTCTTATTCAGGACTTACCCACTGCCTTATTCTCAGCGCACACCAGATCTGCTTATATATCAGTTTTAATTTTTAAAGCAGTGAAAATTTCAATTTCAATTTCAACTAAATTATCATTAGGGATTCATGGATGATGGTGCTGATAGGTTTAGTATTCTGCTTTGTTTTGCGAATAACAACAAAGGGGTTTGACTTAAGAAAAAGTCATTTAAATGAAATAATATAATCATTATCAAACTACTCTTACCTTCTTTGGAAAGAGCATTTTATGTGGAATGTCTTTGCCAAGAATATATTCTCTGTGCATTGCAAAGAAATGATTCAATTACAGAATCCTAGCTATATTAATATATAAAATAGCCATCTTCAGATTCATGATGGTTTCTTTTGATGTGAAAATTAGTTCTTTTGTTTTTTGGGTATTTTTTTGCAGGATTTCTTTTCTAAAAGAGACTATCCAAACATGTAATACAGAGTTGTTAAAGTGCAAACTATACAGCAGCACATGTGATTCCACTATTTAAAATGCAAGGAGGTATTTAACCTATTTTTCTGTACTTAATAGCATCCATTTGGAACATTCCACCGTTACTGCTTTAAGAGAGTATGATTCTTTGAAATAAAATGCTTAAACTATGGAGTTGATTCTCTAAACTTTTAGAGATCAGGATTTATGAAAATAACTTTCTAATTTTACTAAAAAGTCAAAACAAGTGTCACTTTGATAGCATTTTAGAGTTTACAAAGCTCCCACACCATTTGAGCCTCACAACCACTTTATACTATGAGTTCACTTATGTAAAGAACTTGGAAAACCTTAAACTACTACTTAAATGCATGTGCTTGCTGTCCTTATCATCCACTTTAAAGATGAGGAAAATAAGACAGAGAGGCTATGCAACTTGCCTGTTGGTCACCTAACAACTTTTAGAGGCAGGACTCAAGTCTAGAAGCAGCTAGGTGGTTCAATGAGTCTGGAGTCAGGAAGACATGAGTTCACATCTGGCCTCAAACACTAACTGTGTGACCCTGGGCCAACCTCTTGACCCTGTTTGCCTGTTTCCTCATTTGTAAAATGATTTGGAAATGGAAATGGCAATCTACTCCAGAATCTTTACCAAGAAAACCCCAAATCTGGAAACAGAAATGGCAATCCACTCTAGAATCTTTACCAAGAAAACCCCAAATCTGGAAACGAAAATGGCAATCTACTCTATAATCTTTGTCAAGAAACCCCCAAGAGTTGAACACAATTGAACCACGATGACAACAACAACAAAATCATGTCTAGATCTGCTTAATTCTCAGTCCAGTAATCGATCCGCCATTCCACAATGCCATTCTGGAAAATGTCAGGTTTCAGAGAACTATACTTAAAAGCATGCTAGAAGAAGTCCGCTGGAAATCCTTCAGGTTTCGAGGAATACTAGAGAAAGAACACATCATTTCATGTCTTTCATGTGAAAGTGAATAAACAATAACAAAGTCAAATAATTATTGCAAGGATACATTTCCCCTGGCTTAATTGATCACATGATCAGATAACAGGAAAAAGAAGCAAAAGCTGCTCTCCAACTTAAAACTTAGTGGCAGCTAACACATTCACATTAAACTGAATTTTCACAGCCATTTTATTTTTATACCCTCTCAAATGTTCACAGCATTCTGTCTAAACAGGAGACTCAAAATATTTTGGTGAAAAGGTAGTGCAGTTAGTGTTTACACGCTATAAATATTCATTGTTTGATTAATGGATTAAAACACTTAAAAGTTTCAATTTCAGTCCACTCCTTTTTCCCCCTCACTAAACAAAGAAAATTCTATCTGCCTAATAAGCCAAATAACTTGCAGAGAATTTTTTTTTGGTTTGTTTGTATGATTAAGTTTGAATATTATTTTCTACCATAATCCTACTGTGATCAGTGTGGTAATGAGTGTCCTGACCAAGAAAATCCCTTCATTGATGAAGTCACAGCATCACAGGTCCAGAGGAGTCAGAGGAGGAGGGGGTGGTGGAGAGAAGGGAGGACATCTTCTGATTGATTCCTCATTAGAGATAGAGTTGACACTGGCTTTTGCTAACCTTGGCCAGGGAAGTAAAAGCCATGGTGCATCCTAACAAATGGAAAAAGGTCCAATAGACATATAAGAGAGAATCAGCTGAGTTAATTTCAAAGAAGCTCATTTAGCAAAGACTGGTCTTTAAATGATTCTTCTTCCTCCCCTACAACATCTAGTAAAACAAAAAACCTTAACCTATTTGTATCACAGAATTCTTTTGTAGTCCGGTGAAGTCTATGAACCGCTTATCAGAATAATGTTTCAAAATTATTGGAAGGAATGCTAAATGTCATGGAAAGAGTAATGAATATTTAAAATTTATTTTTTTCCTACCCAAGGGCACAGACTCCCTGATACTATGGAAAGTTCATAGACTCACCCCATCTCAAATCCAAGTTCAGAAGCACAATGGTAAAGCATACTGGTATAGTGCCAGGCCTGGAATCAGGAAGAATCATCTCTTTGACTTCAAATCTGGTCTTAGACAAGTACTAGCTATATGACCCTGGGCAAGTCACTTAACCCTGTTTGCCTCAGTTTCTTCTTCTGTAAAATGAGCTGGAGAAGAAGGGGGTAAATCACTTCAGTGTCTCTGCCAAAAAAATCTCTAAATGGGGTCACGAAGAGTCAGATGACTAATCAACAGCAAAATAAAGCATAGTGGATTTGTGAACTAGGTTGGTCTTAGAATGAGCTACCCCACTGAAAACAAGGAATCTATTGAAATCAATAGAAATCTTACTTCCCCCTTTGACATAAGTTCAGAGAGTTGCTAATGGATTGGCTTGTGTTTTTAGCTGATTATGAGACATACAGAGCTTGAGGGTACTTGACAAACATCCAGACCCTACTCACACAACCAGCATTTGTTATCTCCATTTTGCATGTGAGGAAACTGAGCCAACTCTCCATATTTCTTCTATTATACTAAGTAGTAAACAAATACTAGAGCATTCAACAGAGAAAGCAATAGAACAGTAGTTATAAAGAAACGAGTCTGAATAATGTCTCAGACATTCAATGGCTTTGGGATTCTGGGCAAGTCATTAAAACTCTTTCAACATGCTTCAAAACATATTTCTGAGGGACAAATGGATAATGTGTATAAAGTGCTTTGTAAACTAGAAAACAGCTGCAAATGGTAACCAGTTATCCCTGCTGGTGCTGTTATTGATTCGAAGTGCCCTGGGGCTATTCCATGAGGTGGGGTTTATAATTAATCCTTACTTGCATTGAGGAAGATCTCTCCATAACGATCTTTATTTAAGTTCTAGAGTCTGTGGTTGCTTTGCTGTTGGCTAGATGCCATTGGTTAGATCAGAATATTGGGTAGCCTCTTCTACACAACTGTGTTTGTATTGGGTAGACAAGCTATGAGACCCTAGGAAAATCACTTAAGCTCTCAGTGCTTTATGTGTTCAGATTTTTTTTAAAAAGTGTGTTGTATGTATGTGTAAATATATGTATCCTCAGAATTCCATCTAAATTATAATTCACAAAAAGACAATAAGAATTTTTTGGTAGGCAATGGCACAAAGGACTTCTTATTTTATTGATATGAAAAAAACTCCTAATGATTAAATTCTTTTTACCAGTGCAGATACATGTAATGGTAATTTAAATGATCTTTTCCATTCATTAATAGGCCCATTTCTCTGCCAGGGCCACATAGAAGCCTGAGTCATATTAGTCTGCTGAAAGGGTGGAGTAGGAATGGTGGAATGGCAGAGTTAGAACAGAGCTGAGAGGAAGCAATTCAGAGAGCAGTTAGAGCTGAAGGATGCAGGTAATCACGCAGCTGACTGTGAGTAAGAGAAGGGCATTTGTTTAAGGAAGCCTGTTTGTGATTTGTTTCAGGTAAGTGGTTTGTGAGAAGCCTAACAGAGGTAAGGCTTGGGGTTGGTATTGCCTCTACAATGTTATTGTGTATAGATTTCTTTGCTACGATGATGGATTTGGCTTTCTGGTGTTGAGTTTTGGTTTCTGGTGTCTGAATAAATGTTTTACTTATGCCTTCTATATGGAGTGTCTGTTATACCTTGTGATTCAGAAATGTGCTGGCATATTCACAATTGCCCTCAGTGTTGTGAGTATTGTCTGAGTGATACAACACATCTGCTCTGCAGCTTTTAGCCCTAGAGATTTTCATGAGGACAAAGAGTAGTTAAACATCTTACATTCATTATATGTCAGAAGGAGGATCTGGACCCATACCTTCTTGACAGATTCCAAATTAAAAACTTAATAACAATAAAAAATTATATCTGTCATACATACTTGAAGTAATGTATGTAAAATGTAATTATCTGTATAAAATGTATCTATCCCCATTTAACAAATAAAGAAACTGAGTGTAGGGCAGAACCAAGATGGCAGAATAAAAGCAGGGACTTCCCTGAGCTCTCTTCCAAAGCTCTCCAAATCCCTGTAAAAAATGATTCTAAACAAATTCTAGCGCTACAAAACCCACAAAATACTGGAGTAAAACAAATCTTCAGTCCCAGAAAACCTGGAAAGTTGACAGGAAGTATCTTTTGCACTGGGCAGGGAGAAGAATACAGTACAATGTGGGCTATACTAGCACAGACTACCAAGGGCAGGCTTAAGGGACTGAATCATTGGCAACTGTGACAGTTTTCAACCTTCTCAATCTAAAATTGCCAAAAAACTGAGTGAGAAAACTCTGTGGGATCTAGGTAAAAGAAAAGGATATGGGTTGACTGGGTCAGGCTCCAGCTCCAGGCTGTGGCAGCAGCAGCAGCAGTGGCAGAGTCTGCTCCTGGAGCTCTGGGACCACAGACAGTGGAGGATCCAGAAGTTGATACAAAATCTCTGAAGGCTGGGATAGTACACCCAACCCTCACCCCTACCCCCACTGGAAGCAGAACCCTACCTTAACAAAGAGTTATAAAGTAAAATGCTTGACAGGGAAGACAAGGAAACATCCTTAAATAACTCAGGCTATAGAATCTTTGGTAACAAGGAAGATCAGGGAATACAAACACAGGAGGATAGCAGAGTCAATGCTCTTACATCAAAAGCCTCCAAGAGGAATATGAATTGGTTGCAAGACGTAGAGGAACTCAATAAGGATTTTGAAAATCAAGTAATAAAAGTAGAGGACAAATTGGAAAGATAAATGAAGGTGAAGCAAGAAAATCATGAAAACTGAGTCAATAGCTTGTTAAAGAAAACTCCCCAAAATGTTGACGAAAACAACACCTTAAAAATAGATTGACCCAAATGGCAAAAAAGGTCCAAAAAGCCAATGAAGAGAAGAATGCCCTAAAAAGCAGGCCAAATGGAAAAGGAGTTTCAAAAGCTTACTGAAGAAAATAATACCTTCAAAATTAGAATGGAGCAGATGGAAATTAATTATGAGAAATCAAAAAATTATAGAACAGAAACAAAATGAATGAAAAAATAGAAGACAATGTGAAATATCTCATTGGAAAAACTAGTGACCTGGAAAATGGATCCAGGAGAAATAATTTAAAAAATTATTAGACTACCTGAAAGCTATGATAAAAAAAAAAGCCTAGAAATCATCTTTCAAAAAATATCAAGGAAAACTGCCTTGACATGCTAGAAGCAGAGAGTATAATAAAATTAGAAAGAACCCACTAATTTCCTTGAAAATAGATATTGAAGGAAAACTCCTAGATGTATTGTAGCCAAAATCCAGAGTTCTCAGGTCAAGGAGAAAATATTGCAAGCATTCGGAAAGAAACAATTTGAGTATTATGGAAATACAACCAGGATAGCACAAAATATAGCAGCTTCTACAATAGGGGATCAAAGGACTCAGAATATGAAATTCTGGAGGTCAGAGGAGCTAGGATTAAAACAAAGAATTACCTACCCAGCAAAACTGAGTATAATATTTCAGGGGAAACAATGGACATTCAAAGAAATAATGGACTTTCAAGCATTTTTGATGAAAAGACCAGAGTTGAATAGAAAATTTGACTTTAAAGTACAAGAATCAAGAGAAGCATGAAAAGGTAAAAAAGAAAGAGAAATCATAAGAGACTTATTAAAATTGAATGGTTTACATTTTTTGCATTTCTAAATAATTCATGAGATATTTCTTACTATTAGGGTAGTTGGAGGAAATAGATAGATAGATACATACATACATACATACATACATAGATACATCGATACATAGACATATAGACAGATGAGTTGAATATGAAGGGATAATATCTAAAAAATAGAATTAAGAGGTAAGAAAGGAATATATTGGGAGAAGGAGAAAGGGAGAGATAGAATGGGGTAAATTATTTCACACAAAACAGGCAGGAAATAGGTTTCACAATGGAGGGGAGGAGGGTGGGTGAGAAGGAATGAGTGAACCTTACTCTCACTGGATTTGGCTTAAGGAGGAAATAACAAGCACACTTAAATGAGCATCTTACCCTACAGGAAAGTAGGGGGGAAGGGGAAAAGGGGGAGTGTGATACAATGGAGGGCAGATTGGGCTAAGGGGTAGCCAGAAGCAAACACTTTTGAAAAGGGACAGGGTCAAAGGAGAAAATAGAATAATTGGGGAGGCGGATTAAGATAGAGATTAAGATAGAGGGAAATATAGTTAGTCTTTCACAACATGACTATTATGGAGGTGTTTTGCATAACTACACGTGTATAATCTATATTGAATTGCTTGTCTTCTCAATGGGGGTGGGTGGGGAAGGAAGAAGGGAGAGAATTTGGAACTCAACATTTTAAAAAACAAATGTTAAATAAGATATACAGGCAATGGGGTATAGAAATCTATCTTGTCCTTCAATTAAGCAAAAGGGAAGGGGATAAAGGAGGAGATAAAAGAAAGGACAGACTGGGGGAAAAGGTAATCAGAATACATTCTGTCTCTGGTAGTGGGAAGTAGAGAGATGGAGAGAAAATTTGGAACTCAAAATCTTGTGGAAATGAATGTTGAATACTAAAAATAAATTAAATTAAATTAAAACAAAAGAGAACAAAAGATGCAAAAGAACCTGAGTGTCTGAGGTAATACCTGTACATAATCACACACCAAGTTAAATATCAAAAGTGGACTAAGACCCAGGACTCTGCTGGTACTAATTATTTTTTTCATAAAATGATCTCCAAATCGTAAATTGTTATACAAATACCAGATATTTTTATAGCCAGTATTTTCCTGAAATGCATTTATATATCAATTAAGACATTTGATTTAAAACCATTCCTAATATTTCCCTGACAGGCCAAAAATATTTGGAATCATGTATGTGTATATACATACACACACATATATGTATATACATACATACATATATGTGTGTGTATGTATATTTGAACCCCAATTGAGACCCCATTCTAATTTCCCCTAGACTACTGTAGTAGTCTACTAATTGGCCTCCATAATTTTAGTCTCTCCAATCCATCATCCACAAAACTGTTTAAATGAATACAAGGCTGACCAAGTGACATTTCTCTTAATTTTAATTTTTTTTCTAAATTGTCTTCAATCTACATTTCCATGTTTATTACTCCACACTGTTCTCTATTCTGTAGGCGACACTGTAGCCACAAGTATATTCCTATTTTTCCTCATACATGGCATTCCATCATCCTCCTCCCTCCTTTTGCCTAGGTTGTCTCCCAAGCCTGGAATGCCCTTTATTCACGTGCAACTATCAGAATTACAGTATCCTTCCAAGTTCAGCCCACCTTACGTCTATGTAAGGCATTTTCTCCACTTCGTTCTACACCAGCAGCTTGCAATTCCCCTGACCAATTGTTGGCATTAATTCTGTATACATTTTAAATGTATTGTACATGTATATAATTTCTCCCAAATATAATTCGAGGATGTAGAGTTTTTATTTTTTATTTTTTGTCTTTTAAACCCTAGCATTTCACACAATGCCTGGCCTAGGGTTTGTATTTAATAAGTATTTGTTGACTCATTGAATCGATGATTTGCTACTTATTAATAATAAATAAATTTGAAGCAGCAGCATGTATCCTATTTTAATGGCAATTTGAAATTTTATGCATGAAAAGAATTACACTAGAATGGATCTGTTATTTTCCTTTGTCTCCATTCTCCCTCCAGAGACATAGATCAAAATCCAACCAGTCCTCTCAATTCTTCTCTATGACTTCTTGGAAATTTTCCACAGAAGAAATTACACAGGAATTAATAAGATAAAAGGGTTGCATGGGAAACATTTTTTTTACAACTTTTCTTTTATACAAAGTTTTCTGGGAATAACCCCACTACACTCTCATCACTTCAATAAATCTTCATTTCTTCACTTTTCATCTCTCTCTCTCTCTCTCTCTCTCTCTCTCTCTCTCCCTCCCTCCCTCCCTCCCTCTCTCTCTCTCTCTCTCTCTCTCTCTCTCTGTCTCTCTCTTTCTCTCTCTCTCTTTCTCTCTCCTTCTTTTTCTCTCTGTAATTTGTGTATTTTGTATATTTACATTTAATCGCTATACATACATGCAAATACATATTTGCCTTTATTTTAGTAGTAACATAGAACCTTGGATTGTGTTCTCAGATTCTAGCTCTTCTGATCTGAGCATCCTTGGGCAAATTACTTCCCTCCTTTGTGCTCCAGTTAACTCCAATTGTGAAATCAGTTAGAGGAGAAAGTATCTAGTATCTCTTCTATCTCTAACACTTTTGAAACTTCGAAATATGCTACCTTGAGCAAGTCTCTTAACTGCTCTCAATTTCCTCATCTATTGAGTTGGAACAAAAGAAAGCAAGAAATATCAAGTTTGCCCTGCTGTGAGAATATGTATCTTAGTGTTTTCTAAAGAAAATACTAGTTTTTAATTAATATCAGAGAGCAAATGCATCAGCAATTAGGGAAGTAAAACAATTGACAGATGAATTAATATCAGTTAAAAGTTTAGTCACAGTGTTATCAAACATGTTGAGATGTGATATGTTAATTTCCTTTTAGGAGTATATTTAAGATTGACTGATTATTAACAAGATGGTAGTTCTACTTTATTGAAAGAAAATATTATGTAAATATGTATACATATAATGCATGCATGTTTATGAACACATGTAATGTATATTTGTATGTATTCAAATCACATAAAGAGTCTTCTGGTATGACTTTCTTGTTTTAAAGAAAAAAGGCAAGTAAATACTTACATTTATATATTGCCTGTTTCCTGGGATTGTTTTATAAGGTGACTACCTTTTTTCCTTAATTGTGATTTTGTTGTTTACTTTTTCAAATCACAAATAGCTAGAAAAAGGCCAAACTTTCAGCTTGACTTCAGGCCATAAAGGAGCCATTTCTGGAGGTCTACAGTGATCACAAATCCCATTCTTCATCTGTGCAAGTAGGAGTTCTTAATTTGATCTTGCACTTACATGGATATAACATTTTATACCATTCCAGTGAAGAATGAAAGGTAGTTAAAAGGACAATTATTTCATGTTCATACTTCTTCATTTTATTCAAAGTTTGAAAAGAAAATGATGAAGCAAGACAGAAGAATTTCATGAAGGATGAGGGGAAATTGAACAAAGTCATTAATAATCACATATTCTACTTTTCTCTCATGCATGAAAATAAGTCATATGTATGAATCTAGTTTCCACACACTTCATTATTAATATCTTCATTATATGGATAAAGGACTGCATACTTTTAATCTGTAGTCTTATAGATCAGTGTAACAATATACATGCCTGACATTTTCTTTCTATTATTTGGTTTATTCTCTGTGAAGGAGAAAAACTATAAATAAAAAGGATAAAATCAGCAGTCTTTTCTATTCTTTGGGCATATCTTTTTCCTTAGCCTTCATATATCCTGAAGATTACTGTCAAAGCTCCACTATAGTCCATGCCACAGTTTATTTTTATACCATTGTAAGATAAGAGTTTTGATTAAGTGATCACTGACCCATCAGGTTCAATGGCATTTCTAATTTGCTGGAAAATTCATGACATTGAAAGATTGTGGTTTTGACTATCCCTGGCTAATCATAAGGCAGAAAGTGCACCTAAAAGACATTTATAGCAATAACTCAGTGACAAAGACTCATGTATTCATCACTCTTCACAATTATCTATTAATATATGTTAAACCAATATGCTAGTTGTTCAACTAGGTACTTGCTTTTGACAGTGCTATTAGGACCGTGAATAGCATTTGATCTCTATCAGTCAGTTACGCATAAGGATTTGTATCTTCTGTAATGAAGTAAGCAATTACAAAGTGAAATATCCAGACTTCTCTTGAATGCTGTTTCTTAAGCAATGAGTTTTATAGTAAATCTCTCAAACTCTCTGAGGCCATAGTTTCCTCATTCGTAAAATGAAGGAGTTCAACTAGAAGACTGCTAATATCCATTCTGATTCTAAATCTATAATATTCTAATCCTATATAAAGAGAAATATCTTGTAGGCAAGTGAGGGGAAAAGAGATAGTCAACATTAGCCATGTTCTATGTTTGTAACATTTGTGACTCAAACCTAGAATGAACAGTTAAATTAATAATGCCTGAATGTAGAAGCTAATCAATCAACAATTGAGTATTTATTAAGTACCTGCTACATGCAAGGGATACAATGACAAAAATGAAAGAAAGATTGTCCTCAAGAGGATTAAATTTTATCTACTATGTAATATATAATTCTATGTAAAATATATGCATATTGATTATAATGTAGAGGACATGTGCTATGTACCTTCATTAAATTATCTCAGTTTCAACTGTGGTTCAAAATGGGAAGCCCATCAATCCACAAATGTTTATTAGATATCTACTATGTGACAAGAAAGAACAAAATTCAGGCCCATAATGCTCAAATATAACATTTAAACTAATACCTAAATCTATACTTCCTTGAAAAGGTACATATGCATCCTCTATAGACATTCCTATACAAAGAATCACAGTCTCCTTGATGGAAGACAGAATGTAATTCAAGGACAAGTCAACACACAATGGTTCTCTAAATGTCATCTATATATAAGGCACTCAACTAGGTACTAGAAATATAAAAAAAAGAAAAGAAAAAAGAGGTAACACTTGTTCTCCAGCAGCTTGCATTCTGCTTTCAAGTAACAATTTCTATAAAAATCAGGAAATTGAAGGCTATTTGCAAAAGGAGAGAGCAAAATAGTTTATCAAAGAGATCATTGCTTTTTATAGTTTAAAAATGCTTCAGTGTCTATTAAAGACTCTTTCCCTAAAGCAGTGAAGGGGAATTTCATTTAATCTGTAATATAATAACAATTGAAAGTTCAGTGTGTAGTTTTGAAAGGGGAATGAGGAAAAAAAAGAATCAGTGTCACCCTACAATCTTAGGGGATAGGAAATAGAAGCACATGGTTTTATTGGGCAGGGTTATCCCTTAAGGCATCTTCTTAATTCTGATTCCACATACTTACTAAACAAACAACCTTTAGATATTGATTTGGCATCCTCATAGAGACCTTTGGAAGAAATATTTATCATAAAAAATTATTTGATTTGTATAAGTTATGTCAGCCTCACAAGGGTATTGGAAATATCATTTAATTTTACCCAGGACAACATTATATACTGGTATCCAGTCATCCAGCCGTTACTGTAAAAGAAAAAGAAGGGACACATTTTGCAACTTTGGAAGGGGAGAATGTAGAACTAAGGCTTTGAAATCCATCTCTGCTTGCATTCTAAGAATGAAATAAAATTCTGGTGGGTTTTGAATAGGTTTTATTTCACATTCACACAAGTTTAATAGGCTGATGGCATAATTGCAAATCAACTCATCTAGCTGTAGATGCAATGATTATGATATAAAGGCTGTAACGTATTTGTTAGATAAAGACCACTGCAATTTAACATCTATCCAGAAGAGTAATTAGTCTATCATGAACTGTCCTTTTGTTTAAAATTCAATTACAGAATTATAGAAATTTTCATAGGACTTTTTGTACAATACAAATTTAAGATTTTCTCATAGCTGAATTTGGCTTTTTCTTCCAAATATCTCTTCTCATACTCCCTTAAAACTACACAATTTTAGAAGTTCAGGGAACGGATTTTAGGAAGTTTGTAAAACAAAGGTATTCTGGCCTCCATATAGTTTCTAAAGGAAGAAGTCAGTTCATTTAAAACATATACAGTCTATTGTTAAATAATTTAAAAAAGGATAAGGCTGAGTAGTATAGTGTGAGCTCAATGAAGAATAGGTTTTACTATTTCAATGATTTGCCTTCTGTTGTTGATTCTCATTTTGTATATTTGGGGCAAAGCACAATGCCTTGTAAGCATCTGCAAACATTTACTAAAAAAAAAACCAATTTTACTTGAATTGAATGGTTTGCAAATAACTTTCTTTAGAACCACCTTGTGATGTAGGCTATGTATTCTTTTTCTCATTTGCAGATAAGGAAATCAAGGCTAAGTGCCATGCTCAGAGAGTTTGTCAGGATCAGGAGAATCAAATCTTCGCCTCCAGGATCAAATCTTTGGTTGATCCATGTGTGTGTGTGTGCGTGTGAGTGTGTGTGTGTATGTGTGTGTGCACATGTGAGTGCAAGTGTGTGCCTGTTTGTATGTTCCCAGTCAATCCTCAACTTTCATGTGTATAACATTACTAGAAAATGGCACAAATTCTAGAACCAGAGGGTAAAACAGAAATTGAAAGTATCCACTGATCACCTCCTAAAAGAGATCCCAGAATGAAAACTCTCAGGAATATTATAGCCAAATTCCAGAGTTCCCAGGTCAAGGAGAAAATGTTGTAAGCAGACAGAAAGAAAAAATTCAAATATTGTGGAATCACAATCAGAATAACACAAGATTTAGTACCTTCTACATTAAAGGATCTTAGGGTTTGGAATATGAAATTCTCTAAGTCAAAGGAGCTAGGATTAAAACTCCAGCAAAACTGAGTAAATACATAAGGGGAAAAATTGGCATTCAATGATGTAGCAGAATTTAATGCAATCTTGAGAAAAAACAGAGCAAAATTGACTTTCAGATACAAGACTCAAGAGAAGCATGAAAAGGTAAACATGAAAGAGAAATCCTAAGGGACTTAATAAAGTTGAATTGTTTACATTCCTAGATGGAAAGATGATATTTGTAACTCATGAGACTTTTTTCATTATTAGGGTAGTTGGAGGGAAGATATATATATATATATATATATATATATATATATATATATATGGGGAGGGAGTAATCAGAAGCAAACACTTTTGAGGAGGAACAGAGTGAAAGGAAAGAATAGAATAAATGGAGGATGGGACAGGATGGAGGGAAATATAGTTAGTCATTGACAACATGATTATTATGAAAGTGTTTTACATGACTACACATGTATAACCAATATCAACTTGCTTGACTTCTCAATGAGAGTGGGTGGGGAGGGAGAAAGAGAGAGAATTTGGAACTTAAAGTTTTCAAAATGAATGTGAAAAATTATTTTTACATGTAACTGGGAAATAGATGAACAGGCAATAGGGTATAGAAATCTATCTTACCCTGCAGGAAAACAGAGGGGAAAGGGAATAAAAGAAGGAGTGGTGGTAGAAGGGAGGGCAGATTGGGGGAAGGGTTAATCAGAAGTAAAGCACTTTTGAGGAGGAACTGGGTGAAAAGAGAGAGAGATTAGAATAAATGGGTAAGAGGGAATAGGATGGAGGGAAATACAGGTAGCAATAGTAACTGAAAAAAATGAAGCAAGTTTCTCTGATAAAGATCTCATTTCTCTAAAATATAAATACTTTTGTCAAATGTATAAAAATAAGAGCTATTCCCCACTTTATAAATGATCAAAAGATATAATCAGTTTTCAGATAAAGTAAGTAAATCTATCTATAGCAATATAAAAAATATTCTTACTATTGATTGGAAAAAAGCAAGTTAAAATAATTCTCAGGTACCACCTCATACCTATTAGATTGGACACTAGGACAGAAAGGAAAAAATGACAAATGTTGGAGTGGATGTGGGAAAAATGAGACATTAATATACTATCATCTGAGTTGTGAATTGATAAAACCATTCTATAGAAGAATTAGGAACTATGCCCAAAGGGATATACACTTTGACATAGCAATTCCACTACTAGATCTGTATCCCAAAAGAGATGAAAAAGGAAAAAAATATACAAAAATATTTGTAAATAGATATTTCTTTAAAAAGTGTTCAAATTATAGCATCTTTTTTCTGGAAATAAAGAATTGGAAATTGGGGGTTACACATTAATTTGGCAATGGCTGAATAAACTGTGGTACATATTTGTAAAGGAATACTATTGTACTGTAAGAAATGTATAGTAAGCTGCTCTCAGAAAAACCTACAAAGATTTAGTGGGTTGATACAAAGTGAAATATCACAGGTATGAAGTAATAGCAGTATTGTAGTATGGTCAACTGGGAATAGCTTACCTATTTTCAGTAATACAATGATCCATGACAACACTGAAGAACTTAGGACGAAAAATACTATCTATCACCAGAAAAGGAACTGATGTTGTCTGAATACAAACTGAAGGAACTTTTGTTGCTGTTTTTTCACTTTATTTTTTTTGTCTGTTTTCTTTCATATGACTATTATGGATATGTTTTGCATGACTACACATATATAACTCATATAGAATTGCTTATCTTCTAAATGGAGGAGGGGTGGAGAGGGAGGGAAGGAGAGAATTTGGAACACAAGGTTGTAAAAACAAATGTTCAATATTGTTTTTTTTACATGTAACTAGGGAAAACAAATTCTAAATAAAAAAAAGAGTGGTATAAAAGTAAAAAACACAAATGTCAATATATTGAATCTGTGGGAACTAAGGGGTTCAGTCCCTATGAATAGCCCCAAATTGTAATCTTTTGCCAGATATTGTTGAAAAATACACTCTTCTGCATACATTGGTTCTGCCAATAAGTATTTTTCTTAACACAGTAACCATGAACCCATAAAATGTAGCATACAAGATAAAATTGGCAACTTGCAAAACATTTTTCTTCACTAGTAATTCCTTAGAATTCTGTGATCTTTTGTGCTGACATCTCAATTACAAATTATTTCAGATAACATTCCATTTTTTAGATAACATATGAAATCTAAAGTACCATAAATCCTATATGGCAAATAAAATTCTCAAAACTAAGACATTTTGTGTGACCTTGTGAAATTCACTTAATCTCAAGTGCCTTGCCTTCCCATCTCAAAAAACAAACACAAAAACTAAAACATTTTTTAACCTGAATCTTACTTTCCATGTGTCAGGTGATGATGTGAAGGTATTATACTGAATACTATAGTGGTATAAACTTCTCTACCTTGGCTGTCATTTGAAAAACAAGGGAAAGATTACTGGAACTTTAGCCACTGTTGTCAGAAGATGAGACAGGCAAGGAGTCAAGATCACCTTAGAACTCAAAGGACTTAGACTACTCTTTGGCAGCATAACTACAAAGCAAAATTTGAGTTTTAAAGACAAACAATGAAGATAGGCAATGAATGCATGGGGAGCTCTTTACAACTGTGGGTGAACAAAACCAGTGAAGCACACAATTGTATACTAACTGATACACAAACCTGCATACGTTGCGCTTCTCATTATTTTTTTTGCTGTGGATAGCTTCAAATATTCAAGGCTGCCAATGTGAAAGTAAACATAAAATTACTAATAAAATCATGCAAATGCTTAATGACACAAAAATTAAATGTGTGAATATTTAGAATTGATTGCAAATAATATAGGCATAATATAGGTTACATATAATATGTTTTTACATATGATGTGTTAACAATAAGAATAATATTTATAGCACTTACTACCAGACACCATGCTAAGCACTTTACAACTATTACTTCACTGGATTATCATAATCCTAAAAGGTAAATGATATTATTGTGCCACACTGCCTTTCAAGCACAGGAATAAGTATACATACATATATGTATATATGCTTGCTTATGTGTATGCTAAAAAGCAGTTATATGTATAAACATGCACATATAAACACATGCATGTTCACACAGTTCTTATGTATGTGTATTTATATAAAACAGCTCCTATGTGTGTGTGTTTATGTTTGTATATATACAAACATCCACATATATGCACATAGAGGAATTATGTGCATATATGCAGATATATACATATGTATATATGTGCATGTTTTTATACACACAACTTTTCAGTTCTGAAATTTACATATATACACATACATACACACATATACATTTGTTGTTGTTATTGTCCAGTTTCAGTCATGTTTGATTTTTTCTGACCACGTTTGTGAGGTTTTCTTGGCAAAGGTACTGGAGTAGTTTTCCATTTCATTCTCCACCTCTTTTTTTGGTGAGGAAACATACATACTTATAAACTCTTGAAAAAGCTATAGAAGCACACATGTACAGAGAGAGAGAGAGAGAGAGAGAGAGAGAGAGAGAGAGAGAGAGAATCAAATTGAACTAAATCTGTGATTTCATAGTTATAGGGAATCCCTGGGTTAAGCAGCTTTCTTCCCAAAAGCAGTACCACCTCTACAATCATAATATTTGGAGGTGAATTTTCTAGAATACTGAAAAGTTAAGTGTTTTTTTCAGGATGATTTTGTCTGTATAAGTCTTAAATAGGACTTAAATCTAGGTCTTTTGAAGTTTATCAACTCTCTATTTACTAACCTCCATTACCTCTCATTACCAGGAATAAATCTTCATATTACAAATACATTTCCAAAGTGTTAGTGGACTGACAGTAAAAGTGACAACAGGGAGATAAATACATAAGACTAGAGTGAAAGTAAAGCCTACTTCTACAAAACTCTGGAAAGAAAGAATTACCCAAAGGGAGATTTCAGATTGGTAATTTGAAAATGAAAAGAAAAATGCAATTATCAGTGAGATCTAGAGTCTTGTTATGTTTCTTACTCTGTTTTAAATAAATCTGGCTTGTTGTTGTGTTTGTCCTTTGTTTTCAAAGAGGACCATGACATCAGAGAAATGATGACATGACTTGCACTTGACTTTGTTTTGAGTGAGGGAGGGCTGTGCAGGATCACCAGCTTCACTTTCTCCTCCTGAGTCATCAGTATCCAGTGAATAGATACTCGTAAGGATGACTGGAGATAGCATAGGATACAATGGGAGACCTTGACCTTTTAGGCTAAGGACTTTTCAGGTACTCATTTAAAGTAAGGTAGTGCTCATTCAGTTAATATATCTCTTTAAAATGTAGTCATCGGGATGACCCCTTTAATAGAAAAGAGAAAATAAATAAATAAATCACTCTGAGAGGGGCAGGAGCCTTAGGGTTGTTGTTCTGAAAAGAAATTGTTACTATTGACATTCACTGTAATCCAGGAGGACCCAAACCAGCCATTGAGTGGAGATTGGACAGGGATCCTTCACTGTTCAACCCATGGGCTTCAGAGTACACAGGGGAAAGAGAAGGGAAGGGGAGGGAAGGGAAGGAATCTGAGTTACTTACAGCTTCTAGCTGTATGAATCTCACTAAAGCTAGCAAATCTATGATTTCTGGAGATACCATGTGTAGGCAGCAAGAATCAAGCAGAAAGAAAAAGAAAAGAAAAGAAAAAGAAAAGAAGTGGACTGCTAGGAAGAGCCTCGGGAGTGAATGAGTAGGTCAGCTGATGATAGCTATTATGCAAGAAAGGGAAAAATGCTCTTGGTTTCAGAAATGCCAGTCATATTTTTTAGGTTGTTCAAAATATTCAACTTAATATGAGGTGATAGAAGTTCCAAGAATTATTGGTGCTATGCCATTAGAAATACATTGTTTTTACCCAAAGTTGGAGAGATTCCCCCAGCCAGTAATCTTTTTACACATCACTTAGAAATGACTGACTTCCTGAAATTGTCGATAAAAACTGCAAAATCTCTGTGTTACAATCTTCAAACCCCATTTTTTTTACCAGTACAGAATTTAATATTAGTCATGCCCTACATTTGAGTCAAAATTGTTTCTAAGTGAGCGTATTGTTTGATTTTTGGTTCCTTTGTGTAAAAATTAAGATTGTGACATTCAAACACATATGAAATTAAAATTTATTACTATTTTTTTCTCCACTAAGTCTTCCTCTGATGATCCATTAGAGAACAGAGATAACCTTGGGTTCACCTAAGTAGGTGAGCTTTGTGTTTAGGGGACACTCTAAGGGAGAGACCACATACATAACACACTTCAGATTAGTCAACCCATGGCCAGGTTAATACCTCCCATCAGACCCTGATGGAGACCTCCTCCTCTTAAATAATATAAGTGAGGAAATCGAGGCAAAATGACATAATAGAAAAGGAGGTGGGCTAAGAATAAAGGCCAACGTTCAAGGCTGGCTTCTGACACATGCTGACTATGTGACCCTAGGCCAGTCAATTACCCCCAGGTAACTCAAATACTGTGAATGGAAAAATGGTTGCCAATCTACATTGGTAGAGGAAGTTTCCTGACATGAAATTCCCTACAGCAATAAAATCAAAGATGAGCTCAGAGAGTTTAAATGTGTTTTCCCAAATGAAACTGTTAAAAAACGGCAGAGAATTAGAACTCAGCTCTTCTGAGTCTAAATTCAAAGATATATATATTTTTTTGCTTCTCTGCTAGACTGCACTTTCTTTAAAGAGATGATAATTATGAACTTGATAATTGCTCTTCCCTGCTGTGAACATTAGCCAGCATCACCCAGAAACTATTAAGGGAAAAGACATTAAACACTTTTTAATTTGATAATTTTAATAATATTTCTGTAGACCTTGGGCTGCTGTGAGAAGTGATGCAGAACAGATTAACAGTAAAGAGGAAGAAACTCATCCCAAAACAAAGGGTCAAGTAGTTGCTAACACAGCTCAGCAGCAAGCTGTCAAATTGCAAGAGGCAGCTTTCGAGATTGTCAGTAGATAGGTAGAGGAAAAATGAAAAAAGAAAACCATTTGCTGCTCCAGATGGTACAAATAAGTACCTGCACCAAAGACAGACACTGTTGTCACTCAACCTACCCTTTGTCTGTTTGATGATAGCATAGGTTACCCAGTACCATCAGGCTCCTTGTGTTGGTAACTCTCATTTACCCTTGAGAAAAAGAGGTCAATCCCAGTGAGTGATTTCTGAATATAGGGTCAATATTCTAAAATTGAGCTCTCAATGAGTTTGCAAATGTAATCATGTCAAGTAAGGACTAATAAAATGTTTTCTCATGAGTTTCTTGGTCCCCAGTTAACCTGATTCTTTTTTGAATTTTGTAGAATTGCATGGTGTAAACTGGTTTTCTAGACTTCACTTCCTTCAGTCCACCTATTAGTAAAAAATAAAGGTATGCTTATAGTTCAGGAAAGTATCAAATTTATTTTGCATATCCACTATATCTCCTGGGTCAAGGTGAAACTGTGATTAAAACATGGACACCAAATAATTAAAATTGTCAAACATAGCAGAGTATACTGATTGTATTAATAATAGCTTGGCATGCATGGTGAAAATAGCACTGGACTGGTATAAACTATATTGCATTCTCATGAACCTAAATGACTATCTGACTTTCATCAAGTCATTTCACCTCAATTTCCCCATTTGTAACATGAGAGAATAAACTTAAGTTTCCATTTCAGTTTCATAGTTCTGTGACTCCATAACACAAAATGTGAAAATGTCTTTATTAATGGGGTCCTTCAACATGTTCAAAAATTTTATATATAGCTTGTTAAATACTAAAAATAGAAGTTTTTATTGTCTATGTAAAAATAAAATATGCATCATATTCATAAAGGACACCATAAGAATTAGCAAAATATATTCTTACTTTCCACATGTACTAAAATGCTACTTTCGTTTGACATTACATTACAAGAACCATGTAATCTGGCATATGAAAACAAAATGTAAATTATTTAAACTGCCATTTCTACTCTATGAATTGAACCATGCACTAAATTGGCTATAGTTCAAAAGTGCTTCTAGGCAGAAATGATCTTTTACTCCTATCAAATTTAACATAGTACTCTTTCACTCCCTCTTACAAAATTCTACCATATATGATGTATAGGTGCATACACATTTTCCCACATCATAGTTCCCTTCCCAATTATATTGTGGAATCTTTGTTGGTAAAGATCATGTTCTACTGCTTCTTTGATTACTTAACACCTTCTAATTAGTGTTTTCTACATAATAGGAACATGCTTTTCAGTAGTTTTTGAGTCATTTCTGATTCTTTGTGACTCCATTTTGGGTTTTCTGGTCAAGGATACTAGAGAAATTTGCCATTTCCTTTTGTGGACCATTTTAGAAATGAAGAAACTGAGGCAACTAGGGCTAAGTGCCTTGCCCAGGGTCTCATAGCTAGAAAATATCTAGGCCGGATTTAAACTCAAAAAGTAAGTCTTCCTGACTTTAGACCCAGAGTTCTATTCACTGTGCCACCTAACCGCCCAGCAGGTACATAATGAATGCTTATCAAAATTCATGAACCACCAAATTCATCCAACACATGTTAAATGTCTACTGTATATAGGGCTTGTGGTGAAAAAGATGCAAATTTTCTATTGGTCATGGTCTCCACCAGCAAAAAGCATAAGAAATAGAGGGTAACCAAATTTATCCATAAAGAAGGAGTGTAAAGGATATATTTGGGGTGGGAGTGGAATCACGGTGAATAGAGAAGAAGGTGATTAAAATAACTCAGGTAGTAAGACTGAGGACCTTGCCCAGGTGGTGGCAGTAGAAATATAAAAGTGAAACTGGATGTGAAATGTGAGAGATTAAATTTGGAGACTGAGGGAGATGGGAGAATCATGAATGAGTCTAAGTTTTAGGACATGGAGTATTAGCTTCCATTGAGAGAAAGTAAGGAAACAGAAGGAGGAGAGTACTAAACTTTAGGGGAAATAAGACACACTTCATTTTGAATACGTTGATATTGAGGTGACAGTGGTGATACTAATGGTAAAGTATCCTATAGTTCAAGACGCAATTCTTAGATTCTGGAGAGATATCAGGGCTAGAAATAATATTTTCAGCTGTGAAAGATGAAATACTAGAAAAGAGGGATATGTAGAGGGGAGAAAAGGGGGCTAAAGGCAGAACCAAAGTTAAGTGGTTGGGAAAAGAAGAACTATAAAGGACTATATCAATAAAAAAGGGAACAAGCAACATGTAGGTCCTCTGAAATAAAAGAAGGAAAGTGTTTCAAGAAGGAGGGGTAGTCAGTAATGTCAAATGCTGACGTTCATGAGGAAAGGGGAAAATAGTTAACATGTTTGATTATCAAGGAATCATTAGTGGCATCTGAAAGATTAATATCAGTACAGTGATGTGGACAACTCTGTTAGTTTGCAAAGCAAAGAGAATTAATTGGCTCATGTCGAATAAGAGGCATGGATGCATATTACTTTTTCAAGATGCATGGTTATGAACAAGAGACCCCTAATTCATCAGCTCAGCCTTTCTCTCTCTCACTCTCTCTCTCTCTCTCTCTCTCTCTCTCTCTCTCTCTCTCTCATCTATTTCTCCCTTTTCCAAGTACGCATGGGTATACACACACATATACACACACACATACTATAGTTTGACCTTGCTTGCAGTAAAAACTGTTTGCTATTTTGTTACTTGTCATTCTTCTGTCATGCTGTCCCATAATAGTACACAATTTAGTTTGTAGATGAGGAGATAAAATGAATGAGAAGACTAAAGTTGGGAAAACATGGATATCTTACAGTCCTGATTCCCATTTATAGACTTGGCCATAATTAGTTGTGAATCTTTAGGTGAGTCACTTAACCCAACTCTATGAATAAGCATTGCTCCATATATATGCCAAAAGAAGTCAGGGCACACTGAATGAGATCCAGCCAGCAGTATCAATGAAAAATATTATGTCAGACATCTCATCTATTCATTTTCCTTATGCTTACCTCTCATGAAACTTGGTTTATAGGAGAACTATTAGTAAATTTCACTTCAGACTTTGCTTTTCAAATACATGGGTTGTTAAATAAGCCTTATGTACAAGTGGCTGCCTGTGTTATTTGATTTCAGGAAGGTTAAAAAGGCTACTTCTACATAAACACCCCATCTTACCCTCATATAAACTATCTCTTCCATCATAATATCAATGTTTCAAGTTATACAGTTGACTTTTTTCTTTCTTACCCACTGTTAAAATGTAAACACAATTTGCAAGCTTTTATTAAGCCCTATCAGTCATTTAGTGTAAACAAATGCTGTGGTCCTTTCCTCATTTAATACATTAGCAGAATAGAGAATTCAAAGGAATGAGACATCAAGTAATTAGGAAAACAGTTATCCCAATGTGTTCACAGAAATCAGTTTAGGAATAAAAATAAACCTTATCTACATTATAATTTCACTTAGAGTTATAATTCAGATAATAGTTCCCTGCATTTTATAGTAACTTATCTTTGTATATTTAAAAAAAAATTGCTTCTATAGCTGCATGTGAGCCATCTTTTAAATGTCCTACGTGTAACATCAATGTGATATTAATAGCGCCTACAGCAGTCATGAACATGCAGGTACAATTCTGAATCATGAAATACTAAAGATTGTCTATATGGAAGAAGGAACCAAAACATTTATTCAGACGCCAGAAAGCCAAATCCATCATAGGAACAAAGAAATTTATACGCAATAACAATGGAGAGGGCAACATCATCCCCAAGCTTTCCCTTTGTTAGGCTTTCCTCAAACCAGCTCCCTTACACAAAGCACAAACAGACTCCCTTAACCAAAATGTCCTTCTCACAGTCAGCTCGGACTTGCCTGCATCCTTCAGTTTTGATTGATCTCATCAAATTTTCTCATCTCTGCTCTAGCTCTGCCTCTTCCTGTTCCACCCTTCCTGTTCAGAAAACGCTTCCCATCACAGGCTCCATGTGACTCAGACTTCCAGGTAACCTGCAGGTCTCACGAGCCCATTAATGAATGGGAAAGATCTTCTCATTTAAATTACCATTACACTAGAAAAGCTCACTATTTTATAAAGTTAAGAGATTTTTCAAGGAAGGAAATCGCTAAAGTAATTTGTTTTCTAATTTTGTATTCATATGTACACATTTTCTTAAATTTAATACCATGTCATTAACTAAAGAAAATGATGTTTTCTTAGTCTCAGGAACCACATAGTAGGATAAAGAGATGACAAGCATACAGGAGAGTAGGGCCCAATGGTTCAGGGCAACTATGATAAATCATAACTAAATTGTATCTCCAAAGTATTTATTTTTCAGATCTGTATAAAAATCACCTTCATCCCCATGCTTAAAATATCCAATAATAAAAACAATAAAAAAAGATAAATGTCACCAGTTTTTCTTTAAAAGACCTAGAGATTTTAGTGGACATAAAGCAGGGACTAAACAAATAATGCAGTTTTAGACTGTGTTAAAAGAGACACAGTTTTTAAGGATGAGGGAAGATATAAGTCCCCTGTTTTTTGCCCTGATCAGTTTTAGTTATGATATGTTAGGAAAGATATTGATAAAGTGGGGAGAGTAAGGTATCAAGGATAGTAAAGGACAGATGAGCCCTCATACTAAATTATGCCTAATGAGGAAGGGGGGGTATCTCTATCTTCAGGCATTTAAAATGATATCATTTGGAAGAAGGATTAGCCTTGTTTTGTTTTGTTTTTTTTGTTACCTCCTAGAGGGCAGTACCAGAAACAATGGAAGATGTAATGAGAGTTAAAGATGTTGTCTGCCCATTAATAGGCCTCACATGGAGCCCATTAAGGGAAACTTGATTAGGGAAGGCTTCTTTTGTAGGAAGGCCCACACCTTTTATTAATTTCTTTTCTTAATGTTTTAAATAAATTTTACTTGGTCTCTTTTGGCTTTATATTTCCTTTTTTATTTTTTAATTATTTTTTTATTAAATTTATTTATTTTAAGTTTTAACATTCATCTTCACAAAATTTTGAGTTTCAAATTTTCTCCCCATCTCTCCCCTCCCCCTACCCCAAAAGTCCAAGCATTCTAATTACCTCTACCACCAATCTGCCCTCCCTTGTAACGTCCTTCCCTTCTGTTATCTCCATCTTCTCTTTTGTCCTGTAGGGCAAGATAAATTTCTACACCCCATTATCTGTATTTTTTATTTCCCAGTTGCATGCAAGAACAATACTCAACAGTTGTTCCTAAAACTTTGAGTACCAGCTTTTCTTCCTTCCTTCCTCCCCACCCATCCCCATTGGGAAGGCAAGCAATTCAATATACATTATACATTGGTACTTATGCAAAACACCTCCATAATAGTCATGATGTGTAAGACTAACTGTATTTCCCTCCATTCCATCCTGCCCCACATTTCTCCTATTCTCTCTTTTGATCTTGTCCCTCCCCAAGAGTCTTGACTTCAAATTGCTCACTCCTCCCATTACTCTCCCTTCCATCATCCCCCTCACCCCACTTATTCACTTCTCCCCCACTTTCCTGTATTGTAACACAGGCTTTCATACCAAAATGAGTGTGCATTTTATTCCTTCCTTGAGTCAAATGTGATGAGAGTAAGCTTCACATTTTCCCTTTCACCTCTCCCCTTTTTCCCTCCATTGAAAAGTCTTTTTCTTCCTTCTTTTATGAGAGATAATTTGCCCCATTCCATTTCTTCCTTTCTCCTCCCGATATATTTCTCTCTCACCCTTTTAACTTTTTAGATGTTATCCCTTCCTATTCAGCTTGCCCTGTGCTCTCTGTCTCTCTCTCTGTATGTCTGTGTGTGTGAGTGTGTGTGTGTGTGTGTGTGTGTGTGTGTGTGTGTAATCCTACCAACTACCCAGATTATGAAAAAAGTTTCAAGAGTTACAAATATTGTCTTTCCAGTAGGAATGTAAACAGTTCAACTTTAGTAAGTCCCTTATGATTTTTCTTTCCTGTTTACCTTTTCATGCTTCTCTTGATTCTTGTGTTGGAAAGTCAAATTTTCTTTTCAGCTCTGGTCTTTTCATCAAGAATGCTTGAAAGTCTTTTATTTCATTGAATGACCATTTTTTC
>CM053770.1:78142219-78270925 GCA_028658325.1 Potorous gilbertii
TAAACAGTTCAACGTTAGTAAGTCCCTTATGATTTTTCTTTCCTGTTTACCTTTTCATGCTTCTCTTGATTCTTGTGTTGGAAAGTCAAATTTTCTTTTCAGCTCTGGTCTTTTCATCAAGAATGCTTGAAAGTCTTTTATTTCATTGAATGACCATTTTTTCCCCTGAAGTATTAAAGTCAGTTTGGCTGGGTAGGTGATTCTTGGTTTTAGTCCTAGTTCCTTTGACTTTTGGAATATCATGTTTCATGCACTTCGATCCCTTAATGTAGATCTTGTGTTATCCTGATTGTATTTCCACAATATTCAAATTGTTTCTTTCTATCTGTTTGCAATATTTTCTCCATGACCTGGTAACTCTGGAATTTGACTACAATGTTCTTAGGAGTTTCTCTTTTTGAATCTCTTTCAGAGGGTGATCTGTGGATTCTTTCAATATTTATTTTACCCTCTGGTTCTAGAATATCAAGGCAGCTTTCCTTGATAATTTCATGCAAGAGGATGTCTAGGCTCTTTTTTTGATCATGGCTTTCAGGTAGTCCCATAATTTTTAAATTGTCTCTCCTGGATCTATTTTCCAGGTCAGTTGTCTTTCCAATGAGATATTTCATGTTATGTTCCATTTTTTCATTCTTTTGGGTTTTTTTTGTGATTTCTTGGTTTCTCATAAAGTCATTAGCCTCCATCTGTTCCATTCTGATTTTTAAAGAACTATTTTCTTCAGTGAGTTTTTGAACCTCCTTTCCCATTTGACTAATTCTGCATTTTAAAGCCTTTTTCTCTTGATTGGTTTTTTGGATTGCTTTTGCCAATTGATTTAGCCTATTTTTAAAGGTGTTATTTTCTTTAGCATTTTTTGGATCTCCTTTAGGAAGTTGTTGACTCACTTTTCATGATTTTCTTGCATCTCCCTCATTTCTTTTCCCAATATTTCCTCCATCTCTCTTAATTGATTTTCAAAATCCTTTTTGAGTTCTTCCATGGCCTGAGACAATTGAATATTTATTTTAGATGTTTGGGATACAGAAGGCTTGACTTTCATGTCTTTCCCTGATGGTAAGCATTGTTCTTCCTCATCTGAAAGGATGGGAAAAGATACCTGTTCACCAAGAAAGTAATCTTCTATAGTCTTATTTTTTCCCTTTTTTTGTATATTTTCTCTACCATTATTTGACTTTTAGGTCCTTTGTCAAGAGTAGGGTATACTCTGGGTATCTGCAAGGTCTCAGTTCCTCCAAGGTGGCACAATCATGCGTGTACTCTGGTCTGAGAGAAACCAGAAACCTTTGTGCCCAGAATCTGTGAGTATTTGTTTCCTCTCCACAATCACCTTGCCTCCAGTTCCACCAAGCCTGTATGGGGGGCTGAGATTCAGATAAGCTGCTCAGTTCTCCCAGGGGTTTTATGATCCAGCAATGGATGAGGGTCTGCTGTGGGAGCTACTGAGGCCCAATAGGGCCTCAGCCACCATTGACTGAGGCCAGAGCAATGGGAAGACCTTATTCCCTTCTTGTCCAGCTGAAACAACCCTCTCATTGACCTTTGGTACCTGTGGGTTGAGGGATCTGCAAACCACTGCTACTGCTGCTGGATATTCTGCTGCACAGTCAAGGTTAGGCTAGGCTCTGCTCCGAAAATAGTGCAGCAGACCTTTCTTGTCAGACTTTCAGGTCACCCTGGGCTGGAAATCTCCACTCCATTATTCTCTGGCATGTGATGCTCTAGAATTTGTTGAGAGCCCTTCTTTACAGGTATTTTATGGGCTGTGGGGGAAGAGCTAGTGTATGTGTGTTTTTCTACTTCGCCATTTGGCTCCATCCCACCTTTTGTTAATTTCTAAGGAGACACTGGGTCAAGAGGGTTGTGATGTCCTCTGGCTCAGAAAAGTAGCTATATACTCTGAGCTGAAGTTTTGCTTTGGGTCTTACTCTTTGGAAAAAGGTTCCTGTGCCTGATGGGACTCTGGGTAGCTGTTAAGGAGCCCCCCAGCTTTGAAAGCCCAGATATTGGTGCTTCTCTCTCTGGTAAATATGTATGCATGTAATGGTCAGACAGTTGGATCTGTCTGTTGATCTGTGATGTATGTATTGCTTATGGTCAGACAGTTAGAAGCCCTGTCTGTTGGCCTTTACTTCTCTGCTTGTATTTTCTCTTTTGGTATATGTAATTAAAGAAGATTGTTGACTCCTCAAAAGTTACTTTTCTTTTAGAAAATCAGATCTAAGAAGCTATGTTAGCAGGCCATACTGGATGTGACAATGTGCTTGCTGTTACAGATGTAAAGTAATAAATTTAGGCTTGATATAAGAAGAAACTTCTTATCCTTCAGAACTACTTAAAGAGATAGTAGGTTTTTTCTTCACTTGAGTCCTTCAAACAGAGGCTAGATGGCTACTTGTCAGGTTGGCTGTGGAGAGGATTATTATTCAGGCACAGGCTGGTCTAGACAACCCTTGAAATCCTTCCAACTCTGAAAGTCTGGGATTTCTTGATTCAGTGATGTTATCTGGCTAATGGCAAAAAATGTTCTAAAATTGTCTTCTCAAGCCTGATGGCTTTACAGGCTTCTCAAGAGCTCTTCAAGTACTTTATTGCATTCCTCTGAGCCCTGCCATAGGTGATGAGATAACCATTTAAGAATGAGAAGCTATTTCTGAAAGACAGTGAAGATCTCTGGTAGCTGTCTTTTCTTTTCCATTTGGGTCACTCTAAAGACCTTAGAAAGCAAGTTTTTAGATGTTGTCTAAAATGATCTGTCCTTACTCATTATGAATGTCAAGGCTCTGTAATCAACCCCAGCTTTCAAGTCTAAATTTAAATTAAATGCACATTTCAGCAAGATAACATCCTTCCAGATATAGTTAATTCCATATTGTTTACAGTACAACAGATGAAAGTGAGATTTGTTTTAATAATTTAGTGACAGAAGTAAAATTTTGGGGTGTTGCTAGTTTCTTAACTGGCTTAATAAAGTCCTAAGAAAAATTATTTTTCATTCATCCATTAGTGTGTGATCTTTGTTGAGTTTCCAAAGAAATAAAATTGCCACCTGTTGAGAACATTCCAGCTACAAGCTGCTTTCTAGTGAACCAGATGAAATAAACATGTCCATATTTAGTCATATCCTGAAAACTTGTTCAGCTTGGTAGAAGCTGTAAGTACATGCTACCTGCCAGCAAGTATAGTCTTTAAAAAACCTGGCTCACTTTCATGCCATGATGAGACATCACAGCAGGACAGGAATGGAGGAAAAACATATGAACGCAAATAAAGTTTACCTTATGTGCTTATAGCATTTCCTCCTACTACTTAGACTATCTCACTCTCAACACTCATTTGGCTGCTGTAGGGGCTAATTATAACAGTGGGCTAATTAATTTCATTCTTTCCATTCAAATCATATTGTAAATTTATTGCCTTGCCACAATAGGTTTTTTTGATTGATAAAAATGCATTAATATGTTTTTTAATGATGAATGTCTACATATACAACCTGATCATGAAGAGATCAACTATACAGTTTTGTCCATTAGTATGTGAAAAGTTGCCTATGAACTATCCAATCTAACAGCAAGAGGAAAACAGAGGAGGAGATTGAAAAGTATACAACCAATCCCTTGCAAAAAAAAGGAAATCACCAATGTGGAAAAGCAAATCCCAGAGACCAACTGAGATATCAAGGAATGGAGCCTTTTTATTTTCAGGGCTCATAAGTACATTGAACATATTCAAGTACAATGCTCTCCATTTGAGTCACCCAGTGACTAGAGAAAGCTGTTAACACTTTCAAGCATACCTCAGTATCAGTTAATCTGCTTCTTAGTAGAAAATACATACTGTAGAGAGCTGTTTATTAGGTGTAAATAGTATTAAACAGTCATGAGAACTGTCTAGATACTCCTAGAAATTCCTCCTTCCCCTTTCCCCCCAACAGAAAAGAATATCTTAGTAGAAGTATGCCTAGGCAAAGAGGAAAAATATAATCAAATGGAATGCTGGGGGAACAGGCAAGGGGAAAACAATATTTTATTTTTCTCTCCTTACAACTCCATAATGCTCAGAAAATAAAATCCATTGCTGTTATTCAAAAAGTCCTTAACTTAGAAACATCATTTTCTAAAAGTTAATTTATAAGTTGTTCATTTGGCACATAAAATGTAGTTCCATATAGAAAATATATTACTAAAAATGGATAGAGTCCTAGACAAGATTATAAATGCCAATTTAATCCATAGTACAGCTAACCTATTCTATCATATTTCAATAGATGTGTGATCTCATCAATTTGATTTCTTTCCACAGCAGTATAGGTCACAATCAAACACCTTATCTTGAATAATTTTTTCTACATTCTACCATAAATTCTCTGAGGGTGCAGGAGGGTCTATCCAACAAACTCAGTGCCTTCTTGATTCTTTTAAGATTGGTGCTGTCTGTCTATATTATTTCTCAGTTTTGGCTACATGAATGGCAACTTCTTGTCCAGGAACATACAGTGTGTCCCCAAAAAGCTTAACAGTCTTTAGCTGTTAAGCTTAAAGTTTGACCCTTTATCCTTTGTATGATAGTGTTTGCACCATTTCTTTAGTGCAAATATAACTTATAATATACAACAATATATTTATGTCCGTCATATGTCTTTATCTTGTCTATGGGGGGGGGCTCATATTTTTGATGATCTTGAAACTGTACCATTCTGTGATCCATAATTTTTGCAGGAGACCCTCTAAAAGGTGATTTTTGATTGTTTGTTTGGAAGAGTTTTGATGTTAAAAATATAGGACAGCTGATAGGATATTGAGGGAAAAGGCTGAGATTGTCCTTACTTTCATTTACCTTACCTAAATTTCCAGTTTCTCATTATGAACAAGCTAATCAGTGACACTGTATATTAAATAAACATGGCTTCTTTAATGCAGAAACATAACAGGGATGGGAATCAGAAAGGACTTCAAAAAGCAATTACACCCATGTGGTTATCCACCCATTCCATTCCCTTAAAGCACCATACAATGTACATAAACATCTGTGCCCTGCCCCATGTACTCTAGTTACATGGATTTTAAACTGGGTTCCTGCTGTGGTATGGGTGACCTTGTTTTTCAATACGAAGCAAATTATATATATTTACACATCTTTCAGGAACTGTCTTATTTTTACTTCTATAAGATACAAGATGGGTTAGAGGCAGAATGTTTGACCTTATTAGTTCAAAATACAAACAAAATGAGTTAAAAAGAAAAGGTGTCCTGTCCTCCCCTATGCTCCTCTTTCCCACCATTAAGTTTAATTTAGATGTTTTGCATTCTACGTATCTCATTTCAGTGGAAAAGATGTATATAGCCTGTGAGCTTCCAAGATCACTGGTTTGATCCATGGTGATACAGAATGTTAGAGCTAGAAGGACCCTAAAACCAGTCAACTGATTTAAAAACAAAATAAGAAGACTAAAACCAAAGCAGTGAAATATTTACCCCTAAGTTTACATAGGATGTTTGACTGAAGCATGAACTTTCCACAATGCCAAGCTATCTCCTGGGAGGGAGAGAGAGAATATGTATATATGTATTAGTACACCAAAAAATCTCCATAATCTCAGTGCAACTGCATATACCCAGGATTCAGAGTGGTGGAGGTAATGAAAGAGCAGGTGAAAGTTTTACCTTAAAATTTACAAACTGGGTTTACCGATGACACAAGCCAAGCACTCAAAGCCATGAAGACTTGGTTTCCAATCTCTTATTTGACTCTTAGGTCAAAAATGTCTGTCAGCATGTTCAAAGTTCAGATCTAGAGATAATCCCCTACTGTCACTCTCTCCAAGGTCCTAAAGCAATAGCTGTAGTTAACTGCTTAAGAAACAATTGAGGGCAGATTCCATTTCAAGTGCCTTGTCAGGGTTAACTTGAGACATGCGTGTATGTGTGTGTGTGTGTGTGTGTGTGTGTGTGTGTGTGTGTGTGTGTGTATGAACAGGACATGTGAATTCATTAGTGTAAGAATTTTCCAGATGAATAAACTCTCTCTATACCAATGAAGTTAGGTACCTTACATGAAACACAATCTCCAAGAGTTCCTTAGAGCATTGGAAGTTTTATTGACTTGCCCAGGGTTACTCAACCAGAATGTGTCAGAGGCAGGACAAAAACTTCTTATCTTCCTGATTTTTGTGTCCAATTTTCTTCCCTCTGTCACAGTGATTCTTAGTTTTAATAAAGAGCTGGAGGTACTGGAAGAATGTTTGGCTTATGATGTCAAGATCCCCAGTTTGAGAATTTTTTAGGAAGAAATTTGTAGTTTCAGTTCCAATTAAAAACACTCACCCTTAACATCTCTTATCTCACTCAGTCTACTCTCCTTTTTGGTGCCTGGTCTATTTCCTTAAATAGAAGGAATACTTTGAGAATATTTTATAAAACTTTAGGGAGTTCCAAGAGTCAAATATAATATATGATACACAGATATAATACCTAGCATTAAACAAAGTGTAATAGTATGTAGCCTGACCTTTGTTCCCTGTACCATAATATGTTTTAGAGGCCCTGAGAGAGAATACAGAGAAGCATCTAAATCAGAAGATTGTACCTTATACTACATAAACTCCTCTCTGCAGAAATAGCAACTTACACTCTCATTGAACCTATGACTTATCTTCCTTCATTGTTGAGGAGGTGTCTTCCATAGACATAAAGAGTTCATTAATAACTACTCAGAAACATGACACTTTTTTAATAAAAAGGTTCAGGTGAAAGACTTGAAAACACCTTTAACCTTTTTTAAACTGACTTTTTAACCTGTAGAAAGAGAGAATATTTCTCCATTGGTTCTAAAAATAAGATAGAATAAAATAATGGCCTTGCAAAACCTGCTCTCTTATTTATCATTCCTTTTCTTAGTCACTTTGCTTTTGCTAACATAATCAGCATTGGTATTTTAAAAATAAGCATTTTTGTCATTCCAAAATAATACCTATTTCTCTTAAATGAATACAAAAGGCAATGAGGGAAGTTGTGCGTATGCAGGTTAAATTTGGACAAGAACTGTTGTCTAGCGTGTCCATTAAGTCTTTGTTGGGCTTCTACTTGGACCTATAGCAGAATACACAGCAGAATACACCATTGACTCCAGACTTTATATTCAGAAAGGGATCTGCATGAAAGTCGCTGTATTTTTAAATTATAAAAGACAAATGAGGAAGACAAAGCCAAGATGGAAGATAAAATGCAGCTATTCACCTGACCTGTCCCCTAAACCCTTCCAAACACTTTAAAATAATGTTATAAAACAGTTCTGAAGCAGCAGAACCCACAAAAGGATGAGGTGAAATAATATTCCAGTCAATGACAACTTAAAAGGTCATTAGGAAAGGTCTGCCACAACTGGGTAAGAGTAGAGCAGAGTCCAGTGCTGGATGCACTAGTGCAGAGCAGGCCCCAGCAAAACAGGAGCAAGCTTTGGGAGCCACTGAATCAACAGTGGCAGTAGCAGTAGCTTTTGGAACTCTCAGACCACAGATGGTAAAGGAGTCAAACAACTTACCAGGAAATTACAGAATTCTCTTTGCTGGCACTGGAGAAAGGACTCTGTTGCTTTGCCCATCCTCAGATGTGGGTCAAAGTCCTAGGTGGCTGTCCTAAGCTGATAAGGAGCACTAGCACACCAACGCTTACAGCCAAAAAGAAATAATTCAAGTATTGTGGAGCTACAATCAGGATAACACAAGATTTAGCAGCTTCTATATTATTGAAATATGATATTCTGGAAGGCAAAGGAATTAGGATTACAACCAAGAATCACCTTCTCAGCAAAACTAAGTATAATCCTTCAAGAGAGAAAATGGAAATTCTACAAAATAGAGGACTTTCAAGCATTCTTGATGAAAAGACCAAAGCTGTATAAACAATTTGACTTTCAGATATAAGACTCAAGAGAAGCATAAAAACTAAACTGTTCATAATCATACATGGGAAGATGATGTTAATCATAAAAACTTTCTCATTATTAGAATTAGCATATGGTGACCAAGGGCACAGGTATGAGTTGGGTATGAAGGGATGATATCTAAAAAATAAAATACGGATGAGAGAGAGGAGTGTACTGGGAAAAAGAGAAAGAAAAAGGTAAAATGACGATAAGTTATCTTAGAAGAGTCAAGAAAAAGCTTTTACAGTAAAGGTGAAGATGGGGAAGGGGGGGGGAGGAGTAAGTGAACCGTACTCTCATCAAAATTGTCTCAAAGATGGAATAACATACACAATAAATTGGGTATAGAAATCTATTTTACCCTACAGGAAAGTGAAAGGGGAAGTGCATAATGAAAGATGTAGTAATAGAAGGGACAGCAGATTGGGGGAGGTGATAGTCATATGCAAAACATTGTGGAGGAAGGACAGGGTAAGAGAATAGAGAGAATATAATAAACAATGGGAGGAATAGAATGGAGGGAAATACGTTTAGCAATCATAATTGTGAAAAAAATTGAAGCAAATTCCTTTGATAAAGGCCACATTTTTCAAATATATAGAGAACTGATAAATGATCAAGAGATATGAACAGTTTTCAGATGAAGTAATCAAAGCTATCTATAACCACACGAGAATCTGTCGAAAATGCTATAGATTAGAGGAACACAAATTGAAACAACTGCCAGATACTACCTCATACCTATTAAATTGACTAATAGGATAGAAAAGGAGAATGATTAATGTTATAGGGAATGTGGGGAAAATGATGCATTAATACACTGTTGGCAGAATTGTGAACTGATTGAACCATTCTCTAGACCAATTTGGAACTATGCCCAAAGGGTTATAAACCTGTGCATACCCCTTGACCTAGCAGTGTCACTGCTAGGTCTGAATTCAAAAAGAGGTAAGAGACAAAACGGAAAAGGATCTATTTATACTTATAGCAGCTCTTTTCTGTTGGCAAGGGGTTGGGAATTGGAAAGATGTTCATCAGCTGGGGAAGGGCTGAACAAATTGTGCTATGTAATTGCGATGGAATATTATTGTGATATAAGAAACAAGAAGGAGGATTCTCTCAGAAGAACCTGGAAAGTCTTACACAAGCTGATGCAAAGTGAAATTTACTGTGCACAAAGTAACAGCAATATGAATGACTTAGTTATTCTCAGCAGTGCAATGACCCAAGACAACGTGGAAGGACTTACGATGAGAATACTGATGAGAAAAGGCTGATGATGTCTGAATACAGATTGAAGCAACTTTTGCTTTTTACTCCTTCTTTGGTCTATGTTTTCTTTTATAACATGACTAATACAGAAAATTTGCATGACTGCACATGTATGACCTTTATAGAATTACTTGCCTTCCCAATGAGTGGGGTAGGAAGAGAGAGAATTTGAAACTCAAAGTTTTAAAAATGAATGTTAGAAATAGTTTTTACGTGCACTCAAGGAAAATAAAATAATAAATAAAAAATCAAACTAGTATTGGGAAGAAAAAAATTGACTTGTAAATTGTTACTTTTGCAGAAGAAGGTGCGTTTATGCTTGGTTCCTTTTCTTCAGATACTCTACAGGATTTCTTCCATATAATCCTCATTGCCTTTCAAGGCTAATGTCACATGGAAATCTGAGTCATCACTTAAAACATAAACCCATGTGTCACAGGTAATGCTTCTTCTCCTTAAGAGGTGCCTCTGATGACATATATTTACTTGGAAAAGAAGTGGCATTGCACCTGCTGTCACACATTTCACTCTCATTGAGTTCTCCTTCATCCATGGAAAACTGACTAGTGCATGCCCCATCCCCTTCTATGTGGCCTGAAGAACTTTAATGGGGTAGAATCACATAATAACCAAGTAGTCTCTGGTCTGGTGAACAAACTAGATGCTCTGAATGAACAGGGGGAAAAGGATGCTCCAGAGGACTGATGACTATGTAGCAATGTAATTTAAACCTGCTTTGGGGTAGCCATGCCTAGTAATCTAGCTTCTTTATGTGTGTATTGCCATAGAATCAACATGATTCTTTCCATTCTGTCTGAATGCTTGACATCCTTATCACAGAGTAAAGAAAGCCCTCCCTTGATTTCCATCTAAATGTTCTTTCTAAAACAGTGGCCTCTAGTATAGGTTTCTTACACCATGTGAAAAGAGAAGCAAAAAAACCATGCTGGTGGGTTGTTGTGAATGTGGCAAGTGAAGCTACAGGAGAATCACAAAGCTGTCATCTCTGAATCTGAAAGTATATATCTCCTGGGGATATATACTTGGATGGCAAACTGTGAAAGTACTTCCTTAAAAGACTCCACTATTAAATAGGTGAAAAAGTCAGCATTCTCTGACCCATTAAATCTGAAATAATGCCAGCATTGTCTCACTAAAGAGAATTAGATTCACCATCTTTTATCATTTAAAAGTACAAAAAATCCTACAGTTCAAACAGTCCAATTCCTCCATTTTATTGATAAGGAAAATGAGACCCAGAGAAGTTAAAAAAAAAAAGAATAAAAAACTTGACCCAGCTCACAGAAGGAATAAAGAATAAAAGATGTTAAGATTTCGACTTAGATTCCTGAGTTTGGTGCCACCTTCACCTCTGTGTTTCTTTAAGTTGAAATGAAGGCATCATTTTTGGAAATTTTATTTGAGGTTGAAAAATTAGTGTTGTGAAAGGATTTGTTTATTCCTATATGGTTTGCCAGTTGGAATTATGTTCCAACTTCACCAAAAGGTAGTTTATAAGTGGGTTCTTTCAAACTTGAGAACATTTTTTTTTGTCATATAAACAACATTATAAATAGCATTTAGGTCACCAGAATAACTCAGGTGAAATATTATCTATTTGTGATGAAGAAGAGCAAGAAATAGCATTTTGTTATCTTGCATGCCTGAGTATGATGAAGTGTGGATACCCCATGTCTAAAATATCCCTTTATTCTTTTATTCAGGGAGAAGAATAGATTTATTTACATCTGATTAAATTCCACACCTCAGCTTATGACTTGAGACACTCTCACCCATCAGTCAGGGCTTTTATCTGTGCTGTTTTCATTTCCTTTTTCCTCCTTAGAATCTTGATCACTTTTAGAATGATTTAAGTGATAAAGAAAAAGTAAGTGTGTAATTTTGAGAAGAACTTTTAGAGGCCATACTGAAGGGATCTTTAAGTATTTAAATGGCCCTCATGTGGGAGAGTTTAGTTTTGCTTAGCTTGTCCTTTTAAGGCAGAAGTGATGATGGGTTCAATGGTAGAAGGAAGTACCTTTCAGTTCAAAGTCAGGAAAAAAAAAATCCTAATGTTGAAATCTGTCTAAAATTGGAATGGGTTGTCTCAGTAGATAGTGAGTTCCCTCTGTAAGTCTTTAAGAGGAAACTTGATCATTTCTTGTTTGTGGATATTGTTGAAGAGACTCATGCCTTAGATCTGGGTGGTCTTTGCAGTCCTGCCTTCCTTGGAGATTTTGTTTACTGTTCTGTTTAGCTGTCCTTCCTTGAATGGAAATGTGTGTATGGGGTGGAGGTGGGGTGGAAAATGCCTAAGAGAGATGACCCAGATTCTTCTGCTTGTTAAGTATGCCAGGTTAGAACAAAGAAGCCTCATTGTCATTCAGAAAGTTTATTGAACTGAATTACCTTAATGCTTTTCTCTAGCTAATTTTCAGTCTCAAGGGGAAACTGGAGGGATTCATGAAAATAGGGGCATATTTCTCAATCTAATGAATGTGTCACATGATAGATCCATAGATTTAGAACTGGACAACTTCAAACCAAATGAAAAATCATCTGGTCCATATGCTTAATATACAGATAATGAAAATAAGATCTGAAGATGCTAAGTGGCTTGCCCAGACACACAGGTAGCAAGTAGGAGGGATGGGATCCCAACTCAGATCTTGTAACCCTAAATCCAAAGTACATTTCATTGCACCATGTTGTCTCTTTTAAATGAAGGGAATGAAAAGTGAAAAAGCTTCCTCTTGGAAGTCCCAAACTCTTGATGGATTAAATAAAATGTCTTTCCTAAAGCTAAACTTTGTTCCTACTTGAAGGGTGATAAGCTTGAAAAATTCTGAGCTTTTCTATGTGGCTTCAAGAGACATAGAGGTTCCTTGTTAACATATGTCTATTTTTTAAAAAAAATACTGTTTAATCATAAAAGTAAAAAAATAAGGAAAAGATTTTGGTTTGAACAAGGGATTCAATGAGATCACTTCTGAGGTTCTCTCCAGCCCTACATTCTGGGATTCATTTCCCTGTGATCAAGTAGTGAGAATGCTGAAGCAATGGAAATCCATAGTGTAGTTTAGCAAGAGATTGAAAACGTAAAAGCAGGGTGACATAAAACAGAGGTTAATGGTGGGATTTAAGGATAGATACAAAAAATATTGGAAGAACAATGAGCCAGCTGGCAAACTGGCTGGTGGAATAAAACAACAGCTTGGGAGGAGCCTCTCACCAAAAGGATTCTAATCAGTCAACCCTAAAAGCAGCATCTCAGAAACAATCCAGTAAACACACATCTCAGCTTCCTGGGGGAATGGAGATTCCTTAGGGAGCCTGTTCAGTTCATCTTGTCACTGCTGAGGTCATATTTTCATTGCCATTAAGAGTGTCACATCAATTGTTTAGTGAAAGGTCGAAGAGATTCCCTGGTCCCCATGTACAGATATTTCTACTCGGTTGTACATCTGGGCATAAAAATGGAAGCAAACTTTTCTTCATTTTCTCTTAATCTTTCATGGCTTAGAGGTGACACTTTTTTTTGAATGGCTTTTCAAGTTAAATATAAGAAGTCAAAAAATCTTTTAAGAGGGAGAAGCATTAGCTACTGACCCAGCAACAGTTTATGCAACTCTGATCTGAGGACCAAGGATCTGACTTTTCACTAGAAAGTACTACCTGCCCTCTTCCCACTACCCCAGACCAATGAAAGAGTTTTCATTGTTTCTTTGGACAAAGTAAATGCCAAAAATCTCAAAAAACTAAAAAACAAGAAATCAACAATAATAACATTCTATCCTCTGGTGTCCCTTTAAAGGATCACACAAGGGATTCAATTAGATCACGTCTAAGGTTCTCTCCAGCCTCGCAAAAAATGCAAGTTGCTAAGACGTTTTAAGACCTTGCCATATCAAGACATTTCAAGACAAGCCTACCTGTTATTAGTTCCACAAAAACATTGACTGAGACTCTGTTCAGACCAAAAATCAGCAAAAGTTAAATGACAGCATAGCTTCTCCAGATACGTACCACATTTAAATGTCATGCAAGTATACATTCAACCCACTATTTAAACAAAAATATTCCTAAAAGAGAGATCGTGTCCTGATTCTTGAGAATAAAAGACAAACACTAGACAGATACTCCAGTACTTGGGGGAAAGCACTGGGTTTGGAAATAGAACAGCATGCTGGAGTCCTGCTCTTCTATTTGCTAATTCGTTTAAACTCAGAATTAGTTTCCTTATAAGGAAAATGTGAAGAAAAATGATTTCTGTACTATGTGTATTATAATCTATGACAGCAGTTTATTTTAAGTTAAAGTGATATTCAGTTCAACCCCCAATCATTTTGCATGTGAGGAAATTAAGGCATGTGCTTAAATGCTTAAGATGTGCTTAAAGCAACAAGGAAAATAATGTGCTTAAAGCAACAAGGAAAATAATGAAGTCAGAATTCAAAGCCAGGTCCTTTGACTCCAAAGCCAGTGTTGTTACACCGGCACTGTTCTTGTCCTCATACTTTTTGTTGTTCTTGCTGTTCTTTGCCGTTATGTCGCAGTAGGCTTCTAAAAGGTGAACCATGAATATGATCGAAAACATTTAGATAGGGACAGGAAAACCTGAAGTCTTCTTTGAAAGCATAGTCCTTCATTTAAAAAAAACCAAACAAAACAAGATTTTTGTTTCGTTATTTTTTTGTTTGTTCACGTGGTATATTTATTACCTTTCTTTTCTGGTCATGAAGGAGTTAATGTAAATATCATCCAGAGATTTTGAATGGCCTAGACCCAAACAGGCAACAGGATTGCAGGCTCAGTTCCAGGCCTCAGCATTGCCATGCAAGGTTCATGCGAGGAAACTTCAAACTGGGAGTCATTTTGTTATATGTCATTTGAATTATAGTTGTCACTAAATAACATTCTAAAAGTAGTTTATCTTGACAAGCGATGAGTGTCATATGTTCTAATTGTCAAGTACTATTAATAGCTAGATCTTAATAGGCCCACATTATGTATTATAGGATTTTTTTTAACATTTTCTCTAGAAATACCTTAGATTCAGAAGGATAAGAAAAAAGAAATTAAACCTTACTACAAACATGCAGTATTGTATTATTCACTGAACACTTGGGCAAGAAGAATCCAGGCCAAATCACCTGCCCAGGCAAAGAAACCGTTCTTTAAGATTAATGAAATATATAAAGATCTTCAGTTATACTGTACTCCTTTTTACAATTTCTAGAGTCAAGTAGAACTGGACTACTTAAAATTCACCAAACTGCATACTGAGAGTAAGATATAAGAAGCCTAGAAAAGTCGGAGGGGGCTAGGTTATAAAAAGCTGTAAATGCAAGTTTGGCAGGTAGGTGGTGTAGCGGATAATGTGCCAACCCTGACATCAGGAAGATCTAAGTTCAAACCTAGCCTCAGATACTTACTAGCTGTATGACCGTGGGCAAGTCACTTAACCCAGTTTACCTCAGAAGCAGAGGAGTTTATTAAATAGAGGGTTGGCATGGCCAGACCTGAGCTTTGGGAAACCACTTTAATAGGTGAATGGAGAATGGATTGGAGAGAGGAAAGACTTGAAGCAAGTAGATGGACCAGTATACGATAATAGTTATGAAGGCCTACACGAGGATGGTGGCAGTATCAAAAGAGAGAAAGGGACACATTTGAGAGATGGTGCAAAGGTAAAAGTTATAGGCTTTGGTAATAGATTGGATATAGAGGGAGGGAGGGAGAGTTAGAGAGGAACTGAGGTTAGTGGACTGAGGAAATGGAAGAATTATACTGCTCTTAGTAGTAACAGAGAAAGTAGGAGGTAGAGAGAGTTTAGGAGGAAATATAATAATTTCCAATTTGGACATAGTGAGTTCAAATTGTGTTTTGAATATCCATTGGTAGCTAGATGGTACAATGGATAGAGCATCAGTTCTGAAGAACTGAGTTCAAACCTGATCTCAGACACTAGATGTGTGATCCTAGGCAAGTCACTTAACCCTGTTTGCTCCAGTTTCCTCATCTGTAAAATAAGATGGAGAAGGAAATGACAAACTTGTAGTACCATTGCTAAGAAAACCCTAAATGGGGTCAAGAAGAGTCAAACACAACAAAATGGCTGTACCACAATACTGGACATCCAGTATGGTATGTCTCTAAGGTAGTTGGAGCTGTGAGAATAGAGGGAAGTTAGGGCAGTATAGATTGGTTTGAGAATTGTCAGCATAAAAGATGATAATTAAACCCATGGGAGCCAACAGAGATCACCAAGTGAAGTAGTACAAAGGAGAAGAAGAAAGGGCCCAGGACAGCCCCTTGGAGTATACCTATGGTTTGAGGGCATAATATGGACAAGGATCTAGCAATCCAGCCTGGGAAACAGTAGTCAGATAGGTAGGAGGAGAACCAGGAGAGAATGGTATCCTAAAATATAGGTATTCCTCCTATCAAGGAGGAAAAGATGATCCCTGTTTTCAAAAGCTTCAGAGAATCTGAAGAGAATGAGAACCGAGAAAACGCTATTGGATTTGAAAATTAAGAGATCGCTGATAATTTTGAAGAGAATGGTTTCAGTGAAATCCTGGATTTAGTGAAGTCCTGGATTGTAAAATGTTAAGAGGAAAATGTGAGGAGAGGAATTTATTGTAGACCACCTTGTTTAGCCACAAGGGGCAAAACTATCTCTCAATTCTTATAAAATATGGGAAATGGGAATGAGTCATTGCAGTGGACCTTGGATGCCAAGTTTCTGAAGAAACAGCATTGGGGGTACTGCCTACTTTACCCATGCCTCTAGCCCTTGTATTAGCCTTGGCACTGAAAATGAAGAATAGATGTGTTGCGCATGGATCTAGCTGACAATCCTCTCTATTTAGTGGGGTAAATCATCTTTAACAAAGGTTTGCTCTACAAAACTCTCGATGCCCATCACTTTATACAAAGTAGACCTTTAAGATCTGCAGCTTCATCATTTTTCAGTCAAGTCCAACCCTCTGTGACTGTGGCGGGGGTTTTCTTAAGGCCAAATATGTGTGGTAAATACTTGGATGAACTGGTTCAAAAATTTTTAACAAGACTCATCTGTCATTTATGGAATTTAGGGGGAGATAAATCACAAATATTCAGAGGTCTAAATGCTGGATTTGGTGCTAATTTTGGCCTATATGATTAAATTCAGTTAGAAAATGACTTACAAGGAAAGGCGTTAGACACCCTCTACTTTGTACCTGTGATGTCAGGGAAGCTAAAAAGCATAATTGCTGATTAACACATTCTGAGAAAGGAGTATCTGTGTCACATTGGAATTTTCCTTGGGCAGACAACCACATTTTCAGAGCAATGGTTTTTAATTTGTCTAAAAGATTTTATCCGTTTTTATCTATCACTACTGTCCTTCTGTGTGTGTTCATAGACCTATAAGATTTGGATACCTGGAACCTGAATTTGTGGCACCCAGAATACCCTTCTTTATGAAAATGAAAGCAACTGGTCTAAAATTCCAACACATCATAAAAATGACGTCTTAAGATTTTCTGTGATTCTTGAAAGCAGCTAGATGGACCGGTGGACAGAGCTCTGGTTTTGGAGGCAGGATGACCCGAGTTTAAAGGTAATCTCAGATACTTACTAGCCATATGAACATGAGCAAATCATATAATATAATCTCTGTCTGCCTCAGTTTCCTCAACTATAAAATGAGGAGAATAATAGCACATAACTCCCAAAGCTGTTGTGAAGATAAAATGAGATAATATTTGTAAAGTGCTTCACACAGTACCTGACACATAGTAGCTGTGTAATAAATACTTGTTACCTGGAAGGTCCTGAATGAACTGATGCTGAGTGAAGTGAGGAAAATATTACACACATTAAGAGCCACAATGTGTGATGACTAACTTTGATAGACATCTTTTCTTAGCGATGTGAGGATACAAGACAAGACATACTGGAGTGGTTTGACATCTCCTCCACCAGATCATTTTACAGAAGAAGAAACTGAGAAAAATAGGGTTACTTTCCCAGAGTTGCAAAGCTGAAATTATCTGAGGTCAGATTTGAACTCAAGAAGATGAATCTTCCAGACTCCAGGCCTACTACCCTATTCACTAGCTGCCCCAGTTGCATAAACACCAAGCATCTAAAGCAACATGCACAAGGCAATGGGGAAGACTGAAAAATAAATAATTAGTACTGCCCTCAGAAGTAAGAATATAGTAGAGGAGACAAGACAAGTACACACCTAAGTATAGCAAAAATTACTATGAGAAACACAGAACAAAGTTCTATAGGAGTTCATGAGAGGGAGGAATTGGGTTGTCTCAGAGATGGCTTTATAGAGGAAGTGAAATCTCAGCTGGGCCTGGAAGGATGAGTAGAATTCAACAAGGCTGATGGAATGGGAGTGTGGCCAGTTTATTTTAGGCATCAAGAGTAGTAGGAAAAAAAATATGGAGGTTGCAAAAGGGCAAAGTAAGTTTACAGAGAAATGAGTCATCCCGTTTTACGGGAATATAGGTCACATGACAAAGAACAGGGTAAGATAAGATTGAAAAAGTAGACTAAAATGAGACTGTGGAGGGTCTTTAAGGCCAAGCTGTCGAAACCATGGCATAAACAACTACTTACTTTACTGATGGCCTGTGAACTCATATTAGTTTTGCATTGAAAATATGTCAAATTTTATTTTCTTTTTACAATGATAGAGTACTTTTCCATAGAGTTCATTAGCATTAAGGTTAGGGGAATTTCTTTTTTTTCTCCCTTTACCAGGCCTGCTAACTTGGCCTAGATTTTTTCTTACACTTCTACGGAATACATGACACTGCATGTGCATTGCAAGATATAATCTCATTTCTGTATTCTCTCTCTCTCTCTCTCTCTCTGATCTGTGGTGCTACTGGAGCAAAATGTATATGTTTTCATGTAATTGAAAATAGGTGCCTGTTAAGAACAGACTATTAATAGTACTTGACAATTAGAATAAGTGACACATTGCTGGCCAGAATTTCTAAGTACTTTTAGAATGTTATTTGGTGACAAATGTTACTGAAATTATTTTTATAAATCAATCACAGTGCATGACATATCCCCATATGAACCTTACACAAGGTGCTTCGGGAAATCACAGATATCTTCTTTTTTGCCATGGGTGGCCACAGTTAAGCTGAAGTAAATGAAGTTTATCTTCAATACCTTGTCTTTTCAGGCCACTCTTGCTCTCATGCTTCCCTGGGAATAATGTGTTAGCCTGTCCAAAGTCATCTTTTGGACTCCGTCTTTTCCAGCCTCTTCTGGGTCATCCTTTCCTCATCTCTTACCTTCCTGATTAATAATTAGAGTACTTCACATTCTGTGATGTTGGCCTTTTTAGGGAAGTGTTTTTTAAAAGGATCATCTGATAGAAAGAGCATGGGGCCATAAATTGAGGTCAGGAAGACCAGGGTTTGAATTCGCTTAAGACATTGTTTAGCTGTGAGATCCTGGGCAAATCCCTTAATGCCCTTGAGTTTCATTTTCCCAATCTTCAAAATATGGGAATTTGGACCACTAAAGTTTCTTTTAGATCTAAATTTTTGATTCCATAACCAGACATTAATAACTGACATATAATTAACCTGCTATCCTTCTAAGACAGGAGTTCTTATCCTTTTTCATAGCATGCACCACTCTGGCAGTCTGATGAAATCTGTGGACAACTTCACAAAATACTACGTTTAAATGCATAAAATAAAATACATAGATCACAAAAAAGAATTATGTTTAAATATGTGTATTCCCTTAACCTAAAATCAAGAAGGAATTTCACCTACTATTACAGATGGGAAGGATATTTAAGAGGAAGTGGGATTTTTGGCTGCCTTTAATTCACAATAGGTAGGCAGCTGTCTATTCTATGTATGTTTAACACATTATCTCTATTTTATGCTATGAATACTTAATCTCACTTTCAAAGCACTTTCATGATTATTAGATATATTCTCCACAACAACTCTGTGGGACAGGTAGTGTGATTGCATCCATTTTACTAGATGAAGAAACTGAAACTTTGAGAGTTTAGGTAACTATCCTGAACTGATGCTGCTAGCTAGTACTAAAGTCAGAACTAGAACCCAGATGTTCAAGCTCGAAGACCAGGGTAATTTTGACCATTCCATGCTGTCTCTCGTTAATAGTCTCCTCAAGAATTTGGAGACTTTGAAAGACTCTTTGGGTGGATGTTTTCATCCTCAGTTTGTTAGTATGTCTGGCTGGACATTTAGTTCAGCAAGCACTTTTTGTGTGAGTCACAATGCTAACTCGGGATGGGGGGGCGGTTTCCCATAAAGATGGGTAATAAACAGGTTCTGACCTCAAGGAGCTTATAGTCCTGCAGGGGAGATTATGCAAGTCATTGTACAACAGACAGTAGAGTATAAAATTGAAGTAACAAATATATAAACTGCTATAAGAATTCAGAGAAGAGAAAACTAGATCCAGCTGACTAAATTGTAGTTTCTACTCGCCCTGGTCTCCAGTACAGATAGAATGATAGACACAGTGACTGAGCTGAGTGGAAACAAGTATTTTAAAACATGTTTGCTGTATTTTAGCAAGCAAGGTAGAATAATCCTTTTCTTTTGTGTGTGTGAGTGCTGGGATGTGTTTGTGTCTATCTAGACAATGTTTTTAATTCTCTTTATTACCCAGTAGGATCTTTCAGATGTCCTCTATCACTGATCAACTAAATCTCTCTATCTCACTAAAAAGGTCATCCCCTGGCTGCTTCTTAAAGAGGCCTATTCAAAGAAGGGCATTGCCTCACCTTAAGTGAATTACTGAATAGACCTTGGTCTAAAGGGGTCAAGGTCTGCTATTGTATCCTGGGTCATCTCCAGTGATCCTGATGAATATCTGGTCACTGGATTCAGATGGCTCTGGAGGAGAAGTGAGGCTGGTGACCTGCATAGCCCTCCCTCACTCAAAACAAAGTCAAGTGCAAGTCATGTCATTATTTCTCTGATGGCATGGTCTTCTTTGGCAACAAAAGAAGAACACCACCATCACAACAACAAATCTCCCTATAAATTTGAAATCACACTCGTTTTTGGTTTTGTCTTCAAATAAAATATAAAATTCCAAAATGGTTTTAATCAATCCAAAAGCAACAATAATTTGTTAAATAATGGTTCAGCACTTGGAATATAAAGATAAAAATGAAATAATCTCTACCTTCCAGAGGCTTACACGCTAGAAGCGATATATAATTACAAACAAAATACAAAGTGATTTTGAGGGTAGGAATAATGGGGGGAGGAGAAGATCAGGAAAAGCCTCATGTAAATGGCAACATTTGAGGGACTCTTTGAAGGAAATGTGAGATTCTAAGAGGCAATAGTTAGGAGAGAAAGGTGGCTGACTACTGGGCATAGGGAAAAGAAATGGAAAATCATGTGTGAAAAACTGCAAGACTAACACTTGATCATAGAAAGTATAAGGAAGAAGACTGTCTAGAAAGGTAAGTTGCACACAAGGTTATGGAAGGGAGGAGTTTGCATGTGATTCTAAAAGTAATAAGCAGTCCCTAGAGTTTACAGAGTAAGAAATTAAATGGGAAGACTGTGTTTTAGTAAAATCTGTATGGAAGATGGATTAGAAAGGGCAGAAATTTGAAGCAGGGAGACCAATAAGAAAGCTATTGGAAGAGACCAATAGAGAGATAATAAGGACCTACACCAAAGTTGTGGCTCTTCAAACAGACAACAGTAAGAAACAAATTGTGGTTCAGTTTTTATCAGTCATATATGGCTCTTTATGATCCCATTTCAGGTTTTCTTGGCCAAGATACTGGAATGATTTGCCGTTTCTTTCTCCAACTCATCTTACAGATGAGGAAATGGAGGTAAACAGGATTAAGGGACTTACCTAGGATCGCACAGCTAGTAAGTAGGTCATATTTGAACTCACAAAGATGAGTCTTCCTGACTCTAGGCCCAGAACTCTATCTACTACTCCATCTAACTATCCATTGTATATATTATTAGACACCTAGACACAGAATTTCAGTGTTTAAACGGCATACAGAGGGCATCTAAACTATCCTATAAAAATACATAATAAAATACCATCACTATAAAATATCTTAGCAAAAGTTCATATAGCCCTTGCTTAAATTTTTTCAGTTTGGGGTAAACAAATAACAGATTTTAAACATTGTGATTATGATAAACTTTTCAAATAACTCGTGAGCTTTTGTCTATTATTTCCAGGTTCTGTGAAATGAGGCAAAACTACTTCTTCAATAGATTTTACATAAAATATGTTCACATGTTTATTCTTTTCAATAGGCTCTGAATCAAAATTATGAGACAAAGATAAAATTTTATACCTTCTTGGAGGCTACAGAGCTATGCAATCTTTATTCATAAAGTGAAATAATAGTAGCTAAAAATATTCTAAAAGAACTCTAAACATTTTAGTTACTTTATTTCACATTTTATGTTGGCATTTGGGACAAAAATAATTAATTTATAATGTAGGGAAAATGACTTAAAATAACATTCGTGGGCTGTCTGCCAAAGGGCATATTTATATTGGTCTTAGAAAAACTATTCAATAAAATGGTAGTTATTTTTATATCTACCTTTCTTTCTCTATTAGAAAAAGCTAAAATTTCAATTTGTAATAAAAAGGCCAGGCATTATGCATATTATGAGAAATCCAGAATCACAGATTTTCAATGTTAAAATGGACCACAGAGGCCATCTAAACCACCCTATAATTAAATGAGGTTCAGCACTATAAAATGCCTTAGCAAATATTCATCTGGCTCTTGTTTAAGTTTCTTCAAATTGGGAGAAATCCATAACACCTCTTCAAGGTAACTCATCCACAACACAGTGAAAAGATCAAAGCACTGAAAACTGGGAGAAATGAGTTCAAGAACCAGTTCTCCCATTTATTAGGGTGCATTACTTTGGACAGTTTATTTAACCTTTTTCAATCTTTATTTTGTTCATCTATCAAAAGAAAAAAATTGGACAACTGCAGAATATCTTCATGGTGAAAAATTTCCTGATACATCTTACAATTGCCCAACATGGCCAGAACATGTTTTACTCTTGTAGCTGCCTCTATGTCAGGATTTTATCAACTCCCACTTGTACTAGTGAAATGCCCTAACTGATTTTCCATCTCTATCCCTCCAATTCATACTGCATTATGCTACCAGCTTAAACTTCCTACTATGTCTTGCTTTTTCCGCGTCTCTAAAGTCATCAATAACTCCTCATTTTTTACAGAGTATAAATTGTTAAATTTCTGAAAACAATGAGATAATGAGATATTTTTTGAAAAAAAAAATGGAAATCTCATCCAATTTTCCAATTTTCTGAGCTGCTTGTTATTTGGATTTTGAGCTAATTCTCTTTGATATTCAGGTCAGAATCTATCTTATCCTTGCATCCAATAATGTTCCAAAGGTTATAACCATGTAATAGTGTTTCAGCATTACTAATTGTGAAGAATTAGGAAAGGAATTAGAATAAAAAGTAAGAAAACTGATACTTTGCAGAGGTGAAATGAAGTGAGGAGTTGAATAATTCATACAGAAAACTGAAGCAAAAAAAAAAACCACTTGTGGGGACAGGGGAAAGAGATTTTACTGGATTCAGTTATTTAGATTCTCTGTCTCCACTGACCCTATTTAGCAGATAACTTTTCCCCTTGTCATTTTATTCTACCTGCACAGCCAAAGAGTATGAGATTTTGAGGGAATCACTTTTATGTTCTGTTGATGAAGTACTTCTTTGAAAGTCTCCCTCATATGAAAATCCTTCTGGATATAGATTTTCTGTAAAATAATGCCAGCTCTTTTGCAAAGTACAAATCAAAGTACTCCTTCCCTCACAGCCCAACAAAGCATCTATTTAAGTGTTATCGAGGCCTGACTTTCATCTTCATATAAATGTCTGAAATATTTCAGGAATAGTTTATTAGCATCCCACAGATATGTGAATCTGTGCCAAGAGGAATTGAACCTATCTATGGCAGGTTGGATGCTTGACCTTAGGAATTAAAAACATACATTTTTGTTTACAATTACTATAATACAGACAATATACATTCCCTTTAATTTTAATGCCTTTAGAAGAATTTTGTACACACACATATATATATATATATACATACATATGTATTGTATTTTGATACATCCATCATCTTACAGTACATCTCTATTGATGCACAATACAGTGATTTGCACTTAGAAATTCCTTACTAATGTTGGGAAAATGAATAGTGGATCATTGACTTAGAGTCCTATAAAACAGATGACAAGCTATTTTCAGGGCTCATATTGATCATGTATGAAACGCATCCACTCATATTTCCTCTATGCCTATCCACCTGTTTTTATTGCTATCTATCCCTCAAGTATTGTTGAAGCAGTATCTATTAGGGTCCTCTTTATACAGCTTAGGATAGATTCCACCCCCCTGCACTCATCAGAAAAAGGAAAGGTAGATGATTGAGACTTGAGTTGACTCAAGCCACTACTTTTGCAACTTGGGCAGAATTAGAAGCAGAAGGATGTGAGTTCAAATTCCACCTCCAAAACTTATATATTTATTGTATGGTCCTAGGGCAATCATATAACCTCTCTCACATTCCTCATCTCTAAGATGGAAATAATAGTACCTATATCACAGAGTTGTTGTGAGAATCAAATGAGATATCTGTAAAGTGCTTTGCAGACCTTGAAACATTATATAAAGGCTACCTATTCAATCTAGCTTCCTAACCACATAAAAGAGGGAAACCAATGGGGAGGTAGGGCTCATTAAATTTCTCAGATTTCCCATTGCTACTTGAGTCACCAGATCCACAGGTCCAGACTCATTTCTTCATGGAGATGAAAAAGGTTTTGTTAAACAGAACCAGTGCTGTATCCATACTGAGTATCCTTTCCTCAATATGGATAAACTGTAAAAAGAACAGATGATTAGTCTTTGGATGTTTATTTTGCTCCAAAAATCTTGAACGCGAACCACTAGTCTGACTCCCGAGTCAGTCCTGGCTTTATCATTGATCATGGTCCAGCTCAAATTCTAGTGTATTCATCATCCTATCTGCCAGAAGTATTCTTTTCCCTTCTCAGAATGATCTCCTCTAGCAGACTAGGGTACCACTTTATCAAGACCTCATCTCCCAGCAAGCACTCATTTCCTGAATTTCTCATCCTAACCTCAGTTGCTATTCAGATAACCTCATTGTGTATCTGTTGCAAGGAGACACTACAGTCATCCCCTGCACCCCCATCCCCACCTCAGCTTAGGGCAACAAAAGAAGATGACAGAATAAGGCAGAGAGACCAAATGGAAATTGTGCCGACGAGTTCAGAATCTGTTTCTGATACTTAAAGCCTATTTGAGATCAGGAAAGGCTCTCAGTCTTTACGAGGGACAGTATTCTCCAGCTTTAAATCTCTGAGAAAACTATGGGACATTAATTCCAGTCAGTACCATGGTTATTAGTAAAACATATGTGCTAGGAAGTGGAAATGGAAATTTTAAGTCAAAGATTGCTTTTCGTAAGCTAGACCAAACTGAATTCATTTTTCAATGACAAGTATCCAAACAGTTATCAAACTATAAGGGTTATCTTGTAATGAAAGTTTTGATTCAGATTTAAGAGTGATAAAATATTAAAGGATCCCACAACTGGGATACTATTACTTGTTCTTCAATGTCACTTGAGGTACATCATTTAATTTTTGCAGGCATTTTTGTCTTAAACCTTTTAATGGGAACAGAAGCCGTTATGTACAGGAAAGGTACTAAGCCACACAGGGTGTGGCATAAAGATGGTGCATAATAAAAATGTATTGACTAATTTAATGAATGTTTACAGACCAAAAAGAAAAAAAAAACAAAGTCTTTTATCCTGTGGGATATCAGGTAAAATGATATTCTCTTCTTTCAATCATATTAGGTCTTACCTAGCAAAATGTTAAAATTGGGATCATTTTGGTAGCTGACATAATCAAGGTAAGGTTAGGAAGTTAATGACAGGCATCTAATCAACCCACAGAAACCCTAACAAAGCAACTTTAATTTCATCGTTTCTATGTTAAATATTTGTACTTAACAGCTTAAGCAGGAGAAGAGATAGAGACTTGATTCACCCTTTCTGTTAAGAATCTATCACTTGTTTGATGGTCTCCCATGTGCTCCATTGAGAAGGTTTTTGACCTGGAAATTTTCTCTCCAAACAACAATAACAATAGATAGCTTGAGGGGGAAAAGGTTCTGAAGAAAAATTCATTAGATTAACTCTTCTTTCCATATTAACTCTCCCCTTCCTCCCAACACTTAAAGGAGACTAAGGTAAGTGGCAAAATGAATGGAACACTGGAGTTTGAGTCAGGTGAAACTGAGTTTAAATGAAGCCTCACACAATGAACAGATATGTGACTATGAGGAAGTCCCAATTGTTTGCCTCAGTTTCTTCAACTGTAAAATAGAGACAATTGCAGTACTTCCCTCCAAAGGCTATCATGAGTATCAAATGAGATCCTATTTGTAAGATGTGTAACACAGTGTCTGGCACATAGTAGGAACTTTATGAATGTGTTTATAAATTTTAAAATCCTTCCCTACCCATTTGAAGGAATTCTATTCCAAAATTAGACTTTAGTGAAAGCAAGCAGGCAGAAGGTGGAAAAGAAATGGTAGGAATCTGGTGAAGTACAAAGAGGAATGGATTTTGAGTCCAACTGTTATATTCCAACTCTGCTACTTAATTGTGTATCTTTGGATACCTGAAAACATGTCCCAGCCACACTCCTGCAGTAAAGAATTTCATTTTCTTTATTTCTACAATATGGAGGTTAGGTGGTAATGACATGCAAATTCCTTTACAACCACAAATCTGTTATTATATGAATGCTTTATAGCTTTTAGGATACCTAAAAGGTAGTTTTATTCAATTCTCCAAATTCCGATATTATTTTCTTACAAATTAGAATCAGCTGTCAAAATTAATATTAGTATATAAGCTATATCCATTGTCAATATTAATTCTTTTCCCCAACATCCTTGAATTACTGTTAATAACTATGATGATATCATGTATTTATATAGCACTTTATGATTTACAAAGCTTTGTCCACACATAAAATGCTTGGCTTTGGAAGGCACTTTACATGCACACTCTCAACAAATCCTCATAATAGCAATGCAAGATGTGTTACAGGTATTATTTTATCTATTCTGTAGATGAGAAAGCTAGAAGTGAAACGTATCAATTGATTTATTCTGAATCTTAGCCAATGTATGCTCATGGTGAGATTCAAACCCATATTTTCCTAACTTCAACCTACTATTGCATATTTTATTCCATTCTACTTCCAGAAATCAGTTCCTTTAGAAAACTAGACCTTGGAAGCAGTCACTTTTTTCCTCCAATTAGTACCCTAAATTGGAAGGAATGAAAGGGTTACCAGTAAATGTTAATTTTATGAATCATATCGTAATAATAAAATGAAAAGGAAATATATTAAGAATGAATTTCAGGTTAAATTTGTGAAAACTTTAGGTTAACATGGGCAAAATCTATGAACATATTAAGTTTCTATTTGTACCAAGGCAATTTGTACTATCTTCTATCAGATTTGGGAACACAATAGTTATATACTTTTCTCAAGAAAATATATATTTTCAATTTGCTATGTAGTTAAAAACACAAAAGAAAGTAATCTTTTATAATATTGACAGCTCATAATATTCAAAATGGGGAAGAAGAGTCAATCTACTCTTTATAAGAAAACTGAAATTTGGGTGAAACTAACAAAAATGACAATGATGACTTTTATTTTCACATAAATAATTGAAGACTTAGTAATGTTTAGGAATTTCTGAGGCCAAATGATTTAATAGAACTATGAATGTGGTTGAAATATGTTCTTCAAGTTGTTTGTTGCTCCTTAACATATAAGATAACATGTTCTGTTGTACTATTATAATACTTCTGTGTCCTTTGCTTTTTTTTATTACTTTGTATTTTTTATTACTATGTATACCAGTTCAAAGTCTCAGGAACTTATATGAGTTTCATATTACAAATGTAGGAATGTGAGTCACATAATCGGATGGCAAACAATCTTCATCTCTAAGTTTAGCTTTTCTTCTGTATCCAGTGTTTTGTATGTAAAAGTAATAGGCTGGTAGGAATTTCTAACCTTAAGTCATAGAGATGCCTGAAATAACAACCACAAAAGCCAATCATTACCAGTAACAAGGAGTTTGAAATACAGAAAAATAATACCTTAGTAGCATTGTCACTGAATTTGACTTATAGTGAATATGGAGGTTCACAGGCATTTAGTCTGCCTTTATTAAAGAAATATTCTCATGTCCTTGCATCCTAGTAAATTGCAGTTGAGGATGCTAGTGTATACATTTAAAGAAAAGGTGAAAGCAAAGAGAAGCTCATCAGCCATGAGTTCAGAGGAAATGGGACTAGTGGGTTGTCTAGTATCAAGCACAAAAAAAAAAGAAAAAAGAAAAAAGGGGGGGCAGGGATTAGTTCCAGGCAGGGAAATAGACCCACTGTATCTAACAGAGAAGTGGCCCAAAGGGAAAACATGAGGACACTGAACAACCTATATTATCGCAAAGTGTGATATGTCCTTCTGTGCAGGTTCTCTGTCAATGTGTATTCCCCACATACATGTTGTTTAATATCTTCATCCTGGTCTTACATGTTTATACCTCCATGCTTGCTCCCTAGATTTTTCACTTTTATCACTACCTCAGTATATATTTGTGGAGAGGATGACTAATGTTAATGAGAGAAATGAACAGTTTATTTTATATGATTTTACATGACAATGAAAAACATTTCAGTATTTATATTGCATTAGATAAAAATAATTAAAAAGTTACACAAAATACAATTTTAAACCTTCACACAAGTAACACAAATGCATGTTTTTGCTTGTTTGATTTTTGAGATAAAGAACAAGAATATTTGCAACTATTTCAGGTATTCCTAGTTTCACATTCTATTAATTTGTTATAATGGAACTTATTGGCATACTCTGTCCAAGGGATGTTAATTAATAAAACAATTACAGAATTATAGCATTCAGAGTTATAGGAGATCTTGGAAATCATTTAATCCAGGTCCCTAATTTTATAAGTAACGAAAATTAGGATTACAAAAGAAATGACTCATCCAGGATCACAGAGCTAGTCAACAGTAAGGACAGGATTCAAATCCATGTCTTCTGACTTCCAAGGTCACTGTTCAAAAGCACCTTATGCTAAGGTGATCCTTCATAGTGGGCTCTAAAGGTATAATTATTTTGAACTTCTGGTGAATTTGGTTTGAATGCAATTCTGACTTCATTCTTCCCTTTGACTCCTAGAGAGCTCTCTATTTCTTCAAAAAATACAATAGTCGATGAAACTGTCTGAATGAAATATTAGCTCTTGAAAATCATACAGAAAAATATATTCTGATGAAGAGTCCTTTACTCAGACATCTTCAACCATGGTAGCACTCAACATCAACATTTCCTATTTTTTTTTTTGTCTTTTCTTTTGCCAGGGAAAACCTATCATACCTTTTAATAAAAATAAATGAAATCTAAATCTTTCATGGCATTTCTAATCTAATGAAGGGCTAGGGAAAGAAAATGCCATGTTTCTTGTCATTTTCTCCAAAAGGCTTTGAAACAAACTTGTTCAGTAATGACAGAGTAGTAATGAAAAGTGTATAATGAAAACAGGACTTTGACAGGTTTTCAGATGCTTATGTGGAAATCAGAACACCAACTTTTGCCAGGGCAAGAGTGAACAGATAAAAAAAAAAGAGTTAGAAAAGAATTAAATAACACAGAAAACAATATATAATGCACTAGATTAGTGGAGAAAGGTGACACAAGCATCATTAGGAAAAATGAATCAATGACCATGTAATCAAAATGAAATTGTTCTCTAGGAAGGGTAGAGATTTCAATAAAACCAAATCCACCCTATTCAGAAGCTTAGCGAGGCTGAGAAATACATGGTGCATGACAGTTTCATTTCCTGTGCAACTGCTTGTCACACAGGCATTATATTTAGGAAAGAGGCACCAACTTTATTAGTTATAATAGTGTGGAGAAAATGGTTTTTAGAGGGGTGAGTTTAAGTCAAATATATCCCTGATTGGGAAGTGGGGAACCTCTAATTTCTAATGAGCTTTCTAGGCTTAAAACACTCTTGATGGGTTGGGGAGAGCCAGTGACCATTTCCTTATCCCAAAATCTGATTCGATAATCTGCCCCAAACCTACTCATTCTAGGACATTATTTCTATTCATTTTCTTACTTTCAGGTTAGTAAACACTAAGGGTAAAAGTCTAGGAGAAAAAGAAAATAAAACAACAATGTAAAATTACTTCCATTGGCAATAATGGAATAACTCATATGTGATCTAATGTTTAATATCAGTATTCAGTAGTTTTTTGTGCCATATATAGTAAATATAAACATATCATACACATAGGGGGGAGAAGGAAGAAAGAAAGGAAGAAAGAGAGAGAGAACAGAAAGATAAAGAGGAGATAGATGAGAGAGAATAAAAAAAGACAGGAAAAGGAAGGAGAGAAGGGGAGAAGAAGGAGAAAGAAAAGGACAAAATAGAAGAGACTGAGGGAGAGAAGAGAAAGGAGAAAGAGAAAAGGTTGAGAGAGAGGGAAAAAAATGCTAGTGAAGAATAACTGAGCTAGGGGCAGCTAGGTGGCATAGTTGATAGAGCACCAACTCTTGAGTCAGGAAGACTTGAGTTCAAATCCAGCCTCACAATTGAGAGTTACTTAACTGTGTGACAATGGGAAATCACTTTAACCCTGATTGCCTAGCAAAAAAACAACAGAACTAGCCGACAAACAAAAGAGAATTATCTGAGCTCAAAACCAATCTGAGACACTTACTGTCTATGTAACATGGGGAAGTCATTTGGCCTATTTCTCAGTTTCTCCAACTGTATAATTAGGATGATAATGACACCTATCCCTTAAGGTTGTTGTAGAGATTAAACAAGATAATGTTTGTATAACATTTAGTATAATGCCTGTAGAAGTTTTATAAATGCTTATTTCTCTCCCTCCATTCTTTCCTTTTTGTCTTGTTTCCTTCCTTTCTCTGTTCCTTCCTAGATAATATATATAGAAGCATCAGAAGTAAGATCGAACCCAGATCTCCTCATTTTGAATAGGTACTTTTCCCACTGTCATTTTAGAATTAAGGAACTTCATGTTATCAACTTATCTTCTAGGTGACATTATTTATAAAGCATATTTCTGTCTATTCGAAGTAATATCAATTTGTATTTCAAGTCGTTCAATATGAACCACCTATAGCTTCGAGGCCTGAGACTAAGAATGACTGATTAATCTTTCTGTTCCTCAGGCCTCATGTTGTCCAACATTTTTTATTGGTTTCCATGTTTCTAATAATTTTCTCATCAAAGATTCTTTCTCCATTTCAAAATACTACCCTTTTAATGTGAATGCATCCACATAAAAATCCTTGAAGAAAGCTTGTTATATCATTGAAATTATAGGTGAAAGAAAATACTAGACAACAGACCTGTCAGATACCTTACTGTGTGTATGTTAAATTCAGGCTCCTTTTTTAAAACTTTGTCTACTCCCTTTCATGCCACACATCACTTACCTTATCGCAGAAAACATAAAGAGGTCAATTATCTCCACATGTCCATCAAGCTCCAATTAGTAAATCATTTCAATGTTCCAGATATGCACCTTAGATATTAATTCAGAATGGTGTTTAATCACACAGCTGAAAAGAGTTCAGCATTTGGAAGACGAAGGTATATTCCCCTATTCTCATTAACTGAAATATTAAATGCAGTCTACTTTCTTTATCTCTTAGATCTACTTATAATCCAGAAAAGTTTCAATGGGACATCAATGACAAATATTTCACATTGTCTTTGCAGCTTATATGAGCAGAGGTTCATAGGAAGAAAAAAATATTGGAAAGCTGTGTGGGGTCAACACAGAGCTCTCAAGAAGAAGGATTTCCTGGCTGGCAAGTCAGGGAATACTAAATGGGTAGTGTTTCAGGGTAGTTCTACATGGCCTATGAGGAAGAATAGAAAATGTCATCTTCACTATAGTCTGAAGGTTTCTGGAATGGTCCTTCTCCTTCTAAGGATTTAAAAGGCACACTGTGAACTGCAGGGAGATGACACCACACACCATATAGATCTGATCATTTAAACTGTGGATTCAGGGCCTACTGGAATTTGTCTAAGTTCAACCAATCTTTCAGGAAATTCTTCTTTGTTTTTAGTTTGATTATGTTTCTATTTTAATCTTTCTCTTCTTTCTTTAGTGTTGCCTGTATCATAGTTCTTGAATGCCAGAGGTTAGGTAGACCCGTAATAGTCCAAAAATCATTTAAGTAATGAAAGTTTTCCTCAAAGACTTCAAGGATTGTACCATTAAGATGTTGAGCAGAGTAGGGCAACATCCTACTCTTTCCTCCAACACCCCAAGTGTACTGCTTAGGGTGGTAAAATAATAAGACTTGTGCCTTAACAAGATTATTTTTGTTGCTGTGTGGAGACTGAATCAGAGAAAAGAGTCTAAAGATAAGAAGACCAATCTGATAGTTGTTAAAATAGAATCAGGAAGAGGTAATAAGGGCCTGAATTAGGGTAGCGGCAGTGTCAGCTGCAGAGAAGGGAATAGATGCAAATGATGTCATGAAAGTAGAAGGCAGGAATTTTCAACTGATGAAAGAAAATGAAAAGTCAAGGACAATTCTGGTCATATGTAATTCAACCTGGAAGCAGTTCATTTTTCGCATATAATAAACAAATCCATTCTCTGTTAATACAAAACTAACATTTTTCTTTTATTTGAACAGTAGGAAAGCAATTGGAATAGTAATATGATATACTGCTTATCCTTTGTTTCTGCTTTTATCCAATGGTGATTTCAATATAGACATAGATGATGAAAATTGTATATACATTTATGTATATGTAATGTATATACATATGAATATTAAATTCAATATGTTTTCAGTTTGTACATTCTTTGTGTAATATGAATTATCACAAAAGGATTAATATTACTTCCTCATGCAAGACAGGTCAATTTAAATTTTTATATCATTGAGGTTGAAAACACCTGAGATATCATGGGGTCTAAGTCCTCATCTAGAGCAGGTACTATGTGACCCTAAATTCAAACTTAGGATCTTCCCCAATCAAATGGCCTACAAATTCTTACAGGTATATCATTATCTTATATGGAATCACAAAGGTACTGTGCTCTCCTTTCTCTCATTCCATTTGGCCTATAATCTTTATTTTCCTCCCACCAGTCTTTTAGCTCTAAAATTGTGAATCTATATGCTCCAGAACTTTGCCAAATGGCTCACTTTGCTAATTCACCTTTACAGCCACTCACCCTTTAGCCTGAGGTCCCCATCACTTAATCTGGCTATAGGAAAATAACATGGAAGATTTTGTTGTATAAAGGAATTAGAGGATATTGAAGTATACTGGATATGAGCAACATTCCATAATTTGTTCCAAAATTTGAAAATCCTTGTGAAGAAAGTCACAGGACAGAGGAAAATAGGGCCAACAACTTAACGAACTGCTTACTATATTTATAAAAGGATAAGTTTATAATAGCAAGTTCAAACAAGATCCCATCATCCAAAGGTAATTTGTTGGTGATTAAAAGGTATCCCACTACAGAGAAAAGAGCCATTTCTCTAACCTGCATGATTCAGATTGGTTTATACATAGTTCAAATTACTACTTAAGTAAATGTTGTCTTGTATTTTCCATAACAAAAGTAAATAGGCCTTATTTCCATATGAACAATGATTTGACTTTACAAAGCATTTTTAATTGAATGTATTCATATGTACTGAACCCAGCCTACAGACAGAGAAAAGCACTTTTCATTGCCCTAGAAACATCTCACTTTGGAGGTAACACTGGAGAGGCATCATTTAAGCTTAAATTTATTTGTATGATAGGGGTGTCTCACATTCAGACTTCAGGTAGGTATCAAGTCTTTGTGGAAGCATTTAACTATTAAAAAAAATAGAATCATTTTGTATAAAACAAACAGGTCAGTCTTACAAAAGGACCAAATACTTCAAAGAAATGATTATTTTTGTATTATGCAGTACTTTTGAAAAAAATATACATATTAGAAGACCTCAAGAGTTAGTCAGGTAGTTTATGACCTGCTATAGAATGTTTTCCATTTCTCTTGTATTTTCCAATTTTCAAAAGGCTATGGAAATTCTTTAGTGTCATTTAGACACTCGTGATATTGGGTATTCTTTTAAGGCTACAGAGATTTTTCTAACCTGTTTACTTTTCCTTTTCTACGATATGCTATGCACCATAATCAAAGAGTCTTTCACAAGGTAGGTACTCAATAATGTTTGTTGAATGAGTTAACAATACATGGAACAATGAAGTAAATGAGTGGATGAAATAATCTAAGAGTTCTCTGCTTGGAGAGGATGCATTTCTGACTTTCATGGCACTTATCTAGATGAGACAGGATACTTGCCAATTCATGTACTTTTTTGCCTTAACTCCATTTTGAGAATATTAGTCCCATTAAGAAATCCCAAGCTGTTATCAAAAAGCAGGAATTTATGTTGAAAAAAAATCCAATGCTAGGGTGCCTCCACTCTAGCAGTGACCATGACAATGGTGCTATAAAGTCTAGGAAATGCTATAGAAAGGTATAAGTAGATTTAGTTATCACTATATGTCTAATGTACCCATAATTCAATTTGTGGCTAGAGTGATATGTAGGACTGGAGCACTCTTAATTGACATTTCTCTAATCCTTCCGACAGGAGTCAGTCTCTTCACTTTGGAAATATATTAGAAGGCTACCATCTCAATGGAGGATCAGACTCATCAAAGAGAAATGAGAAAAGAATTGTGGCTATTAAAATAATCAGAATATTTAAAAATTTTAAGAAGAGAATCCCACAAAGAGTTGGGAGATAATCTTGCCATTACAAGTTCATCAAGGTAATTATTCCAGTTTGGAGTCTTAGAACTTAAGCAAGAGGAGAGTAAAAAAATATAGTTGGTTTGAAACAAAAGACACTATAAGGAAATTCTAAAGAATTTTGTTTATCTTTAGGAAGAAAATTCCTCATCTTTAAGAGGAAGAGCTTAATAATAGCTTTTTTCATTGGCAGTAGTAATTATTGTTGCTTGAAAATAAGGGATTAAGGATATTCCCTAAAATTATGGCAACTGAGTAGTTCATTGAGGAGATTATCTGACAAGTGGATTTAGATTTTTGTGAAATGGCTTAAAATATGGGAATAAAACACTCTTAGCCAGTGGTGGAGTATACATAATGAATGCACATTTACTAATGTGATCTCTGAGTCTTTTTTCAGGGATCTCTGAACTGTTATACAGAATAAGAAGTATGAAACTGAATTAGAAATATCCCATTTTTTTTAAAAAAAAAAGGAATAAATTTCAATTGCTAGCAAAATACTACAATCAATTTAAGAGACTAGTTAGTGATGAGTTATCTTAGATTTAGTGAGTTTCTCATTAATAGAGACTTTCAAGAGGTGACTGGTGATAGTTTATGGAAGATATTTTAGAGGAAAGTTCTGTCTAGGTATAGGTTAGATTGGGTGACATTTGAGATCCTTTTTGACTGTTGGAATTTCGATATTTATATTCTAAAAAAAAGGATGTCCTATTTTTGCTCCGATAATGACAGAATATAGTAGATTTGAGAGAACCTTCACAGGAATATAGACTTGCCGTGTGAAAGGACCCCAAAGATCTTTTAGGTAGATTCCTCATTCATAGATGAGAATGCACAGGTTACAAAACTCACCAAAGTTAATAGAGATAATTGGTAACAGAAGTATTTGCATATAACTCATCAGATTCCAAGTCCAGGGTTCCAAGCACAATGATTAGAGAAACATAAAGCGATACAACAATTCACTGACAATTTGGGAAAGAGGATTTCCCAACTAGCATTCATATTATAAACCCTGCTACTCTATTTTTGTAGTCAGTAGTCTTTACTCCCTTTAATATGTAATGGACATTCACCACTTAAAGAAAGATGAGCGATTAGAGGAAGGAATGACCCAAACCTTTTAAAATATAAACTATATATAACAAAAGTTCAGTTTTACATGCAATCTTGTTTTTGTAGAATGTTCACGTTTACTGATGATTATTTATTAAAACCAAAAAAAAATATTTAAAATGTGCTAACAAAAGAGTGAGGTTTGTATTCATGACACCTGCACTCAAAAACCAAGCCTGACATTTATTTACTGTGTGACATGGGCAAATTACTTAATCCCCCCCGAATTAGTTTTCTCATCTGTAAAATAGAAATAATAACATATATGCTACTAAACTCATAGATTTGTGAATAAATTGCTATACAAAACTTAGTCAGCTACATAAATGTGAGTTATAATTACTTAAAATTGATTTACTGAGTCTATGAATTACTTATTTTGTTTTGTTTTTAAGAAAAGTAGCTTTTTAAAATGAGCGTTTCTGATTTCCCTTATTCAGTGTTTTCATTATCCACTGCTCAATTCTGCCTGTCCCTTAAAAAAAATTAAGAACTACCACAGGGAAATATGCTGAGAGAGAAAGAGAGAAATTTTATATGAATATTAATCTTTTTAAAATTGTGTGAAATGGTCCAGCAATCTGATAGATAAAAAGCTTTATTGTACTGATGCATGTGTGATTTGAAAGATAATTACATAAGATTAAACTCTCTTTGTCATCCAATCAGGAAAGAGCTTTTATCCATTTTTATGACCAGTAATAAACTTTGAGAATGAGAAGCTGTGCTATTAATCTCAAAACCACTGACAGGAAAAAAAAATACTAGAAATAAAATTTTCCTTGTGGCTCTTATGAAAAAAATATATAGCCTCTATTTACTGAAATCATTAAAATATGAGATTTATAGAATGAAGCACTATGATCATAGTAGAAAAATAAGACAATAAGGAGAGAGTAAAGAAGGAAGAAATGGAAATCACATTCATCAAAGAATTGATGTTGATCATTTTTATATAAAGAAAGCAAAGAGATAAAACAGAGATTTGTGGAATGTGATGGAAAGAACTTTAAGGAACATTTAATTCCTCCCCCCCCTTTATTGAGAAGAAGAGCATACATTGAATAGGTTGTTTTTTCAGACCATATACAGGAATAGTATTATAATCTAAGCCTACTTAGTGGAAGAAAAGAAAAAAAAATCAGGATCACCTTGGATTCAGAAGACTATAGTTAAGACTGGAGTGGAGGCAGGGCAAGACTTTCAATTATATTTCATCATTCTGTTTCCTCAGGATGAGCTTCTCCTAGCTGTCTCTCTGTGAAGGGGTAGAGGTAGGGAAAAGGCCAGTATCACCCGAATAATGCATTTATGTTCCTGGGCAGGAGTTGTGAGAATTTTCCTGAATTTGCAATATATTGCATTAACTGTTGTTGCTATTTAGTCATTCAGTCATGTCTGACTCTTTATGACCCTGTGGACCACAGTACACTAGTACTGTCCATGAGGCTTTCTAAAGATACAGGAGTTATTTGTCATTTTCTTCTCCACTGGATTAAGGTAAACAGAGGGTCACATGACTAATAAGTATCTGAAGTCAGGTTTGAACTCAGTTCCTCCTGATTCCATGCCCATCAATCTATCCAGTGAGGCACCAACTGCCTCCTATAGGTTAACTTACAGTACAGTAACAGATAAGTAGGCTTCTCCCTCATCAAACTGTGATCATACCTCAAGACTTGAGCAGTAAAACAGTGGATAGAGTACTTGATCCGGAATCACAAAGTCCAGACTTCAGTTCCTGCCTCAGGCATTTACTAGCTATGTCACCATGGGTAAGTCACTTAAACTTTCTCAGCATCAGTTCCCTCATTTTTTAAAATGAGATGTTTGATTCCATGACCTCCAAGTTTCCTTCCGGTACTAAAACTATGATCTCATATCTCCATTCCGTAAATGAATATGAAGGGTCTGACATGAAAGATCACTCTTTCAGTCCTCAAATTTCATCACAATGTAACAGAAAATTTTATTATCTTTGGGTTTTGCCAATGAAACATCATTTATTATTTCTACACCTAAGGCTAAAGCTATATAGGAAGACAATTATATATAAAGACAATGTATAAACACCTTTCATTATTACTGACTTGGTCACTTTTGACATAGGGTTGAGCATTTTAATGAACTAGAGACTAGAGAACTCCTGCACATCCAATATTTCTACATTTTGAGTGCTATAATCTTTGAATAACAACTTGTACTTGTATTCCAACCATGACCCAAGGCTCTAGAAGTTTCCTGACCAACATTAATGGATGTTTTCCACAGCACACAGAGAGATGGATGAAATATTTCAAAATCTGACCTTGCCATCTTCAAAGCAATGAGCAAAAGCTGACAACAGTGATTCAGTGAGATGAAAGCTTCTGGTTAAAAATAAGGGATGGGGGCAAGGAAAGAGGTGAGTTTGAATCCCTGCCACAACAAATAAAGGGACAGTTTCATGGCACAGTAGATATAATTCTGGGCCTAGAATAAGGAAAAATCATCTTCACAAACTCAAATCTGCCCTCAGACATTTTCTATATGTGACACTGGACAAATCAGTTCTTCATCTGTAAAATGGGATAGAGAAGGAAATGGCAAAGCCCTCTAGTATAACTGCCAAGAAAACCCCAAACAGGGTCATAGAGAGTTGCACAAGACTAAAAAACAACAACGACAGCAACTTAACAACACAACAAATAAGATTATATTGACTTGAGACTGGATTTTTTGAGGCAATCTGTGCCAAAATGTGTTATCATCAGGACTACTGATTCTAATGGAAGAAAAATGTCTTTTAAATGCTTAGCAGATATTTACATGAGCTTATCATCATCATTATACTCAAATAATGCTAAATTATGTAAATCTATCTTGGAATTTAAGGCTTATATATGCTTAATAAATTGTATAACTGGGGCTCTTCATCTACTAACAATCTCTTTAGGATAAGATCTAGGTGGTTAGGGTTTATGACAGTATTTAACTATGAAGATTACTTTTTAAAATTTTTAAATGCCTTAGCTTATATATTCTAGATACATAGATTGGAAAGAAAAGAATCCAGACTGAGAAGGCTAAATTGTCTTAGTTGTATGGACATTATCTCTCTGTGTGAATCTGCTAGAAGACAGACTGATTTATTACCTGCCATTAGTAATCCACAAATTGCTTAGAAATGTAAGAAAGACAGATTCTAATTAGGAATCAGCAGTTTTAGGTACTGTTCAGTAGCATGTAACCTGAATAAAAGTGATAGGACAGGAATGATTCATTCCTGGTTTTTTTTCCAGCTATAAAATTCTGACTCTGTGAAAGGTAAAAGTTTCTAGTTTCAACTGTATACCCTGTAACCTTGGGAGCATTCTCACTATTTTAAAAGATGTGTATATTTTTAATGTTTTGTCAGTTGGGACAAGCTTCACAGGCACGACTATAGCAAGCAGTTTGAAAAGAACCCTCAAATAAATTTTTTGAAGCATTTTCACTTGGCAGGACACAGATGCATAGTGAGGTAGTTGCACTTTGGGCGAAGGAGAGCTAACCAGTGGGTACCCTATCTGATATGAAAGTATAAGGGTTTATTTATAATCTCCTGAGTTATTTTTAGAAGAAAGTGATCTTGAAGGTCATCTATTCATTATACATCCATCTATTTAATATACATTCATCTAATGTATATCTAATGAAATCTGAGTCTTAGCTGGGCCAAGAAATCATTTTGTGGACCTAGAAAGAACTGGTTACTCTGAAAAAGTCATTTCTCCATAATAATCCTTTGGTTCTTTAAAACTTAATTATCTTGATTGTAATCAGTCAACAATTACTTCCTAAGGCCCTCATTGGTACTAAATACTGAAGTAAGCAACTCAGAATTTATTTGGTTACTCTGGTATAGGTCATTCCAGCACTGATTCCTGTAAGACTTTGGTGTACCTATCTGTCCTGCTTGCCTTCTCAGAAGGCTTATATATTTATTCCTTTTAGTGAGAGGAAGAACCATCAAGTCTTGTCATTTGCCCTACCACTATATCCTAAGTTCCTCCAGATCTTATCACGGTCCCTGACAATGTGTATTTTAGACTCATAGTACAGTCATTTGACCTACTGCACTAATATAAGAATCCCTAGGTTTTATAATTTACCCCTCTGCTACACTGTTAAAACTTCTAAAACTTTCAATTTACCTTAAAACTGTATCTATTTTTATGAAAGTGACATGGTCCGAACAGGGCTTTAAGAAAAACAGTTTGGCAATGGTGTGGAATTTAGATTGGAAAGGAGAGGAATTGGAATCAGGGAGGCGAATTAAAAGGCTATTGTAATAATACAAGGGAGAGATGATGATGGACTGAACTAGGTTGGCAGCTATATGAGAAGAGATGGTGGATGGAGAAAGAAATACGGGAGACTAGAGACCGAATCAACAAGATTTGTTGAATTATTGGTTATATGGAGTGAAGGAGATTGACAAGTGAAAAATGAACCCAACATCAAATAGAAGCAATGTGGTGCTATGGTACTTTCAAAAGTAATGGGAAAATCAGGAATAGTTATCAGCTTTGGGGAAAAGATAGTGAGTTTTTTGAATATGCTGATTTTAAGATACAAAATATCTAGTTTTAAATGTCCAACAGGTAGTTGGTGATACAGAAGTAGAGAAAAACCACAGCTGGAAATGTAGATCTGTGAGTCATCATCCCTGAAACTTCTTATAAATCCATGGTAGCTGATGATGAGATGAGATGAGACAGAGACAAAGACAGAAAATTTATTTAAAATAGAGGCTCTAGAATAAGTCCTGGTTTATATTCACAGTTAGGGGAAGAAGGGTTGATGATTCAGCAGGAGGAACTGAAATGGAGTCACCAGAGCATCAGGAAGAGGAGGAAAGAGAAGTATCCAAGAAACTCAAGGAAGAGTGAGAATGCAGGAATAGGGGAAAATCAATATTGTAAAATGATGCAAAGAGTTTCAGAAAGATGAGGACCAAAAAAAAGACCTTCTGATTTAGTGATTAAGTAATTAGTAATTAAGAAATTGCTGATAAATTTGTGGAGAATAATTTCAACTGAGTGATGAATTCAGAAGTCAAAATGCACCTCATGCAAACTGATAACAAATTAAAATTCATTATCTTAAAGTTACCTTATGAAATTAAGAGAATTTGCCTAAAGTTCAAGCTAGTTTGTGTCAAGTTATGATTTGAACAAAATTCTTCTGATTCTAATCATTCACTGCTCTGCATTATCTTCCTTACTGTATGTAATTGTGTGAATAGAAACAGATTTAAAGCTAGAAGAGGTCTATCAAAATTATCCATTCTTTTCCATCCATCATTTTCCACATGAGAACTCACTTGGCACAATTTGACCAATTAAAATAGTGAGTTGCCTTAATAAAAAGAATGGGCTCTTCCTGTATCACACACATACACACACACATACGCACACACACATATGTGTGTATGTATATATATAATATATACATATAATATATATATGCATACATATGTATACACATACAGACATAAATACATATATATGGAGAGAGATTATATGCTTATGTAATAGTTATCTCATTATAGAGATATAACCAAGTGGATCTACTGATTGGATGTTGAAATGCATCAGTTATCTACAAATATGCCCACTTTGCACAAAATCCTTTGGTGCTAACAGCCACGAAATACTTTGATTTGAATACAGATGGCATAAATAAAGACATAAAGCAAAATTTCGTACACAATCTAGGAATGAAATAAATCATATTCTATTTGTACATCATTCTGATGATCGAGGAAATATTTAAATTCATCAAAGGACAAATGATGAATGGACACACTTGCTGAATAAGCTATGACATTTCATTTGCAATATGACACTCCAAATGACCAAATAGAATCCTATAAGTATAGTATAGCTCCTCAACTAACATAATGGCATCACAGTTTTTACATAAAATGGAGAAAATGAAAGTGATTCCCCAGAGATCTCTCAAATTTACACAAGAAATGATACTAGGTAGAAAAATAAACCTCTACAATGGATTCCTTGATTATTAGAAGATTAAGTAGTATTTAATCTAGTAGACATTCTGTAAAAGTTTCTATCGCTACTATTGGTGTCCATGATCATACAACATAAGAAAAATATTTCCATTATATTCAAAGTTATATGGGGCAGATTGCTATGTGCCCAGCTGAAAACTCAGCTACTGCTTGCTACTCATATCAAATGAACAGCATCCCAAGGTCCTGACAAAACTTGTAGCTCTCATGATTGTGTAATTCTCTGGGTTATTTGAAAGATCTCATAAAATAGGAGAAATATAAAAGAATCAGGGCATACAGGTGGTATAGCGGATAGAATGCTGGATCCGGACCTGGGAAGATGATTTTCCTGACTTCAACTCCGGCTTCAGGCACTTACTTAGCTGTGTGCCCCAGGGCAAGTCATTTAACCCTATTTGCCTCAGTTTCCTTATCTGTAAAAATGAATTGGAGAATGACATAGTAAACCACTCCAGTATTTTTGCCAAGAAAATCCCAAAATGGGTCTTGGAGAGTCAGACATAACTAAACAATGATAACAACAAAAGAAATACATACAAGTATACTAACTTCAAGAAACAGATGACAAAGGACTCTGCAAACATTAGGCCAGTGGGAATGACTTGAATTCTTGGCAAAATTCTAGAATTTATCTTCAAAGGGAGGGTGAGTGAACTCCTGGAAAAAAGCATGAGGATCTATATGGTGGTTAGTAGTATAACTTATGGTAGATGAATTGCATTTTCTCTTTGAAAAGAGTTATTGGGCTGGTAGATCAGAGGAATGCTGCAACTCTAGTTTAGCTAAATTTTAACATAGTGTTAAATATAGTCTTTCAGTTCTTTTTGTGGAGAAGAAAGATAAGATCAGATAATAGTACAACTATGAGTACTTGGAACTGGTTGAAGAGTTGGGGCTAAATAGTGATAAAGAATGTCTCAGTATTCCATATGAAGAAAATCTCCAGTGGAATCTCTTCGGTATCTGTGCTTACCCTGATGTTAACATTTTTTATCCATGCCTGGGAAGCAATTGAGGAAGCAACAGATATTGCTGTACTTGAAGTCAAGAATAATATTAGCTAATACTATCTAGCATTTAAATATAGCTTAGTATGTGCTAATTCTTTGCTGTGAAAACTTCATGTGATCTTGAAGATTGCTTAAATGCCACCGTTACTCCTTGAGGCTAAATGTCCTCACTTTCATTAACTAATCATCTTGTGGTATGTACTTGAAGGACTTTCAAGTCTTCACAATACAGACTCCTTTGTATATGTTACAGCTATATTTTCGTTCAAAAAATGACTACTTATTAATGTATAAGATGTGGGACACTTTGGTAGCAAGACTTTCATTTGAAAAAATATGAGGTTTCAGTTTTCAGTTATTGTCTTAATTGATTCTCACCACAACAGGGAGACCTAGACTTTGCCTTGTAAATGTAGCTGACACATCACATGATGCTGAGTTATATGGAGGTAACTGTTGACTAAAATGTCATTTTTTTCAGATGAAAAGTTTCCTAAGGATCCTTCCCACATCATTTTATAGATGAGGAAACTGAGTCAAACAGAAGTTAAACGACTTGTCTAGGGTTACATAGCTAATAAGTGTCTAAGGTCAGATATCAAGTCAGGTCTTCTTAATTTGTCAGCATGTTTATCAAAATTATGGAATACACAACGCTGGGAATGTAAGCTAATACACTGGTTTACAATTCAATAATGTCTTGAAAGAGCTCATTTAAGTAAAATAAAAGGAAATTTAATGGGGTAAATAAAGAAGCATATTTTCGCTCAAAAAATGACTACTTATCAAAGTGTAAGATGTGGGAAGCTTTGGTAGGAAGACTTTCATTTGAAAAAACATGAGGTTTCAGTAAACAGTAAGCTCCATATTATTCAACATAGTATGATATGTCAGCTAAATTTGGAAAGTCCAGGACTAGGAAGATGACAAGTATAATTGTGTTTACATCTATACTCTCTTAAGTCTCAGTCATTACACTTTAGGAAAGGTACTTGTAACTGAAACATATACAGAGGAGTCTGTATTGTGAAGACTTGAAAGTACTTCAAGTACATACCACAGGATGATTAGTTAATGAAAATGAGGACATTTAGCCTCAAGGAGTAAAGGTGGCATTTAAGCAGTCTTCAAGATCACATGAAAGAGTGACGTGGAGTGAGTGCTGGAACTAAAGTAAACAAGACCTGAGCTCAAATCCTGCATCATATGTTTACTATGTGATTTTAGCCAAGTCATTTGACTTTTCTAAGTCTCAGTAAAATAAGGATAAGTAGTATTGTTATGTGGGTCAAGTGAGATAAGTGCCTGGTGAACTTTAAAGTGCTATATAAATGTTTATTATCATTTTCAGTATTAGCATGAGTAGTAGACAGAATCAGGAAGACCTAGTTTCAAATCCAACCTCAGACTGATAAACTTTGTTATACTGGGCAAGTCATTTAAATTCTGGGAATCTCAGTTCTCTCAATTCTAAAATAATTTGGACTCAATGATCTCTAAAGTACTGTCCAGTTCTAAAGCTACAATATCATAAGCAGCTCTGTGCCACTTAAATCCAGAACACAAAGTCAAGACATCAGTCTCTGATGCCATGGGTTCTTTTGAAAAACAAAGGAAAACAAATATATGTATTAAAAGTCTTTCATAAAGAAGAATAATTAGGCATTTCTGGTTGGTCCCTAAGTGACAACCAGGAATAATGTGTAAAATTTTCAGTGGGTCATAGTTGGCTTGATTTAAGGAAAAACTAACAAGAAATTGGAGCTATTCAATGGAGGACTGGACTGTCTCAGGATGGAATGAGTTATCCCTCATTAGCAAGGAAAGACTTCTTGCTCTTGAACACTTGACATCTATATTCTGGAATGGATTCTTATTTGGGCAGAAATCGTGATAGCCTCTGAGTTCCTTTCCAACTGTGATTCTCTGCCATACAACTTTTAGAGCAAAGGGAGAATTTATGTGTGTGTGTGTGTGTGTGTGTATGTGCACATAGATATATACATAAACACATACACATACATATAGATATATACATACTGTGTATATAATATATGTATATATGTGTATGTGTATGTATATGCACACGAATATAATTTCCAATGATGGGTAGATTTCTTTTTTAAAGTTTTCCTGGTAGGACATCTTAATTATCATTCAACGTCTAATGAAATCTTTACCTAATGCAAGCAAGTTATAAAAAGAGTTACACCTGTCATTCCTAATATATTCTGTATTCAAAATGGATAATAGACACAAATTAGATAAGTGATACTTCCTCAAACACATCTTAATAGTAATTTGCTAATTGCTAGCAGTGTGTTGAAAATTAATAAGAGAAGTGAAAATCTGTAGGTTTTTAAAATTTTCTTTTTATCAATTTGACAAGCTTAGGAAGAAATATTATAGCATAACTTGAAAGAAAATTCCTTTATTTGCTTAACAAACATTTATCGAGAAATTGCAAGATTCTAGGCTGTGTGTGACAACATGTCTGAGAAACAATAAATGTAAATTTGCCTTCAAGACATATGGCATCCATGAGATACTCAATGGAAGTTAAGAGGCAATCTGATTGAAAGGTGTAAAGTGTCTGGAGATTAGCATAGTGCACCCCCCACTCCCCATCCAGCTGCACATGGTTCCACAGTTCTGGGAAAAATCAAATAAAACTGACCATTCTTGGGGGACATTTGTCAGAGTAGATGCCAAGATAAGAGCAATGCATAGTATAGTAAGTAGCAGGTTTCCCAGGTGAAAGAGCAAGCACCCCACCATAGAGGGGGACCTTAGATCTGCATTTATAAAAGGAAAGGTGACTTTTGAGGGGTCAGCAATCAACAACCACTTTAATTAAGCACATGTATCATTCACTTAGTTCAGGGAAATAGTCAGCACCTTGAACTTCAGAGAAAATATCAAAATCAAATGCTTCCAAACTGTCTGACAATAAGCAATGCATATACCACAAATCAACAGACAGATGCAACTGTCTGACCATACATACATAGTTACCAGAGAGGGAAGCACCAACATCTGGCTTTTCAAAGCCTGGGAGCTCATTAGTGGCTCCTCAGAATTTCATCTGGCCAAAAATTTCTAATCAGTAAGCCCCAAGGTAAAACCTCACCTTCCAAGAATTTATACATTTTAGAGCCAGAAGGCATCACAACCCTTGAGAACCCTTGAAAGCCTCATTAACAAAAGGTGTAGGCCTTTTTACAAGTCTTCCCAGGTTCATTAATGGGTGGGGAAGATATTCTTCAATCACATTCACTTGATTACACTAAAACAAAAATGCATTATCAATATACTAGGACAGAACACCAGCATAGACCCAGAGGAATATCACTTCAATAAGTCTGTACTATAGATTCCATAGCAATGACTAAAGTGAAAGAAAATAGAAGCAAACATTAAATGGGGACAAGAATCAGTTTCCGAAAGGGAAAAAAAATACTAGAGTGATATAATTCTTGTCCTTAAATTCCTTGAGAGGATGAATAAATATGTAAACAAAGGGGAATGAATGGATATCATTTATTTAAACTTTCAAAAACGTTTGACAATGCCCCTTGCCAGTGGAGAAGAAAGAAGGAAGAAGAAGGAGAATGAAGGAGGAGAAGAAGGAAGGGGGAAGGAGGAGGAGGAGAAGAAGAAGAAGAAGAAGGTGGAGGAGAAGGAAGAGGAGGAGGAGAAGAACAAGAAGAAGGAACAACAATATTCCACAGGGAGAATTGTTCTCTCATGAACAGATTTCTGGCTCAGAGACAAGAAAAAGCTGCTAGAGTTGGACTGGCTCATAGTGGCAAGAAAAATGTTAAAGCTGTAGTACCTATGGAGTCTTTGCAGAGAGAGGGTGTGCACAAGTATATCTCTCAATAAGTTAACACTAATCTGTTAATGAATTCAATATACTAAATACCTACTCCCTGTGTAAAGCCATCATAGGTGGTGTAATGGAAACAAAGAAACATAGTTCCTTCCCACAAAGAGTTTTCAATGTATCTGGGAAGAAAAGTTAAGCAATATGCAAACTGAAATAAATAACAATACAAGGCACACATGATTAAATCTTAATTTTGTGATTTAGGCTATAGGTACATGGCTCTGGGAATTTAGTATGAACATGCTGGTGAGTAGGAGTGCGAACTCTGAAATGCCCAATTCACCTGGTGACTCTTCTCTACTGTAAGTAGGCAGTTGAGCCTATAATCACCAGCAGTAAGGATACTCCCATGCTGGTGATCTGAAATTAATTTATTTTCTTGCATTAGTGGTCTGAAAAAGGTCAATTATTATAACAATGAAGCTGTGTAATTTTCTCTACAGGATCTTTACAAGGCTAGAGTCCCTAAGAGGTTTAGAACTAATAGTAGTGTGGGAATACTGCTTCTTATAACATTTGTTTGTTTTCCTTCTTTTCTTATGATCTACCCTGATTGGTCTAGTTCCAAAATAACGATTTCTTTATGAATTTCCCCAGAAGAGTGAAGCTATGGGCTGTAGGAAACAACCAGAAATCTGGCCAAGGAATTCATTCTGCTTAAGAAAGAAGGCTAAGATACACTGCTGCTCCTAGACTAGACCACAAGTAAGCTTGAGTCTGTCTGTATTTTAGATTTCTATTGTCTCTGTCTCCATTGATGTAAAACTGGTGAAGAATGAAGCATGCTTATATTTACATCATCACAACATGAAAAAAACTAAGCTTCCTAAATTCCTCAAAGTAAATTTAATAAAAATAGCGAATGAATTGCTGTTAATTCATTGGTAAACTGACACTCTATGACTACAGTGTACAGTGCAACAGGGAAACTAATGTATGTTGAAGGTGAAAAGATAGGTTGGGGCAGTGTTGTAAAAGGCAAAAGACAGAGAGAGGAGTTTACATTTGATCCTAAGGACAATAGGGAGCCACTGAAGTTCACTTAGTAAGGAAATGGGATGTTTTAACCAGAACTATGAAAATCACTTTGCGATGGGGTAGGGAAAATAATTTATTAGAAAATTACTGTAATATTCCAGGCAGGAGCAAATGATGGCCTCAACAAAGATGACATTAGGTCATATGAGGTAATCACATTAGGTAATATTATAAATGAATATGAGAGATATTGTGGAGGTAGAAATTGTCTCCAGGTAAAGATAAACTGATTTGAATTGAAAAACAAGGGGAGGGGGGACCCAAAACAAAGAATTGCCCTCATTTCTGGGTTTCAGTTCTTCACCATGCTCATCACCTTCTGGATGTGTTATACCTTACCAATACTTCTTCAAAAACTGTGGCTCTCTTAATGGAACATAATATTCCTGAAGAGACCTGCAGTACAGGGCAAAGTAAGGCTATTACAGTCATTGTGTTGGATGAGACATCTATTAAGTGTCACTTAATTATGCTAGTTGTGTTTTGTTTTTCCTTAATGCCAAATTACACTAGTAACTTTTATTAAGTTTACAACCTAATCTAAACTATAAGTCACTGTAACTAGAATTGGTTTTAGTCATTTGCCTCTCATCCTGTATCTACCTATGCAGGACTTCACGTTTATGCCTAACAAGCATCAACGACATGAATTGGCATAAAGTAATTATTAATGTTTGGTGTCTCATCCCCCATTAATTCCCTCTTCCCTTCTATCACCAAGTCTTTCCATCCTATTTACAATAGCAATTTCTCTTATGTGTTGTCTCCCCCTGTTAGAATGAGAGGTCCCTGAGAATAGGGATTATCTTGCTTTTCAATTTATATCCCCAGCAATTAGAATTATGGTTTGCACATAGTATTTTAAAAAAAGTTTTTTACTCATGCATATATTCATTTATTCACTTAAAGATTAGATTAAGAGAAGCTTTAATAAAAATACATATTTTTACATATGGATAAGTAGTTAAAGGATATGAACAAACACTTTCCTTGAAAGAAGAAATGTAAGTTATCCACAACCTAGGAAGCAGAAGCTACTACTTGCAAGCAATCTTCCTTAGTATGCTAATAATGCTAATGATGATAATTAATAATAGTTAACATTTATATATTATTCACTATATTCCAGGCATTGTGCTTTTTACAGATTTTATCTCATTTCATCCTCACAATGATATTGAGATGTGTTACTAATAATAATATTCCCATTTTATAAATGAGAAAACTGTGGCAAACAAGGTCAAGTGACTTGCCCAGGGTCACACAGCTGTGTCTGAGGATGGATTTGAACTCAAGTCTTTCTGACTCCAGGCCTGGCCCTCTCTTTTCTTTTCAGTTTGGCTACTTTATCATGAAGAACAGAGAGCACAAAAATGCCATTTTCCAGACATCATTTTGGCACATAAGGGCAAACATGCCTAGAAAGTTGTCCTGATCCCATGTGTTTAAGGGGAGAAAAAGCTTATGTATTTGTGTGAAGATCATTTTAAATATACAGACATCCACATTTTTTACTGCACTAATTACTGTGGATCTCTGAATAGACTCTATTGTTATAGATGAACTTAATTCATTTCCTATAGCAGGGAAGGGTAGTTAAGTGGCACAATGAATTGAGCACTGGGCCTGCAAGCAATAAGACTCACCTTTCTGGGTTCAAATTTTACTTACACGTTATGTGACTCCAGGCAATTCTCTAAATCTGTCTTGGTCTCATTTTTTTCATTTGTAAAATGATCGGGGGAAGGAAATGGCAAACTACTCCAGTATCTTTGCCAAGAAAATCCAAATGGGTTCACAAAGAGTTGGACATGATGGAAAAATGACTCAGTAATAAGAAACAGTGGGGAAAGGGTAAACTAGGAATTAAAAGCCAAAGGAGTGACTTTAAAGCATCTATTTTGTCAAAAAGAAGAATTTACTCCACAGAAAAGTGGAATCATAGTTTTAGAAAGAACTCTCATGTCATCTAGTTTAAAATGTTCATTTTAAAGGGGAAAAAATGAGACTAAGGTTTGGTGAACTGTCCCAGATTCCAGGTAATAGAGTCAGGATTCACTGGCACATGCTTCCTGCTACTGTTCCTTTTCTATATATGATCATATAATGTGAAACACACTGCCCTGAAAAGAACATGGTAGAAGAGAAGCCAAAACCATTAACAGTAACATCCCTCCAAAGCTATAGTTAGACCTCCCTTCCATCCACTGTGTGATGAATTCTTGCAAATACAAAAAAAAAGAAATAAAGGAATCATAATATGCCCACAAAGTATCGTGGAAATGGAATCTGATTTCTTTTCTTGTTTGTTTTGTTGAGAAAGGAAAGTACCAATAAGCATCAAAATAAAATATAGGCCCAATAATGAGCCAGTTTCTTATGATAACAGCTTTGAGTAACACAAAAGCTATTGTAGCATATAATTGTGTTTCATGAACATTAAGAAAACTTCATAGCAGCTATTAAGTAGGTTTTGTTCTGCCAGTTTTATAGATGAGTCATCAGAATGCAGCTTTTCATTGAAAGGGTTGATAATATAACCAATCTCTTATGAAATAACGAGCTTCATATACAGTGATACCTTTGATAAAAATGCCAGTTTTATGTGTAAGGTAGGGTGTAGACTAAGTCAATCAATCAAATCGCGCCCCCCTCCTCCTGCCCCATTCCTTTCAAAGTAACTGGCAAGGGGCTATACCCTCATATCTTTCCTCATATCTTTTCTTAGGTGAAAACAAGGTCACTGACCTTACTACTCAGAGGTGAAATCAGGTGTTGAGGAGATCTATAAGACTCTAACTTCGATAAGATCTGGGACAATGATGACAGACAATGAAGAAAAGAGGATAGGGAAGACAGAAAAAGAAGGCGATTGGGTATGAATGGATGGTTTGAAAGGACAGCTAGGTGTCGCAGTGGACAGAGCACCTGGTCTGGAGTCAGGAAGACCTGGGTCCAACCCAGGCCTCAGGCACTAACTAGCTGTGTGACCCTGGGTAAGTTACTTAATCCTGTTTGCTTCAGTTTTCTCACCTGTAAAAGCAGCTGGAGAAGGAAAGGGCAAACCACTACAGTATTTCTGCTAAGAAAATCTCAAGTGGAGTCACAAAGACTCATGCGTGAAAAACAACTGAACAACTGAAAACATGGTTTGAAAATGATGACCAGATTGGTTCCTGGCAAAGTAAGTAGAAAGTTTACCTGCCAGACATGAGTTATCCAGCATCTGACAAGAAGACTTTAATAAATACTGGATCAATTAAATCAAACTATTTTGCAGGTATTGTAGTTAGTAGCTTTAGCAAGATACTGATTACTCACAGCAAGGTAATGCAAATTTTCTTGAAAGGATTTTTTGTTATTGAAATTGTTTCTTGGGTTTTTCAATGGAATAGAAGTATTTTTGGACAGTTCTTAGGATTACGTTGACAATTAACTCACCTGGGTGCCATTTATAATTATAACCTAAGGTTCACCCTCCAGTGTACAGACTGAAGAGCTTAATTTCTGCTCATTTGTAGCTGGAAACTCATTCATTATGTACTTAATATTTATTCATCTGTGCCACACATCATTTGATTTTGTGTCTGCTATGCTGAAACGTATGGCATGGCATTATGCAATGGAACATATTTCTGTAACCTTAAATACTATATTTGTATATGTCCTTAAAAAGTAATAATGTATAATAGATGTTACAAAAGAAAATTCTTAGATATTTTTTAAGTTTAAAGTGACTGCACAGGCCACAAAGTCTGACCCTCCTCATGCTACAGCTGAGGAAACAAAGGCCATAAAAGTATTAACTTTTAGAGAAAGAATATGAACCCAGGTCTTCTGATTCCAGAGGTAGTGTTTTGTTTTTTCCCTTTGTTCAGCACCAATTTTAAAAAAAAATCTGTACCAGAAAAACCCATCAAAAATGTTAGAGATATGAATACATAAGTGTTATTTCTACTCATGACATTTTCTCAGAGAAATTTTTCTCATTCAGAAAATATTGAGTATTTCATTTATTCCATTGAATAGTGGATATTTTGAGAGCATAATGAAAATACTGACATAATGAAGCTACTCTACACTTAGGAAACTGGTGTTTTTTAAAAAACATACACAATTTAGGGTTCTGATAAATTAACATTCTTAACATTTAATTTGTGACCATCTGATGATACCATCTTTTAAAGTGATTTAAAACTCAGGGTTCCTTTTGAACTTTATCTCATAAATCAATATCATTTTAAAGGTTACATTGTGTTCAAGTATATTATGTTTATGGGTAAACATGTTTTGGATTCTGTATTATTTAGTAAAGCAAACCTCACTAAATAATTGATATAATAGTTTACATGAGAAGAAGTGGAGAATGACAAAGAGAGAGACACTGTCCAAATCAAAATCACAGACCTAGTTTCTGGAATTTATGGATATTCATAGTAATAGACAACATTGTCACATTCTCTCACAGGACTCCACCACAGCCTAGCCATACTGTGATTTATGCTATTTCCCAGATGAAGACAGTGACATTCAGAGAAGTTTACAATTCATTCAAAGTAGCAGAATTGGGACATGAATTCTAGCCTTCTCGCTAGAAAGCCCATCATCTTTCTACTATATAACAATTAGTCCATGGACAAATAGTCATAGTATCTAGCATTTATAAAGTGCCTTTACCTGCTTTCCTCATTGTGATTCTCATGATAATTCTTAAGGTTGCTACCTAATATGCTATTATCTCTATTTTAGAGAGGAAGGAAGTGAGTTTCACATAGGTTAAGTGACTTGGTGGTGGTCACACATAAGATATGATCTCAGAGGCAGGAGTGAGTGTTTACATGACTCAAGAATTCCACATGATTTCCACTATAATACAGTGTCTCATGTTTTTCAACATGGAGTAAGGTAAATGTTCATCCATAATAAACAGATATTATTTACATTAGGTCCAGGATAGACTGATGTACCAGAGTCTCCAAAGGTTCTGATAATGTCTATCCAGCAAAATATATGCACATCAAATTGAAGTGTGATCCCATGTGCTTAAGCAAATGAGTCAGCAAGTTATACATTCAGTAGAGTATCCTCCTTGCTGATTATATCCCCTGTACTTTGCAGAGAGAAGCCTAAAAATCATCTTTGGTGGACTGATTTAGATCTGGCCACTTTCTCATTTTGATGACTTCATTTCTCAGGAATTTCTCTCTATTCCTTATGCTAGCTGGGACCTTGTACTAATCAATCACATCTACTTTCTTATTTGTTACTCTTAGGTTTTAATTCTTCCCTAGACTTAGGGGAAAGGGCATTTCTCCAAAGTGTTAAGTGAAGATTTCAGTAATTCTGTCTTTGCTTCATTGTCCATTATCATTGCCTGTGCCTATCCACAAGCAGAATGCCTATCTCCTATTTCACTTCATATTTTTCTTCAGTATAACTTAAAAACATACATGGATGCATGCATGGGCACTCACATACACAGACATATTTTCAAAGGTTCATGGCTGCTTTCCATTAGATTTTTAGGGTTGTTGTCAATTTTACTCTGGATAAGTGCAGAATCACTACATACAAAGACAAATAATCAATTAAAAAGTAGGGATAAAAGTTTTGGTTTAAATGACTTTACTTATTCTAATTTAAAAAAATGTTTTAGAGGAAGAAAGAGACTATTTTGATATTTTAGGGATTTATCATTACTGTATTTCTAACATTCAGTTTATGAGTGCTCATTATATGGTAACAAGGATGTTCATCCATCCAGCTAAATACAGTTTAAATTCCTAGTTCAAGTTTTGCGAGTTGGTAGCTGATCTTTAGTTTCTACATGAGTATAATGGAAATACCATTTGCTTTATCTACCTTACAATGTTGTGAGACTCAAATGAGATTGGTGCCATATTTAACTTCCAATATTATGAAAATCGTTAGGAATTCATAGGGCACTCAGAAAACACAGTTAAACCCTTGGTTTAATAAAATTTTTAAAAGTGTTATGACAGTTGATTGATTTCTAGTGTCATAAAAGAGCTAGAAGAAAAAATTCCGCATCAGAGAGTTAAGCAAATGTTTATTAGCCATACTACCCCCCCCCAAAAAAATCTATTTTTAGAAAAAAGAATATTTCTATTTCATTTAGCTTGGTTACAGGAGAAAAACAACAACCAAGAACCACACCAAAGTTCAAGGTGCATATTCCTAGAAAGATTCACCAAGATTTATAGCTGCAATGAAACCACAATTTAAAATACTTTTAGTGAAATTTCCTTTATAAGTTTCAGGTTTGCCCACAAGAGTAGACAAGTATTGAAATTTCCCTTTTTAAAAATGATACCTTGATATGCACATAAACAACTCAAGGGATCCAAAATTTCTCAGGAAATGGCTGCTTAGATTTATAGGAGCCAGGGCATTAAGAATTAATCCCTCATTCACTGCTCCTTGATGAAATGCAGAGTTCAGTAAGGACATTTCAACATCAGCCATCTAGGTATACAAAGTATTAGTTAAACCATTGAAATCACTTTAATCTTTCATCCTGAATCAATAAGCAATACAGTAGAACACCAGACAACCTTGGTAATTATAGACTTGTCAGGTTAACTTCAAAAGGGGGGAAGATAGTGGACGAGATCATCAAATAATCAATTTTTAATCACCAAGAACACAAAGTACTGGAGAGAAAGTAAAACATTTTGTGAAGGCAAATTATGCTTATGGCAATGGAATTTGCCTCGATGCCTTCCCTTCTAAGGTTTCCTACTATGTACCTTGTATATAACAATTATTTATTTACATGTAATTCTCATCCCTCCCTCAATCATATTAGAAAGTAAGGCCCCTGTGGATAGGGACTGCTTTTTTTTTCTTTTTTCTCCCCATTTGTAAATTCCTCATAATTAGCAAGCATAACGCTTACTCTAAAGTAAGTGTTTAATCAATCCTTTTTAACTAAGTCCGTGATGAAGTAAGATGCTCTATTTACTGACCACTAAATAGTCCTTGTTATTTCTGTATTATGTGACTTAGCTTATATGGTTTCTTCCATCTGGATTGCCCCTTTCATATGATCCAAATCCTACCCACTCTTCAAGGACGAGTTAAAATGCTGCCCCTTCCAAAGAACTCCTCTAATCACCTACCTGGACTCAGTCTCTACTTACTCCTAACTCCTCTCCCATTCTCATGACGCTTGCCAACTCACATTTTTGACTGTGGCAGGTGCCATGCTAGTGGAATAAATATATTGTATTATGACTATTTGTGGAAGAGTCCACATTGTATTGTAATTATTTCTACAAGTCTTATTTCACTTAAAAGATTCTAAGTTTCCCTGAAGACAGGAACCTTGTCTGAACACATTTCTGCATTTCCTACAGGCCCTAATATATACTGAAAGTAGTTACCTAATATGTACTGGTTGACTTAATGAAAAAATAACAAATCTTTATATATATACTGTACCATCTGGAAGTGTGATCTTGCTTCTAGATTTGGGCAAAGACTGGGAAATTGTGTTGAGAGGGAAAATATTAGCTATGAACTCTTTAGGGAAGACTTTTTGCATATTTCCTTCCATGAATTCTTCTCTTATAATATTTGAGAACAGGTCTTCTTTCTTTCTGAGCCAAGATATTGAATTGTAAAATGCCATAGCTGAATTAGCAGCTACAAAGGACAGATAGGTGATACAGTGGATAGAACAAAGGGTCTAGAGTCAGTAAGACTCACATCCCTGGGTTCAAATCTGGCTGAGACACTTATTCACTGTGTGATCCTGGGCAAGTCACTTAGTTATTTTGCCTCAGTTTCCTCCTCTGTAAAATGAGTTGGAGAAGGAAATGGCAAACCACTTTAATATGTTTGCCCAGAAGACCTCAAGTAGGCTCATAAAGAGTCAGACAAGACTGAAAATTATTGAACAAAACACAAAGCTAAATAAGACCTTAGAGATCACCATTCCTCCCATTTTTTTAGATGAGAAAACAGAGGCTTAGAGGGATCAAGGACTCTGATGAAGTCTAACTACACTCTCTCCTATCCAAGCTAATACTCACAGAATCTCAAAAACTTCAAAGAGAACTTGGAGTTTTTAAGATCCATGGAGTAGTGAAAACAACTTTGGGTCTCAAGTCCAGAAGATCTGGGTCTAAATCCCACTTCTGACACTAGCTATGTGACCATAGTTAAATCACTTAACCATTCTAAGCTTCAGTTCCCTCATCTATAAAATATGAGTAATACTAACTATAATCACTTTACAATGTTGTTATGAGGTCAAACAAGATAATTCATGTAAAACCCTTTACAAAATTTAAAGTGCTAAACAGATTCTAGTTATCAGCCATCATTAATAATACTGTTACCAGAATTACTCGAAACAGCACTCAAATCAATGATACTTTGGTATGAATATTAATCCTATGAACCACTCAATATTATTTCATGAAGTTATGTTTATAAGTGAAATAAAAATAAGCTTGGGAATAACCAAAGTAAATGGCCATTGTGTAATTTTTGAATTGCCAGAATGAATCATCTTAGGCATCAAATACTTTTAAAGATGAAAAACCTTTCACTACACATGGCCATATTGACATGGGTTCACTAAAACAACTGAAGGCTCTCTTCCTACACGATCTTCTTTCCCACCTCCTCACTTTGTCCCCTATATCAAATATGTCAGTTTTCTGAAATGCCCGGATTTCTCTACTTTGTCTTAAAAGTTCACTTGTGTCTTTCAACAGTTCAAACTTTGCTCTGATGTTTTATAAATAAACATGAAAGCAAATAACGTTAAAACAAAAATATTTACTTTTACCTAATATGAATTACTAAATTGCTATTTGCTAATTGTTTATAAATTAGATTTTTTCTCTAATTAAGATTCTTGCTGCATATTTGTATCACATAAGTCATGGAATGGCCAAAGTGATTAGTAATAGTCCCCACATATTTGGTACTTACTAGCACTTGGTGTTAGGGAATTCCAGGGGATGTTGCAGTTTTCCTCCATAGGCTTGTAAGGGAGAAAGTTTAGGGGTCATTTAAGTAAAGGCATCTTCATGCCATGCCCACTTGCCTGTGACTCAGCTGTTCATCTCTCACCTTAGCGTTCTCTACTCATAAATACTGAACAATTATTATAACCAGCTCAACCCAATGTCACTACACTGCTTGATCCTTAGCTAGCATCTTAATTTCTTATTCTATCACCTCTTGCCCCCTTGCAATTCAACTTTTAGATCTTGGAGTAGTAACAAAATTACTACCACTATTCCTGGAGTTAGCTTTCAGTAAATTTGTACCCTTAATGCTTAGAACAGTGCCTGGTAGAATTACTTAAGGAATGTTTTGTTTTGTTTCCACCTCTCATTTTATAGGTAAGATACTAAGGCCTAGAAAGGGAAAGTGATTTGTTTAATGCAATTTTCTGACTTACCAATAAAAGAACCCAGATCTCCTGACTTTCAATCCAAATCTTTATGACATCTGTTACCTTTGTCTCCCAGAAAGCCTATTTGATAACACAATTGCTGTGGTCAGTAAAATTCACTTTTTTTTTCTGTTCCATAGATTTTATTTCTAACCCCAACTAACTTTCTCATTAATTTCTTCAGTGAGAGAATAGGTGACAAATCAATAAGGATTCAGGGAAAACCTTTCATCACTAATGGGAATGGAGCTCAATCATAGTGGCTCAGCGTAGCTAAGTGGAGCAATGGATAGAAAACCAGACCTGGAGTCAGGAAGACCTGAGTTCAAGTCTGGCCTCAGACACTTACTAACTGTGAACTAACTGAGAAAATCACTAATAGCCTCAGTTTCCTCACCTGTAACATGAACCAGAAAAGGAAATAATAAACCACTCCAGTGTCTTTGCCCAGAAAACCCCAAATGGGGCCATGAAGGATCAGACACTATTGAAATGACTCAGTAATAACAACATGATGTTTTTCTTTGAAGAAAGTCATTTAAAAATTAAAATAAAATACAAGGAAATCATATTACTGGATATTCTGAATCTTATTAGATTTTTATTAAAATGTTAATTCCAGGTCCAGCTCATTGTTTATCCACAGCAGTTACCAAAGATACCCAGAGACTAGGATCAAAGAACATGGACAAGAGTTCTAGTCATTATCAATTCAATTTCATATTATATAAAAGAAATGTATGATGAGGAAAGTAGGTCTTCATGTTATTTAATGAGAACAAGGTACAAGAGATGGAAAACAATCCCCATATTTCATTAGCCTCAGCATGATGTCAAGTGATCTAGAAGAAGGCCACCAGCATTCTGGTTGGACCCCCTATATAGAATTTATACAAGGACTTAGACAAATCACTCAGGATGGGGCACAGTCCGTACGTATCCTTGGAGAGATTATCTACATCAAAAAGTTCACAGATGCCTTGACATATCAAAGAAGGAAAAATGAGAAGTTTAAGGTGAATGAGTTAGGCAAGTTCTTACAGTATATCAAATAGCTTGATCATTAAAGCATTTATCATAGGCCTACTTTCCTTTCTTTTTTATACTGTGCAAAAGGAATCATCAAATGCATTTTAAAATGATTACAGCATGAGGTTTGTAGGCAATCCATTTCACTCCTGAAAGGCTCCTGAATATTAATACAGCTTCCCTAGTTCAAACTAACCTTCATTTTAGGATGTCTGAAAAGGGATGAGTTGAAAATAAGATGGTAACTCTTTTTTAAAGGGAAGGATGTTCAATTTCATGTGAATATTCAATTCTTAACCAACCCAAAGGTGGTATAATTTCATGTCCAGAGATGATGCCATAGGGGAAAAATTCAGCTTCCAAATAAGAATACTGATTTTTGGATAAATCATTTTCACAATGTAAAATTGACAATCCTCACCAGTCCTCTCTTGCCATCCGCCATGGCAAAAGGCAAGCTCATACCTATTTGTGAAAGGGATAACAGCCTTTAGAAATTCTAGTTAATGTATTTTCATGGTTTCTTTCCTCTGAAATATTTTTGTGCTAAATATTATGCCTTCTTATCTAAATTAGAGTAATATTTTTTTACATAGCTGTTAGCTCTTTTTCTGTTCAGCTGATTAGAGTTGTAGCCCTAGGAGACTGCTGGACTAGGTATTGGCTTGAGTCTAAAATAGACTCCTCATGGGGCAGACCATCACTCATAAAAAGAGATAAGAAAAATGTTTTTCAATGGAGGAGAAAAGGAAGGATGTGAGAGGGGAAAAGTGAAGCTTACTCTTGTCACATATGACTTAAGGAGAGAAGAACATGCTCACTAAATTTGGTATGAAAATTTAGCTTACACTACAGGAAAGAAGGGGAGGAGACAACTGGGTTAAGGGGGAATGATAGAAGGGAGGGCATGGGGGAAGGGAGTAATTAGAAATAAACACTTTTGGGGAGGGACATGGTCAAATGAGAGAATAGAATAAATGGGGCTCAGGGTAGGATGGAGGGAAATATAGTTAGTCTTACATGACATGGCTATTATGGAAGTCTTGTGCAAAATGACACATATATAGCCTGTATTGAATTGCTTTCCTTCTCAGTGGGGATAAGTGGGGTGGGAGGGAGGGAGAAAAGTTGGAATTCAAAGTATTGGAAACAAATGTTGAGAATTGTTATTGCATATAATTGGAAAATAAGAAATACAGGTAATAGGGTAGAGAAATCCATCTTGCTCTTCAAGAAAAGAAGGAAGATGGGGATAAGGGAAGGGTGGGGTGTGATAGCAGAGAGGGCACATCGAGGGAAGGGATAATCAGAATGCAAGGTGTTATGTGGTGGGGGAGGGGAGAGATGGGGAGAAAATTGGAACTCAAAATTTTGTGGAAATGAATGTTGAAATCTAAAAATAAATAAATAAAACTATAAAAAGAATAAAAGAGTCCTCAGTTTATAGTTCTGTAGGACCATCTTAAGGCCGTTTTTACCCTTGCCCACTCCTCACCCCAAGCACAAGACATGACCCCAGAAGGGAAAAAACAAAACAAAACACTTTCAGTTTTTATCTGTTTTGTTGAGTTATAGATAGGACCTAATTACCGAACCATATTTTAGGGTATCCAATGTCATGGTAAAATATCTAGGCACAAGGCACCTCCTATGGGCCTGTCCTTCAATAACAAACCTGAAGGTTAAAATTTTATTTATTAAGCGAAGATTTTCACAGCAGCAAAGGACAATGATAGGTTTCAACCCTAATGTCTCTGTCTCAACCCTGTCCTGGAGGTACATGTTCCAGGGGTGAATGAATAATTTAATCTTCATGAGCCATCAATTCTGCTCCTCCTTGAAGAGGTTGGCAATGGTCCCAGTTAATTACATTTATGATGTGGATTTTGTGAGACCATGGATATTCAGAAAGTAAGAAAGGGCAACCACATCTCATTACAAGTGCTTCTTTTCTGTTCCTTCTTTCTCCACATAATTTTTTATTGATTTATTAATCACCAACAAATCAAAGGATAAGGACATGCCATTTCCTCATTAATTAGTCATATGAAGAAGCAACACTAATCAGTCTACTCTCAATTCTAAATTCTAGTCCTTTTTTCTTCCATGTTGTAAAAAGAGCATGAAGTATCTGCAAGTATTAAGAAAGATTAAACCTCAAGATGTAATCTAGGAGAGTAAAAATATATATTTGTCGTGATTAATACACAAACTCTTAAAAAGAGTACAATTCTATAATAAATTTTGAAATGGAAGGCATTCATTATGGGACATAGTTTTTGAAGAATAATATTTGTAAACTTCAAATCATCTGTCAGAGAATTTTGATTCTCTCCTATACAGTGGTAGATAATTGACTCAATAATGTGTCATTTCGAGTTGCAGCAATGTTTGTTACCTTGAAACAAAGTTTCCCTTGGTCTGACTTTGGCTTTCTTTTTTTTTCTGGTGGATTTCAATAATCTTTGATCCTCTATCATCTTCAATTGTCTCAGTAAAAACAATAGACGAACAATTGTGGCACAATATCTAGAGCTCTGGGCTTGGAGTCAGGAATATCTAAATTTAAATCCAACCTCAGACACTACCTAGTTGTATGACCCTGGGCCAGTCACTTAATCACTGTTTGCTTCAATTTCCTCAACTATAAAATAGCTTTAATAACAGCACCTATGTTGTAGAGTTGCTGTGAGTATCAAATGAGAACATACTTAAAGCCCTTAGCATATATACTGGTACACAGCAAGTAACTATACAAATGCTTATTCCAGTCCTTTCCTTTCCCTTCTCTTCTTGTCCTCTCAAAAGATCTTAAATCCTTTCTGTTTCATTCATGAATGCTGGATGTCTTCTCTATTGACTCATGTTTTATCTAGGATATTGAAACATTTTAATAGTTTCTCCCCTTCTACATTCTCCTCTTTCCATTTGCCCTGAATGCATTCAAATAACAAACATTTATGATCTGACAGTTTTAGGTAAAGCCCTGCATGTTGATCAGAATGTCCTTAAATTCTCAGCAACTAAATGGACTTTATTCATTATCTCTTCATTTCTTTGGGATCCAGACAAAATGGGCCACCAATTTAGCTTAGAATGAAATTTAGAAACCAAATCTTAGTTCAACTCTCATTTTACAATGAGGAAACTGAAGGTCAAGATCCGCTGACTTGCCTTGGATCAAAAAGGCAGTAAGTGTCTGAGTCAGGAGATGACCTCAGGTCTTCCAGTTTCTACATCTTACACTCTATCCGAGCTCTGTGAAGGGAGACTCATAAGTAGAGAAGAAATGAAGACCCTTTGTTTGTGGAGCATAGAATACTTCAGTACAAAGTGATGGAAAGACCATTGCTCTTGAAATCTTTTAGTCAACCAGTACCTATCAAGGGCTTACTGTGTACCAGACACTATGATAAGAGTTTAATTATAAAGAAAAGTAAAATCAGTACCAGCCCTTAAAGAACTCACATTCTAATGAGGGCAGGAAACCTGAGTTCAAATCACTTCTAATATATATTGTACAATATTAGAAAAACTACCGCTCCATGTATCTGTTTCCTGAGATTTCCTATCTATAAAGTGGGGATGATACAATCTCTTAAAGTATAGGGTTCATTTCAGGTTATGTATTTTAATCCCTGGAGCTTAATACAGTGCTTAGTATAGACTAGGCATTTAATAATTGTTTACTGACTAACTTATGTGTTCTATCTCACAGGTTTGATGTGAGGAAAGCACTTTGTAATATACCATGTAAATGGGACTAGTTGTTACTATGTATGGGGTCAGGGTTGGGGTTCAGATCATATTTTGAAATTGTGTATATTATGATATGTGCTATGTATTAAATGTTGTATATTTAAAAGGAATAGCAAGCTGTACATAATAGATTTGCAGTTTCATGTGCAATCAACTTTTTTTATTCTACTATGTTATGGAAATGCTTGTTTTATTTTGTAAATTAAAAATCAATTTCTTTTTTCAAAAGCAAGTTTAATGAAGGTTTGTCTTAGGTATCCTCAGTAACCGTGTATAGTAGGCACTGCATTATGTGACTTGTTTTTATTTCTGAGGTGGCTACCAAAAACACTGTTTCGTGTCACATTTGCACTCATAGAGTTTATGATGAGAAAATTTGTTATCAGTAAGAGTTTACTATCAGTAGGATGGCAAACCTGAAGTTGCACTCCTGTTATGTTTATTCTCCATCTCTTAAGGTCTTTTCATGGTAGAGGAAGACAATCCTTATTTATCTATCTCTAGAGTGTGACCTATCTTTCTCTCTCCAAAGACTCACTCTTCTTTACATCTGCTGCCCAGCCTGGTTTCTAATCCAAGGGACAAGGTCCTCCTCCCGGGATAGATTCATCACTTCTAAAGTTACTACCATGCTGTTAACCCCACCCTTGATTGACACCACCTTCCTTAGCTTCCTCTCCCCTCTGGTAAGAGGACTAGAGGCTAAAAGAATACAGAAACTGAACTGTCAGCTTGTTCCACTCTACATCTACTGCCCTGCCTTTCTACTCCACTTTGGTAGTAGGTATCCTCCGGAATCTTGTCTCCCAGACCCTCTTCCCAGGCTCTGCCTGCTTGTTTTGTCTCTCCCTTAAGATGCGTGGTCATGGGTTGCCTTTCTTTTTTATTAATTTTATGACTAGAGCATATCACAGTGGTTGGCACATAGTAGGTGCTAATAAATGTTTATTGTACTGAAATATTTATTGGTTATTTTAGCCATCATGACAAGGTCTTGAAATTCTTAGTAAAATCCTTAGTGAGGCTGAATGAATGAATTCATAGAATCATAGAATTTAGAGAATGAGAACCTTAGAGAACATTTAGTTCATGAATTCATAGATTTTTTTTATTTGGTATCTATCTATCCATCTGTCTGTCTGTCTGTCTGTCTATCTATCTACATATTTCTTCAAGACCTGGAAGGGAACTTAGAAGTAAACTAATTAAGACCCCTCATTTTACAGATGAGGCAAATGTTTCCCATAAAGGAGAGTTTAATTCAATGAATACTTATTAAGCCCCTTTTATGTGCCAGATGCTATGCTAAGTGCTTGCCTAAGGTAAGTCAGATAATAAGTAGCTGAACTAGGATTTGAAATTGATTCTTCTAACAGCAAAAGCAGTATTTTTATCAACAAACTTGCTGCCTCCCATTTGCTTTTGATAAATGAAAGATAGTTTCCCAAGCTAATGAGCAGCTGTACTATTTGGTATGGTGTGGGAATAGCAGGACCTGGTTGTTATTATTTTTTTGTAATGAATTAACATTAGTATTTAGATCTTGTTTCATTAGTTCAAAAAAAGTGTAAACATGGAAAGTTGCACGAATATCTCTACCACTACTAGCATAAGAAACCATGGCAGGATGATATCTCACAGTGCACAGACTATTGGATTTGAACTGAGGAAGACCTATGTTCCAATCTCACCTTGGATACTGAAGTCACTTAAAGTCTTCAAATATCAGTTTCCCTATCTGTAATACCGAGATGATAACACTTATAGTGCAAGTCCATAAGCATGAGTCTAAAATGCATCATATAATAACATTTTATAAATTTTGAAGTTCTATAAAAAGTTTTCTGTCACATTTTTATCCTCAGTAATTAATGTTTTCTATACTGAAAAACTGTTGAAGGCATATGTCTATTTCTGCTAGAGTTTAATATAGTGATTTCTACATGAGAATAGACATTCCTTAAAGAAATACATGAAAAAAATAAAATGTAAACTTCTGCTTTTCAGTGCTAACTTATGACCTAGTATGCTAATAAGGGATGCTCTATATTGCTCACAGGTGTGCAAATAAATCAGGTATAAGAAAAGATGCTGAAGCCTAAAATGGAGCATATACTTGAATAAAATATTTAATAGATTCTAATAACTCAGTGATATCAGAAGAAATTTGGGAATGTATGTTAATATATTTCAGACCATCAAAGATTTTCTACCTTAAATTTATTACTGGAAGATGGAATGTCAAATTTTGGCAGTCAGAAAAATACACAGATTGAGAATTATCCATTATCTTTGTTAATAAAGTGCACATTGAATATAGTAATGGAGCCCATCTTTCTCTCCATCTTGTAGCATGAGTTAATTTTGGTGATTCCTTTTTGTAAGCACTGCACATAATATAAATGAAAAGTTTATCACACTAGTGACACTTATGGTTCAACACTGAAGGTACACTATAAATTAATATATCCAATATAGATGAAGACAAACAAATGTCTCCCTTCTCTTTGGGATATAGATTATTTTAGAGCACCTGTTTTTACTTTTCTTTGCCTTCTATATGTTACCCCATAAATAATGCACTCCATCAGAACAAGGGAAGTATCAACATCAACTGAAAATCATAAAGTGATGCAATTTTATTTTGAAAATTATGTATTTCTGGAAATTATGATGGATTTCATTACTATATGTCATTAAACATTCCATCTGTCATAAGTTGTTTTCTTCTGGAGATTTTCCTTTCATCAAACCATAGGTTTTTTAAAGCTAATAGTAAAAGTAGAAAATTCGAAATTTCTCAATCTCCAAGTCAAGGAAGAGGAAGTTCTGCAGTAGAGTGCAGCTCAGGACATTCTCTTTCAACCATCATTCTGTTCAAGTATTTTTATCAATGATTTGGATGAATAAGGAGATGACCTAATTATTAAATTTGTGAATGAGACCAAGTTTGGAATAATTGCTAATAACGTAAAATCAGGATCCCTAAAGCCCTGAATAGATTGAAACAGTGAAGTAAAGCTAATTAGATGGAATTTAACAGGGATACATATAAAGTCCTTCAGTTGGGGAAAACAATCAAACAAACATGTACAAGTTACTGGGGTAAGAACTGGGAGAGCAAGGTATGTGAAAATGAGGCTCTAGTGTATCAAAACCTTCATATAACCAGGTGATACAAGGAATGGCTAAAAGAGATAATGAGATCTCAGGCTTGCATTAAACAGGGTAACATCTAGGACAACTTTGGGCTCTCTATAGGTTAGGCCTGCTTCTTGCTGCACAAAAATTCCAATTTTTTTTGTAATTAAACCACTTATAAGGATGCCCTTAACCTGGTTCTTCTATATGATTCTTCATTGGGAGTCTACTGCAATCTACCTATGCTCACCATTTGCTTTTCCATTACCCCTTGAATGACCTGTAACTTCAATTATTCTTAGTCATTTTCATTATTTGTTAAATAAAAATCTAAAATGACTAGACTTTTTCTTTCCTGCCATTGAGTTCTTCATGAAAGAATATGCTTTCAGAATGATCTGTGACTGAAGATTATCGTTACTTATGCAGAAGAAAATGAAAACTATGCTAGGGTAATCTGTCCCCCAGAACAATATTCAAAGCTGCTGTTGCCCCAATTTAAGGGTCTTAGTCTACTTTAGAGCTACTCCATTAGGAAATAAAAAGATTCTGTGAATTAGACAGCTCTTTATCCCTCAAGAGCAAGATAAAATAAGGACCCTGGAGAGCTCAAATAAGAACCAACTTGCTGAATCAGTCATATAGCAGGGTATGTAGGCTTTGACCTCATAGTTTGGAATTGGCAAGTCAAGTATATACCTAAGGATAAAATTTTTGACTAATATCTTTAGGCTCTGGTATTTTTCTTTTTCTTTAACTTATTACAGAGGGAACCATTTAATTATAGGATCTTAAAGCTAAAAGGGACCTTAGAGATTACCTAGTCCAAATTAAAGTACATGCTAATTATCCTTTGAATGACTATGGTGTCATTTTATTCTAGAGGATCAAAAGTAAGTTTCTAGAAAGATGACAAAGTTTATTTTAAAGTTTTATATATATATCTATATATACACACATATACATACACACAAATATATTTACAAAAAAGGGGGCGGAGGTACTTATGCAATATTTGAACATTTCATTTTAAATCTTGACATCCTGAAGCTTCCAGAATATTCTTTCATGTAGAATACTCAAATATGTTTATCTAAATTTGCTCTGCTCTGCAATTTAATAAATTGTGCAATCCACAGGGAATGCCATTAATTATGCAAAGACTGTTGGGGCTTCACTGACTTGGTTTCTTTCTGAACCATGTGACTTGTCACTATTTAATTAAACCATAATAAATGTGATGGTGAGGAGAAAAGTATGCTACCAGTGAACAATACTAAATATGTCTGTGGAATAGAGAACATGTCCTTAGATGTCCTAGTATACGAAGGAGAAAGGATGTGGGTAGAAGTGGAGAGGGAAGACGGAAGAGAGAGGGAAGGAGGAAGTGAGGGAGGGAAAGAGGGAGAGGGAGAAGGAGAGAGAGAGAGGAGGTGGAGAAGGAGAGAGGGAGAGAGGGAGAGAGGGAGAGGAAGGGAAAAGGAGAGGGAGAAGGAGAGGGAGAGGGGGAGAGAATGAGAACTTTTATCAATGTACTTATAACCCTTAAAATCATCTGTGAAAAACTCCACTTCCTTTGAGGGATATTTTACATGATCTTTCCTTACTTATTTCTATTTGAAAATACTATTCCTCATTTTATATTTCCTTAGAGTTGGAAAATTCAGTCTGCAAATATTTTAGCACTCAATTTAGGGGTATCATTACCTATGTCCATCATGGTAGTGTAAAATCCTATTTCATACAAAATTTAAAGGCAAAACTACAATTTCTTTTTTGGAAATGTCTTAATAGCATGATATAATGGCATCATTGGTTATTCTATCAATGTCAAAATATTCTTTCTGCGTGCTGGTTTACCTACTATTCCCCGAACCTTGCATTTCATCTTCTGCTTCAATGGCTTTGCAGAGACTATGCCTCTTGACTGAAGGATACTTCTTCATTCCTGACTCTAAGAAGCATGATTTCCTTCAAGTCTCAGATAATGGCCTGCCCTCATTGAGAAGCCACTTTAAATTTTCCTAATTGTCAACGTTCTCTCTCTCAGTCATGTACAAACTACTTGGTTTACATTTTGCATCCATACCCTTTCTCCTCCTTCCCTACACTGCCAGTAATGAGTTCCTAGAATTCAGAAACTGCTGTTCATGTCCATCTGTCTTCTAAGGATTTGGTATATAGCAGGCATTTAATACATGTTTTGTTTTTTTATGATTGAATTAGGTTAATTTCTGCTTTCTCTAACAGTTTTAGCACTAGGGGTTAGTGAAGGCACAGGATGTTTTACTATCTTATACCACCAAGATTCATAGAGCATTGTTTTCTAGAACAAATTATGTCTTTTAAAGTTCACCATATTTTTGTTCTATGAGATTGCTGCACAAAAATTCCATTTTTTTTTGTAATTAAACCACTTATAAGGATGTCCTTAACCTGGTTCTTCTATATAATTCTTCACTGGGAGTCTACTACAATCTACCTATGCTCACCATTTGCTTTTCCATTACCCCTTGAATGACCTGTAACTTCAATTATTCTTAGTCATTTTCATTATTTGTTAAATAAAAATCTGTGGAATCTGTGGTCTTTTTCCCCTTTGTTATTGCATGAGTTTTAAAATAAATAATGCAAATCATCTTAAAAGATGGGAATATAGTAAAACTGTTCTGTAGATATTTGTTTTCCCAAAAGTTAGGTACTTGACTTGGCTTCAGAGATGGCACCAACTTTAGAATGCCAATATAAACATATTTTTTGTAGAATGCAATGGTAGAATTGATACCATAAAACCTTCTCAATTTTCTGAGTATCAAGAAACAGTAAATTTTATGAGCTTCTTATTACAGACTAACAAAAACAACCAAATATAAAACCCCAGCATTCTGAGGCCCAAGAAAATGAAGCATACTGAACAGCTAAGATTTCTGGGTAACTTACATCTTTAAAGATTTTTAAAATGATTGAACAATTTTAATGGAAATCTTTCTAAAATGTATTACATAGCTTCTTGCCTTCCTAAATATAGTTTGATTAATAAGCAAAATGTAACTATCTTGAAAGATAATTGCCATCATTATGAACATGTCTTAGGTGTTACATGGCTCTATTCTAAATCAACCAGTACAGTGATTTTTGAGTTCTTCCATTTAAAAAAAATACTTTTTCCATCTCTCCCTTAATGTCATTTGGCACTTCTTACAGCTGAAAAGCTATAGCAGCTCTAATTTTCAGCCTCTAATTTTTTGTTTGGGGTCTGGGCATCAGTTAGTGAAATTAGTTTGTGTCATGTGAAAAATGTAAGCAAATCATTTCTTAGGGTTTTGTTATTACATGATTAAACTGAATAAATAATATATGTATGAGCTTTGCAATACCTACTTTTTGATGATCAGTTTTATTTGCATGCCTCCTGAATCTCAGTCAAGTTCTGGATAGGCATGGTGTTTTGTATATAGTCTGACTATTTAAGTTCTTTGCTGTGCTACTCAGTATAAAAAGTTGAAATTGCTACATCAAAAATGACTTTATCTGTAATTTCCAAAGTTAAAATGATATGATTTTTTAAAAAATATTGAATTGATGACAATTAGTATCTCAATATATTATACTGTATATGACTAAAAGGTTTAGAGCTACTATTGGAATTGATGAGGGCTTAAGATTTTATTTGTTTGTTGGACTCCTTAAGTGTTTTATCAGTGAATCACAATTTCTATTAAATTTGTACTATATGTTAAATAATCTACTAAGTTCTGGGAAAACATTATAAAATCCCTGCCTTCAAGGATCTAAGAGTCTACCAGGTATTTTCAATCTTTTCTCTCTGAATAACCAGTTGTTTCCCTAGCTTCCTTTCTATGACTGTATAATCATTCAGTAATAACAAAAAAGGCAAATGTAAAGCTTTTTTTTTAAATGGAATGAATCATTTTGAGCATGTAAGACAAAGGGTCAAAACTGGAATGTATCTCAACAGTTACGAGACATCTTTACCTTTATACATTTCACAGAAATGATGCCCCTACATCCTGAAGGTAATTGACTTTGTGTGGTACTAGCTAACTCTAGTGGGAAAAAAAAGATCATCAGAGAAGGAGAGAGAGAGAGAGAGAGAGAGAGAGACAGACAGACAGACAGACAGCAAAGAATCTCCTTCAGATTTGTTTCTAGATTGTGTCTCAAAGGTCACATAAAAGGTAGAGCAAAGTTTACAAATACAAGGATGTTTTGCTCCCTTGATATATACATATATATATATATATATATATATATATATATATATATACACACATATAGTATGTGTGTGTACATATGTATGCATGTATGTATCTATATATGATGAACCACCTTAATTTTTCATAATGGAACACTGATTACAGATATTCTTTATTAACATTTCCCTTCCATGTGGAGCATCAGGCCAAGTTCCATGGAGACGACACCATAGAGTTTGGGGTTTTGATTCAATAAATATGATTTTATGTGCAGACAAGAAGCTTCTGGAGGACCCATTCATATCAAGTATTGTTTTCCACATTTGGAATCTGGATTGGGTATATTCCTTGCAAATTGTTTTGGGGAGCTCATATCTCCCTGTTTTATGATTCATTTGGTATCAACCATCAGAGGATATTCAAACAAAATTGTATCTGTTACTAATCCTTTCAGGAAATCTTAAGTTATTTTTGATGTATGCATCAGACATACCTTATTGCAAGAAAACTTCTAAGGTGGTATTTTGTTCTACCATATCCAAGTCATTTTTATACTAAGAAAAAAAATAGCACAGGGAAATCTTATATTTTTGTCCCTTTCAGTCAGCTATGTGACTGCAAAGGTGAGGCCTGCTATAAAATCTGTGAAAGCCTGCCTGTTCCATTTCTGTCTTTTCTCCAAGGACATCTTCAAGGCATGGGTAAGCAATTCTTATAAATATTTTATAGAGATGACAAAGAAGACATATGGGTTGGTATGTATCAATATTCTTATAGTCACTTTTCTAAGTAATAATAAGATTGTTGATGTCTTCTAAGCTTTTGGCATATTATCTTATTTCAGATATCTTAAAAATTAATATTTCAATATCCTTAAAGTTGTGGTACCTTTGGTAAGAATATGCTCTGTGTATATTAATTGATATTTATTTTCCTCAGTGTGTACTTTGTAAGATAGCATATCAAGGTCTGTGATTATATATTCTAAATGTGGTGCTTCATGGTCATTGATAAAGAAAAGAATATGTTACATAAGATATCTTAAAAGTCTTATTGAAGTTCTAAGTTTTAGTGGCTGAACTAGCTTAAAATGCACTAAGACTTTTGAAGTGGCCTATATAAACCTTCACAGATTTGTCTGCCATTTTTCCAGTGTCATTGTTCAACACCCTCAAGTCTCTCAACAATTTCTTTACAGACTTTTTTCTACCCCTACCATTTCATGCAGTCATTATGAGGCAATCCCTCATAAAAAGTTTTTCCCTTCATAATGTTTTACAAATTCAGTCATTTTAGTAAACCATCTTTCCTTTTCTGTTACAATTCTCCTTTTGGCAAGGAGACCAAGTACTTGGGGGCTAAACTGTTTACCAAGTTCTTTTCTCCCTCTTATGACAATCAATTTACAGTTAAATTTCCTTAAGAAATGGGGATTTTTTTTGTGTTATCTTATCTTGTATCCCTTTCTGACTTTTTGATGTCCAAAACATTTAAATAATTCAAGTTAGAGGGGAACAGCAAAGCCAAAATGATAGAGTACAGTCTGGGACATAGATTAATTCTGCCAACATTCCCCTCCAAACAATACCTCCAATAAAATTTTGAAGCAGAAGAGCCAACAAAAGGTCAGAAGGAGACAGATTTTTTTAGGTTAAGACAATTTGGAGGTCCACAAGAAGGTCTATAACACCAGACTGGATCCAGGCATTAGTGGTCTGCCTCGGAGACGGTTATAACAGCAACAGGGACAGCAGCTTCAGGAGCCCTTAGCTCAAAGAACAAAAGTGGGGGTAGGGGTTTGGATAACTGGTCAGAAATAGGACCCTTTGCTGGCACTAGATGCAGCTGGTGCTGATTGGTAACTCTATTAACCCAAAGTAGTTCTGAGGAGGAAAACTTGTGATTGGTCACAAGGGAGAGGAGGACTGGTCAAAATTCCAGTGCCAATAGGAGTACTAGTAGTTACAGACACAGGGAAGTTGTGGGCCCTTCCTGGGTAAAAACAAGAGCACAAAAATGAAGATCAGTGATACCTCCTCTCCCAGGATGACACCATATATGAACTACCAAAAACTTGCAGACTATCAGAACTAGCTCTGAAAACAAAAGCATTAAAAAACCTGAAGCTTGGCACAGTGCTTCCCCATTCTCAGGTGAGCAGAGGAGAACATGAATTTCAAAGTGAAGAAATAGTCTAGGAAAATGAACAAACAACAACAAAAACACAAAAGAAATTGACTATGAAAAACTACTGTGGTAATGGGGAGAACAAAGCATCAACTTAGAAGACAACAGTGTAAAAACAGCTACCAGGAAACCTCAAAGAAAAGTTCCAATTCAACCCAAACCCAACAGGAACTCTGGCAAGTATGAAAGAGATAAGTGGGGTGCAGTAAAAATTTAGAAAAGAAATGAGAGTGATGCAAGAAGAAAACATGAAAAGAAAAGTAACAGCTTGGCAAAAGATACACAAAAAATTACTGGAAAAAATAAATCCCTGAAGAAAAAGAAGAATTGGCCTAAAGGTAAAAGAGGCACAAAAAATTCACTGAAGAAAAGAACTCCTTAAAAAGTAGAATTGACCAATGCAAAAAAAGAGATACTATCTCTCCCCATTCCCCACCCCAGGACAGCATGCACCCCATCCACCCCTTCCTCTAATCTGTTCTCACTTCTATTAGCCACCCTTTTTCTGTAGGGCAAAATAGATTTCTATACTCCACTGCCTGTATTGCTTAATTTCCAGTTGCATGCTAAAACAATTTTTTACATTCATTCTCATAGCTTTGAGTTCCATATTCTCTCCCTCCCTCCCCACCCACCCTCATTGAGAAAATAAGCAATTCAATATAGGTCATACATGGGTAACAATGCAAGGCACTTCTGTAATAGTTATGTTGTAAAAAACTAACCATATTTCCCTCTGTCCTATCCTACCCTTCATTTATTCCATTCACTCCCTTGGCCTGTCCTCCTACAATAGTGTTTACTTTTGATTTTCCCTTTCTCCAATTTGCTGTCCTTTCTATTATCTTCCCTCTCCAATCTCCTTCCCCCTTGCCTTCCTTCAGGGTAAAATAGATTTCAATATCTAATTGAGTGTGTGTTATTCCCTCCTTAAGTCAAATCCCATGAGAGTAAGGCTCAATTATTTCCTTTCATCTCCCCCTCCCTTCTCCTCCATTGTAAAAGCTCTTTCTTCCCTCTTGTATATGAGATAATTTGCTATATTCTACCTCTCTCTGTCTCTTACTCCTAGTACATTCCATTCAACAGTAAATTTTATTTTTTTTAGGTATTCCCCTTTCATATTCAGCTCACCCTGTGTCCGATGTATGTATATATATATATGCTCACATACACCCATGTACATATACATACACACACATATATAACATACATACACACATACCCATATCCACCTACACACATATACACACATAAGTACACACACACACATACACACACACACACACACACCCATATATATATATATATATACATATATATGTATATATATACATATATATGTATATATATATATATATATATATTCCCTCTAACTACCCTAATACTGAAAAAGGTCTCATGAGTTACAAATAACATCTTTCTATGCAGGAATGTAAACAGTTCAACTTTAATGAGTTCCTTAAGGCTTTTCTTTCCCATTTATCTTTTTTTGATTCTTGTATTTGAACGGCAAATTTTCTATTCAGCTCTGGTCTTTTCAACAAGAATGCTTGGAAGTCCTCTATCTCATTGAAATTCCATTTTTTCCCCCTGAAGTATTATACTCAGTTTTGCTGGGTATTTGCTTGCTTTAAATCTTATCTCTTTTTACCTCTCAAATATAATATTCCTTCCTTTAGCCCTTTGTTCACTTAGTGTAGAAGCTGGTAAATCCTGTGTTATCCTAATTGTATTACCACAATACTTGAATTGTTTCTTTCTGGATGCTTATAATATTTTCTTCTTGACCTTGGAACGCTGTAATTTGGTTGCAATATTCCTAGGAATTTTCTTTTTGGGATTTCTTTCAGGAGGTGATCAATGAATTCTTTCCATTTCTATTTTACCCTCTGGTTCTAAGGATATCAGGGCAATTTTCCATGATAATTTCTTGGAGGATGGCATCTAGCCTCTCTTTTTGATCATTGTTTTCAGGTAGACCAATAATTTTTAAATTATCTCTCCTGGATCTATTTTCCAGGTCAGTTGTTATTCCAATGAGATATTTCACAGTGTCTTCTATTTTCTCATTCTTTTGGTTTTGTTTTGTAACTTTCTGGTTTTTCATAAAGTCATTAGCTTCCATTTGCTCCGTTCTAATTTTTAAAGAACTACTTTCTTCAGTGAGCTTTGAACCTATTTTCTATTTGGCCCATTCTGGTTTTTAAAGAATTCTTCTCCTCATTGACTTTTTGAACCTCTTGTGCCATTTGAGTTAGTCTATTTTTAAAGGTTTTATTTTCTTCAGAATTTTTTTAGTTCCTGTTTAGCAAGCCATTGACTCACTTTTCATGATTTTCTTGCATCACTTTCATTTCTCTTCCCAATTTTTCCTCCACCTCTCTTATTTGGTTTCCAAAATTCTTTTTGAGCTCTTCCATGGCCTAAGACCATATTGCATATTTATTTTGGAGATTTTGGATGTATAAGCCTTGACTTTTATGTCTTCCTCTGAAGACATGTTTTGTTCTTCCCCACCCAAAAGGATAGAAGAAAATACCTGTTCACCAAGAAAGTAGCCTTCTATAGTCTTATTTTTCCCCCTTTTTGGGCATTTTTCCAACCAGTTACTTGACTTTTAAGTCCTTTGGCAAGTGGAGGGTATTCTTTAAGGACCTTTAAGTTCTCAGTTCCTCCAGGGTGGCACAATGAAGCAAGAGAATTTTACTCCTTTCCTGGACTGTACTCTGGTCTGTGAGCAGGATTCCCTTTCCAGAGCCTCCACCAGCTCCACTAAGTCAGTGCTCTTCTTCACCCCAGAACTGCCACTCAGGACTGAGACCCAGATCGACTGCTTAATTCCCCCAGGGTCTTTATGCCAAGGACTCCAAAAGTGGCTGCTCTTGCCTCAGTGACTGCTACAGCCCTGGGGCTAGGGCTGGGAACAGACTGGACTCCCTTCTCACCTTGGTGAAAGAGTTTCCCTACTGTCCTTTGAAGCTCTCTTTTCTAAGCTAATGACTTGAGACTTCAAGAAAAAAATAAAACAAAGTAAAAATGTAAAAATAAAAGGAGAAAATGTGAACTATGTTGTGAGAAAAGCAACTGATTTGCAAAGTAGATCCAGGAGAGATAATTTAGTAAGTATTGGGCTACCTTAAAACCATGATCTTAAAAGAAAAAAAGAGTCTAGACATCAGATTTCAAGAAATTATCAAGAAGAACTCCCCTGATATCTTGTTTCTAGAGGAGAAAAAAACTGAAAGAATCCACTGATCACCTCCTGAAGGATTTCATTTCATTTCACAATGAAAACTATTAGAAGTAAGTTCTCAGGTCAAAGAAAAAATATTGCAAGCATTCAGAAAAACAAAAGAAAATAATTATTCAAATCGTGTGAAACCACACAAAATTTTGTAGCTTCAATGTAAAAGCAATGGAGGACTTGTGATATGATATTTCAGAGGGTAAAGGACTTAGGGTTACAACAAAGAATCACTTACCCAGCAAAACTGTATATATTCCCTTAGGGGAAAAGATTTTAATTTAATGAATAGAAGACTTTCAACATCTCCTGATGAAACGTCCATAGTTTGATAGAAAATTTGATATTTAAAAAGATGAGTAAAGAGAAGAATGAAAATGTAAACATGAAAGAGCAATCATAAACTCATTAAGTTATGCTGATTACATTTCTATATGGGAAGATGATACGTTTAACTTCTCAAAACTTTATCATTAGTAGGGTAATTAGTAGGAGTCTGCATAGACAAGGGACATGTGTGTGGGTCAATGATGTTGGGATGATCTCCAAAAGAAGAATACATGGGTGCAAAAGAGGGATGCATTGGGGGGGGATAAATAGAATTGAGCAAATCTTCTCACATAAAAGAGGTACACAAGCAAGAATTTTATAGTAAAGGGGATAATATAAGGAAGGGGAGGTGGCTGGCAATGCTTGAACCACACTCTCATTGAAATTGGTTCAGAGGAGATAATACATATACACATTCACTTGGGTACAGAAATCTATCTTCCTCAATAAGGAAATAGGACAGGGGTGGTACAAAAAAATATGGCAAAGGAAAATCACAAAGTAAGAGAGGATTGAGGGAGGCTATGATCGGAAGCAAGACAGACTTTTGAGCAGAAACAAGATAAAAAGAAAGAGAAAATGTGAAACAGGGGACTATCAAGGAGGAAAATCCACAGTTAGTGATCACAACTGAATAGGAATGGAATGATTTAACCATAGGAAAAAAGCAGATAGCAAAATGGATTGAAAACCAGAATTATGTTGTATACAAGGGAAAAGATTGGACTAAAAAGACAACATTACTATTAATACTTTTAAAAGATAGCCAAACCATAAATCTACTTAAGGTCTATGTTTCTTGCTATTGCTCTTAAACATTTTTTGGTAAATCATAGCCTTGCTTCCTCCTTTATTAATTGATCTTGTACCTCCTCTATGCCTATCTATATAGTTCAAAACTTTAAAAAAATTAGAAAATGCACAGGGTACTTACTTAAGGACTTTGCTAACCTATGCATTACATTCTAATTACAATCACTTTAAAGTCCCATTTGTACGGGATTAGTAAATCTCTCAGGTATAATTATTTTTACATAAAAAGAGGAAAGATATTCTTGTCATTGTGACCTATATCTATATATCCAAAGGATTTGAAAAGCTGTACTAGAGCTAAGAAGTGAAGATGAAATTTGGGGTTCCTGAGAGGTGAAGTCATTTTTCTGAAGTCACATAGCTGAAATGAATCTCTTGCATAAATATAGGAAATTAAATGCAAAACATATTATACAGATAACTCATATCCCTGGACATAATATGTTGTAGAAAGCCCACCAACAGTGAGCTGGGAGTACACAGCTATTAGGAGGAGAATGAAATGCCTCAAATATAAAGGGTGGTCATGATAAATATCTTTTGTACTGTGCTAAAGAGCAACCTAGTCAGGACAATTTGCTAATTACTTCCCCACTTGATCAGAATGAATTAGAAATAGGAAAGAAATGATTGAAGAGTCCATCGGTTAATAGACTAAAAGAATGCAATATTAGTGTATCTGACTTGTGAGGAAGAGTTGACTTCTAGGGAAATGGCTATTGAAAGACAGGAAAGCATAAAGTCAGGAAGCATTATAAAGGAAGGATTGTGAAGACCTGGCCTCATCATATATAGAGGGGAAAGATGAGGGGCAACAGTTCCCTATTTTAAGACTAGGGAAACGAGAAAATGAAACTATCGTTGCTAGAAGAAACTGATTTGGATGAAATGTCTGCTCTTAACAGGAAAGATCGAGATAAAACATATAATTAGAACATGTTTTTTAGATATGGTATATTTTTACAGACTAACAAATCTGGAAGAATGTAAAATTCTGACACGTTTAAGCATACAGAGTACACCATCCCCGAAAAAGCACCAGATGAAATTCTTGTGCCTGTGTGAAAGTTGCTATCAAAGAAGTGGAATTTCCATAGAGAACTAGGGAACCTGGGGATATCTGCTTGAAGAAGTCACACAAAGACACTAGCTATTCACAAAAACTAAAATCAATCACTGTAGAAATACTTTTTTTCCTTCTCTTGGGTTTTCACACAAGATTCACACCCAAAATGCAAGAAGAAAGGAAAATGAATTTGACTCTGTTCCATTTTTCTCAGTAAAAATACATATTAAATGGAAATCTTGCAACACTACAACATAAAATTTTAAGATGACAAAATGAATATATTAGATTGAGCTGGTATAAATTGAACTAATGGGAGAGGTGTACAGATTCAATAGTTTGCTAAAAGTAACAGTTCAGCTATCACCACCTAATTGACAAACAGATAGCACAAATCCTGGAGGAGAAATGAAACTCAGAATGAATATATTAACTGTGGTTCTCAAATAGTTTTGGTGGGACTTATTCCACCTATTTCTTGGAGGAAGAAAACTCTCACTGTTTTGAAATCATTTCTCTTTCAGACCATGTTGTTTCTAAAGCATTTCCTAAGCCCTCTGTAATCTTGGAATTTCACAAGTAAATTACATCTAAAATAGTTTTACTTATTCTTGTTACAATCCTAAACAGTACCCCAAAAATAAACCTGAAGAAACTTCACCAGAAATCTCTTTTCAATTAGAACCTTTAGAGTAGTATTTTCCCCCTTAAGTCTATAACAGTGTGTGGTTAGTATTCATTTTTAATACTGATATGAAGTACAAATTAAATATATTTTCAAACTAGTTGAGACATCTCCTTTTCTCCCCTTACAAAATAAAGCAGATGTGTGTTTTGAAGTATAAGTCAAAGATTAAATATGTGTTAACATTATATTTAATTTTTAAGTCTAAAATGTCTGGAAACAAATTAGCAAGGTTGTAATTAAATCAGCAAGGCTTGAATAGATTTTAAAATAGAATCATAAAACAGAAATCTAGTGGCATTTTAAAGCTATTCCTCCTGGTCTAGTTTCCTGAATTTAAATTTTAATCCCATTGCTGTATATTAATTTTAAGAGTTCAGTGACTGCATACCTCTATTCTAAGGTCACCATTACCATCTAACTATCTGTCTTCACCGGGACCTACTTGATTTTTTTTTTTTTGCAAAAATACTTGACAACTTTTAAATAAGTTCCAACAGATGACAGTCAGTAAGACTTCTTTTTAATACTTTTGGTGTCTCTCTAGAATATTAGTTCCTAAGAGAGACAGAAAATAAGAATAGGTAAAATATATATATATACATGGATATATGAATGTAGATACATATATTATATATAATACACACATTATAGTGGATGATGGATTTCATATTATATGTGTATACATAGAATATGTGTACATATACATGTATACATATGTATACATGTATATACATATATATGTGTATATATTTGTATATATAAATATATGTGTGCATATTATACATATACACTGTGTGTGTATCTCTGCAAGACATGAAACTGTTTAAAAAGAGCTTAGTTTTTTCCTAACCAGCACCAAGAGAATGGAAATGTAAAAAAAGATGTCAAAATATTATCTCTCTGTGCTTTTTTTCCTGCTTCAGTGGAGAGTATCCCCCAACAGTGCAAAATAGACTAATAACATATCTAGGAGAGCTGAATCTTGGGGGAAATATTGGAAAATAAATGGTTAAAAATATTTCACAGATTACTCAGAGCCCCAGAGATAATGTACTGTAGGCATCCCACCAACAATGAGTAGGAGTACACTGCTACCATTAGAGGAGAATTAAATCTTTCAGTTCACTGATGGTCATGGTCAAAATCTCTGTCACTGTGGTAAGAGCGACCTAGTTAGGACAATTGGCTAACTACATCACCATCTGATCAATTTCTAACCAACTAACTGGTAATATTAGGCCTAAAAATGTAGATCATGAATGTGAATTTGTTTTATTTCTAATTAATATAACCTCTAGCCAATACCTAATTTCTATTACAATTTGAATGAATTTAGTAAGTGCAAAATAAGACCTTATGCATGACTTTCAGCTTATTTAAATCGTACATGACCTGCATCATTAGAGAGATGATCAAATGGATTTAATCATGAATCTATTGGGACAGAGAAGTGAGAAACACAAATTAAGACCAAAAGCATGGTTTAGACTGTATACACACACACACACACACACACATTTTATTTCTAAAATAAATAATTCTACAATAGTGATAGAATGGTGCTTTTAAAAAACATTTAATTAAAATAAATTAGGGAACAGTTATTTGTTAAGTTGAACACATTGTAAGCCAGTAAGATACAATATTGACATAAGATGTAATCCCTGGAGCATGGACACAAAGACCCATAACCTGAGATTTAATGAGTTATTCCTCTAGCCCTCAACATTTAAAGTTGATCTAGGCCACCAGCAGAAAGAATACTGCTTTGCCAAAGTATTCCCAATTGTCTTACTTAGCATGTCGCTGGTATGTCCATGGCCTTGGAAACAGATGGGGCAAATTAATTAATGGCACCTGACTGAAAAACGGTGAGAACTGATGAAGACATTTTTAGATGGTGCTGGTCACTAAATAATTTGTACCTTAATGAGAGTTGGATACGTAAGTGGTATCCCCCTTCTTAATTCTTTTTCCAGCGTGTTAAGTGTGACATCTTTTCATATTTATCATTTGCTATTCTTTGAGGGATAGCACGTGCACTACATCAACCCTGAGATTTCAGGCACACATTTTTTTTTTCTAGAGATAAAAACACATTTTTCTTGACAACATATTCCTACTTTAAAGGGTCAATGGCACATAGAATCACTCTATTTCCCCAATATTGGAGACACTTGAACAAGTTTAGGATATATTTTAAATAAATTTAAAAATGAGATGACCAGTTAGTCCCATGTGTATGAACACATCATATGTTTGTGTGTTTGTGTGTACACATTATAATTGTTACTGGTCCTGCAATTGAAAAAGCACAGAGATTTCAAAAAGAAATTTAATTTGTTCTGCACTTATCTTTATTCTAGTGAATTTGCTTTTCAAGTGTTCATATTACTTGAATACACAAAAGTTTAGTGCATTCCCTCTACCAATGAAGATTGCAATTTATCTATAACAAAGTAGATATATCCTAAAGACCAGCAGAGGCGCACAATGGTTAAGTGACTCTATATCCAAAGTCACATAATAAGTGTCAAAAGTAATATTTGAACCCAAGTCCATGTCTCATATTCATTCCATAACATCATCCTGACTCTGTTATGTTCATCATACATTTCCTTTTATTATTTAAATTGGAGAACTAAATCATGTTTCTCACATCATGATGTACAAATAGCTACCAATATGATTAAAAAAAACATTAGGAAATGTGGCCTATAGATGTGAGCTTTCCTAGGTTCAGTATTAATCATCTGTCTATCATTGGAGAAATTTGAGTTTTAAATTAATACAAATTTAGGATTTAAAATAATTTAGAAAGCCTCTAGTCCACCACCAACCAACCCCCCCACCCCCACAAATACACACACACTGATGAGGAAAATGAGGCCAGGTTGGATGAAATGAAATGAAATGATTTGTTCAATGTTATGAAACCAGATAGTCACTGTTGTGACTAGAACCCAAGTCTATCCAACCTCCATGCAGTATTCTTCTTAATCTATTGACTGACAAAAATGATTAAGTCCCTAATTAAAAGAAAATGTGTTTCTGTATAAGCATATGCATAAAAACATACACAAAGTCATACATAGTACATATAGAACATATATATATATATATAAGGAACTGAATATATCATACTAGAGAATGGTGGAAAATATAATAGAGATTACAAAAGATTTCAGTCATTATGTTTCATTTTATTTTCACCACACATGAATAATGAGTCAAAATTCTATTGATGAAAAATGTCGATTTAGGCTAAATTTAAAGAATTTATAATTGGAACAAGTGCAAACTTTATTAAAATGAAACAATGGCTCCTGGTGTTTAATTCCTACTTTTCTGGAAGCCTGAGCTAGTAATAAAATAGTAACTCCCATTTGTATAGCATCTTCCTCAAAATAACTGGGGAATGCTGGAATCTTAATAACTTTTATTGTCAGTTGACAGATGAGGATTCCCTATAGATTAAATGACTGACCAGCAGTTGTATGGCTTGTAAGTGCTTTAGACTTGAGGCTGAAACAAGGGCCAGGTGATGCCAAGTTCCCTATATTAATCACTAAATTATTTAGCAGATAAATTGATAAGCGTTTTAAAGATAGTTTAAATTTTGCCAGCAAAAGGAGTATTCTTAAAGTATTTGTTGAAATGTGAGGTAATGTGGTACACTGAGAAGAGATCTGACTTTGAGATTGTGGACCTGGATTGACCTCAGCTGCCTGTTGCCTCCTGTGTGTCTCCTTGTCAACTGACTTTCTAGGTCCTCAGTTTCCTCATCTGCAAAACAAAGGAGATGGAACAGACAGCATCTGAAATATACCAGTTGTAAGGCTGTGATCCTAGGACTGAGTTCAAGATTTGTAGATTATTTTTAAATGTATTGGATGAGAATATAAACTCAGAGATGAATATGACCAACGGTTCCCAGAAGAAGGAGACTGAACAACGAGGTGAGACAAGCACTGGAATGATAAAATCCCTTTAGTTTCTTAAGTGCCTCACTGCGGCATGTGATAACAGAGGCACTTTTTGTTTCTTGTGCAATAATTTATGTTGGGCATTTTTCTGCCTAATGTCAGAGATTTTTGTTTGTTTTAGTAAGATTTAAAGGGTCTTCCATTTTCTTAATGGCAAAATTCTTTTTTGGAAAATGAGATTCTGATCAGTTTCCTTTGACAGCAAAAAATAAAAATGTTTTTGTAAGTACTCAGTGTCATAGCCAATGTTATCATCAGCACTATGGTTCTGTCATTTGTGTGGGCTAAACATGATAAATTTCTTGAATCTCAAGACTTGTGCCAAAAAAGAAACAAAAACACAAAAAATCCCCCAAACAAATATAAAACTCTAGCCTTATAGTTTTTATTCCCCATAAAGGCCTCTGAAGATACTCTATGATGTTTCACCATCAAAAATGAATTCATTTAAATCTCAACCTTCTTATCTGAGAAAAGGAATATTTACTCACCCTTATTTTGAAAAACACCTTTCCTGGTGAGTGGACCAGGCATCATTCTCCTAGTGAGTTACATTTAATTTGCACAACTATGAGCATCCTCAGATAGTGACTGACAAGGCATTCATGGATCCTAAGCAGGGTTGGAAAATTACACACCTAGCATTTGAAAACCTTTCTCCCACTATGTTGCTCTCCAACCTCTCCTCCCACCCCCATCCTAGCCAGGAGCTTTCACCTTTCTCTATAACAAACGTGACCTGACTTGGTACAAAATAAATGCATTCCCCAGGCAGTAGAATTATCTGGCTTTGACAACAGATGCGTTATTTTGAAGTAATATTTTGAAATGTATCTTTTCACCTCATGCTATTTCTAGTGTCCAAGGTAGCTACCATTTTTCCTACCCTTAGTTTTGGCCTTGGGGTAACCAGATGAACATTAGCTATTGAAGCACAACGTAGGTATGAAATTGGTGCAATACAGCAAGTGAACTACCAGAAAATGGTACCAAAGACAAATGTCTCTGCCCATTCTTTCATTTCCTTTTATCAGTAGCCTTTGTCAGACCTTGTTTTTTATTGCCATGTTATCAGGGCTGTAACTAGGGATTTTTACACAAAGAACAACTCTCATAACAGAGTTCTGGACAAGGGACAGAAAGCACTTACTCTATTGAGGGGAGGCACCAAGGCAGGGCAGGTAAGTTCATCCTAAACCTGGTATCTTCTTGTTTTGAATAATTGTTCTTGCCAAGTAAATTCTAAGCTCTGTCCTTTCTCCACCACTGCCTAAAGAAATGAATGTCAGTGAATGAAGAAAGAGAAATGCTATATCCTAAGTACTAGATACAGAAATACAAAGTGAAACAGTCCCCTATCCTCAAAGAAGCTATATTCTAATAGGGCAAGATAATGTTGAAAAGGAAGTTGTATCTAGAGAGGGCTATTTTGATTTAGAGAACCATAGGGATGATGAATGGTTCCATAGGGAATTAGAACAACAAATCCACTTCTGTAGCAATGGCAGTATTGGTTTGATAATGATTCCAGAGGTGGAAAGCACTGGGGAAGGAAGGTGATAGGAGGAGATGGAGAGCATGTGTGTGGCAGCAAGACGACTCATAGGATGACAAATGAGGTGTAAAGTAAAGCACAACTAGAGTTTGTCTAAATGTCATGGGCCACACTAAGCACTTATCAGTCAAATGTGTGGGGATTCCCGGGCAGGAACTCTAAAGATGTAAGAGGAAAGTACTTCAGGATTAAGGTTTCCACACCAGCCGGCAAGGTGACTAGTGGGAAGATGGTAGTTGCAAACTGCAAGTGTTATTAGTACCTTTTAAATTTAGCAGCATATTAATTTGGCACTCTAAATCACTTGGTCATCTTACTGTCATTGTGCTTTCTATTTGGTAATTGTCTCTCCATCCAAAAATAAAATTAGACTGCAGGGAAGAAAATAAGAAAGAAAAAAAAAGAATCCAAGAAGCAGAGCTAAATGGTGAGTTTTCAAGTTTAAGGGAAGCCATGACTGGCACTTCCATAAGAAGTAAAGAACAAAACAGAGATGGATGTTCAGTCTACTAATTAAGAAACTAATTCAAAAGGTTGGCAGGCTTTTCCTTGATTCAAATCAAGGGTCAGTGAGAAAATAGTTCCCTTGAAGTATATCTGCATTATTACCATACACTACAAGTAAAAGTACCGTCTTTAGTGTCTGTGAACATATGCTCTGGAAAGATTAACCACAAAATTGCAAACTTATGTAAGGAAATTACTGCACCATTAAAGTAATTTATGGGATCATGTGCAGAAGGCCCATTAGATATGGCAACCATAGACTTTGGATAGTATTTCATATTGTTAAAAGGGTGTTGTACATGATAAAGTCTCAACGGAAGCAGTTGTAAATTACTTTGGAATGAAGTGTGATAGGGCTTCAAGGGATTACATTAGATGAACGCAAGTATTCAAAAATCACATCTGGTTGTTGAAATTTCCATTATTTACCCTGATTATCAAAGACTTTTACCCAACCAAACCTATCTGTTTCACCTTACTGATTTTCCCTATTTTTTTTTCTCCTTCTCCAGCCAAGTGTTCAGCCTTTTAGTTCAATCTCTTTACTTCTTCCTGCATATATCTACATAGACAAATGGACTTTACTACCCTCTAAAGAGAAACTGTTCCACCTACAGAGAAACACTATAGATTTACCTTTGCTTTTTGCGTTAGCTAATGTTTCTAAAACTAACAGAAATTTCTCAAAGACCAAGCTTGATCCCTCCCTTTCCTCAAAGCTGACATCAAAAAGATGTATTAGCCTGAATTTGAATTGTGACCCTTTCAAAATTAATCATGTGACTGTTGACAAGACAGAATCATCAATGCCTTGGAGGTTAGACTAATATGGTGTTGAAGTTTGGTCCAGCTGTGAAACTGAACAATTCATAGCCTGTAGTTCACCCTATTTACATTAACATGACAGTTCCAAGATTCTTCTAACGGACAAGTATCAATAGGAGTCAGGATACCTCTGTTATAAGTAATTATGGAGCTGCCTTTGCCATTATTTATGGGACTTTAAACAAGCCATCTCATCTTCTTCTACCTCTGTTTCCTCACCTGTAAAATAAAGGAGTTAGGTAACATATGATTGAGTATCCCACCCAGCTTTATTTCTAAAAAGGGAAAACCTGGGAGAGTGGGGGGAGGAATCTGGCAAATACACCTTCTATAAAAAGAATGACTGCTGATGTGAAATTGTGCATCTTAACATATAGAAGAACTTTGCTCAGTCTCCCACCATGGACATTCTTCTCTTAATTGCACCTTACATTTCTTGAGGCACTAAAGTGATTCAGGGCTTTCTTTGGGTTTCACTATGCGGTGCATTAATTCATTCGTGCCTCTGAGAAAAAGTTCTGAAATAATGTAATTAGATTGCAAGTTATGGGATTAGGAATTTCTAAATAATAACTCCTCTGCTATTCCCCATCCACCACCCCCATTCCCCCCCAAAAAGAATCCTAACTTCCATTTGTTCTTCCAGCAACAAGGCAAAAATAAGAAGATAAAAATAGAAATATAACCCACTGTTTAAAGAAGCCAAGAGTGCAAACCCCTCCCCCCAAAACCTCATGCTGTAACATATTAACAGATTGAGTCTGAAATTGTAGTTATCAAGTCATCCCAGATTTTCAACCGAAATGTTACTTGAGGTTCACAGTAGCAAATCTTTTACTCTTGCAGAAGAAAAACATAGCAGTACTGGTCACTGAACACTGGAAGGAGCCATACACTCAACTGGCTTTCCCTTCACCAGAAAGAAGACCCTTGAGAGGTAAGAATAACTGGAGCAAGACATTTGTGGTACAGCAAAAGGGATTTAGGCTAGACATCAGGTTGGATTTCTCTGGTCCCTATCAGCTCTAAAGACTACGATCCGATAAGTACTTGGATTTTCTGACTCAAAGAGATATGAGCCCCTAGATTACATTGTTTTGTTTTGTATTTAGACTGGACTTGTGTGATTTCACTGGTTTAGGGGCTCTGGGTAAAGAATTTTCTTTACCAATACAGATCAGCATTGTCACTGAAACTCTGCAATCTCAAGGACATTCCTGGCATCATTTTTCGTATATATGTATATGTATATTCATATATAATCTATTTTCATGTACGTATATAGGTGTAAATGTATATGTATGTGTATAAATGGGTGTATCTATGTATAGGTATGTGTGTATATATACATATATATATGTATATAATAACCTAACTGTATTACAAAGCCAAATGTACCTCTCCATATATTTCTTTCCCTTATCTTAGTTTCTCTTTTTCTTCTCATACCCCTAATTTCTGGCAGGTACTGCTATAATAAGGTACTCAATCCTTATTCCTTCTTGGTTTACAATCTGTCTTCTAGAGCTCAATGATTTTTGAGTATTTGTTGTTGGTGACATTCATCCTTCTCAAAGAGGGCCAATGGCAACACAAGGGTGGTCTTGACTTGTGTATGAATTGAACTTAAGTGAGATAGAGCTGTGCAAAATACCAGTCTCACTCTCTCCTTCAGAGTCATCAAATCAACTTTAGCTATCACTACAATGATGATAGCAATCACGGTTGGTTTTTTTTTCACTTTTTAGCTCTGACCACTGCTCTCAAATTTTCAGTTGTCTTCATGACATTTCCACTGCATTATTCTGCTGTCACTTCAAAAGTTGTAAATCAGTTTCAAATTCTCTGTTTCTTACAATGACAAAACCATGATCCCAATCATTGTGGAGAAATTGTTGACTTCGAACTATGTCTTCTCTCTCCTATTGCTCACCAGTCACCAATATCTGTTGCTATTTTTTGTTGCATATGAAGTCAAACAATGTAAATTCAAATCTCAAATCTGTCATTGACTAGCTGTATAATCCTGAATATGTCACTGACCTCAATGGGAATCAGCTTCCTCATTTATAAAAGGAGGGAATTCAACTAAATTACCTCTAAGATCTATAAGCTTATGGTCTTTTACTACAAATCTAAGAGGTGTCCTTCCCCTCCATTTGGATGCTGCCACTTTTCAGAATTTTTATCTCCTCTCATCTAGATTATTGCAATCCTTTCCTTTGTGGTCATCCTACCTCCTACATATCCCTCTGTGTGGCCTTGAGCAAGTCACTTAACTTTCTTGGACTTCAGTTTCCTCGTTAATAAAATGAGGGAATTGAATTAGTCATCCTTGTTGATTTGTTCCTTCTATCCCTACATTTCTGATCCTTTGATCTGTTCTATTCTATACTGCATACCTATTCCTAAAATGCCATTTCCTGATTTTCTTCCTCTGCTAAAGAAGCAAATGTGGCTCCCCACCACTCATCTGATCAAATCCAATCTCAACTAAGCGTTTGAGGTTTCCTTTTCCCTCAGTGCTTTTCACTGCAGTTGGGTTAAGCTCTCTGGTTGTACCAAGATTTGATATTTCCTTTGTTTAAGTTTCTTTTTGAACTACTTAGAGAGATATTCATTTCTCTGGTATCAATGTCTTGTCTTCTGCATACATGTTCTAGGTTTTTTTTTTCTTTAATCGATTAGGCAGTCAACTACACTATAATAAGCAAGGGGAATAAGTATTTATATAGTGCCTATGTGTCAGGTACCATGCTAAGAATTTTTATAGATATTATCTCATTTGCTACTCACAACAATGCTGAGAGGTAGGTGCTATTATCTCCAATTTGTAATTGTGGAAACTGAAGAAAAAGAGATTAAGTGACTTTCCCAGGGTCACACGGATGTAACTATCTGAAGCCAAATTTGAACTCCAGATTTCCTGATTCCAGGCCCAATATTCCATACACTGTCAGAAGTAGAATACTTACACATGTCAGCACCACCAGACTGTCTGTTCTTCCCTAGTATTTGGTTTCTGAACTACATTAAAACTCCTGAATCTCATCTCATGACTCTTCCATGAAGAATCAGTAATTTTTGGTATTTAACCTTGGTATGATTCTGTAAAAGTAATAAAACTTTAGTAGTATTCTTATCATTTCTCAAAGGTGTCAAGCTATTTCCCATCTCCAAATTTCCATTTGTGTTATTGCCTGTGCCTAGGATGTCTATATCTCAATGACTTCCTTCTCCAGTATCTCAACTCTACTCTGATTTTTTTTTTACCTAGTTCAAGTTATAACCTCCTCCACAAAGTAATTTCTGAACATTAAAGTCAATAGTGATCTTTTCACAGCTGTTTCCACATGTTGACTCTCTACAGTACTTAGAATCATATTTATAGAACTTACTTATGGCACTTGAAGGAAATTTAGAGACCATAAAGTAAAACTCTACCATTTTACAGATAAAGAAACTAAGACAGAAGAAGGGGTTAATGACTTTTCCAGTGTCTCACAAATAACCAAGTTGAGAATCAGACCCAGGTTTTTTAACTCCTCTAGATGTACTCCTCTAGATTCCATTATGTTATCTGGTATTTTTCTCTAATGGTTTCATATCTGTGAGCTCGAAGAAGTTAGATGTTATATCACATACTTCATTTTCATTCCCCAGAGTGCTGGGCACATAGTATACACCTGGTAAATAGCTGTTAAAATGAATTGAAAAATGTCTGGCTGGTTTTCTCCCTAGAATGAACTTGGTAGTCCCTTAGAGCCTATTATTCTGCAAACATCAGAGCTTTGTGCTAGGACTTGTAAGGCAGTTAGTAAGAATGAAGCTGCTTGGGGTCTGGGATTAAGAATTTATAAATTGAACTGACCTCTGGGTTCACAGGTAACAAGGAGCTTAGAAGGGCTACCTTTGAGACAATGCTGATTGAACCAATGCACAAAAACATTAACCTCATGTCTCAACCCAAGCCATTCGGGGCCTGTTTCTTAGAGATCCTGAAGACACACCTGTCTGTCACTTCTAACACTTAACTATCTTCTTTCTGCCCTCCTCTCTTCCCCTGTTTTACGATTCTACCTCTAGCATATGTTCTTCAACGTTGTCTTTGCTTTCACAGATTATCCACTTTTCATTTTTACTTTTTACTACAAGGAGTCTGAACTGGACTCTATTTCATGTCTAGATCCTATAAACTAGAAATAACTTTTCTACCTTTCTCTATATTACAAAAATCTAAAGAAGCTATGACAACTTCCTTCCTCCCCCTAATTAATTTCCTATGGTGAACAGATCTTCTTATCATGATAAAGAAGATGATGCCAAGAAATTAAAATTCCCTACAATGGTGTTTCAGGGAAGCAGTTCTAGGTCACTTTTTCATGTAGCCCTCTACTAACTAGATCCAGTGCTGGATCTAGATGAAGAATTGCTTGCACACATTCCCCAACTTGTTAACACTGAATTTAAGAGCATCCTACATAAGAGAGACCTATTAGATGAGTCTTTTCCTCTTCTCTACCCTTTCATTCTCCCATCCCACCCTCCCACCTCAAACTGTTTGTATGCCAACTGTTATCTACCTGAGAAAATGTTTTATCAAATAATTTCTTTCAACAGTCATCTTTCTTCCCACTACTGAAAGTCCAGGCTAAGGGTGGGAAACCTGAAGCCTAGAGGCCACATGTGGCCCTTTAGGTCTTCAAGTGTGGCCTTTGGATAAATCCAAACTTCACAGGACAAATCCCTTTAATAAAGGAATTTATTTTGCAAAATGTACATTCAGTCAGAAGTCAGCACCTGAGGATCTAGAAGGGTATATTTGGCTCCCAAGCCACAGATTCCCCACTCCTGGTCCAGGAAATAACAATGTTGTGTCTTTTCCAGATTTTTATTATTCACAACTCTATATCACCTTAGACAATCGCATTCCCATCTCTGCACACAAGGAAGGGCACACACCCCTTCCTTATACCTGTTTCCTCTTTCTCTTCTCTTTCTTTTTCTCACCCAGTTATTCCAAAAACTTTTCATACTTGATGTCTCCCTCTCCTGACATGGTGAAGTGAGTAGAGGACAAGTCAGGCTGACTTAAGGTCAATACATCTTTGATACTTAACTGGATGTGTGACCCTGGACAAGTTGCCTAACTTCTGTCTGTCTCAGTTTCCTCAACTGTGAAATGGGGACAATCATACCAACTACTTTTCTTCCCTTCCACCCTCATATTTCTGATTCCTCCAAAAGATCTTAACAACTAATTGGAATCAGTGTGTTGCTGGTAATAAACCTGAATCAAGGCACAAATTGTGGCCTGTGATCCTAGGCTCTGGGTTTACACTCTCATTGTGAATGGTAATCGAAAACTCATAATCCTCTTTGATTCTTCAGGCTCCTACCCAGAGTTTACTCAAAAGGAAGCTCTAAAAATAGCTTTTGAGTAGGTCTCCACAGACATGGGTAAAAGTTTTCCCTAGATCCCATACAAGCACTCAGGATACATACTGTTATTATACTATTATATATCTATGCATTATTATCCTGAGTCCTTGTATGTACACACACACACACACACACACACACACACACACAGTATGAGTATGTCAGTAAAACAGAACATTTTATTAACTTCAGATAAACAAATGAGAAAAACATTGCAAAAACAAAAACAATCAATAGAATCATCCCCAGTCTTTCTTTCCTCAAGAATTCTAAAATTCTCTAGACTACAGTTAAAAAATATAAATGGGCAAACTAAAAATATTAGTATCATCAACCTTCAGTACCTTCAAATGTCCAGAAATCTCCTTTAGAATTGCAATGGTGTTATCCAATACAACATTTTTTTCCTAATAAAGACAAATAAAAAAACCTAGTCAAAGTCAATGTATTTTTTCCTGTTTGCTTTAATTATGTCTGTCTAAAAACTTAATTATTGTAACGCTGCATTCTACTACTGTAAAGATTCAGTATTTTAGATATGTTTTCTATTAGAGTGGCTCTAGCAGTTAAGCAAAGGAACCAAACCACAAAAAGAAATAATTTTTATTATTTTACTATGGTAAAATATGTTGAGTGCAAGCAACTGTGAATCACAAACATTTGGAAAGAATCCAGTTAGACTTGTATTTTCCTTAACTTTTGGTAGAATTGACATATAGAAAATGTCAAATACTAAAAAAAAAAAAAAAGAAGATGGGATGACCAATTTTTGAAAAAGGAGAATTTAGTATTTCTGATGTCAGTCAAATTAGAGTAAGTGGCTATTTCTGAGAAGCATTCTGTTACAATGAGGAAGAATTTACATAAATGCAATAGCCTGCCTTTTTTTCTTTGAAGCCTAATGCCTTAAACCTTTTCTTGTTCTACAGAGGCAAGATTCATCAAGATAACTGAATTGCTATTCCAATAACATCTTTTTCTTCTGTAAAATATTCAGTATCACCAATCATCTACCAAAATCCACTTGAGAAAACCACTATGTTTTCATGTAGAAGGCAGCAATCTTTCTGAAGAATTTTACTAAATAGAAAAAGGGCAAAACTTAAAGCAAATATTCTGAAACACAAAGTCTGAAATTAGAATACTTTTCCTTCATTTTGCTTTCTTTCCTTAAAAATAATTGATCAAGGAACCCCAATGGAATTTACTTTACTGACATTCTGCACTAGTATAAAAGGATGAGATATGTAGCATCTAATTTCTAATCCGTCTAGAATCTATTAGGTAACATATATTGCATATTAAGTAGATCAATCAATCACCAGTGCTGTACCAAGCATAGGAAAGAGGAAAGGAAGGAAAAGAAAGAAAGAAAAAAGAAAGTCTTTGTTTCCAGGTTATTCAAAGCCATTTATCCTAGTTTTGTTTTACATTTTAATTCTTTAAATGGTATTTTGTCTTCAATGCTTTCTTTCAGTCAACCAATGGCCTAGGAGAGAGAGTGAGAGACAGAGACAGAGACAGAGAGAGAGAGACAGAAAGAGAGAGAGAGAGAGAGAGAGAGAGAGAGAGAGAGAGAGAGAGAGAGAGAGAGATTCTGTTTACAAGTTATTCAAAGTCACACAGCTAGTATCTGGGGTTGAATTGGAACTCAAGTTCTCTTGACTCCAAGCGTTACATTCCATTGACTGTGCTACCTAATTGCCTCTGCCTAATTAGAGAGTTACAATTATATGCTGGACTAAAACCTGTCCACTAAGTGAAATAAGATATTAGAAAGGTTGAAATAGTGAGAGAAGACTTCATGAATAACAATGAACTTGAGCTGTACTTTGAAGAATGCACAAGACTGAAAAAAATTAACATGGAACTTAGGGTGCATAATAGGCAAGATGAACAATATGAGAAAAGGCAGAAAGAGGGGGTTGTTCACAAAGAATACTTTAGTATGATGGGATCGGTCAAATTACAGTTTACTTAACTCATTTTTGGAGCTGGAAGAAACTTCAGAGAGTATATAGCCAAAACCTCCTGCATTTGACAAATGAGGAAAATGATGGGTTTGGAGATTTCAAGTTGGTAAACAATGGGCCATGGACTGCACTGATAGAACCATAACCGAATGAAGAACATCAAAAACAAGACAGAGAAATGTAGACTTGAGGCACAAATCACTCTAATTTCTGACTAGATTTCTGTTAGTGCTTAAATAGTTTCCAAAAGCAGTATGCAGGACAAATTCAGAACAGAAAGGCTAAATTCAAAGAACTCAATTAGATTACTAGTGAAAAAGTCTTGTTATAAAATGAGAAAGTCTCCCCACTAGGGTTATAGAAGTTGAAAGGAAGAAATGAATAAATGGGATAAATATTTTGAAGGAATCATCAATATTTTGACAACTGATCAAGAAAGAAGGAAAGATGAGGGACCTTCGAGATAGCCTACACTAAGTCCATTACTTCGAAATTGAGAAGTAAGCTGTAGGGAGATTTAATGATTTACCCAAAGTAATACAGGAAACATGGAATAGGATTTAAATCTTGGTATGTTTACTTTAAATTTATTATTAAAAAAAGTTAATATTGAATGATCATGGTATTGATGTCAGTAAGAGAGCAAGCTCTTAGTGTGGGAAGCAAGCTCTCAGTGAAGCACAACCAAATGGTAATCAGCAATGGTTAACTGGAGATATAGAACTAAATATTGACTGACCAGTGTTTAAGTTTCAAATATGAATATGAACAGCCTTAAGCTGCCAGCTGAATCATACATTTCTACCTAAAATAAAAAAGGATATTCTTTCCTTCTGATGTGATTATTGAGTTCCTGATTTCAGGTTTGGACGGTTTAAATCAGAAGACTAGAGAGAAAGTCTCACTTGTCAGTTGTCCATTATTTCCAAAGGATCTGTCTGTTTTGTTTTGAATTATTGAACTTTTGGATTATTGACTATCCATTGAAACCTGGAGCTCAACCAGATCCCAGATTACTCACAAAAAGGCTAAGCTAAGAAATTATATGAGTTTGTCATCGCAAATGTATTTTGTGAAATCTTCTGGATTTTAGCTGTGTAAATTTCTGAGAAAAAAATGTTCCCATGTCACTGATTTTTGAGTCTAAAATATTTTTGGACTAAAAAAAAATAGAGTACAGGTTCAATTCAACATTAGAGCACTATACTTGGAAAGGGAAAGAAAGGGCATAAAACTAAGGTACATTTCCAGACCTCAAGCAATTTATAATCAAGAGCACAGGAATTAAGAGTTATTAATGCTAAGTTCAAGTTTGAGTAATGCTCCTTGCTAGGTGTCTGATCTTGCTAAAGTCCTTCAATATTTTCTAAAACATAAGATGTCAATAATATTTGTAATACCTAATCCTCAGTACTGTTGTAATGAACAAATGAAATAATGAATTTAAAATGTTTTGCATATATGAAAATTATGTTTTGTAAGATTATTGTTGTTTTGTCCCATTCTCACAGTAATGTGGTTACTGTTGTTACAGATAAGGTATGGACAAAATAAAACATGTTTCAAACTAGAACATCATAAGTACATGTAAAAGGTATATAAAAAATGTGATGCAAAGTTTGAACCAATATATACATATGTGTATGTGTGTGTGTGCATATGCATAGAAATATATTTATTATTTCTTCTTGGAAGAAAGAATTGGATTTGGATTTAGATTTAGATTCAAATCCTAGCTCTGGTACCTGCCACCTGAATAACGTTAGGTCACTCAATCTCTTTGAAATTTAATACCCCATCTAAAAAAAATTAGAGTTGAACTGAATGAAAACTAAGGCTCCTTCTAGGTCTAAATTTATGATTCTATGGATTTATCCAAGGTGAGCTCTGTATCCACCATGAAATCACTAGTGCCTTTCCTTATTCCTATGAGTTACTGGAAAAGATCCTAGTTAAGTCTAGAAGGATAGGTAAAAGTATCAATAAGCAGAGGGAATACAGGTTAACATTCTAGTCATAGGAAATACACTAGCTAAGCAATTATTAAGCACTTTCTATATGCCAAAAACTATACTAGGTGCTGGAGATAGACATAAAAATTATAAAGACAATTCCTCTTGAGAATTTAAAAGCAAATAGTAAGTGCTTAGTGTATGACAGGTAAACCAGGCTCCTTAGACATGAACACTGTTGAGGGTTGATCTGACCATTGCTATTGGTCAGTGTTAAAAACAGTGTTGTTTAACAAATTATGAATACAATTTACTGAGATTTTACCCATATAACCTTCAGAACATTATCTGTTATGGTTGCTACTATTTTGCTTAAGTTTTAGATACCAGAGAGAATCATTTATATATCTTGAGACTGTTTTTATTTTGATTCACAAATTATTTCTGCCTTTGACTTTTTAATATATATTTTAAAAGAATTTTACTATTTGAAGGTCCTATACATATTCTACATTCCCTCTTTACTGTTACCCCTTTGTAGCCAGCAAAAGAAAATCACTTGAGTAAAGGATTTGAAAGGATGGCTAATGAAACAATTTTTTTTATTATTTTTTATTATCTTCTCCCACTATGTTTGTAACACCAAGTTGTTTAAGCAAACTCCCTGAAGCACTTATTGGGAATTTGGTTATTTTGATTGTGTGTTCCCCCTGCTCTCATACCCTGGTTCCACTAATCAGTAACATAACTCAGAATGAGGCTATAAGCAGGAGAGATAGAGAAGGGCTAAGTAGAAGATAGAATCATTTGAAGAAGAGGAGCAGAAGGGTCCACCTGTGTCAACATTGGCTAGCCATGACCATTTCTTCTACTGGATTCAAATCAAAACTGAAGAAACCTGGAGTTCATTGCAGTAGGTAAAGAGCTTAGATAATTACAAGGACAGCAGGAAGAAAAAATGGCATCTGTTTCATTGTTTGGTGCTGTTAGAATTTTGATTATGATGGTTTATGTTATAGGATTGTAATGATGTAATGACATAGAGATAAAGCAAGTGGAATGCCATAAATAAGGGTACTCTTACTCTCTGATAGCTGCAGAGAGAGAAAGATAATCCACAGGACCTCCAATAAAAGGATGGACTCAAAAATACCCTCAACAATCAGGATATAGAGATACTGTAACAAGGGGGTCCATCCCCTACAGAATAGGCCACAATAAGTCCAAGTCAGGCAAGTTAGTGGGCAGCAGCCTGGTTAATGTACAGTTAAACCTTCCACATCATGGCTTTCCTCATCAATTTTGATAAATTATGGGTCTGCATAATAATTAAGTGGAAAATTGGGGGGAGTTTTGTGGAAGCTGCAGATGAAATACAAAAGCCAGCAGATGACATGGAAAAGGTTAGAAACTCAGAAATGCATAAAATATATGTATAGTATTGTATAATATCAACTGGAATTTTACAATAAGGCACTTATGTAAGCACCTCATAAAAGAAAAAGAAAAAAAAATCAGACCTTTTTCTCGGATACAAAGGGAGAACCAAAAAAATTTATATAAATTTTCCAGGTCATTAGGTACCACACCCCTAACCTCCAGGATGTAGAGGGGGAAACTATGCTTGAATTCTCAAGAGAGTATGTTCTACCTCTGTGGAGAGTAATAAGTGCAGTTAAATCCACATTATCCAAATTTTGGTACTTTCTATCCATGTGATCAACTCATTTAATTTTTCTAGAACTCAATTCATCTGCAAAATGAAAGGGTAAGACAAACTGAAGCCTAAGGTCCCTTACAGTTTTACCTTTAGGAACCTAAGAATTCAACCTGTTTGGGTCAAACCCAGGAACATGGGAGTTTTAATAGGTGTTTGATAGCAAAAATTTGACAGGTCATCTCTGCTTTATAGTAGCATTGGACTCACTGGAAATAAAATTATTTTTTGTTGCAAAAGACACCCCACCTAAGGTCAATGCAGCTGACCTCTTGGGCACAGCTCCATTGGTAACTCCACTGACAGGAAAACTAAAAGTGATAGTACATTTATCAACTGTTCTCTGATTTCAAGTGTTAGTACCTTATAATAGAGAATTCAGCTCACCATTTTGTAACCCTTTTCAGTACTATTTGTTTGTTCACATTGCTCAACACAGACAAAACTCAGATGGTAACTGCCATCATTAAGCTTTGGCAAAAATGAGAAGCAATAAGCTTGCAGTTAGGGGATATCTTTTACAGGGATTTTAGCTTCAGGGATGTTTTGTCTTAACAACTAGGAATCCAGAAAATGGTTTCACTTTCATGACAATTGAGAGGGGGCAGGGTTAACCTTTCTGAACTGAAGTCCAATCATCTTTTCAATACATAAGGAAAACAGATTTATCTTTCCAAAGCAAGGATCATTCCTGTGTTAACCATTTGCAGCTTATGTTAAGCAATAAATACATTGCTTTAACTCATAAGAACTACCCTTGCAATTTATTAATACTAAAAATCTGTGTGGTCCCACCCTGAAACAATCAGAACTTTCCCAAAGAGAAGGTAAAATGAACTGGGATAAGAGCAATGAAAGAGCAGGTACTAACAAATGGTTTTATCGAAAATCCAAAATATAATATAGACATTCATTAAAGAACTAGAATTGAAGAAACTTTGGGGTAGATGACAAATGTAAAAGTTAATCCTTCCTATATAGCTTATTTATACATGGTTGCATACTATTTTCCCATTAAACTCAGCTCTTGGAGGTGATGAATGGACTTTTGCCTTTCTTTGTCTCTTGAGCACTTAGCACTGTGTCTTGAACATAGTAATTCTAAGTAAGTGTTTCTTGACTCATTTAGTATTTAGTAGTAAATTTTTAAAAATAGAAATGAAAGAAATATATGTTAATCTCTCAAATTCTTACTTGTTTTCATTATTTAAGCTTTTATCTCTTTAAAATTTTTTATTTATTTGTCTTTAGAGCAGGGAACTCTCTTTTCCACTTATTCATCTACTCAAATCTGCAGCAAATCTCTCTGGAGACTTGACACTTAAAGGGACCATCAGATGACTTCAGATGATCACCAAAGAGATGCTTCTTCTTTTCTTTAGAGTTCACAATACCCTACCTTTTCAGTTTCTCTAGCTCCTTATCTTGTATAGAGTCTGCTTGGCTTGCTTTCTAGGCCTCTAATAGACAACATAGTAAAATGTTGCCCTACTGGGTCCTTGTACAAACTAGAAGAAAATCACTCTACCCTTTCTTCCAGGCCTCTGCATAATCTACTGTGTTAAAATTAGAGGGGGAACAGCTACGTCTTTTATGTATAATGTGAGCTAGTAATTAAGCCAACAATTCCTTCAGAAACTGTTCCATACACAGCATGTAAAGTTGCCTTATTCCTTCTGGAACAGAAATGAAAATTGAACTGAAAATTAACTTGTTTCATCATAACCCTTTAAAAAAAGATGAGAAAAAGCAGAACTTTAGCCTTTTGACATTTGTTAATGTTCTTAAAATGAAAGCAATGCGAAAAAGTAGCATATCACTTTTCCCTTATTTTGATAATCCTATATGGAATATTTTTTTTTATTTTTACCTCTATTGATTTTTCAAGTGGATTCAGATTATAACTAGAGTTGATGCTGGGGTCGCTGTGTATCGTGTGCATTTGAAAGCTATCAAATAGACTCCAAAATCCATTCTCTGGGTAGAAAAGCTTTTGGGAAAGTACCACTGTTTGCAATATAAATGGAGCCAGACAAGTGTAGCAGTAAGCACCCCAATATACACAAGGGGGCTTGCTCTCACAGGCTCTTAGATCTGCATTCATAAAAGGAAAGCAATTTTCAAGGGGTTAACAGTCACTTTAATCAAGCACATGTATCATTCCTTTAACCAAGTACATAGATCATTCAGTTAGTTCGGAGAGTCAGTACGCTGAATTTCAAAGAAAATACAGAGAAATCAAAAGATCAGGAGATATGGCTTTCTCTGCCTGAATTCAACAGACAAATGAACCCCAATTGTCTGACCAGAATTACCAGAGAGAGAAGCATGATATCTGAGTTCTTAAAGCTGTGGGGGTATGTTAATGGCTTCCCAGAGTCCTCATCTGGTCAAGCAAATAGTTCCAATCAGTAAATCCAAAAATAGTCAATAGACATGGCTTTCTCTGCCTGACCATAATTCAACAGACAGGTACTTACCAGAGAAGGAAACAGGACATTTGGGTTCCCAAAGCCAGAGGGTTCCTTAGTATCTTCACAGAGTCCTCATCTGGCACTCAAACCTGCTTACCAAAATTAACCCCCAAAGGAAAGCCTCAACTCAGAGTATTTATACCTTTTTAGAGCCAAAGGGCTTCACAACCCTTTGACCCAGTGCCTCAACAGAAAAAAAAAAACTTATTTTTCTTGTGTTTTTTTTTATATTCAAATTCAGTTTTATTCAAGTTAATCTGACAATTTTGGTAGCAATACAAAAAGCATTTTACATGGGCATTTGGTCACATCAAAACATACTTGTGATTTCTTTTTGCTGTGAACTCCACCAATATCCTTGTGATTTATTTCACAACCAAAGGGCAACCTGACTTGAGGGTCTCTGTACATAGCAACTATAACAGGTACTTGGGAACCTCCTACTAAAGAACTCCCTTAATCAAGCTTCCCACAATGGGTAAGTCCATCAAATGGTGGGAAAGATCTTCAATCATATTAAAATAATTAACAATACAAATACATGCACTGTTTCTTGTTAAAGAAACTTATTTCTGTACTTTACTCCTAAAGATTCTTGATTGATAAAAGCAAGATTCAATCAGAGGCACTTGATTATACTAAAACAAAAACAACAAAAGATCCTATTTTGATTGTCATCACAACAAGTTGTATTTTTCTTTTTAAGACAGAAATATTTCAAATCCGGTTCCATAGGGTTTTACTCTTATGACTTCAGATAAGTCAGGTAAACTCTCAAAATCTCTGAACTACTTTCACCTTAAGTAAGTAAGCACATAGACAGACAGACAGATAGATAGATAGATAGATAGATAGATAGATAGATAGATAGGGATGAGTAGTTGACCTGCTTATATCACATTGTCATAAGGATTAAATGAGATAATAGATGTGATAGCCTTTTGAAAACTGAAAAATGCTACCTAAATGGAAGATATTCCTATAATTATTTACAACCAAAAGAATTCCTAATCATTCATGAAGGAAACTGATGATAATCTGCTGGGATATAAATCCTTCTCATCAAAATCTATTTAATTCATGCTTACTACATGGTTGACCATGTGCCAGCCACCTTCCTCTGACCCATTATCTGATTTTATTCCCAGTGGGGAGTTTTTGGTATGTCAAACTTCCAGTGTAGAAAGTACTTCTCATAAGGTAGCTCTGCCTCAGCTTTAAGGCTTTTAGAGAGGGTTTCCTGGAGCATTGACAGAAAAAGCCTTGACAAATGCTAGGGTCTATCAGCATCAGATATTGACGTAATTACATGGCAAGGGAAAAGTAACAAGATTCAATTTGATTCAAAAACATTTAATTAGTATTTATGTGAGGAAAGTGACCATAGTAGCAGTGGTAAGATTATTATTAATTTTTTTATGGGGAAAGGAAAGGAGAGGACCTGTGATTTCATCCCCCATGGAGAACTCTCCATGATAACTTTTCCCACTAATCAATGGTGGTTTTAGCATTGCCTACAACATTGAAAGGTTAAATGCCTTGCCAATAGTCACAAGGTTATTGTGTGTGTTTAGGTTATGATTTGAACTCAAAGCTCCCCCCACTAAAAGACTAACCTTTTATCCATTAAACCATAAAGATTTTTAAAAACAATAATAAGAAAAACACTCCCTGTCTTCGATGAATTTACATTTTACTGAAGAGTAAGCATGAGATAATTCAAAGAGGGAGATATGACTAGGAGATTCAGGGAAGATTCAGAAATTACTGTTTTGTGATCCTAGAGAAAGGAGAAAATTAACTGTTAGTGCAATTGGGAAATCTTCAAAGAGGTGGTAGAACGTGAACTGGACCTTGACAGACTTTCAATTAATTGATTATGAGAGGGCTAAACAAAGAGAAAGGTTTGCATGGTAAGAAAAGTAGCCATGCAAGCTAGGCTTTATACTTGATGTAGCATGTAGTCCAATGACTAACACTAACATTTTCTAATACTACATGTGGCCTAAAGGTGACCCTGGATTTTTAAAGACTATGCCTATGGAAGTTATACAAGCCCTGTGCGGTAGTGGTCAGTATTTCAGTCACAAGTTGTAGAGGATTCCACCAGTGAGAGTTTTTAATAGGGCACATGGACTCCTTGATTTCAGTGAGTATACGAATTCCGGTAGCATAGATCCCTTTGTCTGATAAAAATCATGGAGCACTTTGTAGAATAATGCTTTTAAATGCATAAAATAAAATACAAAGAAATGAATTAACCTTAAATGAAGATGTAACATCTGCTATCCAAAAATGCCACATCTTGAAGTTCTCAAGGTTTCCCTCAGAAGGAACGTAAGTAAGACAGGACAACCACCAAAACTACACACAGATTCTCAAGTCAGCAGCAATTCCCTGCTTACTTATGTTACTTGTGATAATAAAGACCATAGGAGTGAATAGCCCTGAGTCAGGAACAATGAATTCAGAGTTTGGTGATCCATGTTTTACTCAGAGGCATTTCTTTTTCTAGACTACCCCAGGCCTCCTGAAAGCCTGAGTATAATTGAAGACATCAGTATTTGAGGAAAGTAAAATTAGGAGACTACTTTGTCTATTTTTAGCCCTAACAAGAGATGTAAAAGTCATGTGTCTTACTACCTTTTTAGAAAATATACAGTCAAACTTTATAACTCCTGAAAAGTTCCATCAAACATCAACTCTAAATATCATAAAGTAAGAAGATCATTTTCACCTTCAAAGTTCATTCGCTGATTAAATGCTGGGCACTTGTTATCCAATATATGAGAAATAGACATACAAGGCCTTGTTAATTTCTCCCTTTTGTTATTCTTGTTGAGTCATTTTTCAGTCAGGTCTGAGTCTGACTCTTCATTACCCATTAGCGAAGGCATTGGAGTGGTTTGCCATTTCCTTCTCTAACACATTTTATAGATGAGGAACTGAGGTAAACAGGGTTAAGTGAATTGTCCAAGGTCACACAGCTGGTAAACATCTGAGGCAACACAGTGGGGAATCTGTGGCCTTGAAGTTACATGTGGCCCTTTAGGTCCTCAAGTGTGGCCCTTCGAATGAATCCAAACATCATAGAACAAATTCCCTCAATAAAAGGATTTGTTCTGTAAACCTTGGATTCAGTCAGAAGACTGCATTTGAGGACCTGAAGGCCAAACGCAGCCTTGATGCCACAGGTTCCCCACCCCTGGCCTGAGGCCACATTTGAACTCAGGTCTTCCTGACTCTGGGCCCAGGCTTTATCCACTATGCCACCTAGCTGCCCTGGATGCAAAGTATAAGAATCTAATTTGATTATGCCATTAATTTCAAACTCTTATACTATCTTGAATGTTATTTATTGTTTAATCTCTCCTTCCTACCTCTCAGTAGATAATGTGGCACTCTAGATAGCCTCATTGTATCCAGCATCCAGAATAACATCTTGTTCAAAAATGATTGGTGATAATGATATGAATCTGAGTCATTTCCATAGATAATAGATAACACTGACATTTCTATGTGGATGATTATGCATTCATTTTCTTGAAATCTATACTATGCCTGTGATATAAGTGACACCTGTATTATCATGTCCATTTTACAGATGCAGAAACAGAGGCTAGGAAAGGTTAAATGATGATTGTCCAAGGCACACAGGTAGTGAGAAATAATTGGAACCGAGTTCTTTGACTCCTATTTTTACCCCACGAGAATCAGTTCAAGGCTGATTGGATTTGAAGTTAGGTATGATGGAAAGTAGAGAGTACAAGATGACAAGTAGAAGACAGGAGATGGCAAATGAAATATAGAGCAGGTGCGGTCAGACAGAGAGAAGGAGCAGAACAGGAAAACAATGTCAATAAGCCTTTAATAAAACTGAGCAACATTATTTAAGATGGAAAATAATATAACACATATGGAGGAGGTGAGAAATAAAACCAATTTCAGAAATAACTTAAAAAATATTTTATACTGACAGAATAAGAAAACCAACTCCCTTACCTTTCCACCTTAAAATATTACAGCATCCAAAACAAGCCTGGAAAGCTAAGCCTTGAACTGACAACTATTCAAAAGAGCTTACCAGTGGCCCAAGGCAAATGTTGTAATTGTGGGCTACTTAAAACCTGTAAGCATCTGTCCAGATAAGCTGGTAAATTAGCACTACTGGTGTTTGGAGGTTATTATTAAAGTGAAAAGACTTCAAGAAAACCTCAAGACCCTGGTTCCCGCAGGGTGTTTTCTCTTAATGTAATCTATTCTCTGCAACCTGATGTCAAACAGCTTGTCTGGTTTTATGCTTTGGCAATCACTGCTCTAAAGATGGAAGGAAATGTTTGCTTAGTTTTAATTGGAGTGGAGGGTTGCTTTTTTTAAAAAAAATATTTTTCTACTAATCCAATTCAGATTATAATTTGATGATTCTTTAAGATTCCATTCTAATTGCATGCTACTGATCTTCTGAAAGAAAGAAAAATGAGTAGATCTTCTGGGTAGTTTTTCATTTTCCATTCCTTTTCCCATTTCACCCGTTTACAACAGACTTTCTTCCCCCCCCCCCCCAATTCATTACTTTTAAGATACTCACCATGCTCTGGTTTCCAAATTTCTTCCCAATATGGAAAACAGATCACTATCAATTTTAATTCATAACAATCACAATTTCTGAAAACTTCATCTTCAGCTCTACAGTCCATCTTCCAGTGAGAATATTTGTTATTTTCAGGTTTGAAATTTTTTACCATAGATGTCACCATTTTTGCCTTAGGCAGGCAGGTACTTTGAGATTTCATTTAATTCTAATCTCCATAAAAGTACAGATGTCTGGTCTTACAGGTATGATTTTAGGAAACTGGCTTTGATCAGGTGTGTCAATTCTCTTAGGCCACTTCTGTCTAGTTAATCTACTTCTTGGGTGATTTTAATAACTGTCTTAAGGTCCCAGTGTGTTCTCTCTCACTCTGCTGCTTTACCAAATAAATAAATTTCATTTACTTGAAAAATATAAGTAGGATTTCATATAGAATCCTCTTAGAAATACAGTAGTAGGAATATGTGTGGCCAATTGCATTAAGAAGAAAAGATGCATGTGTGTGTGTGCGTGTGTATGTGTGTATGTGGGCATGCATGCATGTGAATGATGCGGAGGATATTTCAGTCAAAGGATATAAGCATATAGCCTCAAAGTAAGAAATCTAAGTAATCAACTGCCATGCATAAACAGAAATGTTTCAAATCAGTATTAATTAGAGGAATACAAATTGAAACTACTCCAAGATTCCACCTTCTACCTATTTGATTGACCAAGATGACAGGGCTAAAAAAGGAAAATGACAAGCATGGGAAAGCAATGGAAATACAAGCACAGGGCTGGTGCAGCTATAAATTGTAATAGTCTCTCTGAAAAACAGTTTGTAACTATGCCTCAAAAGTCTAACTGTGAAAACCCTTTGACCCAGAAATGCTATTATGAGACCTATTTATATCTTAAGGAGATCTAAGAAAGAAGAAAAGATCCTAAATCTACAGAAATATTTATAATAGTGCTTATTAACAGCAAAGAAGCAGAAACAAAAGGGGTACCCATCAGTTGAGGAGCTGTTGAAAAAATTGTGCCATAAGAATGTAATTGAATACAACTAACTCCATCATAAGCAAAGGAACAAAAAGAATAATCCAGAAAAATCTAAGTAAACTTGTACGAAAATGATGCAGAGCAAAGGAAGCAGAGCCAGAAGATCATATGTACTGTAATAAGCGTATTGTAAATAAAAACATCTTGGAGAGTTTCAAAAACTCTGATTGATGCAATGATCATCTACAACTGAAAGAAGTGGGAATATGCCTAAGATGCAGAAGAGACTGCATTTTTGGACATGGGAAATTTGAGGACTTTTTTGTGTGACTATGCTCATTTGTTACAAAGTTATGTTTTGAATCCTGCTTGAGACACTAGCTTTGTGATGTTGAGAAAGTTATTTAACCTCTCAGCCTTAGTTTCCTTACCGTTAAAATGGGAATGATAACATTACCTGCATCTCAGGGTTGTTTAGAGGATCAAAATAAATAATGTGTGTAAACCATTTGGTAAGATTTAAAGCCCTATATAAGTGCTAATTATTGTTAATATTATCGTATAGTAGAATATTATATCATATTGTTATATAGTAATCAAATCATTCTACACATAAAGGAACATAGCAAGATAACCAGTATACCCAAGGGCCCACAGCTAGTGAGCATTCAAATCTAGATATGACTGAAACCCAGGTCTTCATGAATCCAAGTTCAGAACTCTAACCACTAAGCCATGTGGTAGTAATTGACAACATGCTATTGTATGTAGAGTTAAAAACCACTCAATAAATACTTATTAAATAAATGTTGACTAACTCTATTTCCAACGTTTAGAATAAGAACTGGCCTATAGTCCAGTAAAATTAGTAAATTCATAATCCAATAAGATTCAAACCTGACAGAGACCTCAGAGGTAACCCACTCAAGTTAAGTAACTTACCCAAGGTCCCACAGGTAACAGGTGAGATAATCTGAATTTAAACTTGGGTCTTGAGACTTCATGTATAACACTCTTTCCTCTAAACTACACTGTAATTTGTTGATATGACAAGTAAGCTAGAATTAGAGACATTTTTATATTTGAAGGAGTGCTCTGTGTTCCCATAGATATGACCCAGATTTCTGCTCAAATATTTGAGAATTGTAGAAAATTAGAGCTAGAAGGCATCTTAGAGTTTTTGAAAAGAGTCAGAGGACCTGGGTATAAATCCTGACTCTGGTACTTAACTAGATGGTAACCTTGAGGAAGTCATTCAGCATCTTTGGGACTCAATTTCCTCATCTATGAAATAAGGAGAAAGGACTAGGAGATAGCAGAGATCCCTTTGTGTTTGTGTCTATAATCTCAACAAAACTATTAATTTTACAGATTAGGCAATTTAAGCCCAGAGTAAGGAAGTGACTTACTTATGCTATTCATTTGTAATTGGCAGAGCAAAGTTTGGAGTCTATATCTTCTAGCTCAAATCCTTCTTCTACTCTGCTACATCAGGTTAATCCATAAACAGCCATAACATGATAGGGGGACCTAATGAGAGATCTGATATCAGTGACCCTAAAATTTAGAGTAAAATGATATAATACCTTAAGCTCAGCATAGTAAAAGAGATGTTATCCCTAGAGTCAGGAAGATCTGAGTTTGACTAGTGCCTCACACACTGCCATTTAACTTTCCTCAGCCTCAGTTTCCTCATCTGTAAAAATGGGATACTAACAATACTGATTCTGCAAGGCTGTTGAGATCAAATAATTTATAAGTAAAGCATTTTGCGACCCTTAAAGTGTTATTCAAACATCAACTATTATCAATTTCCCGGTTCAGTTTCTTCATCTCAAAAAATGTGGAAAACAGTATCTACTTCAAAAGATTGTATCACTTGTCACAGTGGAAAGAGTACTGGATTCAAAATTAGAAGATTCTGGTTCAAATACTGGTTTAGCTATTTGTTATCTATCTGACTCTCCTCTCAAGGGTTCATTTCTTTTATCTGTCAAATGAGGGGATTGAGCTATGTGCCTCATATGTCAATTCCAACTTTAATCTGTGATCCTATCATCCTGAACATGGAGTATTCTGAGCTGAACGTGGGTACAGTGCTCCAGCAAATTAAAAAAAAAATAGGCTAGTTATAAAGTGAGGTGAAAGTAATTAGTATTAAAACAATTGACTGAATTAATTATGAGAATAAATCAATGACATCTTTAGTTTGGGGAAAAGAATTTCAGTTAAAATTCCCTAGAGGAAGGTAACCTCGGACAAAATTTGGCATTGATCGAAAAGTTAAGGTTTTAATGGTAAATTTGATTTTATGATTGCTATCTAATCAGGAACTAGAACCTGTATAGAAAGGCATGTAAACCACTTAAGACTTGCCTCAAAAGTTGTTCCTTAGCCAAAGTGAAATTATATTCATATTTGAAACCTGGTTACTGGAACTTGCCATTTTTAGATGCTATGGGACTATTAAGTGATTGTTCTTCTGAGTCTAACTCCAGGTATGGGTAGCAAGAAAGGTGGTCTGAGCCTCCAAATCATGTCACCAGTGTGCTGGTGAGATGCTGGTATGAACTGCATAAGGTGATCTCATGGGAAGGAAAGGGAGAGCAGCTGTTCAGCCTGGGCTGAGGTAGGATTCTCCTGACTCAATTTCCCCACTGACACTTGGCAGACTTTAAGCCTGACTGAATGCAAGTGGATAATCTAATCCTGCCTGGAACTGACATGAAGTGGGGGAGATATTGTATCCCTGCAATGTCCCTACTCTTAGTGGCAATTTCCTATAGCCAAAAAGGTTTGTAAGCTTAATACCAGATCTATTCAATTACAAATTATTGGTAGGGGAACATCTGAGGTTAAGTCTAAAATTAAACTGTTAAGCATAGGACTTTAGACCAACAACAATAAGTTAGGGTCCTTTAATTCTTGGTAATACTGTGGAGACAATTAGGTCAAGGGCTTGTGAAGTTAGCAACATAAATATTATCTGTGTATCAGTTGGTTATGTGTAAAAAAAATTCTTTTGTGGTCCATATTGTAAATGCTTTGAAAAGAAATATCACCTGACCAAAAGTTTGAATTGTTTTATCTGTCATAACCTGTGTTAAAAATAAAAAATAAAAATAAAAATAAAAAAATAAAATTACCTTTCTGTTCAATGAAGGGAACTAGGGGGCAGCTGGTCTGGAGTCAAGACTATCTAGGTTCATACCTGGCCTCTGGCACTTTACTAGCGTGTCCTGGGTAAGACACAGTAAAATGAAAATAAAAATACATATATCCTACAGTTTTTGTGAGGATCAAAGAAAATATTACTTAAGAAATTAGTATAGTGTCTATCACAAATTGGTGTGTAATCTAAAGTATGGGGAAATAAAATTGATGATTTCTCAAACACACACACACAAACATATTTACTAGAAGTAATTAGACTTAGATAAATTCATTGCCAAGTACTGAACCAACGAATTTCATATGTGTGCATATGAATATATACATATATTAAATGCCTTATTATTCCTATTATTTTAGTCAGAAAAATGTTGTATTACGATAAAGTACATGTATATGAATACATAAAAATATATGTTACTCATTAAAAAAATGGGTGTCATGAATTATATATTACCAAAGTTAATTTTGTATTGTGCTAAATAACAATCAATGGAAAAATAAGCTGAACATGATGCAATTTTAGTTTACACATATCCTGTCATAAATACATTGCATCCTTAAATAATTCCTGAAGTTCCTATAACACAATTGCTGAAGGAAAAGATCAATTCCAACACAACACAAAAGAGATATATGGGAAAAAAATGATTGTTTTTTTCCAGGTGAAAAATTAAAAGAAAAATATTTGATCATATAATAATACATCTAGTAATATTATGTTTGTTATATAATATTCTATGCAATGAAAGACATCTTATCTTTAAACTGGGGAGGGGTTAGATAAGTGTGAAGATCATACCATTATCTTTAAAAAAGGTTTCTTGCACTATATGAAATGGCAAGAGTAGTAAAACATGGTACTGTATCAGTGATAATGAAACTGAATAAATAAAATTCAACTGAAGATGTAGTAAAGAAGAAAAAGGACACTAGTGAAAAAATAAGGTGTCAGCAACATCTAAAGGAACTTTCAAATGTGAATCAATAGAAATGTGTGTGTGTGAGAGCATATGTGTGTGTGTGTGTGTACACATACTTGTGTATGTATATAAAAATAAATTTTCTTTGTAATTTAATAGTCTTACAGAATAGCCTATAGCACTGAGATGTGAAATGATTTGCTTAAGATCTCAAAGCCAGGATGTGTTAGAGCTGAGAACTTAAGTTTTCCCAGTTTTGAGGTCAGCCTTCTATCCACTGCTCCACATTGATGCTCTCTCATGATATATTTGTAAATAAACTGTATTTTAATCAATGCTTTTAGTTTTTTAATATAGAGGAGGATATGTGGACTTTGTTGTAAGTTTCAGTGAAGCTTAATGTAAACAACTATTTTCTACCAAGGCACTAATAAAGCCTTAAGCATATGAATTATCAATGTTTCCCCTTATTTGTTTAATTGACAAATAAAAACAAACATGGAAACAAGTGACCTACATGGGAAAATACTAAAGATCTGAAAAACTGGGAGAACATAGAGAGTTATGTTCATATTTGTAGAATATACTTTGTCTTTTTCTCTAATTAGAGGAAATGAACTATACAAATTAAAACATTTTGTGTTATAGAGTGGGGATATGGATAAGGTGATCTCATAAGACCTTTCCAATTCTGACTCTTGGAGATTAATTTCTAAAAAGAAAATTTGATATTAATGAGCTTGTTCCTAAGCAAATTCTAGTTTTTTGGGTTTTATAGTCCTTTTGCACAACTTTTGTCACTCTCTTTTATTAGAGAGACTGCTTACTTTTTTTTCTTCTCTTATCTACATCTGGCCCATGGTTTTCTATTTTGTTTTTATTTTTTATGCACATCTTTAAAACTCCAAACCAAATCCTACCTCCCCAATAAATCATTCCAGGCCAAACAAGATGGTAATGATAACAGATATTATTACACCATCACTGCTGGCATCCTTACTATGGCCAGAGCAGTTTTTGTTGTTGTTAACAAATTGATAAATTATTTCCAAGATACTGATAACCAAATCTATACAGTAAAAGAATTCAACTTTTTGGGAGAAGAGAATGTACTACAATCAAATCCAGAACTACAATTTGGGGAATACTTTAGACAGGATAGTCATTGAAAATTTATAGCCCCGTGAATAAGTGCAACAAATCTACAGCAAAGTGAGAACAAAAAAAATGAGAATTACTGAGCAGAGAAGAGTGAGATCTAAGCTAGCTGGAATCAGGCAGGGACAGGACTCACTGCAAGGCTTCTGATTCTCTCAGAGAAAAAAAAAACAAATAAAGCAGTGATTCTCACTCAGTGATTGTGTTGTGTGGGGCAAAGAGCCAACTGATGACCAGCCTCATTCTTGTATCCCTCCTGATAGTAAATTTCGGAGACAGCAACATACACGCTCTAGCCAATCTTTGTGAGTACAAAGCAGTCAATGAGCATACATAACAGCTGCTATTTAAATAGGGCATGAAGGTTGACTAGGCACTTTACATCCATTAGTGTCTCATTTGACCCTCACAACAGCCTTGTTGAGGATGTACTATAGGTATGTGTTATCCCCATTTTGCAAGTGATGATGCTGAGACATAGAGTACTTAAGTGATTTGTCTACAATTAACGAGTATTAGAAACAGGTTCAGAATGCAAATGTCTGGATGGTCTAGTCTACCTCTATCCTTTGTGAAACACTGGTTCAACAAGATGCTCTCAACAAAACATACACGGTTAATGATCCAGAAGATACGCTATAGATATGGATGACAAAGTTATAGATGTTCAGGGTAGTTCTGATGCCAGAACCCTGGTAGGTCAGGATTAATTTGGGGACAAAATGAGAAACTTGGAGTCATTAAATAGGTAATACAAAGAATTTTTCATAACCCTCATGTGGTGAAGACATAAAACAAGGAAATGGTGGCACTTAGTACTCAGCCCCTTTCATATCCCTATGGAAATGTGTCTGGAGAGGAGGGTGACATTCACAAAGTCAGAGGCATGGATTTCACATGGGTGAGATGTTTTATGACCTTAGGTAACCAGGAAGATGTATCAAGGGATAATGGGGCTAATCAAGTGTCAGGTACAGCTTTGTGGGCATTTTAAGGAAAAGTGATCCATGTTCGGGATTTGGAAAATAATAAAGGTATATTCTTGTGCTTTCACAGCATGGGCTGCTGGCAAAGAAGGGAAGCATGGCTGAGAGGATAAAGAACTGTCCTTCTAGGTGGAGAAGTCTAGTTTTGAATCTCATTTCTGAGATGTTTTTGCCTTATGCCTCTGGACAAGTCAATTAACCCCTCAGTGCCTTAAACAACCCTTTAAGGCTCTACACTTCAGAAAATGTGCTGATAGGCATTAGTAAGGTAAATATGTTAACCTGGGAGGGAAGTACACCAGTAAAATCAAACATCCAGGCTGTGTTCCTATATCTAAATTCAATGGTGGCCAATTAACCTAGTCTGAATGATTCTTAAATTTGACAGAAACTTTCACTTATTCCAGGGGCAGGCCATTGGCACATTTAAAATTTTTGAAAGTGGATAAGCTGAGCGATTGCTATGTTAAAAAGAAATATATATCCATAAAAGTAACAGTAGCTATTGATGGGGAAACTGATAAGACAAACTGCAGTTTGCTAACAGGGCTATACCTTTTCCTTATTCTATAAACATTCCACTATTCCATTAAGACTGCAAATTAACATTGCCATGCAATTACAGGCTCTGAAACTGGAGTGGAGTCACCACTGATCTTAGAGGAAAAAAAGGAACAAAGAGAAGGAAATAGCTATGAAAATACTAGTGAAGGAAATCCCATCTTTAGAAGCAAATGGAAAATATAGATCTACACAAAAGAAAGAATACAGATATGAAGACTATAGCTATCCATATACATAAATACAACTACCATTTTATTCATTAGTTGCCTGTTACCCCAGAGATTTAAATGTGCTTACTGATTTTTGTTCATTTTTGTCCTTCTGCTCAAGAATATCCAACTCAAGAGAATGATATGGTAAAATAATTTGTAAAATGACAGCCCAGATTTGTCATTCATACCCAGGTGTTTTTTTCCCCCTGTTTTTAACATAAGGTAGTTTTATGTGAAATTTTACTTTTTCTTCTACCCCCTATCAATTCAGAAATGAAGAAAACTCCTTGTCACCTACACTCACAGTATGACATTGAATCGTTATTAAGATAAGGCAGGAGGCTGGCAGCCAGACTGATAGTCTTCTCACATTATTGTCATTAGGGTGTTACCCTTTTCAAGGATCTACATAGCCCTACCCTACTTTAGGAACAAACGGTTAGGTCTGGTTATCGAAGCCCTCTCATATTCTGACCTAATTCGATTTTCTTTATTTCCTCAAATGGGACCCTACGTTCTATTTATTTGGTCTTTACTTCCCATATGCCATGATTATTTCTGTTTCTGTGGTTAATTTCACGTTGATTTTCATTTTCATGAGATTTCCTTTCTTTCCTTCTCACCTATCTCTAGCCGGCATACTTTTAAAAGCCTAAATTTTCATACCTTGAAGACAACTATTTTAGCCTCCAGTAATCTCGCCCTTCATTAAACTTCTTTTGATTGTACTTTCAATGTCCATAGTTTAAGTCTCTTTGCTTTATGTGCAGTAGGTTTGTCACTCCAACAGACTGTAAGGTACATGACAATAGGTATGATATCAAATTTCTTTTGGAATATCCGTGGTAATAGAATCATTATGGACTCTTTCCTTTTTTCTTGTATCCTATCACTATTTTACCTTCATATTTCTCACCTTTGAGTCCTTTCCTCGGTTCTTTCCCGGGCCATCACCCTTCCACTGGCTACATTCTCAACTCATACCTATCTCAACCAATGGTCAATCAATTCAACTCTACATTATCCAATAATCTCAAAGCCTTTGCCCCCTTTGTCCTATATCTGATTGTTCTTTATCAAACCTAAACTCTTTTTTTATTATTCTGAGTATCATCTGTCTTTGATCTTATTCACATACACTGAACAGAGAGGGGGAAAACTGTGAAATTTTGTGATCTACTACCAGCTTGGTACTGTTTGATCTATTACCAACAATATTTCAACTATATAAGATTATATAATCTTAACTGGGTACTCACTGGAATTCTGCTGATTTATTATCCTACTCACTCACCTCATATAATTCAGATATATTTCCACTCCTCCCATCTCCTACTTCACCTCCGTCTCACCTGAAAAGGTACTGACCCTTTTTGCCAAGGAAAATCTCTCTAGATATACAAGTGATTACATTCTACCCTGTCTTGTCCTGGAGGTTGCCCTTCTATCATCATCAGTCTCTCATTAATTTTCAGTCTCTTCCTGTCTCCTGTCTACTTCTATGCAATATATAAAATTACCCATTTCTTTTTCATACTGAAAAAGTCTTCACTTGATCTAATCATTCCACTTGATATTGTTCAATCTCATTCTTATATTTCACAGCTGAACTCTTGGAGAAAGTCAACTATAATTGGCATTTCTATCTATTTACTCTCATCCTCTCTTAAAATCTTGGCTTCCAGCTTTATCAGTCGAATGAAACTACTCTCTCCAAAGTTATAAATAATGTCCCAATTGCCAAATCTAATGACTTTTTTATCAATGTTCACTTTTTTTCTCTCTCTGCAGCCTTTGATGATGTGGATCACTCTCTTCTTGATACTCACATCTCTAGTTTTTCATGATACTGTTCTCTTAGTTCCTTTCCTACTTGTATGCCACTCCTCAGTCTTCATTGCTGGATCTTCAGCGAGATTTTTCATTTCTTTGCATTGTCAAAGTCCCTCAAGGCTATGTCTTGCGCCTTCTTATCCCTCTATACTATTACTTTTGGTGATCCTACCAACTCCCAAGGATTCAGTTACATATGTGAAGATAATGTTCAGATCTATTTGTCGAATACTAACTTCTGTCCTAATCTCTAGCATTACAACTCCAACTGCCTACTAGACATATTGATCTGTTTTTCTTTTTAGACATTTTAAACTCAATGTATATGAAATCTAATCCATTATCTTCCCTTTCAAACCCCCCTTTCTCCCAACTTCTCTATTATTCTCAGGCACCTAGAATTAAAGCTTACATGTCATCCTTGACGCCTCATTTTCTTTCACTTCCCCAAATCGAATTTGTTGCAAAATTCTATTGATTTCACCTTTGTAACATTTCTCATATTTATCCCTTTTTCCTTCCTCTCATTTTGCCACCACTCTGCTACACACATTTGAAAACTCAGACCCAGATAATCATCATGTACTGCCAATTGGTCCCCCTGCCTTAAGACTGTCTTCACACCAGTCCTTTCTTAACGCAGATATCAAAATGGTTTGAAAGCATAAATTTGACCATAATACCCCATTTCTTCAAACAAGTCAAGTAGTTCCCTATTACCTACAGAATAAATATAAAATCTTCTATTTGACTTTTATGCCCATTATAGGCCCTTTCCTTGTTTTCCTAATTTCCTTCGAAGACCTTGTGACATTGGCCTCCTTGGGTTCCTTGCACAAGACACTCTGTCTCCCAACTACATATATTCTCAATGGCTTTCCATCACACTTGGAGTGTCCTTTCTTCTTGTCTATGCTTCCTTCTATGCATGGTTTCCTTCAAGTCTTTGCTGTAATTTCTCCTTTCACAAGATGACTTTCCTAGTACCCCTAAATACTTGTTCTTTTCCTCTGAGATAACCTCCAATTTATCCTATATATATCTTGTTGGTACATAATTGTTTGTGTGTTTTCACTCCCAATTGATAGTATTCAGGGCTTTTATTTTCCCTTTCTGTGTATACTCTCAATTTTAACACTGAATGACATGCCTAATAAAAACATTGAAATGTTTATTTACTTGATTTGACTACCTCCACTGACAGTGTCACCACCCCAATGCATCCCAAAGTTTTAACATGGGTGAGGATATGCTCCCCAACCTCTTGATCATTGAAATTCAGACCGTGTGAAATACTAAGAGTATACTCTTTCAGCGACACCATCATGATCCTATTAAATCTTATATAACTGAGTAACTTGATTCAATTTGTGTAGGCCATTCTATATGCTTACAGTTTACACACTTATCAAAATCTCTCTTCAAAGCTCAGCTCGGCTACCAGCTCCTATTCCCTCAACTTCCCTGAACTTCTCTCCCCCACCTCTAAGCCCAGCAGTCTAGATCACTAGTTATACTCTTCCCCTTTCTTGGAGCCTTAATTCTATATATACTGAATTCCCCAGTTAAGTTCTAAGCACCAAGTCCTTTTTCATCATTTTTCTACGAGCATTTAGGTGAGTGCCCTGTTCCTGGCTGCAACTTGCTAAATATTTCCTGTCTTGCATCTAACATAGTAGTAGGCTTAAACAGAGCCCACAGAAAATCCTTATTATTTGATTAATACTGCATGAATAAAGTTTTGTTTAATTGATGTTACATAAGTACAAAGAGTTGTTGCTGTTAATCTCTCCATCTAAAATTTTAAAGGAGCCATTTATCAAGTAATAAATCATTTATTCCAATACTTATTCTTTATTTCTAAAGAAAACAAAATTGGCCAAAAGTGTCTCCAAAATGCACTTAAGAATGCAGTAATCTAAAATCACAGGAGACAAAAATTAATAAATGGCATTTGCTAATATAATAGTATTGCATTCAACAACTCAAATATTTTGTTGAAAATACTGTGCTTATACAGAAGCAGAAAATGTAGAGACTACTAATGAGGGATAGAAAGGGAGAGATTGTATCTTCTTTGGGTGATAATTATTTGCTTTTGACATAAAGTTAAAAATTTTCAAAGATCATACGTAAGTGATTATTCTCTCTAAATGTATCCCTGTAATTTTTACCATTTTTCTCATTTAGTGGTCATTTTTCAGTCATTTTTAACAGTAAGATAGAAATAAGTATTGCACTATAATATCATAGATGAAATAAGATGAATATATTTTCATTGATTAATATAGCTTTCATCCAACTACATAGTTTGTGAGTGTTAGATTATCATTATTTTCAGCAGAGAAAAATGAAAACAAAACAACACTTTATGGATACCTAAATGCACCTTATTAAAAAGACACTATTTTGTCTTTCTCTAAAATAAAATAGGTTTGCCTTCTCTTAGACTCTAGGCTTATAAAATGACATGCCACATCTTACTACATTTTAAATGAGTGTGTTAGCTTCTTTTATCTCAAATGAAAATAATGCTTTTTTCAAATTCATGTTACTGTCTCCTATCTATGACCTCTCATAATAGCTCTTGCTTTATTTCAGCATTTCTCCTCTTGCCAAAAATAAATGTTGCATATAGATATGATTTTTCCTAACTAGATTAAGAGTTCTTGGAGTATAAATTGCATATATTATTTACTGGATCCAGAGTTCAATGGAAATAGCATACATTCAATAAAAACAAAAATCTTGAGTTTGGAAAGAAAAGAAGATGGGTTGGGGCCAAATTAAGTTTAAATGATATGATAATACTTTAAAAATATTTTAGAGACAATATGGAATCATGAAGGCTTTTGAAGAAGGAAGGAATTTTATCAGATCGATGCAATGGGAAGATTATTTGAACACATTTTGAAGGGAGTTCAGGAAAGGTGGGAGTAAAAAAGAAAAAGAAAATTAACCAAACAGAAATATGCAAGAGTGGAAATAAAACAAGAATCAGAACAAAATGTATTGCAACAATGTTCCATAAAGAATTTATTTCAACATCATTTTCACTGCTAAGGATACTTTCAAGAACCTATAAGAAACTACATATTTTGAAAGTCAAATCATAAATTATAATTCATTCACTGAATGCACTAAAATGAATTTAAGCAGCTCTAAATTCACTAAATGAGAAGGGGTCAAATTGACAAGTACATGTGCTAAAGATACCAATCTATAAAATAATAAGGTGAAAGATATCCAAAATTAACCATTATGTTATGTATTTACCTAAATATTATGATACTATACTAAAACATAAATAAAAAGTTTTACTGATGAAACTACGTAATCAGAGCAAAATATCCTAAAAGATAGAGTGGAGCAGGCACATTAATGGTACAAAACTTTATTGTTTAAGCTTTAAAGTCTGTAAGTAAACACATTATGTTCAGTGGTACACCTCCCCCCACCAAATAGGAAACTGGCATCGGCACTGGAGAACTTTGGCAATTTAAAGCCTCTCAGAAAATTGATATCATATGTAAGGTGTCATTTTATTTTAGGTTTCAGTCAGAATGACACACAATATTTTATTTAAAATATAAACATGGTATGATCCTGAACATCTATCTGGGTGAAAGTCATCCCCTCCATAAATGACCCACGTGATTAGGGATAATGTAATAATATTTTTTAAAAGTAATTCACCAGGGAGATCAATAGAAATGATCATTGACATGTTAGCAGGTCAATATGAATAACAAGTAATAGGGGCAATTTTTACTTTGAAGTTGCCAGAACAGAGTGAGGAAAGAAAAGTGACTGGATGGTCAAGATTCTGCCTTTGGACAGCAGTATCTACAATCTGGTGCTTAATTCCCAAGAGTAAATAGATAAAATAACAAGCTTACAGTAACTTCTTTTCAACTTAATTGTACTTGGTTTATTATGCTTTCTATTATTTTTACTTTAGAATTTAAGAATATAAATATTCTATGATATTTGTGGACCCAAGAGTAGAAAGACAAAGTCAAAAATAGATAACACTAACTAATACAGAGTGAAAATTAATAACAATTAAATAAATAGTGGGAAAGAAATGAACTTGAGTAGTAATTTTTCACCTAATGACCAAATAATATAAAGAGATCCTGTATTCTGTGTGATATATGTCTAAAAATATTCTCTCTTCATAACTATCACCAAAGCTGAATTAGTGATCTAGTAGTAATACCTGAAAATCTCTCTTAAAAATGTATAATTTACTGCATATAAATTTTGTAACATTTCATTGCTATAGTTTAACCTAATGGACAGATGACATTATTACTGCTAAATTTGGGGGAAATTCATGAATAATTTAAAAAATAAAAACAACATAACTGATTCTGGATACCAATTGATAATTTATAGGACACTTTTTGATATTTAATTGTGCATATTTTATCTGAAAGCCAATGATAAAGAATAAATATGGAACTCAAGTTTTCTTGATTATAGACCAATTTCTTAATGATTCCCACATTTCTTGAAGGTAGGATGACAGTACTTTGTATCTTGAGAAGTATTTAAATAAAGTATTTTTTTCTATTTTTCCCACCATATCAAGTTCAATTCAACATTTATTAGTTTCCTATTTTATGCAAAACATTGATGGTACAAAGTTATAAAATGGTGGTCCCTGTCCTCAGGAAGCTTATAATGTAACATTGGGAATCAATATACAAAAATAAATATTCATTAAAATGAGATAATCAGGAAAAGAGAGAAAGAGAGATCTAAGAGAACAGGATTTCTGTACCTATGACTTGATAGTAAAAATATGTTTTACTAGATAGGTATGTAGCAGGTGACTACTACAAACATGAGGTATAGTCTGTAGAAAAGTAGAAAGATTAAAGCAAGATTGGAGGATGACCAGAAGCATGGTTTGGTGAAAATGTACCAAGCATGAAACAATGAAATATGAAATAAGGCTATAAAAAGGCTATAGATCCTGGTCAGAATATACAGATATACTTATTAGGCTTTATCCATGATAGCTATTTTAAATATCTCCCACATAATTTCTCTGCCATCATGCTCTCTCACTTCTTTGAAAAAATACAACCCTTTACTACAGACGAGATTCTATCAGGCAAAGGAGAAAACCTAATTTAGAATTTTACATCAATATCTACTTAAGGATAAAATGTATCTTGGTTTTTTTCAGAAGATTCTTTCCCCTCACATATTACTAACTGAGGTAGTGGATAAATAGTTCATATATTTGATAGTTCATTCTTTCTAGGATCTATGATTCATTTTGTCATTCTATGAGAAATTTTTTGAGTCTAATGATTCTTGACAATCAGAGTGGCCCTGTTGTTTTCAAAATACCTAAAATTAGAATAAAACATGAAATCATATGACTTTCGCCATACAAACAAAATGTAATAATTCCAATGCATCTTATTACCTATATAGTAAATACAGATTTATTAAACAGAAGATATTGGTCCTAATAAGTGATAAATGAGATGCTGATAACTGCATGCATAAAAGGTGCAAAGACCCAGTGGAATACACATTCCTTTTCTCCAATAAAGGTAAAATGGCAGTGGGACTGAGTGAAGAGAGCTAGAAGATACCAAGAAGATTCCAAGATAGATACCAAGAAGATCTAGGCTCAAAGCCTGCATTCATACATTTAAAAATTGTGACATTAGGGCAAGTCATTTATACTCTTCTGGTCCATAGTCTTCTCATCTGTAAAATAAGGATCTTAGACTTGATGATCTCTTAGGTTCCTTCCAGATTTAAATCTGTAAGCTTATGAAGTGAAGTTTAAGAAGAAAGGAATACAGAACTAAACTAGTCAGATCCTTGTAAACTACAAGGCTGGAGAAGCTGGTAGGTGCCAGAATACTTGTGATTATAATACATCCCTTCCAGTCAGGCAATCTCTTTTCTTTCTATTTATTCTTCCTTTCTTTTCATCCCCTCTTTCCAATGACTAAATATTTGTTTTATGTAATTACATAAATATAAATAACTGAATATAATTTAGGGTATACATCAGTAAAAAAAAAAAAGCTTTATTTCAACCATGACAGCAAGCCAATTTGGGAAAATGCATTGGATTGTCCATAAAGAAAGCAAGGTCCTGTGGAGCAAGTGAACAATATCCCCCATACAGAACACAGAAAAAACCCAGAGTCATGGTGAGTTACAAAAGATATTTGACATTTGCCTTGGAGTCTAAGACAGGGAACATCGTCTTTTGGTTAGCTTTGCCCAAGAACAGGGTAGATGAAAGCTAACCCCTAGGAACTAGGAGTGACTATCTAAATACAAAGAAACAGAGACATTCTAAAATGATGTTATTTATAATGAGAAAGTGAACATCAAGGACCCTTCATCTTCTCTGTCACTCTACCACCCTCCTTTTGCTCCTGGGTAGACAGTAGACAATGTTTATTTTATTTTCTCCTTCCCAAAAGAATGAAGAACATTAGACAGAATCTCCACTACTGCCCACCAATCCTCCTACAATGCTTTGTCTTGGCTTTGGCTTTTCTACCCCCAAATTTTCTTCAGTCCCCCAATACAAAGGACCTATGCACAACTCCCAATGCATCTATGTCTCTACAAGTCCATGTAGCAGAGAACATTGTTACATTTGTGAAATAAACTCCCATATGAAAGAATTGTCTGGACTACTTGCCCCTCAAATAGCTAAGAGACATGTAAACTTAGACAACACACTAAAGTAGAAATATAACTACTTCTAAAGGCAAAAGGCATAGGTTGATTTTTTTTCCTCTAGAGTTTTATAACCTTGGACAATCAATTAAAACTCTCTAGATCTAAATTCCCTCATTTCTAAAAAGGTTCCAAAGTCCTTTCCTATTCTAAATGAATGATGCTATGCTCTCTCATTGAATATTATTTTCTCTTTTTTTGAGTTTGCATAACTGCAAGCATTGTAAGAGGACAGCTTTATACTACTATTTTTTATTCCAATTTCCTATTTTTATGGGTTAGATAGACTTTGAGGGGAACTAGTGTGGAATACTAACCACTAGTAGCATTGCCTCTATGGAAAAATGCCCTCTGCATTTTCAATAATTCAATTAGAAATGGACTTTTAGAACACAATCCATTTGCAAGTTGGGAATTTTTTATAATTGGTGTTGATAAAATGGCCATTTTTCAAAACACTGACAAGTTTCTACCGGGAATTTTCATTTCTATTTTGTTCAGTTTGCTTTAAAAGACAAAGAATGGCTAATATATTCTAAGGTTAGGAGGGAGGGAAAGAAGAAAAAAGAAACTATTGGTGGAAGGGAATAAAACCAGATTATATTTAATATGATCTCACCTACCAATTCTCACTAAAAAATACAAGAAAAAAATACTCCAGTTAGTTTAAAGGGGAAACTCTACCAATCAATAGAATGACCTAGCCCTCTATTTCTCTTATGTGGAATTTCTATTTAGATCTTGGTCATGCCAGAGATAATTAATTTATGAAATTCCATGTGTGCATGAAGCTAAGACCCCATAGGAAAGAAGAGGAACCTTAAATTTTTGGAATAAAAAATGCATAACAACTCAAGTTTGTTGAATTTTAAGTTCAGTGGATGAGTTCAAAACACTGGATTGCTCTTTATATTATAGACAATTGCCTCTGAAAGACAGAAAAGATAAAAAAAAACAGCTTTGATAACTCATAGAAATGGTATGTGTGTTTCATTTCCAAAATAGTGATGGAAACAAAACAGGTATTTCTAAACTACTATTAACTAGCAAAATTACTTTCTTTGACATATTCTACTCTTTGGGTAAAATGTTTGTTTTTACAAAAAAAATCTTGATTCAAGCATGCCATTTTTGGATAATTCTAGTGATCTATAACAGATATGATAGCTGCTGCAATATGAAATCAATTTCATTTTTTGGAATAATTAAATAAGAAACAAGTTTGTTGATTCTCTTCCACCCTGACTCCACAATTTTCTTCCCCAAAACAAGGTTAAAACATCAAATTTTCTTTGTAATAGAATGCCATGATTTTTCCTAAAATCCAAGGTAAAGCTACATCTACCTAAAGAGTACATGAATTCCTACCAGGATCGTTTTCCATCCAAGAGACAATGTGAGCTGTTCAAGGGAAGGGACTATTTTCATTTTTGTCTTTATATTTCCCCAATGACAAGACCTGTTCTATAGTAGGTGCTTAATGAATAGTTCTTGAATTGAATGGAAACAAAATAAATTTCATAAATATTGCACATCTCATTTTTGGAAACAGAGAGAAGGATTATACTTTATAAATTATATTAAAAGTAATCCTTATCATAGGATAACAGATGACTTAGAAGTCATTGATCTCAAGTTTGGTATCATTTAGAATCAAAGAGCAATCATAGGATTTAGAACTGGAAGGTGGTTGATTCTAATTCCTTAATTTTACAAAAGAGGAAAACTGAGGTATGAGGAGCTCAAGTGACTTTCCCATAGCCACATAACACAGCAAGTAGGTGTTTAAAGTAGCCTTCCTAGTGAGTCAGATGTTTTTATGAGGACACATATGAAGAATCATAACAATGTTTAGTGTACTAATGCATATCAAAATACTTTATTAATTTAAAATGGCTTCCATTTATACCAAAATGCTTATAGTAGCACTAGTGGTAGCAGCAAAATATATTATAGCAACTTAATTAGTCATTGATTGGGGAGTGGTCAAACCAATTGTAGTGCATGAACTAAAGGAATATTACTGTAAGAAATTATAAACATAAAGGTTTCAAAGAGGCATGATAAAATATATGACTAATGAAAAATAAAATAAGGAGCACCAAAAAAATATTCACAATGTAAAATAATAAAAATGGAAACAATAGTAAAAACAAATCAAAACTAAACATTATTAAATTATAATGACCATAGAAAATATAACAAAGTGCATTTTACCCCTCCTTGTAGAGGTGAAAATCAAGGCACATGAAACTCTGAATATAATATTAGACATGGTGGAAGTATTAGTTATTCTTGTTGAATTGTTATCTATTCTCTTTGTTAAAAGGAATGGCTTTCTGGGAAAGGAACTGTGAGGAGTACACATGATGTTTAATTTTTTTAATTATACACAAAATAAACTTTTAAATTAAAAAAATCATAATTGTTGATACAATCCACCATCATAATTTCTATCCTGGGCACACATTACTATTTTGTTCAATGTGAGCCCTTAAGGCCTATAATTCTCTTAGAATCTGTGGTAGAAGAGTAGAAGGGTATAGGAAATGGTCTGTTTTCCTTAAAAACTCACTAACCACTTGTGGGTATTCAAAAAGATGCCAAAAGGATGTAGTTGCTTCCCAAGGTTTTTTTTTTTTAATTTTAATGAGCATTGAGACATTCTTAAAAGAACAAGTAGTTGGGGTGAGGGAGAATTGACAGTTTGTTTTCCTATTCTTAATAGAATTTTAAAAGAAATTCCATTGCAAATACAAAAAAAAGCAATCCTCTGCAAATACTTCTCTGTAGCTCATTGACAGGGTCCATACATGCTAGGGAACACCAGCACAGAGGAAGGGTAGTTACCTCAGTGAGGGAAAAATGGATTCCAAATTGGAAGCTAAGCAAGCTTAAACCAAAAGTTCAGGTAGCTGCAGGGATTTTGATAGAATACTGAAATTCATGTAGCAAAGACAATGAGTAAACTTATTTTAAGAGAGAAGATTCAGACTCGGATAACAACAGCAGATCTCAAAGTAAGAGAAAAAGGGAGGATCTATCTCACTTAACTGGCCTTGCCAAGAGTTCGATCATTTTTTTTTTTTTTTATGCAGCTAAAGTGTTTTCTTAGGCCAAGTTGCCGTGACCTCTCCTGATTCAGATATGCCAATAAGGCAGTGTAAGAGCTCAATTTCTCCAAGATAAATATTTCAACAATTTAAAAAAAATATATTTTGGCAGTTAACACTTCCCAAGAACTGATCATAGTTTATTCCCTTTCAAGTTAATAAATTAAGAAATATTTATTAAGAAAACATTATTTGCAAGATAATATTCTAGATGCTGAGAGAGGCAGAAACTTCAGTAGATAAAACAATGGGCCTAGAGTCAGAAAGACCTGAGTTCAAATTTGGTCTCAGAAACTTGCTAGTTGTGTGATTGTGGGCAAGTCACTTAACTTCTGTTTCCCTTAATCCACTGGAGAAGGAAATGGTGAACCATTCCAGGATCTTTACCAAGAATAGATCTCATGGATTGCATTATCCATGGGGTCCAAAGAGACAGAAATGACTAAATGACTGAACAACAACATACAAGATGCTAGAGGTACAAATGCAAAGAATTAAACAATCCCTACTCATTTTAATGAGGGTACAAATATAACAGAAATATAAAGTTAATAAAGTAAATGTATATAAATATGCATATATATACATAGATGTATATGTATATATATACACACAAACACACCCATATCATATAAATGTCTATGTTAAATAAAAGATAATTTAGGAGGAAAGGCACTCGGCGGTGGGGGAAGTAGAAAAAGTTTTAGGTACAAGATAGTGACTAAGAAGCATGTAAAAGGAAGGGTGAGACTCAGTGAGGCAAAGGTAAGTGGAGAGTGTGCTGCAGGCATGGAGAATGGCTATTCTGAAGGCAGGGAGGCAGGAGATTCAGTGTTATGTGTGGGGAGCAAAGGGAAGAACTCTTTGTAAGGACCTCAGAATTTTAGATCCATTGAGGCTAAAAAGGGAGAGTCAGGTCTGGGTTGTACAGGACTTTAGAATCTAAAGTAATCAGTCTATATTTTATCTGAGGCAATGGGAAGCCATTACAACGAGTAGGTAAATAACATGGTCAGATCTCGCTTGAGGAAAATTACTTTAGAAGCAAATGGATGTGAGGGTAAAGGACTTGAGAAAGACACCAGTTAGGAAGCTGATGAAATAATTTAGGTAGGGTGATAACTGAACTACCAGACCTCATGAGGGAGTGAAAAAAGAGGTGGATGCAATAGGGATGTTGTTGTGAAGTGAGAAACAGTAAGATTTGGTAATTGATCAGACAAGAGAGGTAAAGGAGGCTGAACAGCATAGGATAATATTGAGTTCACAAACCTGAGACAATGGACGAATAATGGTGACTTTCACAGAAGCAGGAAGTTTGGAAGAACAAAGGATTAAGCTTAAAGATAACGAATTCAGTTTCAGATAGCTTGAATTTTAAATGTCTGGAATATTTGGTTTGAAATATCCAGCAGGAAATTGATGACCCAAGACCGAAGCTCTGGAGAAAGGTTTAGGTTGATATACCTTTAAGCCATCTTCATGGTGATGATTGCTATACCCAGTGGAACCAATGGATTATAAGAAGACAGAGAGAGTATAGAGGGAAAAGAGAAGGGGGTCAAGCTTACATGCTGATGAGAACCACTGTACAAGAGTGGTTAGGACAAGAAGGACTTCCTTTTCTCCCTGATTGAGGGAGTGAAGGGAAGAGTAGGAGATGAGTTCAAGATATTTTGAGATGAGATGACAGAACTTGTAGAATGCCTCATTTTATTTTCTTTAATTATTCGTTGTCAGTTTTCAACAATCACTTCTGTAACTCTTAAATTTTCTTCCCCTTCTTCCTTGAGATGGCATGAAATCTTATATGTGATCTACACATACATTCTTATTAAACACATTTTCACATTAGCCATGTTGCATAGAAGAATTAAAATGAATGGGAGAAATCATGAGAAAAACCAAACCAAAACAGAACACAACACAAGAGAAAATAGTCCACAAGAAAGGCAAATGTATGAATTCCTAATTTCCAATAATGGCACTTTCAGAATACATAGATCTATCAGCAAGGTAAACAACTGTATGGGCAATTCATTCAGTGATGCAGACCACATGCCTTTGGAACCTGGTTATGTGTTATAATTCTCAGGCTCCTACGAAACAAAAATGTAGAGAAAAAAACTCAGAAGTCAAAATTCTGCCCAATGAAAATTCATGCTTCATATTAAATAATATTTTCTTACTTTTAAAAACAAGAAAAACTATGCCATTTGTGGATACTAGAATAGTTCAAAGTACTATATATTATACTCATATAGATGTGTTTCAGAAAAGACACCACTTAAAATTAAATTATTTTTTATAAATCAAACAGTACTTGAAGATACTCTTAATATACTTGCATGTGTCAGATAGGAAATTAAAGGTAATGTCATGCATTGGAAGAAAATATTCACCCATTTATATTTCCATTGTCATTATCTTTCTAACATGTGTAACACTTTTTAAAGTTCTTTTCATCTGTAACACTGATTAATAGCATTCAGGGATATCTCAGCATTAAGCATTCATTTCAAGACAGCAATTCCTGGAATAATAAGTAGAAGACCTTAGTACCACAAAACAAGTTACTTCACGTTGTATAAAAGCGCTATTGGTGATACAATACCTTTAAGTCTGTATCACTTCAGAACTTCAATTACAGTAGCTAGAGATATTTATGTAACACATTAAAGTTTTTAAAACAATTTCAAAACCTCATTTGATGCCAAAAAAAAAAAACCTGTTGACTATTACTATCTCAATTTATAGAGCAGGAAACTGAAGATACAAAAAGTTAAGTGACTCATCAAAGATCACTTATACATGTCTGAGGTAGGATTTGAACTCAGGTCTTCATGATTCCAAGTACAGTACTCTATCCATTGTGCCTCCTAAGTGCTTTTGCATTTTATTTATTCAGAAAGCAATCAAAATTCTTATTCTAATTTTGAAGATGGAAAAACAGAAAGGCACATATAATAGACTGGTTTTCAGGGGCTATGTGTCATGGCCATTTAATCTAATCTAAAAATCATTTTTTAAGGACCTAATATGTTTCAATCTTTGTGTCTATACAGAAACAACTCTATTTTCCCCCTAAAACTCACTGTAACAAGGAACTTCATTTCTCCTGGGAAAGATGCACTATAAAGACAAGTAAGTAAATAAATAATAATTTTGGGAAATAAAGGATACTGAGATTGGTTGTGGAAATTTGGTTTTAAATATAGGTAGAGACTGAATTCAATCCAATTTAACAAACATTTGTCACGTATCTCCTATGTGGACATTTCTATGATATGCACTGTTTATACAAATGTAATGAAAAACCTGATCAATGAAGGTAAATTTATCCCTTGCACATTGTGAATTTCCCCACTAGAGTTTTGATATACAACAGATTGGCATGAGAAATTTAAGGGGAATTTGGGGGGAGTTTTGTGGAAGTAATAGACAACATGCAAAGGTCAGCACATAACAGAAAAAAAAATTTAGAAACAGAAATGTACAACACAAATGTATAGTATTATATCATAACCATACAGCTTATCTTTTGATGCCATAATAATTTGAATTATTTTGGTATGAAGGGAGGACAAAAAAATTTCACTTGGCTGTTCCAGATTGTGAGAGCAACATAACTCTAACCCCTGTGATCTGGAGGAGATGACTGCAGAGTGCTTCGAGCACGCTTGGATTTGCCCTTACTGCTGAGTTCTACAGAGAATGAGCTCACCACTTTCCCTTTCTGATCAATGGTACCAAGTTTTATTTTGTTTTTATTATTTCCTGATCTACATGAATATCTCCTAAGATGGAAATGTTTAGATAAATTATGAATTTAGGAATGCTTAACGGACCATAGATGTGAGAGCACAATGCAGCAGCCCAAAGACCAGTTTGACCCAGTCCAACAGTACCTGAACTGTTGGCTGAAACACAAGGTCCTACAATAAGTCAGAGTAGGTAAGGGGAAAAGCAACTTTCCCATTGCAAATGCTAAGTCTTTGAGTAAATTAGGTGGGGACTCTGCAAAGAAAGACAAGAATTCTTGGGGCCATGAATAATTAAGTAACCCTCCATGGCAAGTGTTCCAATTACCTGTGTACATTAAATTCCACTTCTCCAAGGGATACACATCAAGTGTGTGTGTATGTGTGTGTGTTTGCATGTGTGCAGAGGGGAGAGTGTGCTCCCAGTTTAGGGAAAAGTTATATAATTTCATTGTTTTACCATTTCCATATATACCCCATTATAAATGGTAATCTATGTTAACTGGTTGATTGATTTTGGAGAACATACTGGAAACTTCAACTCCTTTGGATTACCTCTTAGATCCCTGAGGGGTGAAATACTCAACCATTCCCTACCTACCAATGTAAGTGAGAGTTGAGAGTCTAGGCGCAGAGGAAATACTATATAAAGACAATATGTTAAATAAAAAAGCATACTATTACAAGGCAACGCAACAGATCAGTAGAAAATGATAGTATGTATATCTATATATCTCTCAACCAAGCATCTTGTTTTTGTATTATATATGATTATATGCACATATTATATGTGTGTGCAGGTGTGTATGATTTATATATATATATATATATATATATATATATATATATATATATATTTATCAGAGAGGTGAGATGGAGAACTAATTGCCACAAAGAACCTTAGACTTGGGTATATCTAAGCTTATCTTTCAAATACACATACATTTATTGATTAATATAGACACATACACACATATACATACATACATAATGTATACATATTTACATTATAACTGCAAATACTTTGGACTTAGATACATGGAGTTATTGGGGTTATTTATAGTTATCCAGTCTGCCAAATTTTCAATTCACTTCTCCCCATACCTGCCAGCATAGTTATCTGCTGCTGCTGCCCACAGTCAGAACTTGATAATTTTCACAGGAGAAACATGGCAAATAGTAAAACAGGCTAGTTACGTAAATGTGGTCCAAAGCCCTGATTCTGGCTGCCCATTTTCTGGGAGAATTAGAAGCATTCTCTAATACATTTTTTTAACTCCAGAGTAGTCTCAGTATTAGAAGGAGTCTCAAAGTTTTATAACACCAAATCAATTTTCACTTAAATTCCAAACACAATATTCAAATTCTACATAAATCAGGGATGTAAACTCAATTAATAGAAACGGGAAAGAGAAAAATATTGTATCAAAATATATATTTTTATCAATAATGTAAAAATCATCATAAATCTATAAAAATGATATTTAATATCTTAAATATAAGTAGTTAAATCTAATTGTAGTCAAGTTGTTGTTTTGACTTTCTGATTTAAGAAACTTAAGAACACACATAATATATTTTGAAATAATATTTCATTTTTTCCCAATTACATGCAAAAACAATTTTAATATTTTTTTCATGTTTTGAATTCCACATTCTATTCCTTCCTCCCTCGCTTCCCCCTCTCTGAGATGGTAAACAATCTGTTACAGTTATACAGCATGTATAATATCTAAATAAGGTTTTTGGAAGAATAGTGAGCTTCAGTGATTTTAAGGTTTTGTTTAATATTTTCAATCTGTGGAAACACAATCCAAATGTGGTTTGCAGATGGGGATAAGTGGGAAGAATGTTCAAGTGTAGCTGTCCTCGACTATTCCCCCAAAAAGAAAATCTTTGAAAACATTACTGTCTGCTCCTTCCTGCTTTGAGTTTTCTATTCTTATTAACTTATATCTCTATAATGTTATATTACACAGATACAGGAAAAATGACTAGATCTAATTGCATGCTTCTTTCTCTCAGAAGCATGTTTTAACTGACATACCATGCTCTAAGTAGAAACTAAGACAGAGTGAAAATAAGTGAATGTTCAGTATTCCCTAAATTGCTTCGTCTCTACTGATGTAGATTCAATGGAAAATTTCCAAGTACATAAAGGAAGAACAAACTAATATTCTGAAGGACTAAGGCAGGTGCAAAAATGAAACTGTAAGTTTAGAAATTCACACTATACCTCAGCCAACATGCTGATCACTGAAATTACCAGGGTCATGAATTATGCATGCAGTACCAAATTCACACAAAGTGCTTTTGTGCCCAGGTAAAACATGCTAAACATAAGGAACTCAAGCCAAAGTTCATTGTATTTTAGGTCTTCAAAGCCTTAATGATTCACATACTTTTCTTTCACAATATTTGTTCTGTACAGTTTAGAAACTAGTTTCTCTCCTTCATTAGCTACTTCACATCAGAGAAAAAAATCAATGGTGAGAGAAAAAGCTATTACTGATATTGACAATATATATATATATATTATATGCTCATGTACATACATACATTTACATATACACATATGTATATGTATGTACATATGTATGTATTCAAGGTTTTCTACACTAGTAAAAAATTGACCATCTGCTACAAAATCCACTAGCATTTCAATATCTGTTCCTTCTAGTTTCATAGTTTTTTTGAAGGGTTGGCCAAACTCCCCAGAGAAAGTATAATAACCTTGCTTTAAAAAATAAACAAACAGAAAACAACAATGGCAGAGCTGACACAAGAGACTTTATAGGAAGGAAACTCAGGACCTCTCATCAGTCAAAATGAAGGAATTCCCCAGTTCAGGGACATTAACTCTATAATCAAAGAAATGAAAATTGTTCTAAGAGGTCGTCAGATCTAATCCTTTACTTTTACAGAAGAGGAAACTAAAACAAAGAGAGAAAAAACTATTTATT